>CAWWDK010000086.1:0-665934 GCA_963942575.1 Priocnemis perturbator
AGTTCTTGAACGAATTGAACGAATACATCGTCCGGATGTGTAACACGGCGTATCTCGGATGTCCGAGATACAAGAGTTCTTGAACGAATTTAACGAAACGCGGTGCATCGTTCGTTTCGCTTGCAAAACGTGAGAACTAGCAAGATTTCACCGTCCGGAAGTGTAACACGGCGTATCTCGGCCATTTTTCAGCGGATTCGTGCGAATCAAGTGCCATACGCGTTTTTAGCGTCTAAAACAGACGGGGACCACGTTTTCGACGCGAAACACTCGCGGATGTCCGAGATACGAGAGTTCTTGAACGAATTGAACGAATTCATCGTCCGGAAGTGTAACACGGCGTATCTCGGCCATTTCTCAACGGATTCGTGCGAATCATGTGTCATACGCGTTTTTAGCGTCTAAAACAGACGGGGACCATGTTTTCGACGCGAAACATTCGCGGATGTCCGAGATACGAGAGTTCTTGAACGAATTGAACGAAACGCGGGGCATCGTGCGTTTCGCTTGCAAAACGTGAGAACTAGCAAGATTTCATCGTCCGGAAGTGTAACACGGCGTATCTCGGCCATTTCTCAACGGATTCGTGCGGATCAAGTGTCATACGCGTTTTTAGCGTCTAAAACAGACGGGGACCGCGTTTTCGACGCGAAACACTCGCGGATGTTCGAGATACGAGAGTTCTTGAACGATTTGAACGAAACGCGGTGCATCGTGCGTTTCGCTTGCAAAACGTGAGAACTAGCAAGATTCCATCGTCCGAAAGTGTAACACGGCGTATCTCGGCCATTTCTCAACGAATTCGTGCGAATCAAGTGTCATACGCGTTTTTAGCGTCTAAAACAGACGGGGAACACGTTTTCGACGCGAAACACTCGCGGATGTCCGAGAAACGAGAGTTCTTGAACGAATTGAACGAGACGCGGTGCATCGTGCGTTTCGCTTGCAAAACGTGAGAACTAGCAAGATTTCATCGTCCGGAAGTGTAACATGGCGTATCTCTTCCATTTCTCAACGGATTCGTGCGAATCAAGTGTCATACGCGTTTTTAGCGTCAAAAACAGACGGGGATCATGTTTTCGAAGCGAAACACTCGCGGATGTCCGAGATACGAGAGTTCTTGAACGAATTGAACGAGACGCGGTGCATCGTTCGTTTCGCTTGCAAAACGTGAGAACTAGCAAGATTTCACCGTCCGGAAGTGTAACACGGCGTATCTCTTCCATTTCTCATCGGATTCGCGCGAATCAAGTCTGATACGCGTTTTTAGCGTCTAAAACAAACGGGGACCATGTTTTCGACGCGAAACACTCGCGGATGTCCGAGATACGAGAGTTCTTGAACGAATTGAACGAATTCATCGTCCGGAAGTGTAACACGGCGTATCTCGGCCATTTCTCAACGGATTCGTGCGAATCATGTGTTATACGCGTTTTTAGCCTCTAAAACAGTTGGGGACCATGTTTTCGACGCGAAATATTGGCGGGTGTCCGAGATGCGAGAGTTCTTGAACGAATTGAACGAAACGCGGTGCATCGTGCGTTTCGCTTGCAAAACGTGAGAACTAGCAAGATTCCATCGTCCGAAAGTGTAACACGGCGTATCTCGGCCATTTCTCAACGAATTCGTGCGAATCAAGTGTCATACGCGTTTTTAGCGTCTAAAACAGACGGGGAACACGTTTTCGACGCGAAACACTCGCGGATGTCCGAGAAACGAGAGTTCTTGAACGAATTGAACGAGACGCGGTGCATCGTGCGTTTCGCTTGCAAAACGTGAGAACTAGCAAGATTTCATCGTCCGGAAGTGTAACATGGCGTATCTCTTCCATTTCTCAACGGATTCGTGCGAATCAAGTGTCATACGCGTTTTTAGCGTCAAAAACAGACGGGGATCATGTTTTCGAAGCGAAACACTCGCGATGTCCGAGATACGAGAGTTCTTGAACGAATTGAACGAGACGCGGTGCATCGTTCGTTTCGCTTGCAAAACGTGAGAACTAGCAAGATTTCACCGTCCGGAAGTGTAACACGGCGTATCTCTTCCATTTCTCATCGGATTCGCGCGAATCAAGTCTGATACGCGTTTTAGCGTCTAAAACAAACGGGGACCATGTTTTCGACGCGAAACACTCGCGGATGTCCGAGATACGAGAGTTCTTGAACGAATTGAACGAATTCATCGTCCGAAGTGTAACACGGCGTATCTCGGCCATTTCTCAACGGATTCGTGCGAATCATGTGTTATACGCGTTTTTAGCCTCTAAAACAGTTGGGGACCATGTTTTCGACGCGAAATATTGGCGGGTGTCCGAGATGCGAGAGTTCTTGAACGAATTGAACGAAACGCGGGGCATCGTGCGTTTCGCTTGCAAAACGTGAGAACTAGCAAGATTTCATCGTCCGGAAGTGTAACACGGCGTATCTCGGCCATTTCTCAACGGATTCGTGCGAATCAAGTGTCATACGCGTTTTTAGCGTCTAAAACAGACGGGGACCACGTTTTCGACGCGAAACACTCGCGGATGTTCGAGATACGAGAGTTCTTGAACTATTTGAACGAAACGCGGTGCATCGTGCGTTTCGCTTGCAAAACGTGAGAACTAGCAAGATTCCATCGTCCGAAAGTGTAACACGGCGTATCTCGGCCATTTCTCAACGAATTCGTGCGAATCAAGTGTCATACGCGTTTTTAGCGTCTCAAACAGACGGGGACCACGTTTTCGACGCGAAACACTCGCGGGATGTCGAGATACGAGAGTTTTTGAACGAATTGAACGAAACGCGGTGCATCGTGCGTTTCGCTTGCAAAACGTTAGAACTAGCAAGATTTCATCGTCCGGAAGTGTAACACGGCGTATCTCGGCCATTTCTCAACGGATTCGTGCGTATCAAGTGTCATACCGGTTTTTAGCGTCTAAAACAGACGGGAACCATGTTTTCGACGCGAAACATTCGCGCGATGTCCGAGATACGAGAGTTCTTGAACGAAATGAACGAGACGCGGTGCATCGTGCGTTTCGCTTGCAAAACGTGAGATCTAGCAAGATTTCATCGTCCGGAAGTGTAACACGGCGTATCTCGGCCATTTCTCAACGGACTCGTGCGAATCAAGTGTCATACGCGTTTTTAGCGTCTAAAACAGACGGGACCACGTTTTCGACGCGAAACACTCGCGGATGTCCGAGATACGAGAGTTCTTGGACGAATTGAACGAATTCATCGTCCGCAAGTGTAACACGGCGTATCTCGGTCATTTCTCATCGGATTCGTGCGAATCAAGTGTCATACGCGTTTTTAGCGTCTAAAACAGACGGGGACCAGGTTTTCGACGCGAAACACTCGCGGATGTCCGAGATACGAGAGTTCTTGAACCAATTGAACGAAACGCGGTGCATCGTGCGTTTCGCTTGCAAAACGTGAGAACTAGCAAGATTTCATCGTGCGGAAGTGTAACACGGCGTATCTCGGCCATATCTCAACGGATTCGTGCGAATCAAGTGTCATACGCGTTTTTAGCGTCTAAAACAGACGGGGACCACGTTGTCGACGCGAAACACTCGCGGATCTCCGGATACGAGAGTTCTTGAACGAATTGAACGAATTCATCGTCCGGCAGTGTAACACGGCGTATCTCGATCATTTCTCATCGGATTCGTGCGAATCAAGTGTCATACGCGTTTTTAGCGTCTAAATCAGACGGGGACCATGTTTTCGACGCGAAACACTCGCGGATGTCCGAGATACGAGAGTTTTTGAACGAATTGAACGAAACGCGGTGCATCGTGCGTTTCGCTTGCAAAACGTTAGAACTAGCAAGATTTCATCGTCCGGAAGTGTAACACGGCGTATCTCGGCCATTTCTCAACGGATTCGTGCGTATCAAGTGTCATACCGTTTTTAGCGTCTAAAACAGACGGGGACCATGTTTTCGACGCGAAACATTCGCGGATGTCCGAGATACGAGAGTTCTTGAACGAAATGAACGAGACGCGGTGCATCGTGCGTTTCGCTTGCAAAACGTGAGATCTAGCAAGATTTCATCGTCCGGAAGTGTAACAAGGCGTATCTCGGCCATTTCTCAACGGATTCATGCGAATCAAGTGTCATACGCGTTTTTAGCGTCAAAAACAGGACGGGGATCATGTTTTCGAAGCGAAACACTCGCGATGTCCGAGATACGAGAGTTCTTGAACGAATTGAACGAGACGCGGTGCATCGTTCGTTTCGCTTGCAAAACGTGAGAACTAGCAAGATTTCACCGTCCGGAAGTGTAACACGGCGTATCTCTTCCATTTCTCATCGGATTCGCGCGAATCAAGTCTCATACGCGTTTTTAGCGTCTAAAACAGACGGGGACCATGTTTTCGACGCGAAACACTCGCGGATGTCCGAGATACGAGAGTTCTTGAACGAATTGAACGAATTCATCGTCCGGAAGTGTAACACGATGTATCTCGACCATTTCTCAACGGATTCGTGCGAATCAAGTGTCATACGCGTTTTTAGCGTCTAAAACAGACGGGGACCACGTTTTCGACGCGAAACAATCGCGGATGTCCGAGATACGAGAGTTCTTGAACGAATTGAACGAAACGCGGTGCATCGTGCGTTTCGCTTGCAAAACGTGAGAACTAGCAAGATTTCATCGTCCGGAAGTGTAATACGGCGTATCTCGGCCATTTCTCAACGGATTCATGCGAATCAAGTGTCATACGCCTTTTTAGCGTCTAAAACAGACGGGGACCATGGTTTCGAAGCGAAACACTCGCGGATGTCCGACGTACGAGAGTTCTTGAACGATTTGAATGAAACGCGGTGCATCGTGCGTTTCGCTTGCAAAACGTGAGAACTAGCAAGATTTCATCGTCCGGAAGTGTAACATGGCGTATCTCGATCATTTCTCACCGGATTCGTGCGTATCAAGTGTCATACCCGTTTTTAGCGTCTAAAACAGACGGGGACCATGTTTTCGACGTGAAACATTCGCGGATGTCCGAGATACGAGAGTTCTTGAACGAATTGAACGAGACGCGGTGCATCGTGCGTTTCGCTTGCAAAACGTGAGATCTAGCAAGATTTCATCGTCCGGAAGTGTAACACGGCGTATCTCGGCCATTTCTCAACGGATTCGTGCGAATCAAGTGTCATACGCGTTTTTAGCGTCTAAAACAGACGGGGACCATGTTTTCGACGCGAAACACTCGCGGATGTCCGAGATACGAGAGTTCTTGAACGAATTGAACGAATTCATCGTCCGGAAGTGTAACACGGCGTATCTCGGCCATTTCTCAACGGATTCGTGCGAATCAAGTGTCATACGCGTTTTAGCGTCTAATACAGACGGGAACCACGTTTTCGACGCGAAACACTCGCGGATGTCCGAGATACGAGAGTTCTTGAACGAATTGAACGAAACGCGGTGCATCGTGCGTTTCGCTTGGAAAACGTAAGAACCAGCAAGATTTCATCGTCCGGATGTATAACACGGCGTATCTCGGCCATTTCTCAACGGATTCGTGCGAATCAAGTGTCATACGCGTTTTTAGCGTCTGCAACAGACGGGAACAACGTTTTCGACGCGAAACACTCGCGGATGTCCGAAATACGAGAGTTCTTGAACGAATTGAACGAATTCATCGTCCGGAAGTGTAACACGGCGTATCTCGGCCATTTCTCAACGGATTCGTGCGAATCATGTGTCATACGCATTTTTAGCGTCTAAAACAGACGGGGACCATGTTTTCGACGCGAAACATTCGCGGATGTCCGAGATACGAGAGTTCTTGAACGAATTGAACGAAACGCGGGGCATCGTGCGTTTCGCTTGCAAAACGTGAGAACTAGCAAGATTTCATCGTCCGGAAGTGTAACACGGCGTATCTCGGCCATTTCTCAACGGATTCGTGCGAATCATGTGTCATACGCGTTTTTAGCGTCTAAAACAGACGGGGACCACGTTTTCGACGCGAAACACTCGCGGAGTCCGAGATACGAGAGTTCTTGGACGAATTGAACGAATTCATCGTCCGGAAGTGTAACACGGCGTATCTCGGTCATTTCTCATCGGTTTCGTGCGAATCAAGTGTCATACGCGTTTTTAGCGTCTAAAACAGACGGGGACCAGGTTTTCGACGCGAAACACTCGCGGATGTCCGAGATACGAGAGTTCTTGAACGAATTGAACGAATACATCGTCCGGATGTGTAACACGGCGTATCTCGGATGTCCGAGATACAAGAGTTCTTGAACGAATTTAACGAAACGCGGTGCATCGTTCGTTTCGCTTGCAAAACGTGAGAACTAGCAAGATTTCACCGTCCGGAAGTGTAACACGGCGTATCTCGATCATTTCTCATCGGATTCGTGCGAATCAAGTGTCATACGCGTTTTTAGCGTCTAAATCAGACGGGGACCATGTTTTCGACGCGAAACACTCGCGGATGTCCGAGATACGAGAGTTTTTGAACGAATTGAACGAAACGCGGTGCATCGTGCGTTTCGCTTGCAAAACGTTAGAACTAGCAAGATTTCATCGTCCGGAAGTGTAACACGGCGTATCTCGGCCATTTCTCAACGGATTCGTGCGTATCAAGTGTCATACCCGTTTTTAGCGTCTAAAACAGACGGGGACCATGTTTTCGACGCGAAACATTCGCGGATGTCCGAGATACGAGAGTTCTTGAACGAAATGAACGAGACGCGGTGCATCGTGCGTTTCGCTTGCAAAACGTGAGATCTAGCAAGATTTCATCGTCCGGAAGTGTAACAAGGCGTATCTCGGCCATTTCTGAACGGATTCATGCGAATCAAGTGTCATACGCGTTTTTAGCGTCAAAAACAGACGGGGATCATGTTTTCGAAGCGAAACACTCGCGGATGTCCGAGATACGAGAGTTCTTGAACGAATTGAACGAGACGCGGTGCATCGTTCGTTTCGCTTGCAAAACGTGAGAACTAGCAAGATTTCACCGTCCGGAAGTGTAACACGGCGTATCTCTTCCATTTCTCATCGGATTCGCGCGAATCAAGTCTCATACGCGTTTTTAGCGTCTAAAACAGACGGGGACCATGTTTTCGACGCGAAACACTCGCGGATGTCCGAGATACGAGAGTTCTTGAACGAATTGAACGAATTCATCGTCCGGAAGTGTAACACGATGTATCTCGACCATTTCTCAACGGATTCGTGCGAATCAAGTGTCATACGCGTTTTTAGCGTCTAAAACAGACGGGGACCACGTTTTCGACGCGAAACAATCGCGGATGTCCGAGATACGAGAGTTCTTGAACGAATTGAACGAAACGCGGTGCATCGTGCGTTTCGCTTGCAAAACGTGAGAACTAGCAAGATTTCATCGTCCGGAAGTGTAATACGGCGTATCTCGGCCATTTCTCAACGGATTCATGCGAATCAAGTGTCATACGCGTTTTTAGCGTCTAAAACAGACGGGGACCATGGTTTCGAAGCGAAACACTCGCGGATGTCCGACGTACGAGAGTTCTTGAACGATTTGAATGAAACGCGGTGCATCGTGCGTTTCGCTTGCAAAACGTGAGAACTAGCAAGATTTCATCGTCCGGAAGTGTAACATGGCGTATCTCGATCATTTCTCACCGGATTCGTGCGTATCAAGTGTCATACCCGTTTTTAGCGTCTAAAACAGACGGGGACCATGTTTTCGACGTGAAACATTCGCGGATGTCCGAGATACGAGAGTTCTTGAACGAATTGAACGAGACGCGGTGCATCGTGCGTTTCGCTTGCAAAACGTGAGATCTAGCAAGATTTCATCGTCCGGAAGTGTAACACGGCGTATCTCGGCCATTTCTCAACGGATTCGTGCGAATCAAGTGTCATACGCGTTTTTAGCGTCTAAAACAGACGGGGAACACGTTTTCGACGCGAAACACTCGCGGATGTCCGAGATACGAGAGTTCTGCAACGAATTGAACGAAACGCGGTGCATGGTGCGTTTCGCTTGCAAAACGTGAGAACTAGCAAGATTTCATCGTCCGGAAGTGTAACACGGCGTATTTCGGCCATTTCTCAACGGAATCGTGCGAATCAATTGTCATACGCGTTTTTAGCGTCTAAAACAGACGGGGACCATGTTTTCGACGCGAAACACTCGCGGATGTCCGAGATACGAGAGTTCTTGAACGAATTGAACGAATTCATCGTCCGGAAGTGTAACACGGCGTATCTCGGCCATTTCTCAACGGATTCGTGCGAATCAAGTGTCATACGCGTTTTAGCGTCTAATACAGACGGGAACCACGTTTTCGACGCGAAACACTCGCGGATGTCCGAGATACGAGAGTTCTTGAACGAATTGAACGAAACGCGGTGCATCGTGCGTTTCGCTTGGAAAACGTAAGAACCAGCAAGATTTCATCGTCCGGATGTATAACACGGCGTATCTCGGCCATTTCTCAACGGGTTCGTGCGAATCAAGTGTCATACGCGTTTTTAGCGTCTGCAACAGACGGGAACAACGTTTTCGACGCGAAACACTCGCGGATGTCCAAAATACGAGAGTTCTTGAACGAATTGAACGAATTCATCGTCCGGAAGTGTAACACGGCGTATCTCGGCCATTTCTCAACGGATTCGTGCGAATCATGTGTCATACGCGTTTTTAGCGTCTAAAACAGACGGGGACCATGTTTTCGACGCGAAACATTCGCGGATGTCCGAGATACGAGAGTTCTTGAACGAATTGAACGAAACGCGGGGCATCGTGCGTTTCGCTTGCAAAACGTGAGAACTAGCAAGATTTCATCGTCCGGAAGTGTAACACGGCGTATCTCGGCCATTTCTCAACGGATTCGTGCGAATCATGTGTCATACGCGTTTTTAGCGTCTAAAACAGACGGGGACCCCGTTTTCGACGCGAAACACTCGCGGAGTCCGAGATACGAGAGTTCTTGGACGAATTGAACGAATTCATCGTCCGGAAGTGTAACACGGCGTATCTCGGTCATTTCTCATCGGTTTCGTGCGAATCAAGTGTCATACGCGTTTTTAGCGTCTAAAACAGACGGGGACCAGGTTTTCGACGCGAAACACTCGCGGATGTCCGAGATACGAGAGTTCTTGAACGAATTGAACGAATACATCGTCCGGATGTGTAACACGGCGTATCTCGGATGTCCGAGATACAAGAGTTCTTGAACGAATTTAACGAAACGCGGTGCATCGTTCGTTTCGCTTGCAAAACGTGAGAACTAGCAAGATTTCACCGTCCGGAAGTGTAACACGGCGTATCTCGGCCATTTTTCAGCGGATTCGTGCGAATCAAGTGCCATACGCGTTTTTAGCGTCTAAAACAGACGGGGACCACGTTTTCGACGCGAAACACTCGCGGATGTCCGAGATACGAGAGTTCTTGAACGAATTGAACGAATTCATCGTCCGGAAGTGTAACACGGCGTATCTCTTCCTTTTCTCAACGGATTCGTGCGAATCAAGTGTCATACGCGTTTTTAGCGTCAAAAACAGACGGGGATCATGTTTTCGAAGCGAAACACTCGCGGATGTCCGAGATACGAGAGTTCTTGAACGAATTGAACGAGACGCGGTGCATCGTTCGTTTCGCTTGCAAAACGTGAGAACTAGCAAGATTTCACCGTCCGGAAGTGTAACACGGCGTATCTCTTCCATTTCTCATCGGATTCGCGCGAATCAAGTCTGATACGCGTTTTTAGCGTCTAAAACAAACGGGGACCATGTTTTCGACGCGAAACACTCGCGGATGTCCGAGATACGAGAGTTCTTGAACGAATTGAACGAATTCATCGTCCGGAAGTGTAACACGGCGTATCTCGGCCATTTCTCAACGGATTCGTGCGAATCATGTGTTATACGCGTTTTTAGCCTCTAAAACAGTTGGGGACCATGTTTTCGACGCGAAATAATGGCGGGTGTCCGAGATGCGAGAGTTTTTGAACGAATTGAACGAAACGCGGTGCATCGTGCGTTTCGCTTGCAAAACGTTAGAACTAGCAAGATTTCATCGTCCGGAAGTGTAACACGGCGTATCTCGGCCATTTCTCAACGAATTCGTGCGAATCAAGTGTCATACGCGTTTTTAGCGTCTCAAACAGACGGGGACCACGTTTTCGACGCGAAACACTCGCGGATGTCCGAGATACGAGAGTTTTTGAACGAATTGAACGAAACGCGGTGCATCGTGCGTTTCGCTTGCAAAACGTTAGAACTAGCAAGATTTCATTGTCCGGAAGTGTAACACGGCGTATCTCGGCCATTTCTCAACGGATTCGTGCGTATCAAGTGTCATACCCGTTTTTAGCGTCTAAAACAGACGGGGACCATGTTTTCGACGCGAAACATTCGCGGATGTCCGAGATACGAGAGTTCTTGAACGAAATGAACGAGACGCGGTGCATCGTGCGTTTCGCTTGCAAAACGTGAGATCTAGCAAGATTTCATCGTCCGGAAGTGTAACACGGCGTATCTCGGCCATTTCTCAACGGACTCGTGCGAATCAAGTGTCATACGCGTTTTTAGCGTCTAAAACAGACGGGGACCACGTTTTCGACGCGAAACACTCGCGGATGTCCGAGATACGAGAGTTCTTGGACGAATTGAACGAATTCATCGTCCGCAAGTGTAACACGGCGTATCTCGGTCATTTCTCATCGGATTCGTGCGAATCAAGTGTCATACGCGTTTTTAGCGTCTAAAACAGACGGGGACCATGTTTTCGACGCGAAACACTCGCGGATGTCCGAGATACGAGAGTTCTTGAACCAATTGAACGAAACGCGGTGCATCGTGCGTTTCGCTTGCAAAACGTGAGATCTAGCAAGATTTCATCGTCCGGAAGTGTAACACGGCGTATCTCGGCCATTTCTCAACGGATTCGTGCGTATCAAGTGTCATACCCGTTTTTAGCGTCTAAAACAGACGGGGACCACGTTGTCGACGCGAAACACTCGCGGATCTCCGGGATACGAGAGTTCTTGAACGAATTGAACGAATTCATCGTCCGGCAGTGTAACACGGCGTATCTCGATCATTTCTCATCGGATTCGTGCGAATCAAGTGTCATACGCGTTTTTAGCGTCTAAATCAGACGGGGACCATGTTTTCGACGCGAAACACTCGCGGATGTCCGAGATACGAGAGTTTTTGAACGAATTGAACGAAACGCGGTGCATCGTGCGTTTCGCTTGCAAAACGTTAGAACTAGCAAGATTTCATCGTCCGGAAGTGTAACACGGCGTATCTCGGCCATTTCTCAACGGATTCGTGCGTATCAAGTGTCATACCCGTTTTTAGCGTCTAAAACAGACGGGGACCATGTTTTCGACGCGAAACATTCGCGGATGTCCGAGATACGAGAGTTCTTGAACGAATTGAACGAGACGCGGTGCATCGTGCGTTTCGCTTGCAAAACGTGAGATCTAGCAAGATTTCATCGTCCGGAAGTGTAACACGGCGTATCTCGGCCATTTCTCAACGGATTCGTGCGAATCAAGTGTCATACGCGTTTTTAGCGTCTAAAACAGACGGGGACCATGTTTTCGACGCGAAACACTCGCGGATGTCCGAGATACGAGAGTTCTTGAACGAATTGAACGAATTCATCGTCCGGAAGTGTAACACGGCGTATCTCGGCCATTTCTCAACGGATTCGTGCGAATCAAGTGTCATACGCGTTTTAGCGTCTAATACAGACGGGAACCACGTTTTCGACGCGAAACACTCGCGGATGTCCGAGATACGAGAGTTCTTGAACGAATTGAACGAAACGCGGTGCATCGTGCGTTTCGCTTGGAAAACGTAAGAACCAGCAAGATTTCATCGTCCGGATGTATAACACGGCGTATCTCGGCCATTTCTCAACGGATTCGTGCGAATCAAGTGTCATACGCGTTTTTAGCGTCTGCAACAGACGGGAACAACGTTTTCGACGCGAAACACTCGCGGATGTCCGAAATACGAGAGTTCTTGAACGAATTGAACGAATTCATCGTCCGGAAGTGTAACACGGCGTATCTCGGCCATTTCTCAACGGATTCGTGCGAATCATGTGTCATACGCATTTTTAGCGTCTAAAACAGACGGGGACCATGTTTTCGACGCGAAACATTCGCGGATGTCCGAGATATGAGAGTTCTTGAACGAATTGAACGAAACGCGGGGCATCGTGCGTTTCGCTTGCAAAACGTGAGAACTAGCAAGATTTCATCGTCCGGAAGTGTAACACGGCGTATCTCGGCCATTTCTCAACGGATTCGTGCGAATCATGTGTCATACGCGTTTTTAGCGTCTAAAACAGACGGGGACCACGTTTTCGACGCGAAACACTCGCGGAGTCCGAGATACGAGAGTTCTTGGACGAATTGAACGAATTCATCGTCCGGAAGTGTAACACGGCGTATCTCGGTCATTACTCATCGGTTTCGTGCGAATCAAGTGTCATACGCGTTTTTAGCGTCTAAAACAGACGGGGACCAGGTTTTCGACGCGAAACACTCGCGGATGTCCGAGATACGAGAGTTCTTGAACGAATTGAACGAATACATCGTCCGGATGTGTAACACGGCGTATCTCGGATGTCCGAGATACAAGAGTTCTTGAACGAATTTAACGAAACGCGGTGCATCGTTCGTTTCGCTTGCAAAACGTGAGAACTAGCAAGATTTCACCGTCCGGAAGTGTAACACGGCGTATCTCGATCATTTCTCATCGGATTCGTGCGAATCAAGTGTCATACGCGTTTTTAGCGTCTAAATCAGACGGGGACCATGTTTTCGACGCGAAACACTCGCGGATGTCCGAGATACGAGAGTTTTTGAACGAATTGAACGAAACGCGGTGCATCGTGCGTTTCGCTTGCAAAACGTTAGAACTAGCAAGATTTCATCGTCCGGAAGTGTAACACGGCGTATCTCGGCCATTTCTCAACGGATTCGTGCGTATCAAGTGTCATACCCGTTTTTAGCGTCTAAAACAGACGGGGACCATGTTTTCGACGCGAAACATTCGCGGATGTCCGAGATACGAGAGTTCTTGAACGAAATGAACGAGACGCGGTGCATCGTGCGTTTCGCTTGCAAAACGTGAGATCTAGCAAGATTTCATCGTCCGGAAGTGTAACAAGGCGTATCTCGGCCATTTCTCAACGGATTCATGCGAATCAAGTGTCATACGCGTTTTTAGCGTCAAAAACAGACGGGGATCATGTTTTCGAAGCGAAACACTCGCGGATGTCCGAGATACGAGAGTTCTTGAACGAATTGAACGAGACGCGGTGCATCGTTCGTTTCGCTTGCAAAACGTGAGAACTAGCAAGATTTCACCGTCCGGAAGTGTAACACGGCGTATCTCTTCCATTTCTCATCGGATTCGCGCGAATCAAGTCTCATACGCGTTTTTAGCGTCTAAAACAGACGGGGACCATGTTTTCGACGCGAAACACTCGCGGATGTCCGAGATACGAGAGTTCTTGAACGAATTGAACGAATTCATCGTCCGGAAGTGTAACACGATGTATCTCGACCATTTCTCAACGGATTCGTGCGAATCAAGTGTCATACGCGTTTTTAGCGTCTAAAACAGACGGGGACCACGTTTTCGACGCGAAACAATCGCGGATGTCCGAGATACGAGAGTTCTTGAACGAATTGAACGAAACGCGGTGCATCGTGCGTTTCGCTTGCAAAACGTGAGAACTAGCAAGATTTCATCGTCCGGAAGTGTAATACGGCGTATCTCGGCCATTTCTCAACGGATTCATGCGAATCAAGTGTCATACGCGTTTTTAGCGTCTAAAACAGACGGGGACCATGGTTTCGAAGCGAAACACTCGCGGATGTCCGACGTACGAGAGTTCTTGAACGATTTGAATGAAACGCGGTGCATCGTGCGTTTCGCTTGCAAAACGTGAGAACTAGCAAGATTTCATCGTCCGGAAGTGTAACATGGCGTATCTCGATCATTTCTCACCGGATTCGTGCGTATCAAGTGTCATACCCGTTTTTAGCGTCTAAAACAGACGGGGACCATGTTTTCGACGTGAAACATTCGCGGATGTCCGAGATACGAGAGTTCTTGAACGAATTGAACGAGACGCGGTGCATCGTGCGTTTCGCTTGCAAAACGTGAGATCTAGCAAGATTTCATCGTCCGGAAGTGTAACACGGCGTATCTCGGCCATTTCTCAACGGATTCGTGCGAATCAAGTGTCATACGCGTTTTTAGCGTCTAAAACAGACGGGGAACACGTTTTCGACGCGAAACACTCGCGGATGTCCGAGATACGAGAGTTCTTGGACGAATTGAACGAATTCATCGTCCGGAAGTGTAACACGGCGTATCTCGGTCATTTCTCATCGGTTTCGTGCGAATCAAGTGTCATACGCGTTTTTAGCGTCTAAAACAGACGGGGACCAGGTTTTCGACGCGAAACACTCGCGGATGTCCGAGATACGAGAGTTCTTGAACGAATTGAACGAATACATCGTCCGGATGTGTAACACGGCGTATCTCGGATGTCCGAGATACAAGAGTTCTTGAACGAATTTAACGAAACGCGGTGCATCGTTCGTTTCGCTTGCAAAACGTGAGAACTAGCAAGATTTCACCGTCCGGAAGTGTAACACGGCGTATCTCGGCCATTTTTCAGCGGATTCGTGCGAATCAAGTGCCATACGCGTTTTTAGCGTCTAAAACAGACGGGGACCACGTTTTCGACGCGAAACACTCGCGGATGTCCGAGATACGAGAGTTCTTGAACGAATTGAACGAATTCATCGTCCGGAAGTGTAACACGGCGTATCTCTTCCTTTTCTCAACGGATTCGTGCGAATCAAGTGTCATACGCGTTTTTAGCGTCAAAAACAGACGGGGATCATGTTTTCGAAGCGAAACACTCGCGGATGTCCGAGATACGAGAGTTCTTGAACGAATTGAACGAGACGCGGTGCATCGTTCGTTTCGCTTGCAAAACGTGAGAACTAGCAAGATTTCACCGTCCGGAAGTGTAACACGGCGTATCTCTTCCATTTCTCATCGGATTCGCGCGAATCAAGTCTGATACGCGTTTTTAGCGTCTAAAACAAACGGGGACCATGTTTTCGACGCGAAACACTCGCGGATGTCCGAGATACGAGAGTTCTTGAACGAATTGAACGAATTCATCGTCCGGAAGTGTAACACGGCGTATCTCGGCCATTTCTCAACGGATTCGTGCGAATCATGTGTTATACGTGTTTTTAGCCTCTAAAACAGTTGGGGACCATGTTTTCGACGCGAAATATTGGCGGGTGTCCGAGATGCGAGAGTTTTTGAACGAATTGAACGAAACGCGGTGCATCGTGCGTTTCGCTTGCAAAACGTTAGAACTAGCAAGATTTCATCGTCCGGAAGTGTAACACGGCGTATCTCGGCCATTTCTCAACGAATTCGTGCGAATCAAGTGTCATACGCGTTTTTAGCGTCTCAAACAGACGGGGACCACGTTTTCGACGCGAAACACTCGCGGATGTCCGAGATACGATAGTTTTTGAACGAATTGAACGAAACGCGGTGCATCGTGCGTTTAGCTTGCAAAACGTTAGAACTAGCAAGATTTCATCGTCCGGAAGTGTAACACGGCGTATCTCGGCCATTTCTCAACGGATTCGTGCGTATCAAGTGTCATACCCGTTTTTAGCGTCTAAAACAGACGGGGACCATGTTTTCGACGCGAAACATTCGCGGATGTCCGAGATACGAGAGTTCTTGAACGAAATGAACGAGACGCGGTGCATCGTGCGTTTCGCTTGCAAAACGTGAGATCTAGCAAGATTTCATCGTCCGGAAGTGTAACACGGCGTATCTCGGCCATTTCTCAACGGACTCGTGCGAATCAAGTGTCATACGCGTTTTTAGTGTCTAAAACAGACGGGGACCACGTTTTCGACGCGAAACACTCGCGGATGTCCGAGATACGAGAGTTCTTGGACGAATTGAACGAATTCATCGTCCGCAAGTGTAACACGGCGTATCTCGGTCATTTCTCATCGGATTCGTGCGAATCAAGTGTCATACGCGTTTTTAGCGTCTAAAACAGACGGGGACCATGTTTTCGACGCGAAACACTCGCGGATGTCCGAGATACGAGAGTTTTTGAACGAATTGAACGAAACGCGGTGCATCGTGCGTTTCGCTTGCAAAACGTTAGAACTAGCAAGATTTCATCGTCCGGAAGTGTAACACGGCGTATCTCGGCCATTTCTCAACGGATTCGTGCGTATCAAGTGTCATACCCGTTTTTAGCGTCTAAAACAGACGGGGACCATGTTTTCGACGCGAAACATTCGCGGATGTCCGAGATACGAGAGTTCTTGAACGAAATGAACGAGACGCGGTGCATCGTGCGTTTCGCTTGCAAAACGTGAGATCTAGCAAGATTTCATCGTCCGGAAGTGTAACAAGGCGTATCTCGGCCATTTCTCAACGGATTCATGCGAATCAAGTGTCATACGCGTTTTTAGCGTCAAAAACAGACGGGGATCATGTTTTCGAAGCGAAACACTCGCGGATGTCCGAGATACGAGAGTTCTTGAACGAATTGAACGAGACGCGGTGCATCGTTCGTTTCGCTTGCAAAACGTGAGAACTAGCAAGATTTCACCGTCCGGAAGTGTAACACGGCGTATCTCTTCCATTTCTCATCGGATTCGCGCGAATCAAGTCTCATACGCGTTTTTAGCGTCTAAAACAGACGGGGACCATGTTTTCGACGCGAAACACTCGCGGATGTCCGAGATACGAGAGTTCTTGAACAAATTGAACGAATTCATCGTCCGGAAGTGTAACACGATGTATCTCGACCATTTCTCAACGGATTCGTGCGAATCAAGTGTCATACGCGTTTTTAGCGTCTAAAACAGACGGGGACCACGTTTTCGACGCGAAACAATCGCGGATGTCCGAGATACGAGAGTTCTTGAACGAATTGAACGAAACGCGGTGCATCGTGCGTTTCGCTTGCAAAACGTGAGAACTAGCAAGATTTCATCGTCCGGAAGTGTAATACGGCGTATCTCGGCCATTTCTCAACGGATTCATGCGAATCAAGTGTCATACGCGTTTTTAGCGTCTAAAACAGACGGGGACCATGGTTTCGAAGCGAAACACTCGCGGATGTCCGAGATACGAGAGTTCTTGAACGAATTGAACGAGACGCGGTGCATCGTGCGTTTCGCTTGCAAAACGTGAGATCTAGCAAGATTTCATCGTCCGGAAGTGTAACACGGCGTATCTCGGACATTTCTCAACGGATTCGTGCGAATCAAGTGTCATACGCGTTTTTAGCGTCTAAAACAGACGGGGAACACGTTTTCGACGCGAAACACTCGCGGATGTCCGAGATACGAGAGTTCTGCAACGAATTGAACGAAACGCGGTGCATGGTGCGTTTCGCTTGCAAAACGTGAGAACTAGCAAGATTTCATCGTCCGGGAGTGTAACACGGCGAATCTCGGCCATTTCTCAACGGATTCGTGCGAATCAAGTGTCATACGCGTTTTTAGCGTCTACAACAGACGGGAACAACGTTTTCGACGCGAAACACTCGCGGATGTCCGACATACGAGAGTTCTTGAACGAATTGAACGAATTCATCGTCCGGAAGTGTAACACGGCGTATCTCGGTCATTTCTCATCGGATTCGTGCGAATCAAGTGTCATACGCGTTTTTAGCGTCTAAAACAGACGCAGACCATGTTTTCGACGCGAAACACTCGCGGATGTCCGAGATACGAGAGTTTTTGAACGAATTGAACGAAACGCGGTGTATCGTGCGTTTCGCTTGTAAAACGTTAGAACTAGCAAGATTTCATCGTCCGGAAGTGTAACACGGCGTATCTCGGCCATTTCTTAACGGATTCGTGCGAATCAAGTGTCATACGCGTTTTAGCGTCTAATACAGACGGGAACCACGTTTTCGACGCGAAACACTCGCGGATGTTCGAGATACGAGAGTTCTTGGACGAATTGAACGAAACGCGGTGCATCGTGCGTTTCGCTCGCAAAACGTGAAAACAGGCAAGATTTGATCGTCCGGAAGTGTAACACGGCATATCTCGGCCATTTCTCTACGGATTCGTGCGAATCAAGTGTCATATGCGTTTTTAGCGTCTAAAACAGACGGTGAACATGTTTTCGAAGCGAAACACTCGCGGATGTCCGAGATACGAGAGTTCTTGAACGAATTGAACGAATTCATCGTCCGGAAGTGTAACACGATGTAACTCGGCCATTTCTCAACCGAGTCGTGCGAATCAAGTGTCATACGCGTTTTTAGCGTCTAAAACAGACGGGGACCATGTTTTCGACGCGAAACACTCGCGGATGTCCGAGATACGAGAGTTCTTGAACGAATTGAACGAATTCATCGTCCGGAAGTGTAACACGGCGTATCTCGGCCATTTCTCAACGGATTCGTGCGAATCAAGTGTCATACGCGTTTTATCGTCTAATACAGACGGGAACCACGTTTTCGACGCGAAACACTCGCGGATGTCCGAGATACGAGAGTTCTTGAACGAATTGAACGAAACGCGGTGCATCGTGCGTTTCGCTTGCAAAACGTGAGAACTAGCAAGATTTCACCGTCCGGAAGTGTAATACGGCGTATCTCTTCCATTTCTCAACGGATTCGTGCGAATCAAGTCTCATACGCGTTTTTAGCGTCTAAAACAGACGGGGACCACGATTTCGATGCGAAACACTCGCGGATGTCCGAGATACGAGAGTTCTTGGACGAATTGAACGAATTCATCGTCCGCAAGTTTAACACGGCGTATCTCTGCCATTTCTCATCGGATTCGTGCGAATCAAGTCTCATACGCGTTTTTAGCGTCTAAAACAGACGGGGACCATGTTTTCGACGCGAAACACTCGCGGATGTCCGAGATACGAGAGTTCTTGAACGAATTGAACAAATTCATCGTCCGGAAGTGTAACACGGCGTATCTCGGCCATTTCTCAACGGATTCGTGCGAATCAAGTGTCATACGCGTTTTAGCGTCTAATACAGACGGGAACCACGTTTTCGACGCGAAACACTCGCGGATGTCCGAGATACGAGAGTTCTTGAACGAATTGAACGAAACGCGGTGCATCGTGCGTTTCGCTTGCAAAACGTGAGAACTAGCAAGATTTCACCGTCCGGAAGTGTAACACGGCGTATCTCGGCCATTTCTCAACGGATTCGTGCGAATCAAGTGTCATACGCGTTTTTAGCGTCTAAAACAGACGGGGAACATGTTTTCGAAGCGAAACACTCGCGGATGTCCGAGATACGAGAGTTCTTGAACGAATTGAACGAATTCATCGTCCGGAAGTGTAACACGGCGTATCTCGGCCATTTCTCAACGGATTCGTGCGAATCATGTGTCATACGCGTTTTTAGCGTCTAAAACAGACGGGGACCACGTTTTCGATGCGAAACACTCGCGGATGTCCGAGATACGAGAGTTCTTGAACGAATTGAACGAATTCACCGTCCGGATGTGTAACACGGCGTATCTCTTCCATTTCTCAACGGATTCGTGCGATTCAAGTGTCATACGCGTTTTAGCGTCTAATACAGACGGGAACCACGTTTTCGACGCGAAACACTCGCGGATGTCCGAGATACAAGAGTTCTTGAACGAATTTAACGAAACGCGGTGCATCGTTCGTTTCGCTTGCAAAACGTGAGAACTAGCAAGATTTCACGGTCCGGAAGTGTGACAAAGCGTATCTCGGCCATTTCTCAACGGAGTCGTGCGAATCATGTGTCATACGCGTTTTTAGCGTCTAAAACAGACGGGGACCACGTTTTCGACGCGAAACACACGCGGATGTCCGAGATACGAGAGTTCTTGAACGAATTGAACGAAACGCGGTGCATCGTGCGTTTCGCTTGCAAAACGTGAGAACTAGCAAGATTTCACCGTCCGGAAGTGTAATACGGCGTATCTCTTCCATTTCTCAACGGATTCGTGCGAATCAAGTCTCATACGCGTTTTTAGCGTCTAAAACAGACGGGGACCACGATTTCGATGCGAAACACTCGCGGATGTCCGAGATACGAGAGTTCTTGGACGAATTGAACGAATTCATCGTCCGCAAGTTTAACACGGCGTATCTCTTCCATTTCTCATCGGATTCGTGCGAATCAAGTCTCATACGCGTTTTTAGCGTCTAAAACAGACGGGGACCATGTTTTCGACGCGAAACACTCGCGGATGTCCGAGATACGAGAGTTCTTGAACGAATTGGACGAATTCATCGTCCGGAAGTGTAACACGATGTATCTCGGCCATTTCTCAACGGATTCGTGCGAATCAAGTGTCATACGCGTTTTTAGCGTCTAAAACAGACGTGGACCACGTTTTCGACGCGAAACACTCGCGGATGTCCGAGATACGAGAGTTCTTGAACGAATTGAACGAAACGCGGTGCATCGTGCGTTTCGCTTGCAAAACGTGAGAACTAGCAAGATTTCATAGTCCGGAAGTGTGACACGGCGTATCTCGGCCATTTCTCAACGGATTCGTGCGAATCAAGTGTCATACGCGTTTTTAGCGTCTAAAACAGACGGGGAACACGTTTTCGACGCGAAACACTCGCGGATGTCCGACATACGAGAGTTCTTGAACGAATTGAACGAATTCATCGTCCGGAAGTGTAACACGGCGTATCTCGGTCATTTCTCATCGGATTCGTGCGAATCAAGTGTCATACGCGTTTTTAGCGTCTAAAACAGACGCAGACCATGTTTCCGACGCGAAACACTCGCGGATGTCCGAGATAGGAGAGTTTTTGAACGAATTGAACGAAACGCGGTGCATCGTGCGTTTCGCTTGTAAAACGTTAGAACTAGCAAGATTTCATCGTCCGGAAGTGTAACACGGCGTATCTCGGCCATTTCTCAACGGATTCGTGCGAATCAAGTGTCATACGCGTTTTAGCGTCTAATACAGACGGGAACCACGTTTTCGACGCGAAACACTCGCGGATGTCCGAGATACGAGAGTTCTTGAACGAATTGAACGAAACGCGGTGCATCGTGCGTTTCGCTTGCAAAACGTGAGAACTAGCAAGATTTCACCGTCCGGAAGTGTAATACGGCGTATCTCTTCCATTTCTCAACGGATTCGTGCGAATCAAGTCTCATACGCGTTTTTAGCGTCTAAAACAGACGGGGACCACGATTTCGATGCGAAACACTCGCGGATGTCCGAGATACGAGAGTTCTTGGACGAATTGAACGAATTCATCGTCCGGAAGTGTAACACGGCGTATCTCGGCCATTTCTCAACGGATTCGTGCGAATCATGTGTCATACGCGTTTTTAGCGTCTACAACAGACGGGGACCACGTTTTCGATGCGAAACACTCGCGGATGTCCGAGATACGAGAGTTCTTGAACGAATTGAACGAAACGCGGTGCATCGTGCGTTTCGCTTGCAAAACGTGAGAACTAGCAAGATTTCATCGTCCGGGAGTGTAACACGGCGTATCCCGGCCATTTCTCAACGGATTCGTGCGAATCAAGTGTCATACGCGTTTTTAGCGTCTAAAACAGACGGGGACGATGTTTTCGACGCGAAACATTCGCGGATGTCCGAGATACGAGAGTTCTTGAACGAATTGAACAAATACATCGTCCGGAAGTGTAACACGGCGTATCTCGGCCACTTCTCAACGGATTCGTGCGAATCAAGTGTCATACGCGTTTTTAGCGTCTACAACAGGCGGGGACCACGTTTTCGACGCGAAACACTCGCGGATGTCCGAGATACGAGAGTTCTTGAACGAATTGAACGAATACATCGTCCGGAAGTGCAACACGGCGTATCTCGGCCACTTCTCAACGGATTCGTGCGAATCAAGTGTCATTCGCGTTTTTAGCGTCTAAAACAAACGGGGACCATGTTTTCGACGCGAGACACTCGCGGATGTCCGAGGTACGAGAGTTCTTGAACGATTTGAACGAATCGCGGTGCATCGTGCGTTTCGCTTGCAAAACGTGAGAACTAGCAAGATTTCACCGTCCGGAAGTGTAACACGGCGTATCTCTTCCATTTCTCATCGGATTCGTGCGAATCAAGTGTCATACGCGTTTTTAGCGTCTACAACAGACGGGGATCACGTTTTCGACGCAAAACACTCGCGGAGGTCTGAGATACGAGAGTTCTTGAACGAATTGAACGAATTCATCGTCCGGAAGTGTAATACGGCGTATCTCGGCCATTTCTCAACGGATTCGTGCGAATCAAGTGTCATACGCGTTTTAAGCGTCTAAAACAGACGGGGACCATGTTTTCGACGCGAAACACTCGCGAATGTCCGAGATACGAGAGTTCTTGAACGAATTGAACGAATACATCGTCCGGAAGTGTAACACGGCGTATCTCGGCCACTTCTCAACGGATTCGTGCGAATCAAGTGTCGTACGCGTTTTTAGCGTCTAAAACGGACGGGGACCATGTTTTCGACGCGAAACATTCGTGGATGTCCGAGATACGAGAGTTCTTGAACGAATTGAACGAAACGCGGTGCATCGTGCAATTCGCTTGCAAAACATTAGAACTAGCATGATTTCATCGTCCGGAAGTGTAACACGGCGTATCTCGGCCATTTCTCAACGGATTCGTGCGAATCAAGTGTCATACGCGTTTTTAGCGTCTAAAACGGACGGGGACCATGTTTTCGACCCGAAACATTCGCGGATGTCCGCGATACGAGAGTTCTTGAACGAATTGAACTTAATGCGGTGCATCGTGCGTTTTGCTTGCAAAACGTGAGAACTAGCAAGATTTCATCGTCCGGAAGTGTAACACGGCGTATCTCGGCCATTTCTCAACGGATTCATGCGAATCAAGTGTCATACGCGTTTTTAGCGAATAAAACAGACGGGGACCACGTTTCCGACGCGCAACACTCGCGGATGTCCGAGATACGAGAGCATGCTGTACAAGTTTCATAAACTTCGTACGGCTGGAAGCGAAGTTTGAAAAAAATTGTCATCATCCGAATTTCCGCTCAGCGACCAAGTCCCGTCGTAGCTGTATGTAAGTTCATCGAGACATGCGAACCGACCGTACGATCTTCTTCAAACTTGCAGGAGTGCTCTCGATTGGCGACACGAGCATTCTCTACAAGTTTCATAAACATCGTACGGCTGGAAGGGGAGTTACACACAAATTGTCATCTACAACGCAGTACTGGATACTTCCCGTTCAGCGACTAAGTCCCGTCGTAGCTGCATGTAAGTTCATCGAGAAATGTGAACCGACCGTACGATCTTCTTCAAACTTGCAGGAGTGCTCTCGATTGACGACACGAGCATGCTGTACAAGTTTCATAAACTTCGTACGGCTGGAAGCGGAGTTTGAAAAAAATTGTCATCATACGAATTTCCGCTCAGCGACCAAGTCCCGTCGTAGCTGTATGTAAGTTCATCGAGAATTGCGAACCGACCGTACGATCTTCTTCAAACTTGCAGGAGTGCTCTCGATTGGCGACACGAGCATTCTCTACAAGTTTCATAAACTTCGTACGGCTGGAAGGGGAGTTAGACACAAATTGTCATCATCCGAATTTCCGCTCAGCGCACAAGTCCCATCGTAGCAGCATGTAAGTTCATCGAGAAATCTGAACCGACCATACGATCATCTTCAGACTTGCAGGAGTGATCTCGATTGGCGACACGAGCATTCTGTACAAGTTTCATAAACTTCGTACGGCTGGAAGAGGAGTTAGACACAAATTGTCATCTACAACGCAGTACTGGATACTTCCCGTTCAGCGACTAAGTCCCGTCGTAGATGTATGTACGTTCATCGAGAAATGTGAACCGACCGTACGATCTTCTTCAAACTTGCAGGAGTGCTCTCGATTGGCGACACGAGCATTCTCTACAAGTTTCATAAACTTCGTACGGCTGAAAGGGGAGTTAGACACAATCTGTCATCTACAACGCAGTTTCCGCTCAGCGACCAAATCCCGTCGTAGCTGTATGTAAGTTCATCGAGAAATGCGAACCGACCGTACGATCTCCTTCAAACTTGCAGGAGTGCTCTCGATTGGCGACACGAGCATTCTCTACAAGTTTCATAAACTTCGTACGGCTGGAAGGGGAGTTAGACACAAATTGTCATCTACAACGCAGTACTGGTTAGTTCCCGTTCAGCGACTTAGTCCCGTCGTAGGTGCATGTAAGTTCATCGAGAAATGTTAACCGACCGTACGATCTCCTTCAAACTTGCAGGAGTGCTCTCGATTGGCGACACGAGCATTCTCTACAAGTTTCATAAACTTCGTACGGCTGGAAGGGGAGTTAGACACAAATTGTCTTCTACAACGCAGTTTCCGCTCAGCGACTAAGTCCCGTCGTAGGTGCATGTAAGTTCATCGAGAAATGTTAACCGACCGTACGATCTTCTTCAAACTTGCAGGAGTGCTCTCGATTGGCGACACGAGCATTCTGTACAAGTTTCATAAACTTCGTACGGCTGGAAGGGGTGTTAGACACATATTGTCATCTACAACGCAGTTTCCGCTCAGCGACCAAGTCCCGTCGTAGCTGTATGTAAGTTCATCGAGAAATGCGAACCGACCGTACGATCTTCTTCAAACTTGCAGGAGTGCTCTCGATTGGCGACAAGAGCATTCTCTACAAGTTTCATAAACTTCGTACGGCTGGAAGGGTAGTTAGACACAAATTGTCATCATCCGAATTTCCGCTCAGCGACCAAGTCCCTTCGTAGCTGCATGTAAGTTCATCGAGAAATCTGAACCGACCGAACGATCATCTTCAAACTTGCAGGAGTGCTCTCGATTGGCGAAACGAGCATTCTGTATAAGTTTCATTAACTTCGTACGGCTGGAATGGGAGTTAGACACAAATTGTCATCTACAACGCAGTTTCCGACAGCGACCAAGTCCCGTCGCAGCTGTATGTAAGTACGTCGAGAAATGCGAACCGACCGTACGATCATCTTCAAACTTGCAGGAGTGCTCTCGATTGGCGACACGAGCATTCTCTACAAGTTTCATAAACATCGTACGGTTGGAATGGGTGTTAGACACAAATTGTCATCTACAACGCAGTTTCCGCTCAGCGACCAAGTCCCTTCGTAGCTGCATGTAAGTTCATCGAGAAATCTGAACCGACGGAACGATCATCTTCAAACTTGCAGGAGTGCTCTCGATTGGCGAAACGAGCATTCTGTATAAGTTTCATAAACTTCGTACGGCTGGAATGGGAGTTAGACACAAATTGTCATCTACAACGCAGTTTCCGCTCAGCGACCAAGTCCCGTCGTAGATGTATGTAAGTTCATCGAGAAATGTTAACCGACCGTACGAACATCTTCAAACATGTAGGAGTGCTCTCGATAGGCGACACGAGCATTCTGTACAAGTTTCATAAACTTCGTACTGCTGGAAGGGGTGTTAGACACAAATTGTCATCTACAACGCAGTTTCCGCTCAGCGACCAAGTCCCGTCGTAGCTGTATGTAAGTTCATCGAGAAATGCGAACCGACCGTACGATCTTCTTCAAACTTGCAGGAGTGCTCTCGATTGGCGACGCGAGCATTCTCTACAAGTTTCATAAACTTCGTACGGCTGGAAGGGGAGTTAGACACAAATTGTCATCTACAACGCAGTACTGGATAGTTCCCGTTCAGCGACTAAGTCCCGTCGTAGCTGCATGTAAGTTCATCGAGAAATTTGAACCGACCGTACGATCTTCTTCAGGCGTGCAGGAGTGCTCTCGATTGACGACACGAGCATGCTGTACAAGTTTCATAAACTTCGTACGGCTGGAAGCGGAGTTTAAAAAAATTGTCATCATCCGAATTTCCGTTCAGCGACCAAGTTCCTTTGTAGCTGCTTGTAAGTTCATGGAGAAATCTGAACCGACCGTACGATCATCTTCAAACTTACAGGAGTGCTCTCGATTGGCGACACGAGCATTCTGTACAAGTTTCATAAACTTCGTACGGCTGGAAGGGGTGTTAGACACAAATTGTCATCTGCAACGCAGTTTCCGCTCAGCGACCAAGTCCCGTCGTAGCTGTATATAAGTTCATCGAGAAATGCGAACCGACCGTAAAATCTTCTTCAAACTTGCAGGAGTGCTCTCGATTGGCGACACGAGCATGCTGTACAAGTTTCATAAACTTCGTACGGCTGGAAGGGGAGTTAGACAATAATTGTCATCTACAACGCAGTTTCCGCTCAGCGACCAAGTCCCGTCGTAGCTGTATGTAAGTTCATCGAGAAATGCGAACCGGACGTACGATCTTCTTCAAACTTGCAGGAGTGCTCTCGATTTGCGACACGAGCATTCTCTACAAGTTTCAAAAACATCGTACGGTTGGAAGGGGAGTTAGACACAAATTGCCATCTACAACGCAGGACTGGATAGTTCCCGTTCAGGGAATAAGTCCCGTCGTAGGTGTATGTAAGTTCATCGAGAAATGCGAACCGACCGTACGATCTTCTTCAAACTTGCAGGAGTGCTCTCGATTGGCGACACGAGCATTCTCTACAAGTTTCATAAACTTCGTACGGCTGAAAGGGGAGTTAGACACAAATTGTCATCTACAACGCAGTTTCCGCTCAGCGACCAAGTCACTTCGTAGCTGCATGTAAGTTCATCGAGAAATCTGAACCGACCGTACGATCATCTTCAAACTTGCAGGAGTGCTCTCGATTGGCGACACGAGCATTCTCTAAAAGTTTCATAAACTTCGCACGGCTGGAAGGGGAGTTAGACACAAATTGTCATCTACAACGCAGTTTCCGACAGCGACCAAGTCCCGTCGTAGCTGTATGTAAGTTCATCGAGAAATGCGAACCGACCGTACGATCTTCTTCAAACTTGCAGGAGTGCTCTCGATTGGCGACACGAGCATTCTCTACCAGTTTCATAAACTTCGTACGGCTGGAAGGGGAGTTAGACACAAATTGTCATCTACAACGCAGTTTCCGCTCAGCGACCAAGTCCCGTCGTAGCTGTATGTAAGTTCATCGAGAAATGTTAACCGACCGTACGAACATCTTCAAACTTGTAGGAGTGCTCTCGATAGGCGACACGAGCATTCTGTACAAGTTTCATAAACTTTGTACGGTTGGAATGGGTGTTAGACACAAATTGTCATCTACAACGCAGTTTCCGCTCAGCGACCAAGTCCAGTCGTAGCTGTATGTAAGTTCATCGAGAAATGCGAACCGACCGTACGAACATCTTCAAACATGTAGGAGTGCTCTCGATAGGCGACACGAGCATTCTGTACAAGTTTCATAAACTTCGTACTGCTGGAAGGGGTGTTAGACACAAATTGTCATCTACAACGCAGTTTCCGCTCAGCGACCAAGTCCCGTCGTAGCTGTATGTAAGTTCATCGAGAAATGCGAACCGACCGTACGATCTTCTTCAAACTTGCAGGAGTGCTCTCGATTGGCGACACGAATATTCTCTACAAGTTTCATAAACTTCGTACGGCTGGAAGGGGAGTTAGACACAAATTGTCATCTACAAAGCAGTACTGGATAGTTCCCGTTCAGCGACTAAGTCCCGTCGTAGGTGCATGTAAGTTCATCGAGAAATGTTAACCGACCGTACGATCTTCTTCAAACTTGCAGGAGTGCTCTCGATTGGCGACACGAATATTCTCTACAAGTTTCATAAACTTCGTACGGCTGGAAGGGGAGTTAGACACAAATTGTCATCTACAACGCAGTTTCCGACAGCGACCAAGTCCCGTCGCAGCTGTATGTAAGTTCGTCGAGAAATGCGAACCGACCGTACGATCATCTTCAAACTTGCAGGAGTGCTCTCGATTGGCGACACGAGCATTCTCTACAAGTTTCATAAACATCGTACGGTTGGAAGGGGAGTTAGACACAAATTGCCATCTACAACGCAGGACTGGATAGTTCCCGTTCAGGGAATAAGTCCCGTCGTAGGTGTATGTAAGTTCATCGAGAAATGCGAACCGACCGTACGATCTTCTTCAAACTTGCAGGAGTGCTCTCGATTGGCGACACGAGCATTCTCTACAAGTTTCATAAACTTCGTACGGCTGAAAGGGGAGTTAGACACAAATTGTCATCTACAACAAAGTTTCTGCTCAGCGACCAAGTCCCGTCGTAGCTGTATGTAAGTTCATCGAGAAATGCGAACCGACCGTACGATCTTCTTCAAACTTGCAGGAGTGCTCTCGATTGGCGACACGAGCATTCTCTACAAGTTTCATAAACTTCGTACGGCTGGAAGGGGAGTTAGACACAAATAGTCATCCACTACGCAGTTTCCGCTCAGCGACCAAGTCCCGTCGTAGCTGTATGTAAGTTCATCGAGAAATGTTATACGACCGTACGAACATCTTCAAACTTGCAGGAGTGCTCTCGATTGGCGACACGAGCATTCTCTAAAAGTTTCATAAACTTCGCACGGCTGGAAGGGGAGTTAGACACAAATTGTCATCTACAACGCAGTTTCCGCTCAGCGACCAAGTCCCGTCGTAGCTGTATGTAAGTTCATCGAGAAATGCGAACCGACCGTAAGATCTTCTTCAAACGTGCAGGAGTGCTCTCGATTGACGACACGAGCATGCTGTACAAGTTTCATAAACTTCGTATGGCTGGAAGCGGAGTTTAAAAAAATTGTCATCATCCGAATTTCCGCTCAGCGACCAAGTCACTTCGTAGCTGCATATAAGTTCATCGAGAAATCTGAACCGACCGTACGATCATCTTCAAACTTGCAGGAGTGCTCTCGATTGGCGACACGAGCATTCTCTATAAGTTTCATAAACTTCGCATGGCTGGAAGGGGAGTTAGACAGAAATTGTCATCTACAACGCAGTTTCCGACAGCGACCAAGTCCCGTCGTAGCTGTATGTAAGTTCATCGAGAAATGCGAACCGACCGTACGATCTTCTTCAAACTTGCAGGAGTGCTCTCGATTGGCGACACGAATATTCTCTACAAGTTTCATAAACTTCGTACGGCTGGAAGGGGAGTTAGACACAAATTGTCATCCACAACGCAGTACTGGATAGTTCCCGTTCAGCGACTAAGTCCCGTCGTAGGTGCATGTAAGTTCATCGAGAAATGTTAACCGACCGTACGATCTTCTTCAAACTTGCAGGAGTGCTCTCGATTGGCGACACGAGCATTCTCTACAAGTTTCATAAACTTCGTACGGCTGGAAGGGGAGTTAGACACAAATTGTCATCTACAACGCAGTTTCCGCTCAGCGACCAAGTCCCGTCGTAGATGTATGTAAGTTCATCGAGAAATGTTAACCGACCGTACGAACATCTTCAAACTTGTAGGAGTGCTCTCGATAGGCGACACGAGCATTCTGTACAAGTTTCATAAACTTCGTACTGCTGGAAGGGGTGTTAGACACAAATTGTCATCTACAACGCAGTTTCCGCTCAGCGACCAAGTCCCGTCGTAGCTGTATGTAAGTTCATCGAGAAATGCGAACCGACCGTACGATCTTCTTCAAACTTGCAGGAGTGCTCTCGATTGGCGACGCGAGCATTCTCTACAAGTTTCATAAACTTCGTACGGCTGGAAGGGGAGTTAGACACAAATTGTCATCTACAACGCAGTACTGGATAGTTCCCGTTCAGCGACTAAGTCCCGTCGTAGCTGCATGTAAGTTCATCGAGAAATCTGAACCGACCGTACGATCATTTTCAAACTTGCAGGAGTGCTCTCGATTGGCGACACGAGCATTCTATAAAAGTTTCATAAACTTCGCACGGCTGGAAGGGGAGTTAGACACAAATTGTCATCTACAACGCAGTTTCCGACAGCGACCAAGTCCCGTCGTAGCTGTATGTAAGTTCATCGAGAAATGCGAACCGACCGTACGATCTTCTTCAAACTTGCAGGAGTGCTCTCGATTGGCGACACGAGGATTCTCTACAAGTTTCATAAACTTCGTACGGCTGGAAGGGGAGTGAGACACAAATTGTCATCTACAACGCAGTTTCCGCTCAGCGACCAAGTCCCGTCGTAGATGTATGTAAGTTCATCGAGAAATGTTAACCGACCGTACGAACATCTTCAAACTTGTAGAAGTGCTCTCGATAGGCGACACGAGCATTCTGTACAAGTTTCATAAACTTCGTACTGCTGGAAGGGGTGTTAGACACAAATTGTCATCTACAACGCAGTTTCCGCTCAGCGACCAAGTCCCGTCGTAGCTGTATGTAAGTTCATCGAGAAATGCGAACCGACCGTACGATCTTTTTCAAACTTGCAGGAGTGCTCTCGATTGGCGACACGAGCATTCTCTACAAGTTTCATAAACTTCGTGCGGCTGGAAGGGGAGTTAGACACAAATTGTCATCTACAACGCAGTACTGGATAGTTCCCGTTCAGCGACTAAGTCCCGTCGTAGGTGCATGTAAGTTCATCGAGAAATCTAAACCGACCGTATGATCATCTTCAAACTTGCAGGAGTGCTCTCGATTGGCGATACGAGCATGCTGTACAAGTTTCATAAACTTCGTACGGCTGGAAGGGGAGTTAGACAATAATTGTCATCTACAACGCAGTTTCCGCTCAGCGACCAAGTCCCGTCGTAGCTGTATGTAAGTTCATCGAGAAATGCGAACCGGCCGTACGATCTTCTTCAAACTTGCAGGAGTGCTCTCGATTGGCGACACGAGCATTCTCTACAAGTTTCATAAACTTCTTACGGCTGGAAGGGGAGTTAGACACAAATTGTCATCATCCGAATTTCCGCTCAGCGACCAAGTCCCTTCGTAGCTGCATGTAAGTTCATCGAGAAATCTGAACCGAGCGTACGATCAACTTCAAGCTTGTAGGAGTGCTCTCGATTGGCGACACGAGCATTCTGTACAAGTTTCATAAACTTCGTACGGCTGGAAGGGGAGTTAGACACAAATTGTCATCTACAACGCAGTTTCCGCCCAGCGACCAAGTCCCGTCGTAGCTGTATGTAAGTTCATCGAGAAATGCGAACCGAGCGTTCGATCTTCTTCAAACTTGCAGGAGTGCTCTCGATTGGCGACACGAGCATTCTCTACAAGTTTCATAAACTTCGTACGGCTGGAAGGGGAGTTAGACACAAATAGTCATCCACTACGCAGTTTCCGCTCAGCGACCAAGTCCCGTCGTAGCTGTATGTAAGTTCATCGAGAAATGTTATACGACCGTACGAACATCTTCAAACTTGCAGGAGTGCTCTCGATTGGCGACACGAGCATTCTCTAAAAGTTTCATAAACTTCGCACGGCTGGAAGGGTAGTTAGACACAAATTGTCATCTACAACGCAGTTTCCGCTCAGCGACCAAGTCCCGTCGTAGCTGTATGTAAGTTCATCGAGAAATGCGAACCGACCGTAAGATCTTCTTCAAACGTGCAGGAGTGCTCTCGATTGACGACACGAGCATGCTGTACAAGTTTCATAAACTTCGTATGGCTGGAAGCGGAGTTTAAAAAAATTGTCATCATCCGAATTTCCGCTCAGCGACCAAGTCACTTCGTAGCTGCATATAAGTTCATCGAGAAATCTGAACCGACCGTACGATCATCTTCAAACTTGCAGGAGTGCTCTCGATTGGCGACACGAGCATTCTCTATAAGTTTCATAAACTTCGCATGGCTGGAAGGGGAGTTAGACAGAAATTGTCATCTACAACGCAGTTTCCGACAGCGACCAAGTCCCGTCGTAGCTGTATGTAAGTTCATCGAGAAATGCGAACCGACCGTACGATCTTCTTCAAACTTGCAGGAGTGCTCTCGATTGGCGACACGAATATTCTCTACAAGTTTCATAAACTTCGTACGGCTGGAAGGGGAGTTAGACACAAATTGTCATCCACAACGCAGTACTGGATAGTTCCCGTTCAGCGACTAAGTCCCGTCGTAGGTGCATGTAAGTTCATCGAGAAATGTTAACCGACCGTACGATCTTCTTCAAACTTGCAGGAGTGCTCTCGATTGGCGACACGAGCATTCTCTACAAGTTTCATAAACTTCGTACGGCTGGAAGGGGAGTTAGACACAAATTGTCATCTACAACGCAGTTTCCGCTCAGCGACCAAGTCCCGTCGTAGATGTATGTAAGTTCATCGAGAAATGTTAACCGACCGTACGAACATCTTCAAACTTGTAGGAGTGCTCTCGATAGGCGACACGAGCATTCTGTACAAGTTTCATAAACTTCGTACTGCTGGAAGGGGTGTTAGACACAAATTGTCATCTACAACGCAGTTTCCGCTCAGCGACCAAGTCCCGTCGTAGCTGTATGTAAGTTCATCGAGAAATGCGAACCGACCGTACGATCTTCTTCAAACTTGCAGGAGTGCTCTCGATTGGCGACGCGAGCATTCTCTACAAGTTTCATAAACTTCGTACGGCTGGAAGGGGAGTTAGACACAAATTGTCATCTACAACGCAGTACTGGATAGTTCCCGTTCAGCGACTAAGTCCCGTCGTAGCTGCATGTAAGTTCATCGAGAAATCTGAACCGACCGTACGATCATTTTCAAACTTGCAGGAGTGCTCTCGATTGGCGACACGAGCATTCTATAAAAGTTTCATAAACTTCGCACGGCTGGAAGGGGAGTTAGACACAAATTGTCATCTACAACGCAGTTTCCGACAGCGACCAAGTCCCGTCGTAGCTGTATGTAAGTTCATCGAGAAATGCGAACCGACCGTACGATCTTCTTCAAACTTGCAGGAGTGCTCTCGATTGGCGACACGAGGATTCTCTACAAGTTTCATAAACTTCGTACGGCTGGAAGGGGAGTGAGACACAAATTGTCATCTACAACGCAGTTTCCGCTCAGCGACCAAGTCCCGTCGTAGATGTATGTAAGTTCATCGAGAAATGTTAACCGACCGTACGAACATCTTCAAACTTGTAGAAGTGCTCTCGATAGGCGACACGAGCATTCTGTACAAGTTTCATAAACTTCGTACTGCTGGAAGGGGTGTTAGACACAAATTGTCATCTACAACGCAGTTTCCGCTCAGCGACCAAGTCCCGTCGTAGCTGTATGTAAGTTCATCGAGAAATGCGAACCGACCGTACGATCTTTTTCAAACTTGCAGGAGTGCTCTCGATTGGCGACACGAGCATTCTCTACAAGTTTCATAAACTTCGTGCGGCTGGAAGGGGAGTTAGACACAAATTGTCATCTACAACGCAGTACTGGATAGTTCCCGTTCAGCGACTAAGTCCCGTCGTAGGTGCATGTAAGTTCATCGAGAAATCTAAACCGACCGTATGATCATCTTCAAACTTGCAGGAGTGCTCTCGATTGGCGATACGAGCATGCTGTACAAGTTTCATAAACTTCGTACGGCTGGAAGGGGAGTTAGACAATAATTGTCATCTACAACGCAGTTTCCGCTCAGCGACCAAGTCCCGTCGTAGCTGTATGTAAGTTCATCGAGAAATGCGAACCGGCCGTACGATCTTCTTCAAACTTGCAGGAGTGCTCTCGATTGGCGACACGAGCATTCTCTACAAGTTTCATAAACTTCTTACGGCTGGAAGGGGAGTTAGACACAAATTGTCATCATCCGAATTTCCGCTCAGCGACCAAGTCCCTTCGTAGCTGCATGTAAGTTCATCGAGAAATCTGAACCGAGCGTACGATCAACTTCAAGCTTGTAGGAGTGCTCTCGATTGGCGACACGAGCATTCTGTACAAGTTTCATAAACTTCGTACGGCTGGAAGGGGAGTTAGACACAAATTGTCATCTACAACGCAGTTTCCGCCCAGCGACCAAGTCCCGTCGTAGCTGTATGTAAGTTCATCGAGAAATGCGAACCGAGCGTTCGATCTTCTTCAAACTTGCAGGAGTGCTCTCGATTGACGACACGAGCATGCTGTACAAGTTTTATAATCTTCGTACGGCTGGAAGCGGATTTTGAAAAAAATTGTCATCATCCGAAGTTCCGCTCAGCGACCAAGTCCCTTTGTAGCTGCATGTAAGTTCATCGAGAAATCTGAACCGACCGTACGATCATCTTCAAACTTGCAGGAGTGCTCTCGATTGGCGACACGAGCATTATCTACAAGTTTCATAAACTTCGTACGGCTGGAAGGGGAGTTAGACACCAAGTGTCATCTACAACGCAGTACTGGATAGTTCCCGCTCAGCGACCAAGTCCCTTCGTAGCTACGTGTAAGTTCATCGAGAAATCTGAACCGACCGTACGATCATCTTCAAACTTGGAGGAGTGCTCTCGATTGGCGATACGAGCATTCTCTACAAGTTTCATAAACTTCGTACGGCTGGAAGGGGTGTTAGACACAAATTGCCATCTACAACGCAGTACTGGATAGTTCCCGTTCAGCGAATAAGTCCCGTCGTAGGTGTATGTAAGTTCATCGAGAAATGCGAACCGACCGTACGATCTTCTTCAAACTTGCAGGAGTGCTCTCGATTGGCGATACGAGCATTCTCTACAAGTTTCATAAACTTCGTAGGGCTGAAAGGGGAGTTAGACACAAATTGTCATCTACAACGCAGTTTCCGCTCAGCGACCGTCACTTCGTAGCTGCATGTAAGTTCATCGAGAAATCTGAACCGACCGTACGATCAGCTTCAAACTTGCAGGAGTGCTCTCGATTGGCGACACGAGCATTCTCTAAAAGTTTCATAAACTTCGCACGGCTGGAAGGGGAGTTAGACACAAATTGTCATCTACAAAGCAGTTTCCGACAGCGACCAAGTCCCGTCGTAGCTGTATGTAAGTTCATCGAGAAATGCGAACCGACCGTACGATCTTCTTCAAACTTGCAGGAGTGCTCTCGATTGGCGACACGAGCATTCTCTACAAGTTTCATAAACTTCGTACGGCTGGAAGGGGAGTTAGACACAAATTGTCATCTACAACGCAGTTTCCGCTCAGCGACCAAGTCCCGTCGTAGCTGTATGTAAGTTCATCGAGAAATGTTAACCGACCGTACGAACATCTTCAAACTTGTAGGAATGTTCTCGATAGGCGACACGAGCATTCTGTACAAGTTTCATAAACTTCGTACGGTTGGAAGGGGTGTTAGACACAAATTGTCATCTACAACGCAGTTTCCGCTCAGCGACCAAGTCCCGTCGTAGCTGTATGTAAGTTCATCGAGAAATGCGAACCGACCGTACGATCTTCTTCAAACTTGCAGGAGTGCTCTCGATTGGCGACACGAGCATTCTCTACAAGTTTCATAAACTTCGTACGGCTGGAAGGGTAGTTAGACACAAATTGTCATCATCCGAATTTCCGCTCAGCGACCAAGTCCCTTCGTAGCTGTATGTAAGTTCATCGAGAAATCTGAACCGACCGAACGATCATCTTTAAACTTGCAGGAGTGCTCTGGATTGGCGAAACGAGCATTCTGTATAAGTTTCATAAACTTCGTACGGCTGGAATGGGAGTTAGACACAAATTGTCATCTACAACGCAGTTTCCGACAGCGACCAAGTCCCGTCGTAGCTGCATGTAAGTTCATCGAGAAATCTGAACCGACCGTACGATCATCTTCAAACTTGCAGGAGTGCTCTCGATTGGCGACACGAGCATTCTCTAAAAGTTTCATAAACTTCGCACGGCTGGAAGGGGAGTTAGACACAAATTGTCATCTACAACAAAGTTTCTGCTCAGCGACCAAGTCCCGTCGTAGCTGTATGTAAGTTGGTCGAGAAATGCGAACCGACCGTACGATCTTCTTCAAACTTGCAGGAGTGCTCTCGATTGACGACACGAGCATGCTGTACAAGTTTCATAAACTTCGTACGGCTAGAAGCGGAGTTTGACAAAAACTGTCATCATCCGAATTTCCGCTCAGCGACCAATTCCCTTCGTAGCTGCGTGTAAGTTCATCGAGAAATCTGAACCGACGGTACGATCATCTTCAAACTTGCAGGTGTGCTCTCGATTGGCGACACGAGCATTCTGTACAAGTTTCATAAACTTCGTACGGCTGGAAGGGGAGTTAGACACAAATTGTCATCTACAACGCAGTTTCCGCCCAGCGACCAAGTCCAGTCGTAGCTGTATGTAAGTTCATCGAGAAATGCGAACCGAGCGTTCGATCTTCTTCAAACTTGCAGGAGTGCTCTCGATTGACGACACGAGCATGCTGTACAAGTTTTATAATCTTCGTACGGCTGGAAGCGGATTTTGAAAAAAATTGTCATCATCCGAAGTTCCGCTCAGCGACCAAGTCCCTTTGTAGCTGCATGTAAGTTCATCGAGAAATCTGAACCGACCGTACGATCATCTTCAAACTTGCAGGAGTGCTCTCGATTGGCGACACGAGCATTATCTACAAGTTTCATAAACTTCGTACGGCTGGAAGGGGAGTTAGACACCAAGTGTCATCTACAACGCAGTACTGGATAGTTCCCGCTCAGCGACCAAGTCCCTTCGTAGCTACGTGTAAGTTCATCGAGAAATCTGAACCGACCGTACGATCATCTTCAAACTTGGAGGAGTGCTCTCGATTGGCGATACGAGCATTCTCTACAAGTTTCATAAACTTCGTACGGCTGGAAGGGGTGTTAGACACAAATTGCCATCTACAACGCAGTACTGGATAGTTCCCGTTCAGCGAATAAGTCCCGTCGTAGGTGTATGTAAGTTCATCGAGAAATGCGAACCGACCGTACGATCTTCTTCAAACTTGCAGGAGTGCTCTCGATTGGCGACACGAGCATTCTCTACAAGTTTCATAAACTTCGTAGGGCTGAAAGGGGAGTTAGACACAAATTGTCATCTACAACGCAGTTTCCGCTCAGCGACCGTCACTTCGTAGCTGCATGTAAGTTCATCGAGAAATCTGAACCGACCGTACGATCAGCTTCAAACTTGCAGGAGTGCTCTCGATTGGCGACACGAGCATTCTCTAAAAGTTTCATAAACTTCGCACGGCTGGAAGGGGAGTTAGACACAAATTGTCATCTACAAAGCAGTTTCCGCTCAGCGACCAAGTCCCGTCGTAGCTGTATGTAAGTTCATCGAGAAATGCGAACCGGCCGTACGATCTTCTTCAAACTTGCAGGAGTGCTCTCGATTGGCGACACGAGCATTCTCTACAAGTTTCATAAACTTCTTACGGCTGGAAGGGGAGTTAGACACAAATTGTCATCATCCGAATTTCCGCTCAGCGACCAAGTCCCTTCGTAGCTGCATGTAAGTTCATCGAGAAATCTGAACCGAGCGTACGATCAACTTCAAGCTTGTAGGAGTGCTCTCGATTGGCGACACGAGCATTCTGTACAAGTTTCATAAACTTCGTACGGCTGGAAGGGGAGTTAGACACAAATTGTCATCTACAACGCAGTTTCCGCCCAGCGACCAAGTCCCGTCGTAGCTGTATGTAAGTTCATCGAGAAATGCGAACCGAGCGTTCGATCTTCTTCAAACTTGCAGGAGTGCTCTCGATTGACGACACGAGCATGCTGTACAAGTTTTATAATCTTCGTACGGCTGGAAGCGGATTTTGAAAAAAATTGTCATCATCCGAAGTTCCGCTCAGCGACCAAGTCCCTTTGTAGCTGCATGTAAGTTCATCGAGAAATCTGAACCGACCGTACGATCATCTTCAAACTTGCAGGAGTGCTCTCGATTGGCGACACGAGCATTATCTACAAGTTTCATAAACTTCGTACGGCTGGAAGGGGAGTTAGACACCAAGTGTCATCTACAACGCAGTACTGGATAGTTCCCGCTCAGCGACCAAGTCCCTTCGTAGCTACGTGTAAGTTCATCGAGAAATCTGAACCGACCGTACGATCATCTTCAAACTTGGAGGAGTGCTCTCGATTGGCGATACGAGCATTCTCTACAAGTTTCATAAACTTCGTACGGCTGGAAGGGGTGTTAGACACAAATTGCCATCTACAACGCAGTACTGGATAGTTCCCGTTCAGCGAATAAGTCCCGTCGTAGGTGTATGTAAGTTCATCGAGAAATGCGAACCGACCGTACGATCTTCTTCAAACTTGCAGGAGTGCTCTCGATTGGCGATACGAGCATTCTCTACAAGTTTCATAAACTTCGTAGGGCTGAAAGGGGAGTTAGACACAAATTGTCATCTACAACGCAGTTTCCGCTCAGCGACCGTCACTTCGTAGCTGCATGTAAGTTCATCGAGAAATCTGAACCGACCGTACGATCAGCTTCAAACTTGCAGGAGTGCTCTCGATTGGCGACACGAGCATTCTCTAAAAGTTTCATAAACTTCGCACGGCTGGAAGGGGAGTTAGACACAAATTGTCATCTACAAAGCAGTTTCCGACAGCGACCAAGTCCCGTCGTAGCTGTATGTAAGTTCATCGAGAAATGCGAACCGACCGTACGATCTTCTTCAAACTTGCAGGAGTGCTCTCGATTGGCGACACGAGCATTCTCTACAAGTTTCATAAACTTCGTACGGCTGGAAGGGGAGTTAGACACAAATTGTCATCTACAACGCAGTTTCCGCTCAGCGACCAAGTCCCGTCGTAGCTGTATGTAAGTTCATCGAGAAATGTTAACCGACCGTACGAACATCTTCAAACTTGTAGGAATGTTCTCGATAGGCGACACGAGCATTCTGTACAAGTTTCATAAACTTCGTACGGTTGGAAGGGGTGTTAGACACAAATTGTCATCTACAACGCAGTTTCCGCTCAGCGACCAAGTCCCGTCGTAGCTGTATGTAAGTTCATCGAGAAATGCGAACCGACCGTACGATCTTCTTCAAACTTGCAGGAGTGCTCTCGATTGGCGACACGAGCATTCTCTACAAGTTTCATAAACTTCGTACGGCTGGAAGGGTAGTTAGACACAAATTGTCATCATCCGAATTTCCGCTCAGCGACCAAGTCCCTTCGTAGCTGTATGTAAGTTCATCGAGAAATCTGAACCGACCGAACGATCATCTTTAAACTTGCAGGAGTGCTCTGGATTGGCGAAACGAGCATTCTGTATAAGTTTCATAAACTTCGTACGGCTGGAATGGGAGTTAGACACAAATTGTCATCTACAACGCAGTTTCCGACAGCGACCAAGTCCCGTCGCAGCTGTATGTAAGTTCGTCGAGAAATGCGAACCGACCGTACGATCATCTTCAAACTTGCAGGAGTGCTCTCGATTGGCGACGCGAGCATTCTCTACAAGTTTCATAAACATCGTACGGTTGGAAGGGGAGTTAGACACAAATTGCCATCTACAACGCAGTACTGGATAGTTCCCGTTCAGCGAATAAGTCCCGTCGTAGGTGTATGTAAGTTCATCGAGAAATGCGAACCGACCGTACGATCTTCTTCAAACTTGCAGGAGTGCTCTCGATTGGCGACACGAGCATTCTCTACAAGTTTCATAAACTTCGTACGGCTGAAAGGGGAGTTAGACACAAATTGTCATCTACAACGCAGTTTCCGCTCAGCGACCAAGTCACTTCGTAGCTGCATGTAAGTTCATCGAGAAATCTGAACCGACCGTACGATCATCTTCAAACTTGCAGGAGTGCTCTCGATTGGCGACACGAGCATTCTCTAAAAGTTTCATAAACTTCGCACGGCTGGAAGGGGAGTTAGACACAAATTGTCATCTACAACAAAGTTTCTGCTCAGCGACCAAGTCCCGTCGTAGCTGTATGTAAGTTGGTCGAGAAATGCGAACCGACCGTACGATCTTCTTCAAACTTGCAGGAGTGCTCTCGATTGACGACACGAGCATGCTGTACAAGTTTCATAAACTTCGTACGGCTAGAAGCGGAGTTTGACAAAAACTGTCATCATCCGAATTTCCGCTCAGCGACCAATTCCCTTCGTAGCTGCGTGTAAGTTCATCGAGAAATCTGAACCGACGGTACGATCATCTTCAAACTTGCAGGTGTGCTCTCGATTGGCGACACGAGCATTCTGTACAAGTTTCATAAACTTCGTACGGCTGGAAGGGGAGTTAGACACAAATTGTCATCTACAACGCAGTTTCCGCCCAGCGACCAAGTCCCGTCGTAGCTGTATGTAAGTTCATCGAGAAATGCGAACCGAGCGTTCGATCTTCTTCAAACTTGCAGGAGTGCTCTCGATTGACGACACGAGCATGCTGTACAAGTTTTATAATCTTCGTACGGCTGGAAGCGGATTTTGAAAAAAATTGTCATCATCCGAAGTTCCGCTCAGCGACCAAGTCCCTTTGTAGCTGCATGTAAGTTCATCGAGAAATCTGAACCGACCGTACGATCATCTTCAAACTTGCAGGAGTGCTCTCGATTGGCGACACGAGCATTATCTACAAGTTTCATAAACTTCGTACGGCTGGAAGGGGAGTTAGACACCAAGTGTCATCTACAACGCAGTACTGGATAGTTCCCGCTCAGCGACCAAGTCCCTTCGTAGCTACGTGTAAGTTCATCGAGAAATCTGAACCGACCGTACGATCATCTTCAAACTTGCAGGAGTGCTCTCGATTGGCGATACGAGCATTCTCTACAAGTTTCATAAACTTCGTACGGCTGGAAGGGGTGTTAGACACAAATTGCCATCTACAACGCAGTACTGGATAGTTCCCGTTCAGCGAATAAGTCCCGTCGTAGGTGTATGTAAGTTCATCGAGAAATGCGAACCGACCGTACGATCTTCTTCAAACTTGCAGGAGTGCTCTCGATTGGCGACACGAGCATTCTCTACAAGTTTCATAAACTTCGTAGGGCTGAAAGGGGAGTTAGACACAAATTGTCATCTACAACGCAGTTTCCGCTCAGCGACCGTCACTTCGTAGCTGCATGTAAGTTCATCGAGAAATCTGAACCGACCGTACGATCATCTTCAAACTTGCAGGAGTGCTCTCGATTGGCGACACGAGCATTCTGTAAAAGTTTCATAAACTTCGCACGGCTGGAAGGGGAGTTAGACACAAATTGTCATCTACAAAGCAGTTTCCGACAGCGACCAAGTCCCGTCGTAGCTGTATGTAAGTTCATCGAGAAATGCGAACCGACCGTACGATCTTCTTCAAACTTGCAGGAGTGCTCTCGATTGGCGACACGAGCATTCTCTACAAGTTTCATAAACTTCGTACGGCTGGAAGGGGAGTTAGACACAAATTGTCATCTACAACGCAGTTTCCGCTCAGCGACCAAGTCCCGTCGTAGCTGTATGTAAGTTCATCGAGAAATGTTAACCGACCGTACGAACATCTTCAAACTTGTAGGAATGTTCTCGATAGGCGACACGAGCATTCTGTACAAGTTTCATAAACTTCGTACGGTTGGAAGGGGTGTTAGACACAAATTGTCATCTACAACGCAGTTTCCGCTCAGCGACCAAGTCCCGTCGTAGCTGTATGTAAGTTCATCGAGAAATGCGAACCGACCGTACGATCTTCTTCAAACTTGCAGGAGTGCTCTCGATTGGCGACACGAGCATTCTCTACAAGTTTCATAAACTTCGTACGGCTGGAAGGGTAGTTAGACACAAATTGTCATCATCCGAATTTCCGCTCAGCGACCAAGTCCCTTCGTAGCTGTATGTAAGTTCATCGAGAAATGTTAACCGACCGTACGATCTCCTTCAAACTTGCAGGAGTGCTCTCGATTGGCGACACGAGCATTCTCTACAAGTTTCATAAACTTCGTACGGCTGGAAGGGGAGTTAGACACAAATTGTCTTCTACAACGCAGTTTCCGCTCAGCGACTAAGTCCCGTCGTAGGTGCATGTAAGTTCATCGAGAAATGTTAACCGACCGTACGATCTTCTTCAAACTTGCAGGAGTGCTCTCGATTGGCGACACGAGCATTCTGTACAAGTTTCATAAACTTCGTACGGCTGGAAGGGGTGTTAGACACATATTGTCATCTACAACGCAGTTTCCGCTCAGCGACCAAGTCCCGTCGTAGCTGTATGTAAGTTCATCGAGAAATGCGAACCGACCGTACGATCTTCTTCAAACTTGCAGGAGTGCTCTCGATTGGCGACAAGAGCATTCTCTACAAGTTTCATAAACTTCGTACGGCTGGAAGGGTAGTTAGACACAAATTGTCATCATCCGAATTTCCGCTCAGCGACCAAGTCCCTTCGTAGCTGCATGTAAGTTCATCGAGAAATCTGAACCGACCGAACGATCATCTTCAAACTTGCAGGAGTGCTCTCGATTGGCGAAACGAGCATTCTGTATAAGTTTCATAAACATCGTACGGCTGGAATGGGAGTTAGACACAAATTGTCATCTACAACGCAGTTTCCGACAGCGACCAAGTCCCGTCGCAGCTGTATGTAAGTTCGTCGAGAAATGCGAACCGACCGTATGATCATCTTCAAACTTGCAGGAGTGCTCTCGATTGGCGACACGAGCATTCTCTACAAGTTTCATAAACTTCGTACGGCTGGAAGGGTAGTTAGACACAAATTGTCATCATCCGAATTTCCGCTCAGCGACCAAGTCCCTTCGTAGCTGTATGTAAGTTCATCGAGAAATCTGAACCGACCGAACGATCATCTTTAAACTTGCAGGAGTGCTCTGGATTGGCGAAACGAGCATTCTGTATAAGTTTCATAAACTTCGTACGGCTGGAATGGGAGTTAGACACAAATTGTCATCTACAACGCAGTTTCCGACAGCGACCAAGTCCCGTCGCAGCTGTATGTAAGTTCGTCGAGAAATGCGAACCGACCGTACGATCATCTTCAAACTTGCAGGAGTGCTCTCGATTGGCGACGCGAGCATTCTCTACAAGTTTCATAAACATCGTACGGTTGGAAGGGGAGTTAGACACAAATTGCCATCTACAACGCAGTACTGGATAGTTCCCGTTCAGCGAATAAGTCCCGTCGTAGGTGTATGTAAGTTCATCGAGAAATGCGAACCGACCGTACGATCTTCTTCAAACTTGCAGGAGTGCTCTCGATTGGCGACACGAGCATTCTCTACAAGTTTCATAAACTTCGTACGGCTGAAAGGGGAGTTAGACACAAATTGTCATCTACAACGCAGTTTCCGCTCAGCGACCAAGTCACTTCGTAGCTGCATGTAAGTTCATCGAGAAATCTGAACCGACCGTACGATCATCTTCAAACTTGCAGGAGTGCTCTCGATTGGCGACACGAGCATTCTCTAAAAGTTTCATAAACTTCGCACGGCTGGAAGGGGAGTTAGACACAAATTGTCATCTACAACAAAGTTTCTGCTCAGCGACCAAGTCCCGTCGTAGCTGTATGTAAGTTGGTCGAGAAATGCGAACCGACCGTACGATCTTCTTCAAACTTGCAGGAGTGCTCTCGATTGACGACACGAGCATGCTGTACAAGTTTCATAAACTTCGTACGGCTAGAAGCGGAGTTTGACAAAAACTGTCATCATCCGAATTTCCGCTCAGCGACCAATTCCCTTCGTAGCTGCGTGTAAGTTCATCGAGAAATCTGAACCGACGGTACGATCATCTTCAAACTTGCAGGTGTGCTCTCGATTGGCGACACGAGCATTCTGTACAAGTTTCATAAACTTCGTACGGCTGGAAGGGGAGTTAGACACAAATTGTCATCTACAACGCAGTTTCCGCCCAGCGACCAAGTCCCGTCGTAGCTGTATGTAAGTTCATCGAGAAATGCGAACCGAGCGTTCGATCTTCTTCAAACTTGCAGGAGTGCTCTCGATTGACGACACGAGCATGCTGTACAAGTTTTATAATCTTCGTACGGCTGGAAGCGGATTTTGAAAAAAATTGTCATCATCCGAAGTTCCGCTCAGCGACCAAGTCCCTTTGTAGCTGCATGTAAGTTCATCGAGAAATCTGAACCGACCGTACGATCATCTTCAAACTTGCAGGAGTGCTCTCGATTGGCGACACGAGCATTATCTACAAGTTTCATAAACTTCGTACGGCTGGAAGGGGAGTTAGACACCAAGTGTCATCTACAACGCAGTACTGGATAGTTCCCGCTCAGCGACCAAGTCCCTTCGTAGCTACGTGTAAGTTCATCGAGAAATCTGAACCGACCGTACGATCATCTTCAAACTTGCAGGAGTGCTCTCGATTGGCGATACGAGCATTCTCTACAAGTTTCATAAACTTCGTACGGCTGGAAGGGGTGTTAGACACAAATTGCCATCTACAACGCAGTACTGGATAGTTCCCGTTCAGCGAATAAGTCCCGTCGTAGGTGTATGTAAGTTCATCGAGAAATGCGAACCGACCGTACGATCTTCTTCAAACTTGCAGGAGTGCTCTCGATTGGCGACACGAGCATTCTCTACAAGTTTCATAAACTTCGTAGGGCTGAAAGGGGAGTTAGACACAAATTGTCATCTACAACGCAGTTTCCGCTCAGCGACCGTCACTTCGTAGCTGCATGTAAGTTCATCGAGAAATCTGAACCGACCGTACGATCATCTTCAAACTTGCAGGAGTGCTCTCGATTGGCGACACGAGCATTCTCTAAAAGTTTCATAAACTTCGCACGGCTGGAAGGGGAGTTAGACACAAATTGTCATCTACAAAGCAGTTTCCGACAGCGACCAAGTCCCGTCGTAGCTGTATGTAAGTTCATCGAGAAATGCGAACCGACCGTACGATCTTCTTCAAACTTGCAGGAGTGCTCTCGATTGGCGACACGAGCATTCTCTACAAGTTTCATAAACTTCGTACGGCTGGAAGGGGAGTTAGACACAAATTGTCATCTACAACGCAGTTTCCGCTCAGCGACCAAGTCCCGTCGTAGCTGTATGTAAGTTCATCGAGAAATGTTAACCGACCGTACGAACATCTTCAAACTTGTAGGAATGTTCTCGATAGGCGACACGAGCATTCTGTACAAGTTTCATAAACTTCGTACGGTTGGAAGGGGTGTTAGACACAAATTGTCATCTACAACGCAGTTTCCGCTCAGCGACCAAGTCCCGTCGTAGCTGTACGTAAGTTCATCGAGAAATGCGAACCGACCGTACGATCTTCTTCAAACTTGCAGGAGTGCTCTCGATTGGCGACACGAGCATTCTCTACAAGTTTCATAAACTTCGTACGGCTGGAAGGGTAGTTAGACACAAATTGTCATCATCCGAATTTCCGCTCAGCGACCAAGTCCCTTCGTAGCTGTATGTAAGTTCATCGAGAAATGTTAACCGACCGTACGATCTCCTTCAAACTTGCAGGAGTGCTCTCGATTGGCGACACGAGCATTCTCTACAAGTTTCATAAACTTCGTACGGCTGGAAGGGGAGTTAGACACAAATTGTCTTCTACAACGCAGTTTCCGCTCAGCGACTAAGTCCCGTCGTAGGTGCATGTAAGTTCATCGAGAAATGTTAACCGACCGTACGATCTTCTTCAAACTTGCAGGAGTGCTCTCGATTGGCGACACGAGCATTCTGTACAAGTTTCATAAACTTCGTACGGCTGGAAGGGGTGTTAGACACATATTGTCATCTACAACGCAGTTTCCGCTCAGCGACCAAGTCCCGTCGTAGCTGTATGTAAGTTCATCGAGAAATGCGAACCGACCGTACGATCTTCTTCAAACTTGCAGGAGTGCTCTCGATTGGCGACAAGAGCATTCTCTACAAGTTTCATAAACTTCGTACGGCTGGAAGGGTAGTTAGACACAAATTGTCATCATCCGAATTTCCGCTCAGCGACCTAGTCCCTTCGTAGCTGCATGTAAGTTCATCGAGAAATCTGAACCGACCGAACGATCATCTTCAAACTTGCAGGAGTGCTCTCGATTGGCGAAACGAGCATTCTGTATAAGTTTCATAAACTTCGTACGGCTGGAATGGGAGTTAGACACAAATTGTCATCTACAACGCAGTTTCCGACAGCGACCAAGTCCCGTCGCAGCTGTATGTAAGTTCGTCGAGAAATGCGAACCGACCGTATGATCATCTTCAAACTTGCAGGAGTGCTCTCGATTGGCGACACGAGCATTCTCTACAAGTTTCATAAACTTCGTACGGCTGGAAGGGTAGTTAGACACAAATTGTCATCTTCCGAATTTCCGCTCAGCGACCAAGTCCCTTCGTAGCTGCATGTAAGTTCATCGAGAAATCTGAACCGACGGAACGATCATCTTCAAACTTGCAGGAGTGCTCTCGATTGGCGAAACGAGCATTCTGTATAAGTTTCATAAACTTCGTACGGCTGGAATGGGAGTTAGACACAAATTGTCATCTACAACGCAGTTTCCGCTCAGCGACCAAGTCCCGTCGTAGATGTATGTAAGTTCATCGAGAAATGTTAACCGACCGTACGAACATCTTCAAACATGTAGGAGTGCTCTCGATAGGCGACACGAGCATTCTGTACAAGTTTCATAAACTTCGTACTGCTGGAAGGGGTGTTAGACACAAATTGTCATCTACAACGCAGTTTCCGCTCAGCGACCAAGTCCCGTCGTAGCTGTATGTAAGTTCATCGAGAAATGCGAACCGACCGTACGATCTTCTTCAAACTTGCAGGAGTGCTCTCGATTGGCGACGCGAGCATTCTCTACAAGTTTCATAAACTTCGTACGGCTGGAAGGGGAGTTAGACACAAATTGTCATCTACAACGCAGTACTGGATAGTTCCCGTTCAGCGACTAAGTCCCGTCGTAGCTGCTTGTAAGTTCATGGAGAAATCTGAACCGACCGTACGATCATCTTCAAACTTGCAGGAGTGCTCTCGATTGGCGACACGAGCATTCTCTAAAAGTTTCATAAACTTCGCACGGCTGGAAGGGGAGTTAGACACAAATTGTCATCTACAACGCAGTTTCCGACAGCGACCAAGTCCCGTCGTAGCTGTATGTAAGTTCATCGAGAAATGCGAACCGACCGTACGATCTTCTTCAAACTTGCAGGAGTGCTCTCGATTGGCGACACGAGCATTCTCTACCAGTTTCATAAACTTCGTACGGCTGGAAGGGGAGTTAGACACAAATTGTCATCTACAACGCAGTTTCCGCTCAGCGACCAAGTCCCGTCGTAGCTGTATGTAAGTTCATCGAGAAATGTTAACCGACCGTACGAACATCTTCAAACTTGTAGGAGTGCTCTCGATAGGCGACACGAGCATTCTGTACAAGTTTCATAAACTTTGTACGGTTGGAATGGGTGTTAGACACAAATTGTCATCTACAACGCAGTTTCCGCTCAGCGACCAAGTCCAGTCGTAGCTGTATGTAAGTTCATCGAGAAATGCGAACCGACCGTACGAACATCTTCAAACATGTAGGAGTGCTCTCGATAGGCGACACGAGCATTCTGTACAAGTTTCATAAACTTCGTACTGCTGGAAGGGGTGTTAGACACAAATTGTCATCTACAACGCAGTTTCCGCTCAGCGACCAAGTCCCGTCGTAGCTGTATGTAAGTTCATCGAGAAATGCGAACCGACCGTACGATCTTCTTCAAACTTGCAGGAGTGCTCTCGATTGGCGACACGAATATTCTCTACAAGTTTCATAAACTTCGTACGGCTGGAAGGGGAGTTAGACACAAATTGTCATCTACAAAGCAGTACTGGATAGTTCCCGTTCAGCGACTAAGTCCCGTCGTAGGTGCATGTAAGTTCATCGAGAAATGTTAACCGACCGTACGATCTTCTTCAAACTTGCAGGAGTGCTCTCGATTGGCGACACGAATATTCTCTACAAGTTTCATAAACTTCATACGGCTGGAAGGGGAGTTAGACACAAATTGTCATCTACAACGCAGTTTCCGACAGCGACCAAGTCCCGTCGCAGCTGTATGTAAGTTCGTCGAGAAATGCGAACCGACCGTACGATCATCTTCACACTTGCAGGAGTGCTCTCGATTGGCGACACGAGCATTCTCTACAAGTTTCATAAACATCGTACGGTTGGAAGGGGAGTTAGACACAAATTGCCATCTACAACGCAGGACTGGATAGTTCCCGTTCAGGGAATAAGTCCCGTCGTAGGTGTATGTAAGTTCATCGAGAAATGCGAACCGACCGTACGATCTTCTTCAAACTTGCAGGAGTGCTCTCGATTGGCGACACGAGCATTCTCTACAAGTTTCATAAACTTCGTACGGCTGAAAGGGGAGTTAGACACAAATTGTCATCTACAACGCAGTTTTCGCTCAGCGACCAAGTCACTTCGTAGCTGCATGTAAGTTCATCGAGAAATCTGAACCGACCGTACGATCTTCTTCAAACTTGCAGGAGTGCTCTCGATTGGCGACAAGAGCATTCTCTACAAGTTTCATAAACTTCGTACGGCTGGAAGGGTAGTTAGACACAAATTGTCATCATCCGAATTTCCGCTCAGCGACCAAGTCCCTTCGTAGCTGCATGTAAGTTCATCGAGAAATCTGAACCGACCGAACGATCATCTTCAAACTTGCACGAGTGCTCTCGATTGGCGAAACGAGCATTCTGTATAAGTTTCATAAACTTCGTACGGCTGGAATGGGAGTTAGACACAAATTGTCATCTACAACGCAGTTTCCGACAGCGACCAAGTCCCGTCGCAGCTGTATATAAGTTCGTCGAGAAATGCGAACCGACCGTACGATCATCTTCAAACTTGCAGGAGTGCTCTCGATTGGCGACACGAGCATTCTCTACAAGTTTCATAAACATCGTACGGTTGGAAGGGGAGTTAGACACAAATTGCCATCTACAACGCAGGACTGGATAGTTCCCGTTCAGGGAATAAGTCCCGTCGTAGGTGTATGTAAGTTCATCGAGAAATGCGAACCGACCGTACGATCTTCTTCAAACTTGCAGGAGTGCTCTCGATTGGCGACACGAGCATTCTCTACAAGTTTCATAAACTTCGTACGGCTGAAAGGGGAGTTAGACACAAATTGTCATCTACAACAAAGTTTCTGCTCAGCGACCAAGTCCCGTCGTAGCTGTATGTAAGTTCATCGAGAAATGCGAACCGACCGTACGATCTTCTTCAAACTTGCAGGAGTGCTCTCGATTGGCGACACGAGCATTCTCTACAAGTTTCATAAACTTCGTACGGCTGGAAGGGGAGTTAGACACAAATAGTCATCCACTACGCAGTTTCCGCTCAGCGACCAAGTCCCGTCGTAGCTGTATGTAAGTTCATCGAGAAATGTTATACGACCGTACGAACATCTTCAAACTTGCAGGAGTGCTCTCGATTGGCGACACGAGCATTCTCTAAAAGTTTCATAAACTTCGCACGGCTGGAAGGGGAGTTAGACACAAATTGTCATCTACAACGCAGTTTCCGCTCAGCGACCAAGTCCCGTCGTAGCTGTATGTAAGTTCATCGAGAAATGCGAACCGACCGTAAGATCTTCTTCAAACGTGCAGGAGTGCTCTCGATTGACGACACGAGCATGCTGTACAAGTTTCATAAACTTCGTATGGCTGGAAGCGGAGTTTAAAAAAATTGTCATCATCCGAATTTCCGCTCAGCGACCAAGTCACTTCGTAGCTGCATATAAGTTCATCGAGAAATCTGAACCGACCGTACGATCATCTTCAAACTTGCAGGAGTGCTCTCGATTGGCGACACGAGCATTCTCTATAAGTTTCATAAACTTCGCATGGCTGGAAGGGGAGTTAGACAGAAATTGTCATCTACAACGCAGTTTCCGACAGCGACCAAGTCCCGTCGTAGCTGTATGTAAGTTCATCGAGAAATGCGAACCGACCGTACGATCTTCTTCAAACTTGCAGGAGTGCTCTCGATTGGCGACGCGAGCATTCTCTACAAGTTTCATAAACTTCGTACGGCTGGAAGGGGAGTTAGACACAAATTGTCATCTACAACGCAGTACTGGATAGTTCCCGTTCAGCGACTAAGTCCCGTCGTAGCTGCATGTAAGTTCATCGAGAAATTTGAACCGACCGTACGATCTTCTTCAAGCGTGCAGGAGTGCTCTCGATTGACGACACGAGCATGCTGTACAAGTTTCATAAACTTCGTACGGCTGGAAGCGGAGTTTAAAAAAATTGTCGTCATCCGAATTTCCGTTCAGCGACCAAGTTCCTTTGTAGCTGCATGTAAGTTCATCGAGAAATCTGAACCGACCGTACGATCATCTTCAAACTTACAGGAGTGCTCTCGATTGGCGACACGAGCATTCTGTACAAGTTTCATAAACTTCGTACGGCTGGAAGGGGTGTTAGACACAAATTGTCATCTGCAACGCAGTTTCCGCTCAGCGACCAAGTCCCGTCGTAGCTGTATATAAGTTCATCGAGAAATGCGAACCGACCGTAAAATCTTCTTCAAACTTGCAGGAGTGCTCTCGATTGGCGACACGAGCATGCTGTACAAGTTTCATAAACTTCGTACGGCTGGAAGGGGAGTTAGACAATAATTGTCATCTACAACGCAGTTTCCGCTCAGCGACCAAGTCCCGTCGTAGCTGTATGTAAGTTCATCGAGAAATGCGAACCGGACGTACGATCTTCTTCAAACTTGCAGGAGTGCTCTCGATTGGCGACACGAGCATTCTCTACAAGTTTCATAAACATCGTACGGTTGGAAGGGGAGTTAGACACAAATTGCCATCTACAACGCAGGACTGGATAGTTCCCGTTCAGGGAATAAGTCCCGTCGTAGGTGTATGTAAGTTCATCGAGAAATGCGAACCGACCGTACGATCTTCTTCAAACTTGCAGGAGTGCTCTCGATTGGCGACACGAGCATTCTCTACAAGTTTCAAAAACTTCGTACGGCTGAAAGGGGAGTTAGACACAAATTGTCATCTACAACGCAGTTTCCGCTCAGCGACCAAGTCACTTCGTAGCTGCATGTAAGTTCATCGAGAAATCTGAACCGACCGTACGATCATTTTCAAACTTGCAGGAGTGCTCTCGATTGGCGACACGAGCATTCTATAAAAGTTTCATAAACTTCGCACGGCTGGAAGGGGAGTTAGACACAAATTGTCATCTACAACGCAGTTTCCGACAGCGACCAAGTCCCGTCGTAGCTGTATGTAAGTTCATCGAGAAATGCGAACCGACCGTACGATCTTCTTCAAACTTGCAGGAGTGCTCTCGATTGGCGACACGAGGATTCTCTACAAGTTTCATAAACTTCGTACGGCTGGAAGGGGAGTGAGACACAAATTGTCATCTACAACGCAGTTTCCGCTCAGCGACCAAGTCCCGTCGTAGATGTATGTAAGTTCATCGAGAAATGTTAACCGACCGTACGAACATCTTCAAACTTGTAGAAGTGCTCTCGATAGGCGACACGAGCATTCTGTACAAGTTTCATAAACTTCGTACTGCTGGAAGGGGTGTTAGACACAAATTGTCATCTACAACGCAGTTTCCGCTCAGCGACCAAGTCCCGTCGTAGCTGTATGTAAGTTCATCGAGAAATGCGAACCGACCGTACGATCTTTTTCAAACTTGCAGGAGTGCTCTCGATTGGCGACACGAGCATTCTCTACAAGTTTCATAAACTTCGTGCGGCTGGAAGGGGAGTTAGACACAAATTGTCATCTACAACGCAGTACTGGATAGTTCCCGTTCAGCGACTAAGTCCCGTCGTAGGTGCATGTAAGTTCATCGAGAAATCTGAACCGACCGTATGATCATCTTCAAACTTGCAGGAGTGCTCTCGATTGGCGATACGAGCATTCTCTACAAGTTTCAAAAACTTCGTACGGCTGGAAGGGGTGTTAGACACAAATTGCCTTCTACAACGCAGTACTGGATAGTTCCCGTTCAGCGAATAAGTCCCGTCGTAGGTGTATGTAAGTTCATCGAGAAATGCGAACCGACCGTACGATCTTCTTCAAACTTGCAGGAGTGCTCTCGATTGGCGACACGAGCATTCTCTACAAGTCTCATAAACTTCGTACGGCTGAAAGGGGAGTTAGACACAAATTGTCATCTACAATGCAGTTTCCGCTCAGCGACCGTCACTTCGTAGCTGCATGTAAGTTCATCGAGAAATCTGAACCGACCGTACGATCATCTTCAAACTTGCAGGAGTGCTCTCGATTGGCGACACGAGCATTCTCTAAAAGTTTCATAAACTTCGCACGGCTGGAAGGGGAGTTAGACACAAATTGTCATCTACAACGCAGTTTCCGCTCAGCGACCAAGTCACTTCGTAGCTGCATGTAAGTTCATCGAGAAATCTGAACCGACCGAACGATCATCTTCAAACTTGCAGGAGTGCTCTCAATTGGCGAAACGAGCATTCTGTATAAGTTTCATAAACTTCGTACGGCCGGAATGGGAGTTAGACACAAATTGTCATCTACAACGCAGTTTCCGACAGCGACCAAGTCCCGTCGGAGCTGTATGTAAGTTCGTCGAGAAATGCGAACCGACCGTACGATCATCTTCAAACTTGCAGGAGTGCTCTCGATTGGCGACACGAGCATTCTCTACAAGTTTCATAAACATCGTACGGTTAGAAGGGGAGTTAGACACAAATTGCCATCTACAACGCAGTACTGGATAGTTCCCGTTTAGCGAATAAGTCCCGTCGTAGGTGTATGTAAGTTCATCGAGAAATGCGAACCGACCGTACGATCTTCTTCAAACTTGCAGGAGTGCTCTCGATTGGCGACACGAGCATTCTCTAAAAGTTTCATAAACTTCGCACGGCTGGAAGGGGAGTTAGACACAAATTGTCATCTACAACGCAGTTTCCGCTCAGCGACCAAGTCACTTCGTAGGTGCATGTAAGTTCATCGAGAAATCTGAACCGACCGTACGATCATTTTCAAACTTGCAGGAGTGCTCTCGATTGGCGACACGAGCATTCTATAAAAGTTTCATAAACTTCGCACGGCTGGAAGGGGAGTTAGACACAAATTGTCATCTACAACGCAGTTTCCGCTCAGCGACCAAGTCCCGTCGTAGCTGTATGTAAGTTCATCGAGAAATGTTAACCGACCGTACGAACATCTTCAAACTTGTAGAAGTGCTCTCGATAGGCGACACGAGCATTCTGTACAAGTTTCATAAACTTCGTACTGCTGGAAGGGGTGTTAGACACAAATTGTCATCTACAACGCAGTTTCCGCTCAGCGACCAAGTCCCGTCGTAGCTGTATGTAAGTTCATCGAGAAATGCGAACCGACCATACGATCTTTTTCAAACTTGCAGGAGTGCTCTCGATTGGCGACACGAGCATTCTCTACAAGTTTCATAAACTTCGTGCGGCTGGAAGGGGAGTTAGACACAAATTGTCATCTACAACGCAGTACTGGATAGTTCCCGTTCAGCGACTAAGTCCCGTCGTAGGTGCATGTAAGTTCATCGAGAAATCTGAACCGACCGTATGATCATCTTCAAACTTGCAGGAGTGCTCTCGATTGGCGATACGAGCATTCTCTACAAGTTTCAAAAACTTCGTACGGCTGGAAGGGGTGTTAGACACAAATTGCCTTCTACAACGCAGTACTGGATAGTTCCCGTTCAGCGAATAAGTCCCGTCGTAGGTGTATGTAAGTTCATCGAGAAATGCGAACCGACCGTACGATCTTCTTCAAACTTGCAGGAGTGCTCTCGATTGGCGACACGAGCATTCTCTACAAGTCTCATAAACTTCGTACGGCTGAAAGGGGAGTTAGACACAAATTGTCATCTACAATGCAGTTTCCGCTCAGCGACCGTCACTTCGTAGCTGCATGTAAGTTCATCGAGAAATCTGAACCGACCGTACGATCATCTTCAAACTTGCAGGAGTGCTCTCGATTGGCGACACGAGCATTCTCTAAAAGTTTCATAAACTTCACACGGCTGGAAGGGGAGTTAGACACAAATTGTCATCTACAACGCAGTTTCCGCTCAGCGACCAAGTCACTTCGTAGCTGCATGTAAGTTCATCGAGAAATCTGAACCGACCGAACGATCATCTTCAAACTTGCAGGAGTGCTCTCAATTGGCGAAACGAGCATTCTGTATAAGTTTCATAAACTTCGTACGGCTGGAATGGGAGTTAGACACAAATTGTCATCTACAACGCAGTTTCCGACAGCGACCAAGTCCCGTCGGAGCTGTATGTAAGTTCGTCGAGAAATGCGAACCGACCGTACGATCATCTTCAAACTTGCAGGAGTGCTCTCGATTGGCGACACGAGCATTCTCTACAAGTTTCATAAACATCGTACGGTTAGAAGGGGAGTTAGACACAAATTGCCATCTACAACGCAGTACTGGATAGTTCCCGTTTAGCGAATAAGTCCCGTCGTAGGTGTATGTAAGTTCATCGAGAAATGCGAACCGACCGTACGATCTTCTTCAAACTTGCAGGAGTGCTCTCGATTGGCGACACGAGCATGCTGTACAAGTTTCTAAACTTCGTACGGCTGGAAGGGGAGTTAGACAATAATTGTCATCTACAACGCAGTTTCCGCTCAGCGACCAAGTCCCGTCGTAGCTGTATGTAAGTTCATCGAGAAATGCGAACCGACCGTACGATCTTCTTCAAACTTGCAGGAGTGCTCTCGATTGGCGGCACGACCATTCTCTACAAGTTTCATAAACTTCGTACGGCTGGAAGGGGAGTTAGACACAAATTGTCATCATCCGAATTTCCGCTCAGCGACCAAGTCCCTTCGTAGCTGCTTGTAAGTTCATCGAGAAATCTGAACCGACCGTACGATCATCTTCAAACTTGCAGGAGTGCTCTCGATTGGCGACACGAGCATTCTCTACAAGTTTCATAAACTTCGTACGGCTGGAAGGGGTGTTAGACACAAATTGTCATGTACAACGCAGTTTCCGACAGCGACCAAGTCCCGTCGGAGCTGTATGTAAGTTCGTCGAGAAATGCGAACCGACCGTACGATCTTCTTCAAACTTGCAGGAGTGCTCTCGATTGGCGACACGAGCATGCTGTACAAGTTTCTAAACTTCGTACGGCTGGAAGGGGAGTTAGACAATAATTGTCATCTACAACGCAGTTTCCGCTCAGCGACCAAGTCCCGTCGTAGCTGTATGTAAGTTCATCGAGAAATGCGAACCGACCGTACGATCTTCTTCAAACTTGCAGGAGTGCTCTCGATTGGCGGCACGACCATTCTCTACAAGTTTCATAAACTTCGTACGGCTGGAAGGGGAGTTAGACACAAATTGTCATCATCCGAATTTCCGCTCAGCGACCAAGTCCCTTCGTAGCTGCTTGTAAGTTCATCGAGAAATCTGAACCGACCGTACGATCATCTTCAAACTTGCAGGAGTGCTCTCGATTGGCGACACGAGCATTCTCTACAAGTTTCATAAACTTCGTACGGCTGGAAGGGGTGTTAGACACAAATTGTCATGTACAACGCAGTTTCCGCTCAGCGACCAAGTCCCGTCGTAGCTGTATGTAAGTTCATCGAGAAATGCGAACCGACCGTACGATCTTCTTCAAACTAGCAGGAGTGCTCTCGATTGGCGACACGAGCATGCTGTACAAGTTTCATAAACTTCGTACGGCTGGAAGGGGAGTTAGACAATAATTGTCATCTACAACGCAGTTTCCGCTCAGCGACCAAGTCCCGTCGTAGCTGTATGTAAGTTCATCGAGAAATGCGAACCGACCGTACGATCTTCTTCAAACTTGCAGGAGTGCTCTCGATTGGCGACACGAGCATTCTCTACAAGTTTCATAAACTTCGTACGGCTGGAAGGGTAGTTAGACACAAATTGTCATCATCCGAATTTCCGCTCAGCGACCAAGTCCCTTCGTAGCTGTATGTAAGTTCATCGAGAAATCTGAACCGACCGAACGATCATCTTTAAACTTGCAGGAGTGCTCTGGATTGGCGACACGAGCATTCTCTAAAAGTTTCATAAACTTCGCACGGCTGGAAGGGGAGTTAGACACAAATTGTCATCTACAACAAAGTTTCTGCTCAGCGACCAAGTCCCGTCGTAGCTGTATGTAAGTTGGTCGAGAAATGCGAACCGACCGTACGATCTTCTTCAAACTTGCAGGAGTGCTCTCGATTGACGACACGAGCATGCTGTACAAGTTTCATAAACTTCGTACGGCTAGAAGCGGAGTTTGACAAAAACTGTCATCATCCGAATTTCCGCTCAGCGACCAATTCCCTTCGTAGCTGCGTGTAAGTTCATCGAGAAATCTGAACCGACGGTACGATTATCTTCAAACTTGCAGGAGTGCTCTCGATTGGCGACACGAGCATTCTGTACAAGTTTCATAAACTTCGTACGGTTGGAAGGGGCGTTAGACACAAATTGCCATCTACAACGCAGTACTGGATAGTTCCCGTTCAGCGAATAAGTCCCGTCGCAGGTGTATGTAAGTTCATCGAGAAATGTGAACCGACCGTACGATCTTCTTCAAACTTGCAGGAGTGCTCTCGATTGGCGACACGAGCATTCTCTACAAGTTTCATAAACTTCGTTCGGCTGGAAGGGGTGTTAGACACAAATTGCCATCTACAACGCAGTACTGGATAGTTCCCGTTCAGCGAATAAGTCCCGTCGTAGGTGTATGTAAGTTCATCGAGAAATGCGAACCGACCGTACGATCTTCTTCAAACTTGCAGGAGTGCTCTCGATTGGCGACACGAGCATTCTCTACAAGTTTCATAAACTTCGTACGGCTGAAAGGGGAGTTAGACCCAAATTGTCATCTACAACCCAGTTTCCGCTCAGCGACCGTCACTTCGTAGCTGCATGTAAGTTCATCGAGAAATCTGAACCGACCGTACGATCATCTTCAAACTTGCAGGAGTGCTCTCGATTGGCGACACGAGCATTGTCTAAAAGTTTCATAAACTTCGCACGGCTGGAAGGGGAGTTAGACACAAATTGTCATCTACAACGCAGTTTCCGACAGCGACCAAGTCCCGTCGTAGCTGTATGTAAGTTCATCGAGAAATGCGAACCGACCGTACGATCTTCTTCAAACTTGCAGGAGTGCTCTCGATTGGCGACACGAGCATTCTCTACAAGTTTCATAAACTTCGTACGGCTGGAAGGGGAGTTAGACACAAATTGTCATCAACAACGCAGTTTCCGCTCAGCGACCAAGTCCCGTCGTAGCTGTATGTAAGTTCATCGAGAAATGTTAACCGACCGTACGAACATCTTCAAACTTGTAGGAATGTTCTCGATAGGCGACACGAGCATTCTGTACAAGTTTCATAAACTTCGTACGGTTGGAAGGGGTGTTAGACACAAATTGTCATCTACAACGCAGTTTCCGCTCAGCGACCAAGTCCCGTCGTAGCTGTGTGTAAGTTCATCGAGAAATGCGAACCGACCGTACGATCTTCTTCAAACTTGCAGGAGTGCTCTCGATTGGCGACACGAGCATTCTCTACAAGTTTCATAAACTTCGTACGGCTGGAAGGGTAGTTAGACACAAATTGTCATCATCCGAATTTCCGCTCAGCGACCAAGTCCCGTCGTAGCTGTATGTAAGTTCATCGAGTAATGTTAACCGACCGTACGAACATCTTCAAACTTGTAGGAATGTTCTCGATAGGCGACACGAGCATTCTGTACAAGTTTCATAAACTTCGTACGGTTGGAAGGGGTGTTAGACACAAATTGTCGTCTACAACGCAGTTTCCGCTCAGCGACCAAGTCCCGTCGTAGCTGTGTGTAAGTTCATCGAGAAATGCGAACCGACCGTACGATCTTCTTCAAACTTGCAGGAGTGCTCTCGATTGGCGACACGAGCATTCTCTACAAGTTTCATAAACTTCGTACGGCTGGACGGGTAGTTAGATACAAATTGTCATCATCCGAATTTCCGCTCAGCGACCAAGTCCCTTCGTAGCTGCTTGTAAGTTCATCGAGAAATCTGAACCGACCGTACGATCATCTTCAAACTTGCAGGAGTGCTCTCGATTGGCGACACGAGCATTCTCTACAAGTTTCATAAACTTCGTACGGCTGGAATGGGTGTTAGACACAAATTGTCATGTACAACGCAGTTTCCGCTCAGCGACCAAGTCCCGTCGTAGCTGTATGTAAGTTCATCGAGAAATGCGAACCGACCGTACGATCTTCTTCAAACTTGCAGGAGTGCTCTCGATTGGCGACACGAGCATGCTGTACAAGTTTCATAAACTTCGTACGGCTGGAAGGGGAGTTAGACAATAATTGTCATCTACAACGCAGTTTCCGCTCAGCGACCAAGTCCCGTCGTAGCTGTATGTAAGTTCATCGAGAAATGCGAACCGGCCGTACGATCTTCTTCAAACTTGCAGGAGTGCTCTCGATTGGCGACACGAGCATTCTCTACAAGTTACATAAACTTCTTACGGCTGGAAGGGGAGTTAGACACAAATTGTCATCATCCGAATTTCCGCTCAGCGACCAAGTCCCTTCGTAGCTGCATGTAAGTTCATCGAGAAATCTGAACCGAGCGTACGATCAACTTCAAGCTTGTAGGAGTGCTCTCGATTGGCGACACGAGCATTCTGTACAAGTTTCATAAACTTCGTACGGCTGGAAGGGGAGTTAGACACAAATTGTCATCTACAACGCAGTTTCCGCCCAGCGACCAAGTCCCGTCGTAGCTGTATGTAAGTTCATCGAGAAATGCGAACCGAGCGTTCGATCTTCTTCAAACTTGCAGGAGTGCTCTCGATTGACGACACGAGCATGCTGTACAAGTTTTATAATCTTCGTACGGCTGGAAGCGGATTTTGAAAAAAATTGTCATCATCCGAAGTTCCGCTCAGCGACCAAGTCCCTTTGTAGCTGCATGTAAGTTCATCGAGAAATCTGAACCGACCGTACGATCATCTTCAAACTTGCAGGAGTGCTCTCGATTGGCGACACGAGCATTATCTACAAGTTTCATAAACTTCGTACGGCTGGAAGGGGAGTTAGACACCAAGTGTCATCTACAACGCAGTACTGGATAGTTCCCGCTCAGCGACCAAGTCCCTTCGTAGCTACGTGTAAGTTCATCGAGAAATCTGAACCGACCGTACGATCATCTTCAAACTTGGAGGAGTGCTCTCGATTGGCGATACGAGCATTCTCTACAAGTTTCATAAACTTCGTACGGCTGGAAGGGGTGTTAGACACAAATTGCCATCTACAACGCAGTACTGGATAGTTCCCGTTCAGCGAATAAGTCCCGTCGTAGGTGTATGTAAGTTCATCGAGAAATGCGAACCGACCGTACGATCTTCTTCAAACTTGCAGGAGTGCTCTCGATTGGCGACACGAGCATTCTCTACAAGTTTCATAAACTTCGTAGGGCTGAAAGGGGAGTTAGACACAAATTGTCATCTACAACGCAGTTTCCGCTCAGCGACCGTCACTTCGTAGCTGCATGTAAGTTCATCGAGAAATCTGAACCGACCGTACGATCATCTTCAAACTTGCAGGAGTGCTCTCGATTGGCGACACGAGCATTCTCTAAAAGTTTCATAAACTTCGCACGGCTGGAAGGGGAGTTAGACACAAATTGTCATCTACAAAGCAGTTTCCGACAGCGACCAAGTCCCGTCGTAGCTGTATGTAAGTTCATCGAGAAATGCGAACCGACCGTACGATCTTCTTCAAACTTGCAGGAGTGCTCTCGATTGGCGACACGAGCATTCTCTACAAGTTTCATAAACTTCGTACGGCTGGAAGGGGAGTTAGACACAAATTGTCATCTACAACGCAGTTTCCGCTCAGCGACCAAGTCCCGTCGTAGCTGTATGTAAGTTCATCGAGAAATGTTAACCGACCGTACGAACATCTTCAAACTTGTAGGAATGTTCTCGATAGGCGACACGAGCATTCTGTACAAGTTTCATAAACTTCGTACGGTTGGAAGGGGTGTTAGACACAAATTGTCATCTACAACGCAGTTTCCGCTCAGCGACCAAGTCCCGTCGTAGCTGTATGTAAGTTCATCGAGAAATGCGAACCGACCGTACGATCTTCTTCAAACTTGCAGGAGTGCTCTCGATTGGCGACACGAGCATTCTCTACAAGTTTCATAAACTTCGTACGGCTGGAAGGGTAGTTAGACACAAATTGTCATCATCCGAATTTCCGCTCAGCGACCAAGTCCCTTCGTAGCTGTATGTAAGTTCATCGAGAAATCTGAACCGACCGAACGATCATCTTTAAACTTGCAGGAGTGCTCTGGATTGGCGAAACGAGCATTCTGTATAAGTTTCATAAACTTCGTACGGCTGGAATGGGAGTTAGACACAAATTGTCATCTACAACGCAGTTTCCGACAGCGACCAAGTCCCGTCGCAGCTGTATGTAAGTTGGTCGAGAAATGCGAACCGACCGTACGATCATCTTCAAACTTGCAGGAGTGCTCTCGATTGGCGACACGAGCATTCTCTACAAGTTTCATAAACATCGTACGGTTGGAAGGGGAGTTAGACACAAATTGCCATCTACAACGCAGTACTGGATAGTTCCCGTTCAGCGAATAAGTCCCGTCGTAGGTGTATGTAAGTTCATCGAGAAATGCGAACCGACCGTACGATCTTCTTCAAACTTGCAGGAGTGCTCTCGATTGGCGACACGAGCATTCTCTACAAGTTTCATAAACTTCGTACGGCTGAAAGGGGAGTTAGACACAAATTGTCATCTACAACGCAGTTTCCGCTCAGCGACCAAGTCACTTCGTAGCTGCATGTAAGTTCATCGAGAAATCTGAACCGACCGTACGATCATCTTCAAACTTGCAGGAGTGCTCTCGATTGGCGACACGAGCATTCTCTAAAAGTTTCATAAACTTCGCACGGCTGGAAGGGGAGTTAGACACAAATTGTCATCTACAACAAAGTTTCTGCTCAGCGACCAAGTCCCGTCGTAGCTGTATGTAAGTTGGTCGAGAAATGCGAACCGACCGTACGATCTTCTTCAAACTTGCAGGAGTGCTCTCGATTGACGACACGAGCATGCTGTACAAGTTTCATAAACTTCGTACGGCTAGAAGCGGAGTTTGACAAAAACTGTCATCATCCGAATTTCCGCTCAGCGACCAATTCCCTTCGTAGCTGCGTGTAAGTTCATCGAGAAATCTGAACCGACGGTACGATCATCTTCAAACTTGCAGGAGTGCTCTCGATTGGCGACACGAGCATTCTGTACAAGTTTCATAAACTTCGTACGGCTGGAAGGGGAGTTAGACACAAATTGTCATCTACAACGCAGTTTCCGCCCAGCGACCAAGTCCCGTCGTAGCTGTATGTAAGTTCATCGAGAAATGCGAACCGAGCGTTCGATCTTCTTCAAACTTGCAGGAGTGCTCTCGATTGACGACACGAGCATGCTGTACAAGTTTTATAATCTTCGTACGGCTGGAAGCGGATTTTGAAAAAAATTGTCATCATCCGAAGTTCCGCTCAGCGACCAAGTCCCTTTGTAGCTGCATGTAAGTTCATCGAGAAATCTGAACCGACCGTACGATCATCTTCAAACTTGCAGGAGTGCTCTCGATTGGCGACACGAGCATTATCTACAAGTTTCATAAACTTCGTACGGCTGGAAGGGGAGTTAGACACCAAGTGTCATCTACAACGCAGTACTGGATAGTTCCCGCTCAGCGACCAAGTCCCTTCGTAGCTACGTGTAAGTTCATCGAGAAATCTGAACCGACCGTACGATCATCTTCAAACTTGGAGGAGTGCTCTCGATTGGCGATACGAGCATTCTCTACAAGTTTCATAAACTTCGTACGGCTGGAAGGGGTGTTAGACACAAATTGCCATCTACAACGCAGTACTGGATAGTTCCCGTTCAGCGAATAAGTCCCGTCGTAGGTGTATGTAAGTTCATCGAGAAATGCGAACCGACCGTACGATGTTCTTCAAACTTGCAGGAGTGCTCTCGATTGGCGACACGAGCATTCTCTACAAGTTTCATAAACTTCGTAGGGCTGAAAGGGGAGTTAGACACAAATTGTCATCTACAACGCAGTTTCCGCTCAGCGACCGTCACTTCGTAGCTGCATGTAAGTTCATCGAGAAATCTGAACCGACCGTACGATCATCTTCAAACTTGCAGGAGTGCTCTCGATTGGCGACACGAGCATTCTCTAAAAGTTTCATAAACTTCGCACGGCTGGAAGGGGAGTTAGACACAAATTGTCATCTACAAAGCAGTTTCCGACAGCGACCAAGTCCCGTCGTAGCTGTATGTAAGTTCATCGAGAAATGCGAACCGACCGTACGATCTTCTTCAAACTTGCAGGAGTGCTCTCGATTGGCGACACGAGCATTCTCTACAAGTTTCATAAACTTCGTACGGCTGGAAGGGGAGTTAGACACAAATTGTCATCTACAACGCAGTTTCCGCTCAGCGACCAAGTCCCGTCGTAGCTGTATGTAAGTTCATCGAGAAATGTTAACCGACCGTACGAACATCTTCAAACTTGTAGGAATGTTCTCGATAGGCGACACGAGCATTCTGTACAAGTTTCATAAACTTCGTACGGTTGGAAGGGGTGTTAGACACAAATTGTCATCTACAACGCAGTTTCCGCTCAGCGACCAAGTCCCGTCGTAGCTGTATGTAAGTTCATCGAGAAATGCGAACCGACCGTACGATCTTCTTCAAACTTGCAGGAGTGCTCTCGATTGGCGACACGAGCATTCTCTACAAGTTTCATAAACTTCGTACGGCTGGAAGGGTAGTTAGACACAAATTGTCATCATCCGAATTTCCGCTCAGCGACCAAGTCCCTTCGTAGCTGTATGTAAGTTCATCGAGAAATCTGAACCGACCGAACGATCATCTTTAAACTTGCAGGAGTGCTCTGGATTGGCGAAACGAGCATTCTGTATAAGTTTCATAAACTTCGTACGGCTGGAATGGGAGTTAGACACAAATTGTCATCTACAACGCAGTTTCCGACACCGACCAAGTCCCGTCGCAGCTGTATGTAAGTTCGTCGAGAAATGCGAACCGACCGTACGATCATCTTCAAACTTGCAGGAGTGCTCTCGATTGGCGACACGAGCATTCTCTACAAGTTTCATAAACATCATACGGTTGGAAGGGGAGTTAGACACAAATTGCCATCTACAACGCAGTACTGGATAGTTCCCGTTCAGCGAATAAGTCCCGTCGTAGGTGTATGTAAGTTCATCGAGAAATGCGAACCGACCGTACGATCTTCTTCAAACTTGCAGGAGTGCTCTCGATTGGCGACACGAGCATTCTCTACAAGTTTCATAAACTTCGTACGGCTGAAAGGGGAGTTAGACACAAATTGTCATCTACAACGCAGTTTCCGCTCAGCGACCAAGTCACTTCGTAGCTGCATGTAAGTTCATCGAGAAATCTGAACCGACCGTACGATCATCTTCAAACTTGCAGGAGTGCTCTCGATTGGCGACACGAGCATTCTCTAAAAGTTTCATAAACTTCGCACGGCTGGAAGGGGAGTTAGACACAAATTGTCATCTACAACAAAGTTTCTGCTCAGCGACCAAGTCCCGTCGTAGCTGTATGTAAGTTGGTCGAGAAATGCGAACCGACCGTACGATCTTCTTCAAACTTGCAGGAGTGCTCTCGATTGACGACACGAGCATGCTGTACAAGTTTCATAAACTTCGTACGGCTAGAAGCGGAGTTTGACAAAAACTGTCATCATCCGAATTTCCGCTCAGCGACCAATTCCCTTCGTAGCTGCGTGTAAGTTCATCGAGAAATCTGAACCGACGGTACGATCATCTTCAAACTTGCAGGAGTGCTCTCGATTGGCGACACGAGCATTCTGTACAAGTTTCATAAACTTCGTACGGTTGGAAGGGGCGTTAGACACAAATTGCCATCTACAACGCAGTACTGGATAGTTCCCGTTCAGCGAATAAGTCCCGTCGCAGGTGTATGTAAGTTCATCGAGAAATGTGAACCGACCGTACGATCTTCTTCAAACTTGCAGGAGTGCTCTCGATTGGCGACACGAGCATTCTCTACAAGTTTCATAAACTTCGTACGGCTGGAAGGGGTGTTAGACACAAATTGCCATCTACAACGCAGTACTGGATAGTTCCCGTTCAGCGAATAAGTCCCGTCGTAGGTGTATGTAAGTTCATCGAGAAATGCGAACCGACCGTACGATCTTCTTCAAACTTGCAGGAGTGCTCTCGATTGGCGACACGAGCATTCTCTACAAGTTTCATAAACTTCGTACGGCTGAAAGGGGAGTTAGACACAAATTGTCATCTACAACCCAGTTTCCGCTCAGCGACCGTCACTTCGTAGCTGCATGTAAGTTCATCGAGAAATCTGAACCGACCGTACGATCATCTTCAAACTTGCAGGAGTGCTCTCGATTGGCGACACGAGCATTGTCTAAAAGTTTCATAAACTTCGCACGGCTGGAAGGGGAGTTAGACACAAATTGTCATCTACAACGCAGTTTCCGACAGCGACCAAGTCCCGTCGTAGCTGTATGTAAGTTCATCGAGAAATGCGAACCGACCGTACGATCTTCTTCAAACTTGCAGGAGTGCTCTCGATTGGCGACACGAGCATTCTCTACAAGTTTCATAAACTTCGTACGGCTGGAAGGGGAGTTAGACACAAATTGTCATCTACAACGCAGTTTCCGCTCAGCGACCAAGTCCCGTCGTAGCTGTATGTAAGTTCATCGAGAAATCTGAACCGACCGTACGATCATCTTCAAACTTGCAGGAGTGCTCTCGATTGGCGATACGAGCATTCTCTACAAGTTTCATAAACTTCGTACGGCTGGAAGGGGTGTTAGACACAAATTGCCATCTACAACGCAGTACTGGATAGTTCCCGTTCAGCGAATAAGTCCCGTCGTAGGTGTATGTAAGTTCATCGAGAAATGCGAACCGACCGTACGATCTTCTTCAAACTTGCAGGAGTGCTCTCGATTGGCGACACGAGCATTCTCTAAAAGTTTCATAAACTTCGCACGGCTGGAAGGGGAGTTAGACACAAATTGTCATCTACAAAGCAGTTTCCGACAGCGACCAAGTCCCGTCGTAGCTGTATGTAAGTTCATCGAGAAATGCGAACCGACCGTACGATCTTCTTCAAACTTGCAGGAGTGCTCTCGATTGGCGACACGAGCATTCTCTACAAGTTTCATAAACTTCGTACGGCTGGAAGGGGAGTTAGACACAAATTGTCATCTACAACGCAGTTTCCGCTCAGCGACCAAGTCCCGTCGTAGCTGTATGTAAGTTCACCGAGAAATGTTAACCGACCGTACGAACATCTTCAAACTTGTAGGAATGTTCTCGATAGGCGACACGAGCATTCTGTACAAGTTTCATAAACTTCGTACGGTTGGAAGGGGTGTTAGACACAAATTGTCATCTACAACGCAGTTTCCGCTCAGCGACCAAGTCCCGTCGTAGCTGTATGTAAGTTCATCGAGAAATGCGAACCGACCGTACGATCTTCTTCAAACTTGCAGGAGTGCTCTCGATTGGCGACACGAGCATTCTCTACAAGTTTCATAAACTTCGTACGGCTGAAAGGGGAGTTAGACACAAATTGTCATCTACAACGCAGTTTCCGCTCAGCGACCAAGTCACTTCGTAGCTGCATGTAAGTTCATCGAAAAATCTGAACCGACCGTACGATCATCTTCAAACTTGCAGGAGTGCTCTCGATTGGCGACACGAGCATTCTCTAAAAGTTTCATAAACTTCGCACGGCTGGAAGGGGAGTTAGACACAAATTGTCATCTACAACAAAGTTTCTGCTCAGCGACCAAGTCCCGTCGTAGCTGTATGTAAGTTGGTCGAGAAATGCGAACCGACCGTACGATCTTCTTCAAACTTGCAGGAGTGCTCTCGATTGACGACACGAGCATGCTGTACAAGTTTCATAAACTTCGTACGGCTAGAAGCGGAGTTTGACAAAAACTGTCATCACCCGAATTTCCGCTCAGCGACCAATTCCCTTCGTAGCTGCGTGTAAGTTCATCGAGAAATCTGAACCGACGGTACGATCATCTTCAAACTTGCAGGAGTGCTCTCGATTGGCGACACGAGCATTCTGTACAAGTTTCATAAACTTCGTACGGTTGGAAGGGGCGTTAGACACAAATTGCCATCTACAACGCAGTACTGGATAGTTCCCGTTCAGCGAATAAGTCCCGTCGCAGGTGTATGTAAGTTCATCGAGAAATGTGAACCGACCGTACGATCTTCTTCAAACTTGCAGGAGTGCTCTCGATTGGCGACACGAGCATTCTCTACAAGTTTCATAAACTTCGTACGGCTGGAAGGGGTGTTAGACACAAATTGCCATCTACAACGCAGTACTGGATAGTTCCCGTTCAGCGAATAAGTCCCGTCGTAGGTGTATGTAAGTTCATCGAGAAATGCGAACCGACCGTACGATCTTCTTCAAACTTGCAGGAGTGCTCTCGATTGGCGACACGAGCATTCTCTACAAGTTTCATAAACTTCGTACGGCTGAAAGGGGAGTTAGACACAAATTGTCATCTACAACCCAGTTTCCGCTCAGCGACCGTCACTTCGTAGCTGCATGTAAGTTCATCGAGAAATCTGAACCGACCGTACGATCATCTTCAAACTTGCAGGAGTGCTCTCGATTGGCGACACGAGCATTGTCTAAAAGTTTCATAAACTTCGCACGGCTGGAAGGGGAGTTAGACACAAATTGTCATCTACAACGCAGTTTCCGACAGCGACCAAGTCCCGTCGTAGCTGTATGTAAGTTCATCGAGAAATGCGAACCGACCGTACGATCTTCTTCAAACTTGCAGGAGTGCTCTCGATTGGCGACACGAGCATTCTCTACAAGTTTCATAAACTTCGTACGGCTGGAAGGGGAGTTAGACACAAATTGTCATCTACAACGCAGTTTCCGCTCAGCGACCAAGTCCCGTCGTAGCTGTATGTAAGTTCATCGAGAAATGTTAGCCGACCGTACGAACATCTTCAAACTTGTAGGAATGTTCTCGATAGGCGACACGAGCATTCTGTACAAGTTTCATAAACTTCGTACGGTTGGAAGGGGTGTTAGACACAAATTGTCATCTACAACGCAGTTTCCGCTCAGCGACCAAGTCCCGTCGTTGCTGTGTGTAAGTTCATCGAGAAATGCGAACCGACCGTACGATCTTCTTCAAACTTGCAGGAGTGCTCTCGATTGGCGACACGAGCATTCTCTACAAGTTTCATAAACTTCGTACGGCTGGAAGGGTAGTTAGACACAAATTGTCATCATCCGAATTTCCGCTCAGCGACCAAGTCCCGTCGCAGCTGTATGTAAGTTCATCGAGAAATCTGAACCGACCGTACGATCATCTTCAAACTTGCAGGAGTGCTCTCGATTGGCGATACGAGCATTCTCTACAAGTTTCATAAACTTCGTACGGCTGGAAGGGGTGTTAGACACAAATTGCCATCTACAACGCAGTACTGGATAGTTCCCGTTCAGCGAATAAGTCCCGTCGTAGGTGTATGTAAGTTCATCGAGAAATGCGAACCGACCGTACGATCTTCTTCAAACTTGCAGGAGTGCTCTCGATTGGCGACACGAGCATTCTCTACAAGTTTCATAAACTTCGTACGGCTGAAAGGGGAGTTAGACACAAATTGTCATCTACAACGCAGTTTCCGCTCAGCGACCAAGTCACTTCGTAGCTGCATGTAAGTTCATCGAGAAATCTGAACCGACCGTACGATCATCTTCAAACTTGCAGGAGTGCTCTCGATTGGCGACACGAGCATTCTCTAAAAGTTTCATAAACTTCGCACGGCTGGAAGGGGAGTTAGACACAAATTGTCATCTACAAAGCAGTTTCCGACAGCGACCAAGTCCCGTCGTAGCTGTATGTAAGTTCATCGAGAAATGCGAACCGACCGTACGATCTTCTTCAAACTTGCAGGAGTGCTCTCGATTGGCGACACGAGCATTCTCTACAAGTTTCATAAACTTCGTACGGCTGAAAGGGGAGTTAGACACAAATTGTCATCTACAACGCAGTTTCCGCTCAGCGACCAAGTCACTTCGTAGCTGCATGTAAGTTCATCGAGAAATCTGAACCGACCGTACGATCATCTTCAAACTTGCAGGAGTGCTCTCGATTGGCGACACGAGCATTCTCTAAAAGTTTCATAAACTTCGCACGGCTGGAAGGGGAGTTAGACACAAATTGTCATCTACAACAAAGTTTCTGCTCAGCGACCAAGTCCCGTCGTAGCTGTATGTAAGTTGGTCGAGAAATGCGAACCGACCGTACGATCTTCTTCAAACTTGCAGGAGTGCTCTCGATTGACGACACGAGCATGCTGTACAAGTTTCATAAACTTCGTACGGCTAGAAGCGGAGTTTGACAAAAACTGTCATCACCCGAATTTCCGCTCAGCGACCAATTCCCTTCGTAGCTGCGTGTAAGTTCATCGAGAAATCTGAACCGACGGTACGATCATCTTCAAACTTGCAGGAGTGCTCTCGATTGGCGACACGAGCATTCTGTACAAGTTTCATAAACTTCGTACGGTTGGAAGGGGCGTTAGACACAAATTGCCATCTACAACGCAGTACTGGATAGTTCCCGTTCAGCGAATAAGTCCCGTCGCAGGTGTATGTAAGTTCATCGAGAAATGTGAACCGACCGTACGATCTTCTTCAAACTTGCAGGAGTGCTCTCGATTGGCGACACGAGCATTCTCTACAAGTTTCATAAACTTCGTACGGCTGGAAGGGGTGTTAGACACAAATTGCCATCTACAACGCAGTACTGGATAGTTCCCGTTCAGCGAATAAGTCCCGTCGTAGGTGTATGTAAGTTCATCGAGAAATGCGAACCGACCGTACGATCTTCTTCAAACTTGCAGGAGTGCTCTCGATTGGCGACACGAGCATTCTCTACAAGTTTCATAAACTTCGTACGGCTGAAAGGGGAGTTAGACACAAATTGTCATCTACAACCCAGTTTCCGCTCAGCGACCGTCACTTCGTAGCTGCATGTAAGTTCATCGAGAAATCTGAACCGACCGTACGATCATCTTCAAACTTGCAGGAGTGCTCTCGATTGGCGACACGAGCATTGTCTAAAAGTTTCATAAACTTCGCACGGCTGGAAGGGGAGTTAGACACAAATTGTCATCTACAACGCAGTTTCCGACAGCGACCAAGTCCCGTCGTAGCTGTATGTAAGTTCATCGAGAAATGCGAACCGACCGTACGATCTTCTTCAAACTTGCAGGAGTGCTCTCGATTGGCGACACGAGCATTCTCTACAAGTTTCATAAACTTCGTACGGCTGGAAGGGGAGTTAGACACAAATTGTCATCTACAACGCAGTTTCCGCTCAGCGACCAAGTCCCGTCGTAGCTGTATGTAAGTTCATCGAGAAATGTTAGCCGACCGTACGAACATCTTCAAACTTGTAGGAATGTTCTCGATAGGCGACACGAGCATTCTGTACAAGTTTCATAATCTTCGTACGGTTGGAAGGGGTGTTAGACACAAATTGTCATCTACAACGCAGTTTCCGCTCAGCGACCAAGTCCCGTCGTTGCTGTGTGTAAGTTCATCGAGAAATGCGAACCGACCGTACGATCTTCTTCAAACTTGCAGGAGTGCTCTCGATTGGCGACACGAGCATTCTCTACAAGTTTCATAAACTTCGTACGGCTGGAAGGGTAGTTAGACACAAATTGTCATCATCCGAATTTCCGCTCAGCGACCAAGTCCCTTCGTAGCTACGTGTAAGTTCATCGAGAAATGCGAACCGACCGTACGATCTTCTTCAAACTTGCAGGAGTGCTCTCGATTGGCGACACGAGCATTCTCTACAAGTTTCATAAACTTCGTAGGGCTGAAAGGGGAGTTAGACACAAATTGTCATCTACAACGCAGTTTCCGCTCAGCGACCGTCACTTCGTAGCTGCATGTAAGTTCATCGAGAAATCTGAACCGACCGTACGATCATCTTCAAACTTGCAGGAGTGCTCTCGATTGGCGACACGAGCATTCTCTAAAAGTTTCATAAACTTCGCACGGCTGGAAGGGGAGTTAGACACAAATTGTCATCTACAAAGCAGTTTCCGACAGCGACCAAGTCCCGTCGTAGCTGTATGTAAGTTCATCGAGAAATGCGAACCGACCGTACGATCTTCTTCAAACTTGCAGGAGTGCTCTCGATTGGCGACACGAGCATTCTCTACAAGTTTCATAAACTTCGTACGGCTGGAAGGGGAGTTAGACACAAATTGTCATCTACAACGCAGTTTCCGCTCAGCGACCAAGTCCCGTCGTAGCTGTATGTAAGTTCATCGAGAAATGTTAACCGACCGTACGAACATCTTCAAACTTGTAGGAATGTTCTCGATAGGCGACACGAGCATTCTGTACAAGTTTCATAAACTTCGTACGGTTGGAAGGGGTGTTAGACACAAATTGTCATCTACAACGCAGTTTCCGCTCAGCGACCAAGTCCCGTCGTAGCTGTATGTAAGTTCATCGAGAAATGCGAACCGACCGTACGATCTTCTTCAAACTTGCAGGAGTGCTCTCGATTGGCGACACGAGCATTCTCTACAAGTTTCATAAACTTCGTACGGCTGGAAGGGTAGTTAGACACAAATTGTCATCATCCGAATTTCCGCTCAGCGACCAAGTCCCTTCGTAGCTGTATGTAAGTTCATCGAGAAATCTGAACCGACCGAACGATCATCTTTAAACTTGCAGGAGTGCTCTGGATTGGCGAAACGAGCATTCTGTATAAGTTTCATAAACTTCGTACGGCTGGAATGGGAGTTAGACACAAATTGTCATCTACAACGCAGTTTCCGACAGCGACCAAGTCCCGTCGCAGCTGTATGTAAGTTCGTCGAGAAATGCGAACCGACCGTACGATCATCTTCAAACTTGCAGGAGTGCTCTCGATTGGCGACACGAGCATTCTCTACAAGATTCATAAACATCGTACGGTTGGAAGGGGAGTTAGACACAAATTGCCATCTACAACGCAGTACTGGATAGTTCCCGTTCAGCGAATAAGTCCCGTCGTAGGTGTATGTAAGTTCATCGAGAAATGCGAACCGACCGTACGATCTTCTTCAAACTTGCAGGAGTGCTCTCGATTGGCGACACGAGCATTCTCTACAAGTTTCATAAACTTCGTACGGCTGAAAGGGGAGTTAGACACAAATTGTCATCTACAACGCAGTTTCCGCTCAGCGACCAAGTCACTTCGTAGCTGCATGTAAGTTCATCGAGAAATCTGAACCGACCGTACGATCATCTTCAAACTTGCAGGAGTGCTCTCGATTGGCGACACGAGCATTCTCTAAAAGTTTCATAAACTTCGCACGGCTGGAAGGGGAGTTAGACACAAATTGTCATCTACAAAGCAGTTTCCGACAGCGACCAAGTCCCGTCGTAGCTGTATGTAAGTTCATCGAGAAATGCGAACCGACCGTACGATCTTCTTCAAACTTGCAGGAGTGCTCTCGATTGGCGACACCAGCATTCTCTACAAGTTTTATAAACTTCGTACGGCTGGAAGGGGAGTTAGACACAAATTGTCATCTACAACGCAGTTTCCGCTCAGCGACCAAGTCCCGTCGTAGCTGTATGTAAGTTCATCGAGAAATGTTAACCGACCGTACGAACATCTTCAAACTTGTAGGAATGTTCTCGATAGGCGACACGAGCATTCTGTACAAGTTTCATAAACTTCGTACGGTTGGAAGGGGTGTTAGACACAAATTGTCATCTACAACGCAGTTTCCGCTCAGCGACCAAGTCCCGTCGTAGCTGTATGTAAGTTCATCGAGAAATGCGAACCGACCGTACGATCTTCTTCGAACTTGCAGGAGTGCTCTCGATTGGCGACACGAGCATTCTCTACAAGTTTCATAAACTTCGTACGGCTGGAAGGGTAGTTAGACACAAATTGTCATCATCCGAATTTCCGCTCAGCGACCAAGTCCCTTCGTAGCTGTATGTAAGTTCATCGAGAAATCTGAACCGACCGAACGATCATCTTTAAACTTGCAGGAGTGCTCTGGATTGGCGAAACGAGCATTCTGTATAAGTTTCATAAACTTCGTACGGCTGGAATGGGAGTTAGACACAAATTGTCATCTACAACGCAGTTTCCGACAGCGACCAAGTCCCGTCGCAGCTGTATGTAAGTTCGTCGAGAAATGCGAACCGACCGTACGATCATCTTCAAACTTGCAGGAGTGCTCTCGATTGGCGACACGAGCATTCTCTAAAAGTTTCATAACCTTCGCACGGCTGGAAGGGGAGTTAGACACAAATTGTCATCTACAACAAAGTTTCTGCTCAGCGACCAAGTCCCGTCGTAGCTGTATGTAAGTTGGTCGAGAAATGCGAACCGACCGTACGATCTTCTTCAAACTTGCAGGAGTGCTCTCGATTGACGACACGAGCATGCTGTACAAGTTTCATAAACTTCGTACGGCTAGAAGCGGAGTTTTGACAAAAACTGTCATCATCCGAATTTCCGCTCAGCGACCAATTCCCTTCGTAGCTGCGTGTAAGTTCATCGAGAAATCTGAACCGACGGTACGATCATCTTCAAACTTGCAGGAGTGCTCTCAATTGGCGACACGAGCATTCTGTACAAGTTTCATAAACTTCGTACGGTTGGAAGGGGCGTTAGACACAAATTGCCATCTACAACGCAGTACTGGATAGTTCCCGTTCAGCGAATAAGTCCCGTCGTAGGTGTATGTAAGTTCATCGAGAAATGTGAACCGACCGTACGATCTTCTTCAAACTTGCAGGAGTGCTCTCGATTGGCGACACGAGCATTCTCTACAAGTTTCATAAACTTCGTACGGCTGGAAGGGGTGTTAGACACAAATTGCCATCTACAACGCAGTACTGGATAGTTCCCGTTCAGCGAATAAGTCCCGTCGTAGGTGTATGTAAGTTCATCGAGAAATGCGAACCGACCGTACGATCTTCTTCAAACTTGCAGGAGTGCTCTCGATTGGCGACACGAGCATTCTCTACAAGTTTCATAAACTTCGTACGGCTGAAAGGGGAGTTAGACACAAATTGTCATCTACAACCCAGTTTCCGCTCAGCGACCGTCACTTCGTAGCTGCATGTAAGTTCATCGAGAAATCTGAACCGACCGTACGATCATCTTCAAACTTGCAGGAGTGCTCTCGATTGGCGACACGAGCATTGTCTAAAAGTTTCATAAACTTCGCACGGCTGGAAGGGGAGTTAGACACAAATTGTCATCTACAACGCAGTTTCCGACAGCGACCAAGTCCCGTCGTAGCTGTATGTAAGTTCATCGAGAAATGCGAACCGACCGTACGATCTTCTTCAAACTTGCAGGAGTGCTCTCGATTGGCGACACGAGCATTCTCTACAAGTTTCATAAACTTCGTACGGCTGGAAGGGGAGTTAGACACAAATTGTCATCTACAACTCAGTTTCCGCTCAGCGACCAAGTCCCGTCGTAGCTGTATGTAAGTTCATCGAGAAATGTTAACCGACCGTACGAACATCTTCAAACTTGTAGGAATGTTCTCGATAGGCGACACGAGCATTCTGTACAAGTTTCATAAACTTCGTACGGTTGGAAGGGGTGTTAGACACAAATTGTCATCTACAACGCAGTTTCCGCTCAGCGACCAAGTCCCGTCGTAGCTGTGTGCAAGTTCATCGAGAAATGCGAACCGACCGTACGATCTTCTTCAAACTTGCAGGAGTGCTCTCGATTGGCGACACGAGCATTCTCTACAAGTTTCATAAACTTCGTACGGCTGGAAGGGTAGTTAGACACAAATTGTCATCATCCGAATTTCCGCTCAGCGACCAAGTCCCTTCGTAGCTACGTGTAAGTTCATCGAGAAATCTGAACCGACCGTACGATCATCTTCAAACTTGCAGGAGTGCTCTCGATTGGCGATACGAGCATTCTCTACAAGTTTCATAAACTTCGTACGGCTGGAAGGGGTGTTAGACACAAATTGCCATCTACAACGCAGTACTGGATAGTTCCCGTTCAGCGAATAAGTCCCGTCGTAGGTGTATGTAAGTTCATCGAGAAATGCGAACCGACCGTACGATCTTCTTCAAACTTGCAGGAGTGCTCTCGATTGGCGACACGAGCATTCTCTACAAGTTTCATAAACTTCGTAGGGCTGAAAGGGGAGTTAGACACAAATTGTCATCTACAACGCAGTTTCCGCTCAGCGACCGTCACTTCGTAGCTGCATGTAAGTTCATCGAGAAATCTGAACCGACCGTACGATCATCTTCAAACTTGCAGGAGTGCTCTCGATTGGCGACACGAGCTTTCTCTAAAAGTTTCATAAACTTCGCACGGCTGGAAGGGGAGTTAGACACAAATTGTCATCTACAAAGCAGTTTCCGACAGCGACCAAGTCCCGTCGTAGCTGTATGTAAGTTCATCGAGAAATGCGAACCGACCGTACGATCTTCTTCAAACTTGCAGGAGTGCTCTCGATTGGCGACACGAGCATTCTCTACAAGTTTCATAAACTTCGTACGGCTGGAAGGGGAGTTAGACACAAATTGTCATCTACAACGCAGTTTCCGCTCAGCGACCAAGTCCCGTCGTAGCTGTATGTAAGTTCATCGAGAAATGTTAACCGACCGTACGAACATCTTCAAACTTGTAGGAATGTTCTCGATAGGCGACACGAGCATTCTGTACAAGTTTCATAAACTTCGTACGGTTGGAAGGGGTGTTAGACACAAATTGTCATCTACAACGCAGTTTCCGCTCAGCGACCAAGTCCCGTCGTAGCTGTATGTAAGTTCATCGAGAAATGCGAACCGACCGTACGATCTTCTTCAAACTTGCAGGAGTGCTCTCGATTGGCGACACGAGCATTCTCTACAAGTTTCATAAACTTCGTACGGCTGGAAGGGTAGTTAGACACAAATTGTCATCATCCGAATTTCCGCTCAGCGACCAAGTCCCTTCGTAGCTGTATGTAAGTTCATCGAGAAATCTGAACCGACCGAACGATCATCTTTAAACTTGCAGGAGTGCTCTGGATTGGCGAAACGAGCATTCTGTATAAGTTTCATAAACTTCGTACTGCTGGAATGGGAGTTAGACACAAATTGTCATCTACAACGCAGTTTCCGACAGCGACCAAGTCCCGTCGCAGCTGTATGTAAGTTCGTCGAGAAATGCGAACCGACCGTACGATCATCTTCAAACTTGCAGGAGTGCTCTCGATTGGCGACACGAGCATTCTCTACAAGTTTCATAAACATCGTACGGTTGGAAGGGGAGTTAGACACAAATTGCCATCTACAACGCAGTACTGGATAGTTCCCGTTCAGCGAATAAGTCCCGTCGTAGGTGTATGTAAGTTCATCGAGAAATGCGAACCGACCGTACGATCTTCTTCAAACTTGCGGGAGTGCTCTCGATTGGCGACACGAGCATTCTCTACAAGTTTCATAAACTTCGTACGGCTGAAAGGGGAGTTAGACACAAATTGTCATCTACAACGCAGTTTCCGCTCAGCGACCAAGTCACTTCGTAGCTGCATGTAAGTTCATCGAGAAATCTGAACCGACCGTACGATCATCTTCAAACTTGCAGGAGTGCTCTCGATTGGCGACACGAGCATTCTCTAAAAGTTTCATAAACTTCGTACGGCTGGAAGGGGAGTTAGACACAAAGTGTCATCTACAACGCAGTACTGGATAGTTCCCGCTCAGCGACCAAGTCCCTTTGTAGCTGCATGTAAGTTCATCGAGAAATCTGAACCGACCGTACGATCATCTTCAAACTTGCAGGAGTGCTCTCGATTGGCGATACGAGCATTCTCTACAAGTTTCATTAACTTCGTACGGCTGGAAGGCGTGTTAGCCACAAATTGTCATCTACAACAAAGTTTCCGCTCAGCGACCAAGTCCCGTCGTAGCTGTATGTAAGTTGGTCGAGAAATGCGAACCGACCGTACGATCTTCTTCAAACTTGCAGGAGTGCTCTCGATTGACGACACGAGCATGCTGTACAAGTTTCATAAACTTCGTACGGCTAGAAGCGGAGTTTTGACAAAAACTGTCATCATCCGAATTTCCGCTCAGCGACCAATTCCCTTCGTAGCTGCGTGTAAGTTCATCGAGAAATCTGAACCGACGGTACGATCATCTTCAAACTTGCAGGAGTGCTCTCAATTGGCGACACGAGCATTCTGTACAAGTTTCATAAACTTCGTACGGTTGGAAGGGGCGTTAGACACAAATTGCCATCTACAACGCAGTACTGGATAGTACCCGTTCAGCGAATAAGTCCCGTCGTAGGTGTATGTAAGTTCATCGAGAAATGCGAACCGACCGTACGATCTTCTTCAAACTTGCAGGAGTGCTCTCGATTGGCGACACGAGCATTCTCTACAAGTTTCATAAACTTCGTACGGCTGAAAGGGGAGTTAGACACAAATTGTCATCTACAACCCAGTTTCCGCTCAGCGACCGTCACTTCGTAGCTGCATGTAAGTTCATCGAGAAATCTGAACCGACCGTACGATCATCTTCAAACTTGCAGGAGTGCTCTCGATTGGCGACACGAGCATTGTCTAAAAGTTTCATAAACTTCGCACGGCTGGAAGGGGAGTTAGACACAAATTGTCATCTACAACGCAGTTTCCGACAGCGACCAAGTCCCGTCGTAGCTGTATGTAAGTTCATCGAGAAATGCGAACCGACCGTACGATCTTCTTCAAACTTGCAGGAGTGCTCTCGATTGGCGACACGAGCATTCTCTACAAGTTTCATAAACTTCGTACGGCTGGAAGGGGAGTTAGACACAAATTGTCATCTACAACGCAGTTTCCGCTCAGCGACCAAGTCCCGTCGTAGCTGTATGTAAGTTCATCGAGAAATGTTAACCGACCGTACGAACATCTTCAAACTTGTAGGAATGTTCTCGATAGGCGACACGAGCATTCTGTACAAGTTTCATAAACTTCGTACGGTTGGAAGGGGTGTTAGACACAAATTGTCATCTACAACGCAGTTTCCGCTCAGCGACCAAGTCCCGTCGTAGCTGTGTGTAAGTTCATCGAGAAATGCGAACCGACCGTACGATCTTCTTCAAACTTGCAGAAGTGCTCTCGATTGGCGACACGAGCATTCTCTACAAGTTTCATAAACTTCGTACGGCTGGAAGGGTAGTTAGACACAAATTGTCATCATCCGAATTTCCGCTCAGCGACCAAGTCCCTTCGTAGCTACGTGTAAGTTCATCGAGAAATCTGAACCGACCGTACGATCATCTTCAAACTTGCAGGAGTGCTCTCGATTGGCGATACGAGCATTCTCTACAAGTTTCATAAACTTCGTACGGCTGGAAGGGGTGTTAGACACAAATTGCCATCTACAACGCAGTACTGGATAGTTCCCGTTCAGCGAATAAGTCCCGTCGTAGGTGTATGTAAGTTCATCGAGAAATGCGAACCGACCGTACGATCTTCTTCAAACTTGCAGGAGTGCTCTCGATTGGCGACACGAGCATTCTCTACAAGTTTCATAAACTTCGTAGGGCTGAAAGGGGAGTTAGACACAAATTGTCATCTACAACGCAGTTTCCGCTCAGCGACCGTCACTTCGTAGCTGCATGTAAGTTCATCGAGAAATCTGAACCGACCGTACGATCATCTTCAAACTTGCAGGAGTGCTCTCGATTGGCGACACGAGCATTCTCTAAAAGTTTCATAAACTTCGCACGGCTGGAAGGGGAGTTAGACACAAATTGTCATCTACAAAGCAGTTTCCGACAGCGACCAAGTCCCGTCGTAGCTGTATGTAAGTTCATCGAGAAATGCGAACCGACCGTACGATCTTCTTCAAACTTGCAGGAGTGCTCTCGATTGGCGACACGAGCATTCTCTACAAGTTTCATAAACTTCGTACGGCTGGAAGGGGAGTTAGACACAAATTGTCATCTACAACGCAGTTTCCGCTCAGCGACCAAGTCCCGTCGTAGCTGTATGTAAGTTCATCGAGAAATGTTAACCGACCGTACGAACATCTTCAAACTTGTAGGAATGTTCTCGATAGGCGACACGAGCATTCTGTACAAGTTTCATAAACTTCGTACGGTTGGAAGGGGTGTTAGACACAAATTGTCATCTACAACGCAGTTTCCGCTCAGCGACCAAGTCCCGTCGTAGCTGTATGTAAGTTCATCGAGAAATGCGAACCGACCGTACGATCTTCTTCAAACTTGCAGGAGTGCTCTCGATTGGCGACACGAGCATTCTCTACAAGTTTCATAAACTTCGTACGGCTGGAAGGGTAGTTAGACACAAATTGTCATCATCCGAATTTCCGCTCAGCGACCAAGTCCCTTCGTAGCTGTATGTAAGTTCATCGAGAAATCTGAACCGACCGAACGATCATCTTTAAACTTGCAGGAGTGCTCTGGATTGGCGAAACGAGCATTCTGTATAAGTTTCATAAACTTCGTACGGCTGGAATGGGAGTTAGACACAAATTGTCATCTACAACGCAGTTTCCGACAGCGACCAAGTCCCGTCGCAGCTGTATGTAAGTTCGTCGAGAAATGCGAACCGACCGTACGATCATCTTCAAACTTGCAGGAGTGCTCTCGATTGGCGACACGAGCATTCTCTACAAGTTTCATAAACATCGTACGGTTGGAAGGGGAGTTAGACACAAATTGCCATCTACAACGCAGTACTGGATAGTTCCCGTTCAGCGAATAAGTCCCGTCGTAGGTGTATGTAAGTTCATCGAGAAATGCGAACCGACCGTACGATCTTCTTCAAACTTGCGGGAGTGCTCTCGATTGGCGACACGAGCATTCTCTACAAGTTTCATAAACTTCGTACGGCTGAAAGGGGAGTTAGACACAAATTGTCATCTACAACGCAGTTTCCGCTCAGCGACCAAGTCACTTCGTAGCTGCATGTAAGTTCATCGAGAAATCTGAACCGACCGTACGATCATCTTCAAACTTGCAGGAGTGCTCTCGATTGGCGACACGAGCATTCTCTAAAAGTTTCATAAACTTCGTACGGCTGGAAGGGGAGTTAGACACAAAGTGTCATCTACAACGCAGTACTGGATAGTTCCCGCTCAGCGACCAAGTCCCTTTGTAGCTGCATGTAAGTTCATCGAGAAATCTGAACCGACCGTACGATCATCTTCAAACTTGCAGGAGTGCTCTCGATTGGCGATACGAGCATTCTCTACAAGTTTCATTAACTTCGTACGGCTGGAAGGCGTGTTAGCCACAAATTGTCATCTACAACAAAGTTTCCGCTCAGCGACCAAGTCCCGTCGTAGCTGTATGTAAGTTGGTCGAGAAATGCGAACCGACCGTACGATCTTCTTCAAACTTGCAGGAGTGCTCTCGATTGACGACACGAGCATGCTGTACAAGTTTCATAAACTTCGTACGGCTAGAAGCGGAGTTTTGACAAAAACTGTCATCATCCGAATTTCCGCTCAGCGACCAATTCCCTTCGTAGCTGCGTGTAAGTTCATCGAGAAATCTGAACCGACGGTACGATCATCTTCAAACTTGCAGGAGTGCTCTCAATTGGCGACACGAGCATTCTGTACAAGTTTCATAAACTTCGTACGGTTGGAAGGGGCGTTAGACACAAATTGCCATCTACAACGCAGTACTGGATAGTACCCGTTCAGCGAATAAGTCCCGTCGTAGGTGTATGTAAGTTCATCGAGAAATGTGAACCGACCGTACGATCTTCTTCAAACTTGCAGGAGTGCTCTCGATTGGCGACACGAGCATTCTCTACAAGTTTCATAAACTCGGCGGCCGGTGCATTGACCTGCGTCTCAGTAAGAGTAAGCATTGTAAACAAATGCGAGAGTGAATCTCGCCGAAGATCGGAGCAGGCTTTGCCTGTTGGAAAGAGGAGGGAGCTTGACCCCTCTGCACTTCCCCTAGAATCGCTAAAACCAACACATCTCGTCGAGCTATTTTGCGGGTTTATAACATGCCTGTGCTTGCTGTGCTGCCTGTGCTGCCTGTGCTTGTTGTGCTGCCTGTGCTTGCTGTGCTGCCTGTGCTTGCTGCCTGTGCTTGCTGTGCTGCCTGTGCTTGCTGCCTGTGCTTGCTGTACTTGCTGTGCTGCCTGTGCTTGCTGTGCCGCCTGTGCTTGCTGCCTGTTCTTGCTGTGCTGCCTGTGTTTGCTGTGCTGCCTGTGCTTGCTGCCTGTGCTTGCTGCCTGTGCTTGCTGTGCTGCCTGTGTTTGCTGTGCTGCCTGTGCTTGCTGTGCTGCCTGTGCTTGCTGCCTGTGCTTGCTGTGCTGCCTGTGTTTGCTGTGCTGCCTGTGCTTGCTGCCTGTGCTTGCTGTGCTGCCTGTGCTTGCTGCCTGTGCTTGCTGTGCTGCCTGTGCTGGCTGTGTTGCCTGTGCTTGCTGCCTGTGCTTGCTGTGCTGCCTGTGCTTGCTGCCTGTGCTTGGTGTGCTGCCTGTGCTGGCTGTGCTGCCTGTGCTTGCTGCCTGTGCTTGCTGTGCTGCCTGTGCTTGCTGCCTGTGCTTGCTGCCTGTGCTTGCTGTGCTGCCTGTGTTTGCTGTGCTGCCTGTGCTTGCTGCCTGTGCTTGCTGTGCTGCCTGTGCTTGCTGCCTGTGCTTGGTGTGAAACCTGTGCTTGCTGTGCTGCCTGTGCTTGCTGTGCTGCCTCTGCTCGCTGCCTGTGCTTGCTGCCTGTGCTTGCTGTGCTGCCTGTGCTTGCTGCCTGTGCTTGCTGTGCTGCCTGTGTTTGCTGTGCTGCCTGTGTTTGCTGTGCTGCCTGTGCTTGCTGCCTGTGCTTGCTGTGCTGCCTGTGCTTGCTGTGCTGCCTGTGCTTGCTGCCTGTGCTTGCTGTGCTTGCTGTACTGCCTGTGCTTGATGCCTGTGCTTGCTGTGCTGCCTGTGTTTGGTGTGCTGCCTGTGCTTGCTGTGCTGCCTGTGCTTGCTGCCTGTGCTTGCTGTGCTGCCTGTGCTCGCTGTGCTGCCTGTGCTTGCTGCCTGTGCTTGCTGTGCTGCCTGTGCTTGCTGCCTGTGCTTGCTGCCTGTGCTTGCTGTGCTGCCTGTGTTTGCTGTGCTGCCTGTGCTTGCTGTGCTGCCTGTGCTTGCTGCCTGTGCTTGCTGTGCTGCCTGTGTTTGCTGCCTGTGTTTGCTGCCTATGCTTGCTGTGCTGCCTGTGCTTGCTGCCTGTGCTTGCGGCCTGTGCTTGCTGTGCCGCCTGTGCTTGCTGCCTGTGCTTGCTGCCTGTGCTTGCTGCCTGTGCTTGCTGCCTGTGCTTGCTGCCTGTGCTTGCTGTGCCGCCTGTGCTGCCTGTGCTTGCTGCCTCTGCTTGCTGTGCTTGCTGTGCTGCCTGTGCTTGCTGTGCTGCCTGTGCTTGCTGCCTGTGCTTGCTGCCTGTGCTTGCTGTGCCGCCTGTGCTGTGCTGCCTGTGCTTGCTGTGCTGCCTGTGCTTGCCGCCTGTGCTTGCTGCCTGTGCTTGCTGTGCTGCCTGTGCCTGCTGCCTGTGCTTGCTGTGCTGCCTGTTAGCGATGCATGTGATTTCGCCCATAACACGCGGTAATTCGACAGTGGCACACGACAGTGCGTTGCTGTGTCACCTGTTTTTGGAGGCGCCGAGAGTCGCGGATCACATGTTTACCTCGGCGGCCGGTGCATTGACCTGGCTCTCAGTAAGAGTAAGCATTGTAAACAAATGCGAGAGTGAATCTCGCCGAAGATCAGAGCAGGCTTTGCCTGTTGGAAAGAGGACGGAGCTTGACGCCTCTGCACTTCCCCCAGAATCGCTAAAAAACGAACACATCTCGTCGAGCTGTTTTGCGGGTTTCTATCATGCTTGTGCTTGCAGCCTGTGCTGCCTGTGCTTGCTGCCTGTGCTTGCTGTGCTGCCTGTGCTTGCTGCCTGTGCTTGCTGCCTGTGCTTGCTGCATGTGCTTGCTGTGCTGCCTGTGCTTGCTGCCTGTGCTTGCTGTGCTGCCTGAGCTTGCTGCGCTGCCTGTGCTTGCTGTGCTGCCTGTGTTTGCTGCCTATGCTTGCTGCCTGTGCTTGCTGTGCTGCATGTTAGCGATGCATTTGATTACGCTCATAACACGCGGTAATTCGACAGTGGCACACGACAGTGCGTTGCTGTGTCACATGTTTTTGGAGGCGCCGAGAGTCGCGGATCATATGTTTACCTCGGCGGCCGGTGCATTGACCTGCGTCTCAGTAAGAGTAAGCATTGTAAACAAATGCGAGAGTGAATCTCGCAGAAGATCGGAGCAAGCTTTGCCTGTTGGAAAGAGAACGGAGCTTGACCCCTCTGCACTTCCCCCAGAATTGCTAAAACGAACACATCACGTCGAGCTATTTTGCGGGTTTCTAACATGCCTGTGCTTGCTGCCTGTGCTTGCTGCCTGTGCTGCCTGTGCTTGCTGCCTGTGCTTGCTGCCTGTGTTTGCTGTGCTGCCTGTGCTTGCTGCCTGTGCTTGCTGTGCTGCCTGTGCTTGCTGCCTGTGCTTGCTGCCTGTGCTTGCTGCCTGTACTTGCTGTGCTGCCTGTGCTTGGTCTGCTGCCTGAGCTTGCTGTGCTGCCTGTGCTTGCTGCCTGTGCTTGCTGTGCTGCCTGTGCTTGCTGCCTGTGCTTGCTGCCTGTGCTTGCTGCCTGTACTTGCTGTGCTGCCTGTGCTTGGTCTGCTGCCTGAGGTTGCTGTGCTGCCTGTGCTTGCTGCCTGTGCTTGCTGTGCTGCCTGTGCTTGCTGCCTGTGCTTGCTGTGCTGCCTGTGCTTGCTGCCTGTGCTTGCTGCCTGTGCTTGCTGCCTGTACTTGCTGTGCTGCCTGTGCTTGGTCTGCTGCCTGAGCTTGCTGTGCTGCCTGTGCTTGCTGCCTGTGCTTGCTGTGCTGCCTGTGCTTGCTGCCTGTGCTTGCTGCCTGTGCTTGCTGCCTGTACTTGCTGTGCTGCCTGTGCTTGGTCTGCTGCCTGAGCTTGCTGTGCTGCCTGTGCTTGCTGCCTGTGCTTGCTGTGCTGCCTGTGCTTGCTGCCTGTGCTTGCTGTGCTGCCTGTGCTTGCTGCCTGTGCTTGCTGTGCTGCCTGTGCTGTGCTGCCTGTGCTTGCTGTGCTGCCTGTGCTTGCTGCCTGTGCTTGCTGTGCTGCCTGTGCTTGCTGCCTGTGCTTGCTGTGCTGCCTGTGTTTGCTGTGCTGCCTGTGCTTGATGCCTGTGCTTGCTGCCTGTGCTTGCTGTGCTGCCTGTGCTTGATGCCTGTGCTTGCTGTGCTGCCTGTGCTTGCTGCCTGTGCTTGCTGCCTGTGCTTGCTGCCTGTGCTCGCTGTGCTGCCTGTGCTGCCTGTGCTTGCTGCCTGTGCTTGCTGCCTGTGCTTGCTGTGCCGCCTGTGCTTGCTGTGCTGCCTGTGCTTGCTGCCTGTGCTTGCTGCCTGTGCTGCCTGTGCTTGCTGTGCTGCCTGTGCTCGCTGTGCTGCCTGTGCTTGCTGCCTGTGCTTGCTGTGCTGCCTGTGCTTGCTGCCTGTGCTTGCTGTGCTGCCTGCGTTTGCTGTGCTGCCTGTGCTTGCTGTGCTGCCTGTGCTTGCTGCCTGTGCTTGCTGTGCTGCCTGTGCTTGCTGTGCTGCCTGTGTTTGCTGCCTGTGTTTGCTGCCTGTGTTTGCTGCCTATGCTTGCTGTGCTGCCTGTGCTTGCTGCCTGTGCTTGCTGCCTGTGCTTGCTGTGCCGCCTGTGCTTGCTGCCTGTGCTTGCTGTGCTGCCTGTGCTTGCTGCCTGTGCTTGCTGCCTGTGCTTGCTGTGCTGCCTGTGCTTGCTGCCTGTGCTGTGCTGCCTGTGTTTGCTGTGCTGCCTGTGCTTGCTGCCTGTGCTTGCCGCCTGTGTTTGCTGCCTGTGTTTGCTGCCTATGCTTGCTGTGCTGCCTGTGCTTGCTGCCTGTGCTTGCTGTGCCGCCTGTGCTTGCTGCCTGTGCTTGCTGTGCTACCTGTGCTTGCTGCCTGTGCTTGCTGCCTGTGCTTGCTGTGCTGCCTGTGCTTGTTGTGCTGCCTGTGTTTGCTGTGCTGCCTGTGCTTGCTGCCTGTGCTTGCTGTGCTGCCTGTGCTTGCTGTGCTGCCTGTGCTTGCTGCCTGTGCTTGCTGTGCTGCCTGTGCTTGCTGCCTGTACTTGCTGCCTGTGCTTGCTGCCTGTGCTTGCTGTGCTGCCTGCGCTTGCTGTGCTGCCTATGCTTGCTGCCTGTGCTTGCTGTGCTGCCTGTGCTTGCTGCCTGTGCTTGCTGTGCTGCCTGTGCTGTGCTGCCTGTGCTTGCTGCCTGTGCTTGCTGTGCTGCCTGTGCTTGATGCCTGTGCTTGCTGTGCTGCCTGTGCTTGCTGCCTGTGCTTGCTGCCTGTGCTTGCTGCCTGTGCTTGCTGCCTGTGCTCGCTGTGCTGCCTGTGCTGCCTGTGCTTGCTGCCTGTGCTTGCTGCCTGTGCTTGCTGTGCCGCCTGTGCTTGCTGTGCTGCCTGTGCTTGCTGCCTGTGCTTGCTGCCTGTGCTGCCTGTGCTTGCTGTGCTGCCTGTGCTCGCTGTGCTGCCTGTGCTTGCTGCCTGTGCTTGCTGTGCTGCCTGTGCTTGCTGCCTGTGCTTGCTGCCTGTGCTTGCTGTGCTGCCTGCGTTTGCTGTGCTGCCTGTGCTTGCTGTGCTGCCTGTGCTTGCTGCCTGTGCTTGCTGTGCTGCCTGTGCTTGCTGTGCTGCCTGTGTTTGCTGCCTGTGTTTGCTGCCTGTGTTTGCTGCCTATGCTTGCTGTGCTGCCTGTGCTTGCTGCCTGTGCTTGCTGCCTGTGCTTGCTGTGCCGCCTGTGCTTGCTGCCTGTGCTTGCTGTGCTGTCTGTGCTTGCTGCCTGTGCTTGCTGCCTGTGCTTGCTGTGCTGCCTGTGCTTGCTGCCTGTGCTGTGCTGCCTGTGTTTGCTGTGCTGCCTGTGCTTGCTGCCTGTGCTTGCTGTGCTTGCTGTGCTGCCTGTGCTGCCTGTGCTTGCTGCCTGTGCTTGCTGTGCTGCCTGTGTTTGCTGTGCTGCCTGTGCTTGCTGCCTGTGCTTGCTGTGCTGCCTGTGCTTGCCGCCTGTGTTTGCTGCCTGTGTTTGCTGCCTATGCTTGCTGTGCTGCCTGTGCTTGCTGCCTGTGCTTGCTGTGCCGCCTGTGCTTGCTGCCTGTGCTTGCTGTGCTACCTGTGCTTGCTGCCTGTGCTTGCTGTGCTGCCTGTGCTTGTTGTGCTGCCTGTGTTTGCTGTGCTGCCTGTGCTTGCTGCCTGTGCTTGCTGTGCTGCCTGTGCTTGCTGCCTGTGCTTGCTGTGCTGCCTGTGCTTGCTGCCTGTGCTTGCTGCCTGTGCTTGCTGCCTGTGCTTGCTGTGCTGCCTGCGCTTGCTGTGCTGCCTATGCTTGCTGCCTGTGCTTCCTGTGCTGCCTGTGCTTGCTTCCTGTGCTTGCTGTCTGTGCGTGCTGTGCGCCTGTGCGTGCTGTGCGCCTGTGCTTGCTGTGCTGCCTGTGCTTGCTGCCTGTGCTTGCTGTGCTTGCTATGCTGGCTGTGCTTGCTGCCTGTGCTTGCTGTGCTGCCTGTGCTGCCTGTGCTTGCTGCCTGTGCTTGCTGTGCTGCCTGTGTTTGCTGCCTGTGCTTGCTGCCTGTGCTTGCTGTGCTGCCTGTGCTTGCTGCCTGTGCTCGCTGTGCTGCCTGCGCTGCCTGTGCTTGCTGCCTGTGCTTGCTGTGCTGCCTGTGCTTGCTGCCTGTGCTTGCTGTGCTGCCTGTGTTTGCTGTGATGCCTGTGCTGCCTGTGCTTGCTGTCTGTGCTTGCTGTGCTGCCTGTGCTTGCTGCCTGTGCTTGCTGTGCTGCCTGTGCTTGCTGCCTGTGCTTGCTGTGCTGCCTGTGCTTGCTGCCTGTGCTTGCTGCCTGTGCTTGCTGTGCTGCCTGTGCTTGCTGTGCTGCCTGTGCTTGCTGCCTGTGCTGCCTGTGCTGCCTGTGCTTGCTGCCTGTGCTTGCTGCCTGTGCTTGCTGTGCTGCCTGTGCTCGCTGTGCTGCCTGTGCTTGCTGCCTGTGCTTGCTGTGCTGCCTGTGCTTGCTGCCTGTGCTTGCTGCCTGTGCTTGCTGTGCTGCCTGTGCTGTGCTGCCTATGCTTGCTGTGCTGCCTGTGCTTGCTGTGCTGCCTGTGCTTGCTGCCTGTGCTTGCTGTGCTGCCTGCGCTTGCTGTGCTTGCTGCCTGTGCTTGCTGTGCTGCCTGTGCTTGCTGCCTGTGCTTGCTGCCTGTGCTTGCTGCCTGTGCTTGCTGCCTGTGCTTGCTGTGCTGCCTGTGCTTGCTGCCTGTGCTTGCTGTGCTGCCTGTGTTTGTTGTGCTGCCTGTGCTTGCTGCCTCTGCTTGCTGTGCTGCGTGTGCTTGCTGTGCAGCCTGTGTTTGCTGTGATGCCGGTGCTGCCTGTGCTTGCTGTCTGTGCGTGCTGTGCGCCTGTGCTTGCTGTGCTGCCTGTGCTTGCTGCCTGTGCTTGCTATGCTGCCTGTGCAAGTTGCCTGTGCTTGCTGCCTGTGCTTGCTGGGCTGCCTGTGCTGCCTGTGCTTGCTGCCTGTGCTTGCTGTGCTGCCTGTGTTTGCTGCCTGTGCTTGCTGCCTGTGCTTGCTGTGCTGCCTGTGCTTGCTGCCTGTGCTCGCTGTGCTGCCTGTGCTGCCTGTGCTTGCTGCCTGTGCTTGCTGTGCTGCCTGTGTTTGCTGCCTGTGCTTGCTGTGCTGCCTGTGCGCGCTGTGCTGCCTGTGCTGCCTGTGCTTGCTGCCTGTGCTTGCTGCCTGTGCTTGCTGTGCTGCCTGTGTTTGCTGTGATGCCTGTGCTGCCTGTGCTTGCTGTCTGTGCTTGCTGTGCTGCCTGTGCTTGCTGCCTGTGCTTGCTGCCTGTGCTTGCTGTGCTGCCTGTGCTTGCTGCCTGTGCTTGCTGTGCTGCCTGTGCTTGCTGTGCTGCCTGTGCTTGCTGTGCTGCCTGTGCTTGCTGCCTGTGCTGCCTGTGCTGCCTGTGCTTGCTGCCTGTGCTTGCTGCCTGTGCTTGCTGTGCTGCCTGTGCTCGCTGTGCTGCCTGTGCTTGCTGCCTGTGCTTGCTGTGCTGCCTGTGCTTGCTGCCTGTGCTTGCTGCCTGTGCTTGCTGTGCTGCCTGTGCTGTGCTGCCTATGCTTGCTGTGCTGCCTGTGCTTGCTGTGCTGCCTGTGCTTGCTGCCTGTGCTTGCTGTGCTGCCTGCGCTTGCTGTGCTGCCTGTGCTTGCTGCCTGTGCTTGCTGTGCTGCCTGTGTTTGCTGTGATGCCTGTGCTGCCTGTGCTTGCTGTCTGTGCTTGCTGTGCTGCCTGTGCTTGCTGCCTGTGCTTGCTGCCTGTGCTTGCTGCCTGTGCTTGCTGTGCTGCCTGTGTTTGCTGTGCTGCCTGTGCTTGCTGCCTGTGCTTGCTGTGCTGCCTGTGCTTGCTGCCTGTGCTTGCTGTGCTTGCTATGCTGCCTGTGCAAGCTGCCTGTGCTTGCTGCCTGTGCTGCCTGTGCTTGCTGCCTGTGCTTGCTGTGCTGCCTGTGTTTGCTGCCTGTGCTTGCTGCCTGTGCTTGCTGTGCTGCCTGTGCTTGCTGCCTGTGCGCGCTGTGCTGCCTGTGCTGCCTGTGCTTGCTGCCTGTGCTTGCTGCCTGTGCTTGCTGCCTGTGCTTGCTGTGCTGCCTGTGCTTGCTGCCTGTGCTTGCTGTGCTGCCTGTGTTTGCTGTGCTGCCTGTGCTTGCTGCCTGTGCTTGCTGGCTCTGCTTGCTGTGCTGCCTGTGTTTGCTGTGATGCCTGTGCTGCCTGTGCTTGCTGTCTGTGCTGCCTGTGCTTGCTGCCTGTGCTTGCTGCCAGTGCTTGCTGCCTGTGCTTGCTGCCTGTACTTGCTGTGCTGCCTGTGCTTGGTCTGCTGCCTGAGCTTGCTGTGCTGCCTGTGCTTGCTGCCTGTGCTTGCTGTGCTGCCTGTGCTTGCTGCCTCTGCTTGCTGTGCTGCCTGTGCTTGCTGTGCAGCCTGTGTTTGCTGTGATGCCTGTGCTGCCTGTTTTTGCTGCCTTTGCTTGCTGTGCTGCTTGTGCTTGCTGCCTCTGCTTGCTGTGCTGCCTGTGCTTGCTGTGCTGTCTGTGCTTGCTGTGCTGTCTTTGCTTGCTGCCTGTGCTTGCTGCCCGTGCTTGCTGTGCCGCCTGTGCTTGTTGGGCTACCTGTGCTTGCTGTGCTTGCTATGCTGCCTGTGATTGCTGCCTGTGCTTGCTGTGCTGCCTGTGCTTGCTGCCTGTGCTTGCTGTGCTGCCTGTGCTTGCTGCCTGTGCTTGCTGTGCTGCCTGTGCTGTGCTGCCTGTGCTTGCTGTGCTGCCTGTGCTTGCTGCCTGTGCTTGCTGTGCTGCCTGTGCTTGCTTCCTGTGCTTGCTGTCTGTGCGTGCTGTGCGCCTGTGCTTGCTGTGCTGCCTGTGCTTGCTGCCTTTGCTTGCTGTGCTGCCTGTGCTGTGCTGCCTGTGCTTGCTGTGCTGCCTGTGCTTGCTGCCTGTGCTTGCTGCCTGTGCTTGCTGTGCTGCCTGTGCTTGCTGTGCTGCCTGTGCTTGCTGCCTGTGCTGCCTGTGCTGCCTGTGCTTGCTGCATGTGCTTGCTGCCTGTGCTTGCTATGCTGCCTGTGCAAGTTGCCTGTGCTTGCTGCCTGTGCTTGCTGGGCTGCCTGTGCTGCCTGTGCTTGCTGCCTGTGCTTGCTGTGCTGCCTGTGTTTGCTGCCTGTGCTTGCTGCCTGTGCTTGCTGTGCTGCCTGTGCTTGCTGCCTGTGCTCGCTGTGCTGCCTGTGCTGCCTGTGCTTGCTGCCTGTGCTTGCTGTGCTGCCTGTGCTTGCTGCCTGTGCTTGCTGCCTGTGCTTGCTGTGCTGCCTGTGCTTGCTGCCTGTGCTTGCTGTGCTGCCTGTGTTTGCTGTGCTGCCTGTGTTTGCTGTGCTGCCTGTGCTTGCTGCCTCTGCTTGCTGTGCTGCCTGTGCTTGCTGTGCAGCCTGTGTTTGCTGTGATGCCTGTGCTGCCTGTGCTTGCTGTCTGTGCTTGCTGTGCTGCCTGTGCTTGCTGCCTCTGCTTGCTGTGCTGCCTGTGCTTGCTGTGCAGCCTGTGTTTGCTGTGATGCCTGTGCTGCCTGTGCTTGCTATCTGTGCTTGCTGTGCTGCCTGTGCTTGCTGCCTGTGCTTGCTGCCTGTGCTTGCTGCCTGTGCTTGCTGTGCTGCCTGTGCTTGCTGCCTGTGCTTGCTGCCTGTGCTTGCTGTGCTGCCTGTGCTTGCTGTGCTGCCTGTGCTTGCTGCCTGTGCTGCCTGTGCTGCCTGTGCTTGCTGCCTGTGCTTGCTGCCTGTGCTTGCTGTGCTGCCTGTGCTCGCTGTGCTGCCTGTGCTTGCTGTGCTGCCTGTGCTGTGCTGCCTATGCTTGCTGTGCTGCCTGTGCTGCCTGCGCTTGCTGTGCTGCCTGTGCTTGCTGCCTGTGCTCGCTGTGCTGCCTGTGCGGCCTGTGCTTGCTGCCTGTGCTTGCTGCCTGTGCTTGCTGTGCTGCCTGTGCTTGCTTCCTGTGCTTGCTGTCTGTGCGTGCTGTGCGCCTGTGCTTGCTGTGCTGCCTGTGCTTGCTGCCTGTGCTTGCTGTGCTTGCTATGCTGCCTGTGCAAGCTGCCTGTGCTTGCTGCCTGTGCTTGCTGTGCTGCCTGTGCTGCCTGTGCTTGCTGCCTGTGCTTGCTGTGCTGCCTGTGTTTGCTGCCTGTGCTTGCTGTGCTGCCTGTGCGCGCTGTGCTGCCTGTGCTGCCTGTGCTTGCTGCCTGTGCTTGCTGCCTGTGCTTGCTGCCTGTGCTTGCTGTGCTGCCTGTGTTTGCTGTGATGCCTGTGCTGCCTGTGCTTGCTGTCTGTGCTTGCTGTGCTGCCTGTGCTTGCTGCCTGTGCTTGCTGCCTGTGCTTGCTGTGCTGCCTGTGCTTGCTGCCTGTGCTTGCTGTGCTGCCTGTGCTTGCTGCCTGTGCTTGCTGCCTGTGCTTGCTGTGCTGCCTGTGCTTGCTGTGCTGCCTGTGCTTGCTGCCTGTGCTGCCTGTGCTGCCTGTGCTTGCTGCCTGTGCTTGCTGCCTGTGCTTGCTGTGCTGCCTGTGCTGTGCTGCCTATGCTTGCTGTGCTGCCTGTGCTTGCTGCCTGTGCTTGCTGTGCTGCCTGTGCTTGCTGTGCTGCCTGTGCTTGCTGCCTGTGCTGCCTGTGCTGCCTGTGCTTGCTGCCTGTGCTTGCTGCCTGTGCTTGCTGTGCTGCCTGTGCTCGCTGTGCTGCCTGTGCTTGCTGCCTGTGCTTGCTGTGCTGCCTGTGCTTGCTGCCTGTGCTTGCTGCCTGTGCTTGCTGTGCTGCCTGTGCTGTGCTGCCTATGCTTGCTGTGCTGCCTGTGCTTGCTGTGCTGCCTGTGCTTGCTGCCTGTGCTTGCTGTGCTGCCTGCGCTTGCTGTGCTGCCTGTGCTTGCTGCCTGTGCTCGCTGTGCTGCCTGTGCGGCCTGTGCTTGCTGCCTGTGCTTGCTGCCTGTGCTTGCTGTGCTGCCTGTGCTTGCTTCCTGTGCTTGCTGTCTGTGCGTGCTGTGCGCCTGTGCTTGCTGTGCTGCCTGTGCTTGCTGTGCTTGCTATGCTGCCTGTGCAAGCTGCCTGTGCTTGCTGCCTGTGCTTGCTGTGCTGCCTGTGCTGCCTGTGCTTGCTGCCTGTGCTTGCTGTGCTGCCTGTGTTTGCTGCCTGTGCTTGCTGTGCTGCCTGTGCGCGCTGTGCTGCCTGTGCTGCCTGTGCTTGCTGCCTGTGCTTGCTGCCTGTGCTTGCTGTGCTGCCTGTGTTTGCTGTGATGCCTGTGCTGCCTGTGCTTGCTGTCTGTGCTTGCTGTGCTGCCTGTGCTTGCTGCCTGTGCTTGCTGCCTGTGCTTGCTGCCTGTGCTTGCTGCCTGTACTTGCTGTGCTGCCTGTGCTTGGTCTGCTGCCTGAGCTTGCTGTGCTGCCTGTGCTTGCTGCCTGTGCTTGCTGTGCTGCCTGTGCTTGCTGCCTGTGCTTGCTGTGCTGCCTGTGCTTGCTGCCTGTGCTTGCTGTGCTGCCTGTGCTGTGCTGCCTGTGCTTGCTGTGCTGCCTGTGTTTGCTGTGCTGCCTGTGCTTGCTGCCTGTGCTTGTTGTGCTGCCTGTGCTTGCTGCCTGTGCTACCTGTGCTGCCTGTGCTTGCTGCCTGTGCTTGCTGTGCTGCCTGTGCTTGCTGCCTGTGCTTGCTGTGCTTGCTATGCTGCCTGTGCTTGCTGCCTGTGCTGCCGGTGCTTGCTGTGTTGCCTGTGCTTGCTGCCTGTGCTTGCTGTGCTGCTTGTGTTTGCTGTGCTGCCTGTGCTTGCTGCCTGTGCTTGCTGTGCTTGCTATGCTGCCTGTGCAAGCTGCCTGTGCTTGCTGTGCTGCCTGTGTTTGGTGTGCTGCCTGTGCTTGCTGTGCTGCCTGTGCTTGATGCCTGTGCTTGCTGTGCTTGCTATGCTGCCTGTGCTGTGCTCCCTGTGCTTGCTGTGCTGCCTGTGCTTGCTGTGCTGCCTGTGCTTGCTGCCTATGCTTGCTGTGCTGCCTGTGCTTGCTTCCTGTGCTTGCTGTCTGTGCGTGCTGTGCGCCTGTGCTTGCTGTGCTGCCTGTGCTTGCTGCCTTTGCTTGCTGTGCTGCTTGTGCTTGCTGCCTGTGCTTGCTGTGCTGCCTGTGCTTGCTGTGCTGTCTGTGCTTGCTGTGCTGCCTTTGCTTGCTGCCTGTGCTTGCTGCCCGTGCTTGCTGTGCCGCCTGTGCTTGTTGGGCTACCTGTGCTTGCTGTGCTTGCTATGCTGCCTGTGCTTGCTGCCTGTGCTTGCTGTGCTGCCTATGCTTGCTGTTTGTGCTTGCTGTGCTGCCTGTGCTTGCTGCCTGTGCTTGCTGTGCTGCCTGTGCTGTGCTGCCTGTGCTTGCTGTGCTGCCTGTGCTTGCTGTGCTGCCTGTGCTTGCTGCCTGTGCTTGCTGTGCTGCCTGCGCTTGCTGTGCTGCCTATGCTTGCTGCCTGTGGTTGCTGTGCTGCCTGTGCTTGCTTCCTGTGCTTGCTGTCTGTGCGTGCTGTGCGCCTGTGCTTGCTGTGCTGCCTGTGCTTGCTGCCTGTGCTTGCTGTGCTTGCTATGCTGCCTGTGCAAGCTGCCTGTGCGCGCTGTGCTGCCTGTGCTGCCTGTGCTTGCTGCCTGTGCTTGCTGCCTGTGCTTGCTGTGCTGCCTGTGCTTGCTGCCTGTGCTTGCTGTGCTGCCTGTGTTTGCTGTGCTGCCTGTGCTTGCTGCCTGTGCTTGCTGGCTCTGCTTGCTGTGCTGCCTGTGTTTGCTGTGATGCCTGTGCTGCCTGTGCTTGCTGTCTGTGCTGCCTGTGCTTGCTGCCTGTGCTTGCTGCCAGTGCTTGCTGCCTGTGCTTGCTGTGCTGCCTGTGCTTGCTGTGCTGCCTGTGTTTGCTGCCTGTGTTTGCTGCCTGTGTTTGCTGCCTATGCTTGCTGTGCTGCCTGTGCTTGCTGCCTGTGCTTGCTGTGCCGCCTGAGCTTGCTGCCTGTGCTTGCTGTGCTGCCTGTGCTTGCTGCCTGTGCTTGCTGCCTGTGCTTGCTGTGCTGCCTGTGCTTGTTGTGCTGCCTGTGTTTGCTGTGCTGCCTGTGCTTGCTGCCTGTGCTTGCTGTGCTTGCTGTGCTGCCTGTGCTTGCTGTGCTGCCTGCCTGTGCTTGCTGTGCTGCCTGTGCTTGCTGCCTGTGCTTGCTGCCTGTGCTTGCTGCCTGTGCTTGCTGCCTGTACTTGCTGTGCTGCCTGTGCTTGGTCTGCTGCCTGAGCTTGCTGTGCTGCCTGTGCTTGCTGCCTGTGCTTGCTGTGCTGCCTGTGCTTGCTGTGCTGCCTCTGCTTGCTGCCCGTGCTTGCTGCCTGTGCTTGCTGCCTGTGCTTGCTGTGCTGCCTGTGTTTGCTGTGCTGCCTGTGTTTGCTGTGCTGCCTGTGCTTGCTGCCTCTGCTTGCTGTGCTGCCTGTGCTTGCTGTGCAGCCTGTGTTTGCTGTGATGCCTGTGCTGCCTGTGCTTGCTGCCTTTGCTTGCTGTGCTGCTTGTGCTTGCTGCCTCTGCTTGCTGTGCTGCCTGTGCTTGCTGTGCTGTCTGTGCTTGCTGTGCTGCCTTTGCTTGCTGCCTGTGCTTGCTGCCCGTGCTTGCTGTGCCGCCTGTGCTTGTTGGGCTACCTGTGCTTGCTGTGCTTGCTATGCTGCCTGTGATTGCTGCCTGTGCTTGCTGTGCTGCCTGTGCTTGCTGCCTGTGCTTGCTGTGCTGCCTGTGCTTGCTGCCTGTGCTTGCTGTGCTGCCTGTGCTGTGCTGCCTGTGCTTGCTGTGCTGCCTGTGCTTGCTGCCTGTGCTTGCTGTGCTGCCTGTGCTTGCTTCCTGTGCTTGCTGTCTGTGCGTGCTGTGCGCCTGTGCTTGCTGTGCTGCCTGTGCTTGCTGCCTTTGCTTGCTGTGCTGCTTGTGCTTGCTGCCTGTGCTTGCTGTGCTGCCTGTGCTTGCTGTGCTGTCTGTGCTTGCTGTGCTGCCTTTGCTTGCTGCCTGTGCTTGCTGCCCGTGCTTGCTGTGCCGCCTGTGCTTGTTGGGCTACCTGTGCTTGCTGTGCTTGCTATGCTGCCTGTGCTTGCTGCCTGTGCTTGCTGCCTGTGCTTGCTGTCTGTGCGTGCTGTGCGCCTGTGCTTGCTGTGCTGCCTGTGCTGCTTGTGCTTGCTGCCTGTGCTTGCTGTGCTGCCTGTGCTGCCTGTGCTTGCTGTCTGTGCTTGCTGTGCTGCCTGTGCTTGCTGTGCTTGCTATGCTGCCTGCGCTTGCTGTGCTGCCTGTGCTTGCTGCCTTTGCTTGCTGTGCTGCTTGTGCTTGCTGCCTGTGCTTGCTGTGCTGCCTGTGCTTGCTGTGCTGTCTGTGCTTGCTGTGCTGCCTTTGCTTGCTGCCTGTGCTTGCTGCCCGTGCTTGCTGTGCCGCCAGTGCTTGTTGGGCTACCTGTGCTTGCTGTGCTTGCTATGCTGCCTGTGCTGCCTGTGCTTGCTTCCTGTGCTTGCTGTCTGTGCGTGCTGTGTGCCTGTGCTTGCTGTGCTGCCTGTGCTTGCTGCCTGTGCTTGCTGTGCTTGCTATGCTGCCTGTGCAAGCTGCCTGTGCTTGCTGTTTGTGCTTGCTGTGCTGCCTGTGCTTGCTGTGCTGCCTGTGCTTGCTGCGCTGCCTGTGCTTGCTGTGCTGCCTGTGCTTGCTGCCTGTGCATGCTGTGCTGCCTGTGCTTGCTGCCTGTGCTTGTTGTGCTGCCTGTGCTTGCTGTGCTGCCTGTGCTTGCTGTGCTGTCTGTGCTTGCTGACTGTGCTTGCTGTGCTGCCTGTGCTTGCTGTGCTGCCTGTGCTTGCTGCCTGTGCTTGCTGTGCTGCCTGTGCTTGCTGCCTGTGCTTGCTGTGCTGCCTGTGCTTGCTGCATGTGCTTGCTGTCCTGCCTGTGCTTGTTGTGCTGCCTGTGCTTGCTGCCTGTGCTTGCTGCCTGTGCTTGCTGTGCTGCCTGTTAGCGATGCATTTAATTTCGCCCATAACACGCGGTAATTCGACAGTGGCACACGACAGTGCGTTGCTGTATCACCTGTTTTTGGAGGCGCCGAGAGTCGCGGATCATATGTTTACCTCGGCGGCCGGTGCATTGACCTGCGTCTCAGTAAGAGTAAGCATTGTAAACAAATGCGAGAGTGAATCTCGCCGAAGATCGGAGCAGGCTTTGCCTGTTGGAAAGAGGACGGAGCTTGACACCTCTGCACTTCCCCCAGAATCGCTAAAACGAACACATATCGTCGAGCTATTTTGCGGGTTTCTAACATGCCTGTGCTTGCTGTGCTGCCTGTGCTTGCTGTGCTGCCTGTGCTTGCTGCCTGTGCTTGCTGTGCTGCCTGTGCTTGCTGCCTGTGCTTGCTGTGCTGCCTGTGCTTGCTGTGCTGCCTGTGCTTGCTGCCTGTGCTTGCTGTGCTGCCTGTGCTTGCTGCCTGTGCTTGTTGTGCTGCCTGTTAGCGATGCATTTGATTTCGCCCATAACACGCGGTAATTCGACAGTTGCACACGACAGTACGTTGCTGTGTCACCTGTTTTTGGAGGCGCCGAGAGTCGCGGATCATATGTTTACCTCGGCGGCCGGTGCATTGACCTGCGTCTCAGTAAGAGTAAGCATTGTAAACAAATGCGAGAGTGAATCTCGCCGAAGATCGGAGCAGGCTTTGCCTGTTGGAAAGAGGACGGAGCTTGACACCTCTGCACTTCCCCCAGAATCGCTAAAACGAACACATATCGTCGAGCTATTTTGCGGGTTTCTAACATGCCTGTGCTTGCTGTGCTGCCTGTGCTTGCTGCCTGTGCTTGCTGTGCTGCCTGTGCTTGCTGCCTGTGCTTGCTGTGCTGCCTGAGCTTGCTGCCTGTGCTTGCTGTGCTGCCTGAGCTTGCTGCGCTGCCTGTGCTTGCTGTGCTGCCTGTGCTTGCTGTGCTGCCTTTGCTTGCTGCCTGTGCTTGCTGTGCCGCCTGTGCTTGTTGTGCTGCCTGTGCTTGCTGTGCTGCCTGTGCTGCCTGTGCTTGCCGCCTGTGCTTGTTGTGCTGCCTGTGCTTGCTGTGCTGCCTGTGCTTGCTGCCTGTGCTTGCTGTGCTGCCTGTGCTTGCTGCCTGTGCTTGCTGTGCTGCCTGTGCTTGCTGCCTGTGCTTGCTGTGCTGCCGGTGCTTGCTACCCGTGCTTGCTGTGCTGCCGGTGCTTGCTGCCTGTGCTTGCTGTGCTGCCTGTGCTTGCCGCCTGTGCTTGTTGTGCTGCCTGTGCTTGCTGTGCTGCCTGTGCTTGCTGCCTGTGCTTGCTGTGCTGCCTGTGCTTGCTGCCTGTGCTTGCTGTGCTGCCTGTGCTTGCTGCCTGTGCTTGCTGTGCTTGCTATGCTGCCTGTGCAAGCTGCCTGTGCTTGCTGCCTGTGCTTGCTGTGCTGCCTGTGCTGCTTGTGCTTGCTGCCTGTGCTTGCTGTGCTGCCTGTGCTGCCTGTGCTTGCTGTCTGTGCTTGCTGTGCTGCCTGTGCTTGCTATGCTGCCTGTGCTGCCTGTGCTTGCTGTGCTGCCTGAGCTGCCTGTGCTTGCTGCCTGTGCTTGCTGCCTTTGCTTGCTGTGCTGCTTGTGCTTGCTGCCTGTGCTTGCTGTGCTGTCTGTGCTTGCTGTGCTGCCTTTGCTTGCTGCCTGTGCTTGCTGCCCGTGCTTGCTGTGCCGCCTGTGCTTGTTGGGCTACCTGTGCTTGCTGTGCTTGCTATGCTGCCTGTGCTTGCTGCCTGTGCTTGCTGTGCTGCCTATGCTTGCTGTTTGTGCTTGCTGTGCTGCCTGTGCTTGCTGTGCTGTCTGTGCTTGCTGACTGTGCTTGCTGTGCTGCCTGTGCTTGCTGCCTGTGCTTGCTGTGCTGCCTGTGCTTGCTGCCTGTGCTTGCTGTGCTGCCTGTGCTTGCTGTGCTGTCTGTGCTTGCTGTGCTGCCTTTGCTTGCTGCCTGTGCTTGCTGCCCGTGCTTGCTGTGCCGCCTGTGCTTGTTGGGCTACCTGTGCTTGCTGTGCTTGCTATGCTGCCTGTGCTTGCTGTGCTGCCTGTGCTTGCTTCCTGTGCTTGCTGTCTGTGCGTGCTGTGTGCCTGTGCTTGCTGTGCTGCCTGTGCTTGCTGCCTGTGCTTGCTGTGCTTGCTATGCTGCCTGTGCAAGCTGCCTGTGCTTGCTGTTTGTGCTTGCTGTGCTGCCTGTGCTTGCTGTGCTGCCTGTGCTTGCTGCGCTGCCTGTGCTTGCTGTGCTGCCTGTGCTTGCTGCCTGTGCTTGCTGTGCTGCCTGTGCTTGCTGCCTGTGCTTGCTGTGCTGCCTGTGCTTGCTGTGCTGCCTGTGCTTGCTGTGCTGTCTGTGCTTGCTGACTGTGCTTGCTGTGCTGCCTGTGCTTGCTGTGCTGCCTGTGCTTGCTGTGCTGCCTGTGCTTGCTGTGCTGCCTGTGCTGCCTGTGCTTGCTGCCTGTGCTTGCTGTGCTGCCTGTGTTTGCTGTGCTGCCTGTGCTTGCTGCCTGTGCTTGCTGTGCTGCCTGTGCTTGCTGCCTGTGCTTGCTGTGCTGCCTGTGCTTGCTGCCTGTGCTTGCTGTGCTGCCGGTGCTTGCTACCCGTGCTTGCTCTGCTGCCGGTGCTTGCTGTGCTGCCTGTGCTTGCCGCCTGTGCTTGTTGTGCTGCCTGTGATTGCTGTGCTGCCTGTGCTGCCTGTGCTTGCTGCCTGTGCTGCCTGTGCTTGCTGCCTGTGCTTGCTGCCTGTGCTTGCTGCCTGTGCTTGCTGTGCCGCCTGTACTTGTTGTGCTGCCTGTGCTTGCTGTGCTGCCTGTGCTTGCTGCCTGTGCTTGCTGTGCTGCCTGTGCTGCCTGTGCTTGCTGCCTGTGCTTGCTGTGCTGCCTGTGCTTGCTTCCTGTGCTTGCTGTCTGTGCGTGCTGTGTGCCTGTGCTTGCTGTGCTGCCTGTGCTTGCTGCCTGTGCTTGCTGTGCTTGCTATGCTGCCTGTGCAAGCTGCCTGTGCTTGCTGTTTGTGCTTGCTGTGCTGCCTGTGCTTGCTGCGCTGCCTGTGCTTGCTGTGCTGCCTGTGCTTGCTGCCTGTGCTTGCTGTGCTGCCTGTGCTTGCTGCCTGTGCTTGCTGTGCTGCCTGTGCTTGCTGCCTGTGCTTGCTGCCTGTGCTTGCTGTGCTGCCTGTGCTGCTTGTGCTTGCTGCCTGTGCTTGCTGTGCTGCCTGTGCTGCCTGTGCTTGCTGTCTGTGCTTGCTGTGCTGCCTGTGCTTGCTGTGCTTGCTATGCTGCCTGTGCTTGCTGTGCTGCCTGTGCTCCCGCAGGGGGGTCCCTGTGGTGGGGACCTTTGGGGCTTAGCGTACCCACGTACCCGACAGACGCTCTGACTGCTCAATCGGTTTGCTCGGGCCGTGCAGTCACTCCACCGGAGGATAATCGGTAGACGGGGTTGAGGTGGGCCCGCCGGCGGTGGATGGTGTAACGTGTGGGAACGTCCCACCTGCGTTGCACTTTGCCACCGTCGGTCCCCCCAACATTGGGACGGCACCCTTAGGGGTTGCAATCGTCGTGGCAGTGGTGATAGCCAAATTTACGCTGGCGAGGGTGTGAAAACCCGGTGTGGGAGTTGCACTCAATCAGCTCGCCCTACCAAGAATTGGCAGAGTCTTGGGAGAGGTTTAGAAAGGCCTCGCTTCCACCAGTAAGATTCGGTGCCGGCAACCCGATAGACTGGAAGCAGTTTTATTGCGCGCTGATTGGACGTATTCCAAATCCGTGCTTCGTCTACGTTTGCGTTGCGCACTCGTAGCAGGGGGCCGTGTGGTTAGAGGCGTCATGCCAGTTGCTGCACGTTAAACAACACGACTTATGTGCTGCCTGTGCTTGCTGTGCTGCCTGAGCTGCCTGTGCTTGCTGCCTGTGCTTGCTGCCTTTGCTTGCTGTGCTGCTTGTGCTTGCTGCCTGTGCTTGCTGTGCTGCCTGTGCTTGCTGTGCTGTCTGTGCGTGCTGTGCTGCCTTTGCTTGCTGCCTGTGCTTGCTGCCCGTGCTTGCTGTGCCGCCTGTGCTTGTTGGGCTACCTGTGCTTGCTGTGCTTGCTATGCTGCCTGTGCTTGCTGACTGTGCTTGCTGTGCTGCCTGTGCTTGCTGTGCTGCCTGTGCTTGCTGCCTGTGCTTGCTGTGCTGCCTGTGCTTGCTGCCTGTGCTTGCTGTGCTGCCTGTGCTTGCTGTGCTGCCTGTGCTTGCTGCCTGTGCTTGCTGTGCTGCCTGTGCTTGCTGCCTGTGCTTGCTGTGCTGCCTGTGCTGCCTGTGCTTGCTGTGCTGTCTGTGCTTGCTGTGCTGCCTTTGCTTGCTGCCTGTGCTTGCTGCCCGTGCTTGCTGTGCCGCCTGTGCTTGTTGGGCTACCTGTGCTTGCTGTGCTTGCTATGCTGCCTGTGCTTGCTGACTGTACTTGTTGTGCTGCCTGTGCTTGCTGTGCTGCCTGTGCTTGCTGCCTGTGCTTGCTGTGCTGCCTGTGCTGCCTGTGCTTGCTGCCTGTGCTTGCTGTGCTGCCTGTGCTTGCTTCCTGTGCTTGCTGCCTGTGCTTGCTGTGCTGCCTGTGCTTGCTGCCTGTGCTTGCTGTGCTGCCTGAGCTTGCTGCGCTGCCTGTGCTTGCTGTGCTGCCTGTGCTTGCTGCCTGTGCTTGCTGTGCTGCCTGTGCTTGCTGCCTGTGCTTGCTGTGCTGCCTTTGCTTGCTGCCTGTGCTTGCTGTGCCGCCTGTGCTTGTTGTGCTGCCTGTGCTTGCTGTGCTGCCTGTGCTGCCTGTGCTTGCTGTCTGTGCGTGCTGTGTGCCTGTGCTTGCTGTGCTGCCTGTGCTTGCTGCCTGTGTTTGCTGTCCTGCCTGTGCTTGCTGCCTGTGCTTGCTGTGCTGCCTGTGCTTGCTGCCTGTGCTTGCTGTGCTGCCTCTGCTTGCTGTTTGTGCTTGCTGTGCTGCCTGTGCTTGCTGTGCTGCCTGTGCTTGCTGCCTGTGCTTGCTGTGCTGACTGTGCTTGCTGCCTGTGCTTGCTGTGCTGCCTGTGTTTGCTGTGCTGCCTGTGCTTGCTGCCTGTGCTTGCTGTGCTGCCTGTGCTTGCTGCCTGTGCTTGCTGTGCTGCCTGTGCTTGCTGCCTGTGCTTGCTGTGCTGCCTATGCTTGCTGTTTGTGCTTGCTGTGCTGCCTGTGCTTGCTGCCTGTGCTTGCTGTGCTGCCTGTGCTTGCTGCCTGTGCTTGCTGTGCTGCCTGTGCTTGCTGTGCTGCCTGTGCTGCCTGTGCTTGCCGCCTGTGCTTGTTGTGCTGCCTGTGCTTGCTGTGCTGCCTGTGCTTGCTGCCTGTGCTTGCTGTGCTGCCTGTGCTTGCTGCCTGTGCTTGCTGTGCTGCCTGTGTTTGCTGTGCTGCCTGTGCTTGCTGTGCTGCCGGTGCTTGCTACCCGTGCTTGCTGTGCTGCCGGTGCTTGCTGCCTGTGCTTGCTGTGCTGCCTGTGCTTGCCGCCTGTGCTTGTTGTGCTGCCTGTGCTTGCTGTGCTGCCTGTGCTTGCTGCCTGTGCTTGCTGTGCTGCCTGTGCTTGCTGCCTGTGCTTGCTGTGCTGCCTGTGCTTGCTGCCTGTGCTTGCTGTGCTTGCTATGCTGCCTGTGCAAGCTGCCTGTGCTTGCTGCCTGTGCTTGCTGTGCTGCCTGTGCTGCTTGTGCTTGCTGCCTGTGCTTGCTGTGCTGCCTGTGCTGCCTGTGCTTGCTGTCTGTGCTTGCTGTGCTGCCTGTGCTTGCTATGCTGCCGGTGCTGCCTGTGCTTGCTGTGCTGCCTGAGCTGCCTGTGCTTGCTGCCTGTGCTTGCTGCCTTTGCTTGCTGTGCTGCTTGTGCTTGCTGCCTGTGCTTGCTGTGCTGTCTGTGCTTGCTGTGCTGCCTTTGCTTGCTGCCTGTGCTTGCTGCCCGTGCTTGCTGTGCCGCCTGTGCTTGTTGGGCTACCTGTGCTTGCTGTGCTTGCTATGCTGCCTGTGCTTGCTGCCTGTGCTTGCTGTGCTGCCTATGCTTGCTGTTTGTGCTTGCTGTGCTGCCTGTGCTTGCTGTGCTGTCTGTGCTTGCTGACTGTGCTTGCTGTGCTGCCTGTGCTTGCTGTGCTGCCTGTGCTTGCTGCCTGTGCTTGCTGTGCTGCCTGTGCTTGCTGCCTGTGCTTGCTGTGCTGCCTGTGCTTGCTGTGCTGTCTGTGCTTGCTGTGCTGCCTTTGCTTGCTGCCTGTGCTTGCTGCCCGTGCTTGCTGTGCCGCCTGTGCTTGTTGGGCTACCTGTGCTTGCTATGCTGCCTGTGCTTGCTGTGCTGCCTGTGCTTGCTTCCTGTGCTTGCTGTCTGTGCGTGCTGTGTGCCTGTGCTTGCTGTGCTGCCTGTGCTTGCTGCCTGTGCTTGCTGTGCTTGCTATGCTGCCTGTGCAAGCTGCCTGTGCTTGCTGTTTGTGCTTGCTGTGCTGCCTGTGCTTGCTGTGCTGCCTGTGCTTGCTGCGCTGCCTGTGCTTGCTGTGCTGCCTGTGCTTGCTGCCTGTGCTTGCTGTGCTGCCTGTGCTTGCTGCCTGTGCTTGCTGTGCTGCCTGTGCTTGCTGTGCTGTCTGTGCTTGCTGACTGTGCTTGCTGTGCTGCCTGTGCTTGCTGTGCTGCCTGTGCTTGCTTCCTGTGCTTGCTGTCTGTGCGTGCTGTGTGCCTGTGCTTGCTGTGCTGCCTGTGCTTGCTGCCTGTGCTTGCTGTGCTTGCTATGCTGCCTGTGCAAGCTGCCTGTGCTTGCTGCCTGTGCTGCCTGTGCTGCCTGTGCTTGCTGCCTGTGCTTGCTGTGCTGCCTGTGTTTGCTGCCTGTGCTTGCTGCCTGTGCTTGCTGTGCTGCCTGTGCTTGCTGCCTGTGCTTGCTGCCTGTGCTTGCTGCCTGTGCTTGCTGTGCTGCCTGTGCTTGCTGCCTGTGCTTGCTGTGCTGCCTGTGTTTGCTGTGCTGCCTGTGCTTGCTGCCTGTGCTTGCTGCCTGTGCTTGCTGCCTCTGCTTGCTGTGCTGCCTGTGCTTGCTGTGCTGCCTGTGTTTGCTGTGCTGCCTGTGCTTGCTTCCTGTGCTTGCTGCCTGTGCTTGCTGTGCTGCCTGTGCTTGCTGCCTGTGCTGCCTGTGCTGCCTGTGCTTGCTGCCTGTGCTTGCTGCCTGTGCTTGCTGCCTGTGCTTGCTGTGCTGCCTGTGCTTGCTGTGCTGCCTGTGCTTGCTGCCTGTGCTTGCTGTGCTGCCTGTGCTTGCTGCCTGTGCTTGCTGTGCTGCCTGTGCTGCCTGTGCTTGCTGTCTGTGCTTGCTGTGCTGCCTGTGCTTGCTGTGCTTGCTATGCTGCCTGTGCTTGCTGTGCTGCCTGAGCTGTCTGTGCTTGCTGCCTGTGCTTGCTGCCTTTGCTTGCTGTGCTGCTTGTGCTTGCTGCCTGTGCTTGCTGTGCTGCCTGTGCTTGCTGTGCTGTCTGTGCTTGCTGTGCTGCCTTTGCTTGCTGCCTGTGCTTGCTGCCCGTGCTTGCTGTGCCGCCTGTGCTTGTTGGGCTACCTGTGCTTGCTGTGCTTGCTATGCTGCCTGTGCTTGCTGACTGTGCTTGCTGTGCTGCCTGTGCTTGCTGTGCTGCCTGTGCTTGCTGCCTGTGCTTGCTGTGCTGCCTGTGCTTGCTGCCTGTGCTTGCTGTGCTGCCTGTGCTTGCTGTGCTGCCTGTGCTTGCTGCCTGTGCTTGCTGTGCTGCCTGTGCTTGCTGCCTGTGCTTGCTGTGCTGCCTGTGCTTGCTGTGCTGCCTGTGCTTGCTGCCTGTGCTTGCTGTGCTGCCTGTGCTTGCTGCCTGTGCTTGCTGTGCTGCCTGTGCTTGCCGCCTGTGCTTGTTGTGCTGCCTGTGCTTGCTGTGCTGCCTGTGCTTGCTGCCTGTGCTTGCTGTGCTGCCTGTGCTGCCTGTGCTTGCTGCTGTGCTTGCTGTGCTGCATGTGCTTGCTTCCTGTGCTTGCTGTCTGTGCGAGCTGTGCGCCTGTGCTTGCTGTGCTGCCTGTGCTTGCTGCCTGTGCTTGCTGTGCTTGCTATGCTGCCTGTGCAAGCTGCCTGTGCTTGCTGCCTGTGCTTGCTGTGCTGCCTGTGCTGCCTGTGCTTGCTGCCTGTGCTTGCTGTGCTGCCTGTGTTTGCTGCCTGTGCTTGCTGCCTGTGCTTGCTGTACTGCCTGTGCTTGCTGCCTGTGCTTGCTGTGCTGCCTGTGCTTGCTGCCTGTGCTTGCTGTGCTGCCTGTGTTTGCTGTGCTGCCTGTGCTTGCTGCCTGTGCTTGCTGCCTCTGCTTGCTGTGCTGCCTGTGCTTGCTGTGCTGCCTGTGTTTGCTGTGCTGCCTGTGCTTGCTTCCTGTGCTTGCTGCCTGTGCTTGCTGTGCTGCCTGTGCTTGCTGTGCTGCCTGTGCTTGCTGCCTGTGCTTGCTGTGCTGCCTCTGCTTGCTGCCTGTGCTTGCTGCCTGTGCTTGCTGTGCTGCCTGTGCTTGCTGTGCTGCCTGTGCTGCCTGTGCTTGCTGCCTGTGCTTGCTGTGCTGCCTGTGCTTGCTGCCTGTGCTTGCTGCCTATGCTTGCTGTGCTGCCTGTGCTTGCTGCCTGTGCTTGCTGTGCTGCCGGTGCTTGCTGTGCTGCCCGTGCTTGCTGCCTGTGCTTGCTGCCTGTGCTTGCTGTGCTGCCTGTGTTTGCTGTGCTGCCTGTGCTTGCTGCCTGTGCTTGCTGTGCTGCCTGTGCTTGCTGTCTGTGCTTGCTGTGCTGCCTGTGTTTGCTGTGCTGCCTGTGCTTGCTGTGCTGCCTGTGCTGCCTGTGCTGCCGGTGCTTGCTGTGCTGCCTGTGCTTGCTGCCTGTGCTTGCTGTGCTGCCTGTGTTTGCTGTGCTGCCTGTGCTTGCTGCCTGTGCTTGCTGTGCTGCCTGTGCTTGCTGCCTGTGCTTGCTGTGCTGCCTGTGCTGCCTGTTCTTGCTGCCTGTGCTTGCTGTGCTGCCTGTGCTTGCTTCCTGTGCTTGCTGTCTGTGCGTGCTGTGTGCCTGTGCTTGCTGTGCTGCCTGTGCTTGCTGCCTGTGCTTGCTGTGCTTGCTATGCTGCCTGTGCAAGCTGCCTGTGCTTGCTGTTTGTGCTTGCTGTGCTGCCTGTGCTTGCTGTGCTGCCTGTGCTTGCTGCGCTGCCTGTGCTTGCTGTGCTGCCTGTGCTTGCTGCCTGTGCTTGCTGTGCTGCCTGTGCTTGCTGTGCCGCCTGTGCTTGTTGTGCTGCCTGTGCTTGCTGTGCTGCCTGTGCTGCCTGTGCTTGCCGCCTGTGCTTGTTGTGCTGCCTGTGCTTGCTGTGCTGCCTGTGCTTGCTGCCTGTGCTTGCTGTGCTGCCTGTGCTTGCTGCCTGTGCTTGCTGTGCTGCCTGTGCTTGCTGCCTGTGCTTGCTGTGCTGCCTGTGCTTGCCGCCTGTGCTTGTTGTGCTGCCTGTGCTTGCTGCCTGTGCTTGCTGTGCTGCCTGTGCTTGCTGCCTGTGCTTGCTGTGCTGCCGGTGCTTGCTACCCGTGCTTGCTGTGCTGCCGGTGCTTGCTGCCTGTGCTTGCTGTGCTGCCTGTGCTGCCTGTGCTTGCCGCCTGTGCTTGTTGTGCTGCCTGTGCTTGCTGTGCTGCCTGTGCTTGCTGCCTGTGCTTGCTGTGCTGCCTGAGCTTGCTGCGCTGCCTGTGCTTGCTGTGCTGCCTGTGCTTGCTGCCTGTGCTTGCTGTGCTGCCTGTGCTTGCTGTGCTGCCTTTGCTTGCTGCCTGTGCTTGCTGTGCCGCCTGTGCTTGTTGTGCTGCCTGTGCTTGCTGTGCTGCCTGTGCTGCCTGTGCTTGCCGCCTGTGCTTGTTGTGCTGCCTGTGCTTGCTGTGCTGCCTGTGCTTGCTGCCTGTGCTTGCTGTGCTGCCTGTGCTTGCTGCCTGTGCTTGCTGTGCTGCCTGTGCTTGCTGCCTGTGCTTGCTGTGCTGCCGGTGCTTGCTACCCGTGCTTGCTGTGCTGCCGGTGCTTGCTGCCTGTGCTTGCTGTGCTGCCTGTGCTTGCCGCCTGTGCTTGTTGTGCTGCCTGTGCTTGCTGTGCTGCCTGTGCTTGCTGCCTGTGCTTGCTGTGCTGCCTGTGCTTGCTGCCTGTGCTTGCTGTGCTGCCTGTGCTTGCTGCCTGTGCTTGCTGTGCTTGCTATGCTGCCTGTGCAAGCTGCCTGTGCTTGCTGCCTGTGCTTGCTGTGCTGCCTGTGCTGCTTGTGCTTGCTGCCTGTGCTTGCTGTGCTGCCTGTGCTGCCTGTGCTTGCTGTCTGTGCTTGCTGTGCTGCCTGTGCTTGCTATGCTGCCGGTGCTGCCTGTGCTTGCTGTGCTGCCTGAGCTGCCTGTGCTTGCTGCCTGTGCTTGCTGCCTTTGCTTGCTGTGCTGCTTGTGCTTGCTGCCTGTGCTTGCTGTGCTGTCTGTGCTTGCTGTGCTGCCTTTGCTTGCTGCCTGTGCTTGCTGCCCGTGCTTGCTGTGCCGCCTGTGCTTGTTGGGCTACCTGTGCTTGCTGTGCTTGCTATGCTGCCTGTGCTTGCTGCCTGTGCTTGCTGTGCTGCCTATGCTTGCTGTTTGTGCTTGCTGTGCTGCCTGTGCTTGCTGTGCTGTCTGTGCTTGCTGACTGTGCTTGCTGTGCTGCCTGTGCTTGCTGTGCTGCCTGTGCTTGCTGCCTGTGCTTGCTGTGCTGCCTGTGCTTGCTGCCTGTGCTTGCTGTGCTGCCTGTGCTTGCTGTGCTGTCTGTGCTTGCTGTGCTGCCTTTGCTTGCTGCCTGTGCTTGCTGCCCGTGCTTGCTGTGCCGCCTGTGCTTGTTGGGCTACCTGTGCTTGCTATGCTGCCTGTGCTTGCTGTGCTGCCTGTGCTTGCTTCCTGTGCTTGCTGTCTGTGCGTGCTGTGTGCCTGTGCTTGCTGTGCTGCCTGTGCTTGCTGCCTGTGCTTGCTGTGCTTGCTATGCTGCCTGTGCAAGCTGCCTGTGCTTGCTGTTTGTGCTTGCTGTGCTGCCTGTGCTTGCTGTGCTGCCTGTGCTTGCTGCGCTGCCTGTGCTTGCTGTGCTGCCTGTGCTTGCTGCCTGTGCTTGCTGTGCTGCCTGTGCTTGCTGCCTGTGCTTGCTGTGCTGCCTGTGCTTGCTGTGCTGCCTGTGCTTGCTGTGCTGTCTGTGCTTGCTGACTGTGCTTGCTGTGCTGCCTGTGCTTGCTGTGCTGCCTGTGCTTGCTTCCTGTGCTTGCTGTCTGTGCGTGCTGTGTGCCTGTGCTTGCTGTGCTGCCTGTGCTTGCTGCCTGTGCTTGCTGTGCTTGCTATGCTGCCTGTGCAAGCTGCCTGTGCTTGCTGCCTGTGCTGCCTGTGCTGCCTGTGCTTGCTGCCTGTGCTTGCTGTGCTGCCTGTGTTTGCTGCCTGTGCTTGCTGCCTGTGCTTGCTGCCTGTGCTTGCTGCCTGTGCTTGCTGCCTGTGCTTGCTGTGCTGCCTGTGCTTGCTGCCTGTGCTTGCTGTGCTGCCTGTGTTTGCTGTGCTGCCTGTGCTTGCTGCCTGTGTTTGCTGCCTGTGCTTGCTGCCTGTGCTTGCTGTACTGCCTGTGCTTGCTGCCTGTGCTTGCTGTGCTGCCTGTGCTTGCTGCCTGTGCTTGCTGTGCTGCCTGTGTTTGCTGTGCTGCCTGTGCTTGCTGCCTGTGCTTGCTGTGCTGCCTGTGCTTGCTGCCTGTGCTTGCTGTGCTGCCTGTGCTGCCTGTGCTTGCTGTCTGTGCTTGCTGTGCTGCCTGTGCTTGCTGTGCTTGCTATGCTGCCTGTGCTTGCTGTGCTGCCTGAGCTGTCTGTGCTTGCTGCCTGTGCTTGCTGCCTTTGCTTGCTGTGCTGCTTGTGCTTGCTGCCTGTGCTTGCTGTGCTGCCTGTGCTTGCTGTGCTGTCTGTGCTTGCTGTGCTGCCTTTGCTTGCTGCCTGTGCTTGCTGCCCGTGCTTGCTGTGCCGCCTGTGCTTGTTGGGCTACCTGTGCTTGCTGTGCTTGCTATGCTGCCTGTGCTTGCTGACTGTGCTTGCTGTGCTGCCTGTGCTTGCTGTGCTGCCTGTGCTTGCTGCCTGTGCTTGCTGTGCTGCCTGTGCTTGCTGCCTGTGCTTGCTGTGCTGCCTGTGCTTGCTGTGCTGCCTGTGCTTGCTGCCTGTGCTTGCTGTGCTGCCTGTGCTTGCTGCCTGTGCTTGCTGTGCTGCCTGTGCTTGCTGTGCTGCCTGTGCTTGCTGCCTGTGCTTGCTGTGCTGCCTGTGCTTGCTGCCTGTGCTTGCTGTGCTGCCTGTTAGCGATGCATTTGATTTTGCCCATAACACGCGGTAATTCGACAGTTGCACACGACAGTGCGTTGCTGTGTCACCTGTTTTTGGAGGCGCCGAGAGTCGCGGATCATATGTTTACCTCGGCGGCCGGTGCATTGACCTGCGTCTCAGTAAGAGTAAGCATTGTGAACAAATGCGAGAGTGAATCTCGCCGAAGATCGGAGCAGGCTTTGCCTGTTGGAAAGAGGACGGAGCTTGACACCTCTGCACTTCCCCCAGAATCGCTAAAACGAACACATATCGTCGAGCTATTTTGCGGGTTTCTAACATGCCTGTGCTTGCTGTGCTGCCTGTGCTTGCTGCCTGTGCTTGCTGTGCTGCCTGTGCTTGCTGCCTGTGCTTGCTGTGCTGCCTGTGCTTGCTGCCTGTGCTTGCTGTGCTGCCTGAGCTTGCTGCGCTGCCTGTGCTTGCTGTGCTGCCTGTGCTTGCTGCCTGTGCTTGCTGTGCTGCCTGTGCTTGCTGTGCTGCCTTTGCTTGCTGCCTGTGCTTGCTGTGCCGCCTGTGCTTGTTGTGCTGCCTGTGCTTGCTGTGCTGCCTGTGCTGCCTGTGCTTGCTGTCTGTGCGTGCTGTGTGCCTGTGCTTGCTGTGCTGCCTGTGCTTGCTGCCTGTGTTTGCTGTGCTGCCTGTGCTTGCTGTGCTGCCTGTGCTTGCTGCCTGTGCTGCCTGTGCTTGCTGTGCTGCCTCTGCTTGCTGTTTGTGCTTGCTGTGCTGCCTGTGCTTGCTGCCTGTGCTTGCTGTGCTGCCTGTGTTTGCTGTGCTGCCTGTGCTTGCTGCCTGTGCTTGCTGTGCTGCCTGTGCTTGCTGCCTGTGCTTGCTGTGCTGCCGGTGCTTGCTACCCGTGCTTGCTCTGCTGCCGGTGCTTGCTGCCTGTGCTTGCTGTGCTGCCTGTGCTTGCCGCCTGTGCTTGTTGTGCTGCCTGTGCTTGCTGTGCTGCCTGTGCTTGCTGCCTGTGCTTGCTGTGCTGCCTGTGCTGCCTGTGCTTGCTGCTGTGCTTGCTGTGCTGCCTGTGCTTGCTTCCTGTGCTTGCTGTCTGTGCGTGCTGTGCGCCTGTGCTTGCTGTGCTGCCTGTGCTTGCTGCCTGTGCTTGCTGTGCTTGCTATGCTGCCTGTTCAAGCTGCCTGTGCTTGCTGCCTGTGCTTGCTGTGCTGCCTGTGCTGCCTGTGCTTGCTGCCTGTGCTTGCTGTGCTGCCTGTGTTTGCTGCCTGTGCTTGCTGCCTGTGCTTGCTGTACTGCCTGTGCTTGCTGCCTGTGCTTGCTGTGCTGCCTGTGCTTGCTGCCTGTGCTTGCTGTGCTGCCTGTGTTTGCTGTGCTGCCTGTGCTTGCTGCCTGTGCTTGCTGCCTCTGCTTGCTGTGCTGCCTGTGCTTGCTGTGCTGCCTGTGTTTGCTGTGCTGCCTGTGCTTGCTTCCTGTGCTTGCTGCCTGTGCTTGCTGTGCTGCCTGTGCTTGCTGTGCTGCCTGTGCTTGCTGCCTGTGCTGCCTGTGCTGCCTGTGCTTGCTGCCTGTGCTTGCTGCCTGTGCTTGCTGTCTGTGCTTGCTGTGCTGCCTGTGCTTGCTGTGCTGCCTGTGCTTGCTGCCTGTGCTTGCTGTGCTGCCTGTGCTTGCTGCCTGTGCTTGCTGTGCTGCCTGTGCTGCCTGTGCTTGCTGTCTGTGCTTGCTGTGCTGCCTGTGCTTGCTGTGCTTGCTATGCTGCCTGTGCTTGCTGTGCTGCCTGAGCTGTCTGTGCTTGCTGCCTGTGCTTGCTGCCTTTGCTTGCTGTGCTGCTTGTGCTTGCTGCCTGTGCTTGCTGTGCTGCCTGTGCTTGCTGTGCTGTCTGTGCTTGCTGTGCTGCCTTTGCTTGCTGCCTGTGCTTGCTGCCCGTGCTTGCTGTGCCGCCTGTGCTTGTTGGGCTACCTGTGCTTGCTGTGCTTGCTATGCTGCCTGTGCTTGCTGACTGTGCTTGCTGTGCTGCCTGTGCTTGCTGTGCTGCCTGTGCTTGCTGCCTGTGCTTGCTGTGCTGCCTGTGCTTGCTGCCTGTGCTTGCTGTGCTGCCTGTGCTTGCTGTGCTGCCTGTGCTTGCTGCCTGTGCTTGCTGTGCTGCCTGTGCTTGCTGCCTGTGCTTGCTGTGCTGCCTGTGCTTGCTGCCTGTGCTTGCTGCCTGTGCTTGCTGTGCTGCCTGTGCTTGCTGCCTGTGCTTGCTGTGCTGCCTGTGCTTGCTGCCTGTGCTTGCTGTGCTGCCTGTGCTTGCCGCCTGTGCTTGTTGTGCTGCCTGTGCTTGCTGTGCTGCCTGTGCTTGCTGCCTGTGCTTGCTGTGCTGCCTGTGCTGCCTGTGCTTGCTGCTGTGCTTGCTGTGCTGCATGTGCTTGCTTCCTGTGCTTGCTGTCTGTGCGAGCTGTGCGCCTGTGCTTGCTGTGCTGCCTGTGCTTGCTGCCTGTGCTTGCTGTGCTTGCTATGCTGCCTGTGCAAGCTGCCTGTGCTTGCTGCCTGTGCTTGCTGTGCTGCCTGTGCTGCCTGTGCTTGCTGCCTGTGCTTGCTGTGCTGCCTGTGTTTGCTGCCTGTGCTTGCTGCCTGTGCTTGCTGTACTGCCTGTGCTTGCTGCCTGTGCTTGCTGTGCTGCCTGTGCTTGCTGCCTGTGCTTGCTGTGCTGCCTGTGTTTGCTGTGCTGCCTGTGCTTGCTGCCTGTGCTTGCTGCCTCTGCTTGCTGTGCTGCCTGTGCTTGCTGTGCTGCCTGTGTTTGCTGTGCTGCCTGTGCTTGCTTCCTGTGCTTGCTGCCTGTGCTTGCTGTGCTGCCTGTGCTTGCTGTGCTGCCTGTGCTTGCTGCCTGTGCTTGCTGTGCTGCCTCTGCTTGCTGCCTGTGCTTGCTGCCTGTGCTTGCTGTGCTGCCTGTGCTTGCTGTGCTGCCTGTGCTGCCTGTGCTTGCTGCCTGTGCTTGCTGTGCTGCCTGTGCTTGCTGCCTGTGCTTGCTGCCTATGCTTGCTGTGCTGCCTGTGCTTGCTGCCTGTGCTTGCTGTGCTGCCGGTGCTTGCTGTGCTGCCCGTGCTTGCTGCCTGTGCTTGCTGCCTGTGCTTGCTGTGCTGCCTGTGTTTGCTGTGCTGCCTGTGCTTGCTGCCTGTGCTTGCTGTGCTGCCTGTGCTTGCTGTCTGTGCTTGCTGTGCTGCCTGTGTTTGCTGTGCTGCCTGTGCTTGCTGTGCTGCCTGTGCTGCCTGTGCTGCCGGTGCTTGCTGTGCTGCCTGTGCTTGCTGCCTGTGCTTGCTGTGCTGCCTGTGTTTGCTGTGCTGCCTGTGCTTGCTGCCTGTGCTTGCTGTGCTGCCTGTGCTTGCTGCCTGTGCTTGCTGTGCTGCCTGTGCTGCCTGTTCTTGCTGCCTGTGCTTGCTGTGCTGCCTGTGCTTGCTTCCTGTGCTTGCTGTCTGTGCGTGCTGTGTGCCTGTGCTTGCTGTGCTGCCTGTGCTTGCTGCCTGTGCTTGCTGTGCTTGCTATGCTGCCTGTGCAAGCTGCCTGTGCTTGCTGTTTGTGCTTGCTGTGCTGCCTGTGCTTGCTGTGCTGCCTGTGCTTGCTGCGCTGCCTGTGCTTGCTGTGCTGCCTGTGCTTGCTGCCTGTGCTTGCTGTGCTGCCTGTGCTTGCTGTGCCGCCTGTGCTTGTTGTGCTGCCTGTGCTTGCTGTGCTGCCTGTGCTGCCTGTGCTTGCCGCCTGTGCTTGTTGTGCTGCCTGTGCTTGCTGTGCTGCCTGTGCTTGCTGCCTGTGCTTGCTGTGCTGCCTGTGCTTGCTGCCTGTGCTTGCTGTGCTGCCTGTGCTTGCTGCCTGTGCTTGCTGTGCTGCCTGTGCTTGCCGCCTGTGCTTGTTGTGCTGCCTGTGCTTGCTGCCTGTGCTTGCTGTGCTGCCTGTGCTTGCTGCCTGTGCTTGCTGTGCTGCCGGTGCTTGCTACCCGTGCTTGCTGTGCTGCCGGTGCTTGCTGCCTGTGCTTGCTGTGCTGCCTGTGCTGCCTGTGCTTGCCGCCTGTGCTTGTTGTGCTGCCTGTGCTTGCTGTGCTGCCTGTGCTTGCTGCCTGTGCTTGCTGTGCTGCCTGAGCTTGCTGCGCTGCCTGTGCTTGCTGTGCTGCCTGTGCTTGCTGCCTGTGCTTGCTGTGCTGCCTGTGCTTGCTGTGCTGCCTTTGCTTGCTGCCTGTGCTTGCTGTGCCGCCTGTGCTTGTTGTGCTGCCTGTGCTTGCTGTGCTGCCTGTGCTGCCTGTGCTTGCCGCCTGTGCTTGTTGTGCTGCCTGTGCTTGCTGTGCTGCCTGTGCTTGCTGCCTGTGCTTGCTGTGCTGCCTGTGCTTGCTGCCTGTGCTTGCTGTGCTGCCTGTGCTTGCTGCCTGTGCTTGCTGTGCTGCCGGTGCTTGCTACCCGTGCTTGCTGTGCTGCCGGTGCTTGCTGCCTGTGCTTGCTGTGCTGCCTGTGCTTGCCGCCTGTGCTTGTTGTGCTGCCTGTGCTTGCTGTGCTGCCTGTGCTTGCTGCCTGTGCTTGCTGTGCTGCCTGTGCTTGCTGCCTGTGCTTGCTGTGCTGCCTGTGCTTGCTGCCTGTGCTTGCTGTGCTTGCTATGCTGCCTGTGCAAGCTGCCTGTGCTTGCTGCCTGTGCTTGCTGTGCTGCCTGTGCTGCTTGTGCTTGCTGCCTGTGCTTGCTGTGCTGCCTGTGCTGCCTGTGCTTGCTGTCTGTGCTTGCTGTGCTGCCTGTGCTTGCTATGCTGCCGGTGCTGCCTGTGCTTGCTGTGCTGCCTGAGCTGCCTGTGCTTGCTGCCTGTGCTTGCTGCCTTTGCTTGCTGTGCTGCTTGTGCTTGCTGCCTGTGCTTGCTGTGCTGTCTGTGCTTGCTGTGCTGCCTTTGCTTGCTGCCTGTGCTTGCTGCCCGTGCTTGCTGTGCCGCCTGTGCTTGTTGGGCTACCTGTGCTTGCTGTGCTTGCTATGCTGCCTGTGCTTGCTGCCTGTGCTTGCTGTGCTGCCTATGCTTGCTGTTTGTGCTTGCTGTGCTGCCTGTGCTTGCTGTGCTGTCTGTGCTTGCTGACTGTGCTTGCTGTGCTGCCTGTGCTTGCTGTGCTGCCTGTGCTTGCTGCCTGTGCTTGCTGTGCTGCCTGTGCTTGCTGCCTGTGCTTGCTGTGCTGCCTGTGCTTGCTGTGCTGTCTGTGCTTGCTGTGCTGCCTTTGCTTGCTGCCTGTGCTTGCTGCCCGTGCTTGCTGTGCCGCCTGTGCTTGTTGGGCTACCTGTGCTTGCTATGCTGCCTGTGCTTGCTGTGCTGCCTGTGCTTGCTTCCTGTGCTTGCTGTCTGTGCGTGCTGTGTGCCTGTGCTTGCTGTGCTGCCTGTGCTTGCTGCCTGTGCTTGCTGTGCTTGCTATGCTGCCTGTGCAAGCTGCCTGTGCTTGCTGTTTGTGCTTGCTGTGCTGCCTGTGCTTGCTGTGCTGCCTGTGCTTGCTGCGCTGCCTGTGCTTGCTGTGCTGCCTGTGCTTGCTGCCTGTGCTTGCTGTGCTGCCTGTGCTTGCTGCCTGTGCTTGCTGTGCTGCCTGTGCTTGCTGTGCTGCCTGTGCTTGCTGTGCTGTCTGTGCTTGCTGACTGTGCTTGCTGTGCTGCCTGTGCTTGCTGTGCTGCCTGTGCTTGCTTCCTGTGCTTGCTGTCTGTGCGTGCTGTGTGCCTGTGCTTGCTGTGCTGCCTGTGCTTGCTGCCTGTGCTTGCTGTGCTTGCTATGCTGCCTGTGCAAGCTGCCTGTGCTTGCTGCCTGTGCTGCCTGTGCTGCCTGTGCTTGCTGCCTGTGCTTGCTGTGCTGCCTGTGTTTGCTGCCTGTGCTTGCTGCCTGTGCTTGCTGCCTGTGCTTGCTGCCTGTGCTTGCTGCCTGTGCTTGCTGTGCTGCCTGTGCTTGCTGCCTGTGCTTGCTGTGCTGCCTGTGTTTGCTGTGCTGCCTGTGCTTGCTGCCTGTGTTTGCTGCCTGTGCTTGCTGCCTGTGCTTGCTGTACTGCCTGTGCTTGCTGCCTGTGCTTGCTGTGCTGCCTGTGCTTGCTGCCTGTGCTTGCTGTGCTGCCTGTGTTTGCTGTGCTGCCTGTGCTTGCTGCCTGTGCTTGCTGTGCTGCCTGTGCTTGCTGCCTGTGCTTGCTGTGCTGCCTGTGCTGCCTGTGCTTGCTGTCTGTGCTTGCTGTGCTGCCTGTGCTTGCTGTGCTTGCTATGCTGCCTGTGCTTGCTGTGCTGCCTGAGCTGTCTGTGCTTGCTGCCTGTGCTTGCTGCCTTTGCTTGCTGTGCTGCTTGTGCTTGCTGCCTGTGCTTGCTGTGCTGCCTGTGCTTGCTGTGCTGTCTGTGCTTGCTGTGCTGCCTTTGCTTGCTGCCTGTGCTTGCTGCCCGTGCTTGCTGTGCCGCCTGTGCTTGTTGGGCTACCTGTGCTTGCTGTGCTTGCTATGCTGCCTGTGCTTGCTGACTGTGCTTGCTGTGCTGCCTGTGCTTGCTGTGCTGCCTGTGCTTGCTGCCTGTGCTTGCTGTGCTGCCTGTGCTTGCTGCCTGTGCTTGCTGTGCTGCCTGTGCTTGCTGTGCTGCCTGTGCTTGCTGCCTGTGCTTGCTGTGCTGCCTGTGCTTGCTGCCTGTGCTTGCTGTGCTGCCTGTGCTTGCTGTGCTGCCTGTGCTTGCTGCCTGTGCTTGCTGTGCTGCCTGTGCTTGCTGCCTGTGCTTGCTGTGCTGCCTGTTAGCGATGCATTTGATTTTGCCCATAACACGCGGTAATTCGACAGTTGCACACGACAGTGCGTTGCTGTGTCACCTGTTTTTGGAGGCGCCGAGAGTCGCGGATCATATGTTTACCTCGGCGGCCGGTGCATTGACCTGCGTCTCAGTAAGAGTAAGCATTGTGAACAAATGCGAGAGTGAATCTCGCCGAAGATCGGAGCAGGCTTTGCCTGTTGGAAAGAGGACGGAGCTTGACACCTCTGCACTTCCCCCAGAATCGCTAAAACGAACACATATCGTCGAGCTATTTTGCGGGTTTCTAACATGCCTGTGCTTGCTGTGCTGCCTGTGCTTGCTGCCTGTGCTTGCTGTGCTGCCTGTGCTTGCTGCCTGTGCTTGCTGTGCTGCCTGTGCTTGCTGCCTGTGCTTGCTGTGCTGCCTGAGCTTGCTGCGCTGCCTGTGCTTGCTGTGCTGCCTGTGCTTGCTGCCTGTGCTTGCTGTGCTGCCTGTGCTTGCTGTGCTGCCTTTGCTTGCTGCCTGTGCTTGCTGTGCCGCCTGTGCTTGTTGTGCTGCCTGTGCTTGCTGTGCTGCCTGTGCTGCCTGTGCTTGCTGTCTGTGCGTGCTGTGTGCCTGTGCTTGCTGTGCTGCCTGTGCTTGCTGCCTGTGTTTGCTGTGCTGCCTGTGCTTGCTGTGCTGCCTGTGCTTGCTGCCTGTGCTGCCTGTGCTTGCTGTGCTGCCTCTGCTTGCTGTTTGTGCTTGCTGTGCTGCCTGTGCTTGCTGCCTGTGCTTGCTGTGCTGCCTGTGTTTGCTGTGCTGCCTGTGCTTGCTGCCTGTGCTTGCTGTGCTGCCTGTGCTTGCTGCCTGTGCTTGCTGTGCTGCCGGTGCTTGCTACCCGTGCTTGCTCTGCTGCCGGTGCTTGCTGCCTGTGCTTGCTGTGCTGCCTGTGCTTGCCGCCTGTGCTTGTTGTGCTGCCTGTGCTTGCTGTGCTGCCTGTGCTTGCTGCCTGTGCTTGCTGTGCTGCCTGTGCTGCCTGTGCTTGCTGCTGTGCTTGCTGTGCTGCCTGTGCTTGCTTCCTGTGCTTGCTGTCTGTGCGTGCTGTGCGCCTGTGCTTGCTGTGCTGCCTGTGCTTGCTGCCTGTGCTTGCTGTGCTTGCTATGCTGCCTGTTCAAGCTGCCTGTGCTTGCTGCCTGTGCTTGCTGTGCTGCCTGTGCTGCCTGTGCTTGCTGCCTGTGCTTGCTGTGCTGCCTGTGTTTGCTGCCTGTGCTTGCTGCCTGTGCTTGCTGTACTGCCTGTGCTTGCTGCCTGTGCTTGCTGTGCTGCCTGTGCTTGCTGCCTGTGCTTGCTGTGCTGCCTGTGTTTGCTGTGCTGCCTGTGCTTGCTGCCTGTGCTTGCTGCCTCTGCTTGCTGTGCTGCCTGTGCTTGCTGTGCTGCCTGTGTTTGCTGTGCTGCCTGTGCTTGCTTCCTGTGCTTGCTGCCTGTGCTTGCTGTGCTGCCTGTGCTTGCTGTGCTGCCTGTGCTTGCTGCCTGTGCTGCCTGTGCTGCCTGTGCTTGCTGCCTGTGCTTGCTGCCTGTGCTTGCTGTCTGTGCTTGCTGTGCTGCCTGTGCTTGCTGTGCTGCCTGTGCTTGCTGCCTGTGCTTGCTGTGCTGCCTGTGCTTGCTGCCTGTGCTTGCTGTGCTGCCTGTGCTGCCTGTGCTTGCTGTCTGTGCTTGCTGTGCTGCCTGTGCTTGCTGTGCTTGCTATGCTGCCTGTGCTTGCTGTGCTGCCTGAGCTGTCTGTGCTTGCTGCCTGTGCTTGCTGCCTTTGCTTGCTGTGCTGCTTGTGCTTGCTGCCTGTGCTTGCTGTGCTGCCTGTGCTTGCTGTGCTGTCTGTGCTTGCTGTGCTGCCTTTGCTTGCTGCCTGTGCTTGCTGCCCGTGCTTGCTGTGCCGCCTGTGCTTGTTGGGCTACCTGTGCTTGCTGTGCTTGCTATGCTGCCTGTGCTTGCTGACTGTGCTTGCTGTGCTGCCTGTGCTTGCTGTGCTGCCTGTGCTTGCTGCCTGTGCTTGCTGTGCTGCCTGTGCTTGCTGCCTGTGCTTGCTGTGCTGCCTGTGCTTGCTGTGCTGCCTGTGCTTGCTGCCTGTGCTTGCTGTGCTGCCTGTGCTTGCTGCCTGTGCTTGCTGTGCTGCCTGTGCTTGCTGTGCTGCCTGTGCTTGCTGCCTGTGCTTGCTGTGCTGCCTGTGCTTGCTGCCTGTGCTTGCTGTGCTGCCTGTTAGCGATGCATTTGATTTTGCCCATAACACGCGGTAATTCGACAGTTGCACACGACAGTGCGTTGCTGTGTCACCTGTTTTTGGAGGCGCCGAGAGTCGCGGATCATATGTTTACCTCGGCGGCCGGTGCATTGACCTGCGTCTCAGTAAGAGTAAGCATTGTGAACAAATGCGAGAGTGAATCTCGCCGAAGATCGGAGCAGGCTTTGCCTGTTGGAAAGAGGACGGAGCTTGACACCTCTGCACTTCCCCCAGAATCGCTAAAACGAACACATATCGTCGAGCTATTTTGCGGGTTTCTAACATGCCTGTGCTTGCTGTGCTGCCTGTGCTTGCTGCCTGTGCTTGCTGTGCTGCCTGTGCTTGCTGCCTGTGCTTGCTGTGCTGCCTGTGCTTGCTGCCTGTGCTTGCTGTGCTGCCTGAGCTTGCTGCGCTGCCTGTGCTTGCTGTGCTGCCTGTGCTTGCTGCCTGTGCTTGCTGTGCTGCCTGTGCTTGCTGTGCTGCCTTTGCTTGCTGCCTGTGCTTGCTGTGCCGCCTGTGCTTGTTGTGCTGCCTGTGCTTGCTGTGCTGCCTGTGCTGCCTGTGCTTGCTGTCTGTGCGTGCTGTGTGCCTGTGCTTGCTGTGCTGCCTGTGCTTGCTGCCTGTGTTTGCTGTGCTGCCTGTGCTTGCTGTGCTGCCTGTGCTTGCTGCCTGTGCTGCCTGTGCTTGCTGTGCTGCCTCTGCTTGCTGTTTGTGCTTGCTGTGCTGCCTGTGCTTGCTGCCTGTGCTTGCTGTGCTGCCTGTGTTTGCTGTGCTGCCTGTGCTTGCTGCCTGTGCTTGCTGTGCTGCCTGTGCTTGCTGTGCTGCCTGTGCTTGCTGCCTGTGCTTGCTGTGCTGCCGGTGCTTGCTACCCGTGCTTGCTCTGCTGCCGGTGCTTGCTGCCTGTGCTTGCTGTGCTGCCTGTGCTTGCCGCCTGTGCTTGTTGTGCTGCCTGTGCTTGCTGTGCTGCCTGTGCTTGCTGCCTGTGCTTGCTGTGCTGCCTGTGCTGCCTGTGCTTGCTGCTGTGCTTGCTGTGCTGCCTGTGCTTGCTTCCTGTGCTTGCTGTCTGTGCGTGCTGTGCGCCTGTGCTTGCTGTGCTGCCTGTGCTTGCTGCCTGTGCTTGCTGTGCTTGCTATGCTGCCTGTTCAAGCTGCCTGTGCTTGCTGCCTGTGCTTGCTGTGCTGCCTGTGCTGCCTGTGCTTGCTGCCTGTGCTTGCTGTGCTGCCTGTGTTTGCTGCCTGTGCTTGCTGCCTGTGCTTGCTGTACTGCCTGTGCTTGCTGCCTGTGCTTGCTGCCTGTGCTTGCTGCCTGTGCTTGCTGTCCTGCCTGTGCTTGCTGCCTGTGCTTGCTGTGCTGCCTGTGTTTGCTGTGCTGCCTGTGCTTGCTGTGCTGCCTGTGCTTGCTGCCTGTGCTTGCTGTGCTGCCTGTGCTTGCTGCCTGTGCTCGCTGTGCTGCCTGTGCTGCCTGTGCTTGCTGCCTGTGCTTGCTGTGCTGCCTCTGCTTGCTGCCTGTGCTTGCTGCCTGTGCTTGCTGTGCTGCCTGTGCTGCCTGTGCTTGCTGCCTGTGCTTGCTGTGCTGCCTGTGCTTGCTGCCTGTGCTTGCTGCCTATGCTTGCTGTGCTGCCTGTGCTTGCTGCCTGTGCTTGCTGCCTGTGCTTGCTGTGCTGCCTGTGCTTGCTGGCTGTGCTTGCTGTGCTGCCTGTGTTTGCTGTGCTGCCTGTGCTTGCTGCCTGTGCTTGCTGCCTCTGCTTGCTGTGCTGCCTGTGCTTGCTGTGCTGCCTGTGTTTGCTGTGCTGCCTGTGCTTGCTTCCTGTGCTTGCTGCCTGTGCTTGCTGTGCTGCCTGTGCTTGCTGTGCTGCCTGTGCTTGCTGCCTGTGCTTGCTGTGCTGCCTCTGCTTGCTGCCTGTGCTTGCTGCCTGTGCTTGCTGTGCTGCCTGTGCTTGCTGTGCTGCCTGTGCTTGCTGTGCTGCCTGTGCTGCCAGTGCTTGCTGCCTGTGCTTGCTGTGCTGCCTGTGCTTGCTGCCTGTGCTTGCTGCCTATGCTTGCTGTGCTGCCTGTGCTTGCTGCCTGTGCTTGCTGTGCTGCCGGTGCTTGCTGTGCTGCCTGTGCTTGCTGCCTGTGCTTGCTGCCTGTGCTTGCTGTGCTGCCTGTGTTTGCTGTGCTGCCTGTGCTTGCTGCCTGTGCTTGCTGTGCTGCCTGTGCTTGCTGTCTGTGCTTGCTGTGCTGCCTGTGTTTGCTGTGCTGCCTGTGCTTGCTGTGCTGCCTGTGCTGCCTGTGCTGCCGGTGCTTGCTGTGCTGCCTGTGCTTGCTGCCTGTGCTTGCTGTGCTGCCTGTGTTTGCTGTGCTGCCTGTGCTTGCTGCCTGTGCTTGCTGTGCTGCCTGTGCTTGCTGCCTGTGCTTGCTGTGCTGCCTGTGCTGCCTGTTCTTGCTGCCTGTGCTTGCTGTGCTGCCTGTGCTTGCTTCCTGTGCTTGCTGTCTGTGCGTGCTGTGTGCCTGTGCTTGCTGTGCTGCCTGTGCTTGCTGCCTGTGCTTGCTGTGCTTGCTATGCTGCCTGTGCAAGCTGCCTGTGCTTGCTGTTTGTGCTTGCTGTGCTGCCTGTGCTTGCTGTGCTGCCTGTGCTTGCTGCGCTGCCTGTGCTTGCTGTGCTGTCTGTGCTTGCTGCCTGTGCTTGCTGTGCTGCCTGTGCTTGCTGCCTGTGCTTGCTGTGCTGCCTGTGCTTGCTGCCTGTGCTTGCTGTGCTTGCTATGCTGCCTGTGCAAGCTGACTGTGCTTGCTGCCTGTGCTTGCTGTGCTGCCTGTGCTGCTTGTGCTTGCTGCCTGTGCTTGCTGTGCTGCCTGTGCTGCCTGTGCTTGCTGTCTGTGCTTGCTGTGCTGCCTGTGCTTGCTGTGCTTGCTATGCTGCCTGTGCTTTGCTGTGCTGCCTGTGCTTGCTGTGCTGCCTGAGCTGCCTGTGCTTGCTGCCTGTGCTTGCTGCCTTTCCTTGCTGTGCTGCTTGTGCTTGCTGCCTGTGCTTGCTGTGCTGCCTGTGCTTGCTGTGCTGTCTGTGCTTGCTGTGCTGCCTTTGCTTGCTGCCTGTGCTTGCTGCCCGTGCTTGCTGTGCCGCCTGTGCTTGTTGGGCTACCTGTGCTTGCTGTGCTTGCTATGCTGCCTGTGCTTGCTGTGCTGCCTGTGCTTGCTGTCTGTGCGTGCTGTGTGCCTGTGCTTGCTGTGCTGCCTGTGTTTGCTGCCTGTGCTTGCTGCCTGTGCTTGCTGTGCTTGCTATGCTGCCTGTGCAAGCTGCCTGTGCATGCTGCCTGTGCTTGCTGTGCTGCCTGTGCTGCTTGTGCTTGCTGCCTTTGCTTGCTGTGCTGCTTGTGCTTGCTGCCTGTGCTTGCTGTGCTGCCTGTGCTTGCTGTGCTGTCTGTGCTTGCTGCCTGTGCTTGCTGTGCTTGCTATGCTGCCTGTGCAAGCTGCCTGTGCTTGCTGCCTGTGCTTGCTGTGCTGCCTGTGCTTGCTGCCTATTGCTGCCTGTGCTTGCTGTGCTGCCTCTGCTTGATGTTTGTGCTTGCTGTGCTGCCTGTGCTTGCTGCCTGTGCTTGCTGTGCTGCCTGTGTTTGCTGTGCTGCCTGTGCTTGCTGCCTGTGCTTGCTGTGCTGCCTGTGCTTGCTGTGCTGCCTGTGCTTGCTGCCTGTGCTTGCTGTGCTGCCGGTGCTTGCTACCCGTGCTTGCTCTGCTGCCGGTGCTTGCTGCCTGTGCTTGCTGTGCTGCCTGTGCTTGCCGCCTGTGCTTGTTGTGCTGCCTGTGCTTGCTGTGCTGCCTGTGCTTGCTGCCTGTGCTTGCTGTGCTGCCTGTGCTGCCTGTGCTTGCTGCTGTGCTTGCTGTGCTGCATGTGCTTGCTTCCTGTGCTTGCTGTCTGTGCGAGCTGTGCGCCTGTGCTTGCTGTGCTGCCTGTGCTTGCTGCCTGTGCTTGCTGTGCTTGCTATGCTGCCTGTGCAAGCTGCCTGTGCTTGCTGCCTGTGCTTGCTGTGCTGCCTGTGCTGCCTGTGCTTGCTGCCTGTGCTTGCTGTGCTGCCTGTGTTTGCTGCCTGTGCTTGCTGCCTGTGCTTGCTGTACTGCCTGTGCTTGCTGCCTGTGCTTGCTGTGCTGCCTGTGCTTGCTGCCTGTGCTTGCTGTGCTGCCTGTGTTTGCTGTGCTGCCTGTGCTTGCTGCCTGTGCTTGCTGCCTCTGCTTGCTGTGCTGCCTGTGCTTGCTGTGCTGCCTGTGTTTGCTGTGCTGCCTGTGCTTGCTTCCTGTGCTTGCTGCCTGTGCTTGCTGTGCTGCCTGTGCTTGCTGTGCTGCCTGTGCTTGCTGCCTGTGCTTGCTGTGCTGCCTCTGCTTGCTGCCTGTGCTTGCTGCCTGTGCTTGCTGTGCTGCCTGTGCTTGCTGTGCTGCCTGTGCTGCCTGTGCTTGCTGCCTGTGCTTGCTGTGCTGCCTGTGCTTGCTGCCTGTGCTTGCTGCCTATGCTTGCTGTGCTGCCTGTGCTTGCTGCCTGTGCTTGCTGTGCTGCCGGTGCTTGCTGTGCTGCCTGTGCTTGCTGCCTGTGCTTGCTGCCTGTGCTTGCTGTGCTGCCTGTGTTTGCTGTGCTGCCTGTGCTTGCTGCCTGTGCTTGCTGTGCTGCCTGTGCTTGCTGTCTGTGCTTGCTGTGCTGCCTGTGTTTGCTGTGCTGCCTGTGCTTGCTGTGCTGCCTGTGCTGCCTGTGCTGCCGGTGCTTGCTGTGCTGCCTGTGCTTGCTGCCTGTGCTTGCTGTGCTGCCTGTGTTTGCTGTGCTGCCTGTGCTTGCTGCCTGTGCTTGCTGTGCTGCCTGTGCTTGCTGCCTGTGCTTGCTGTGCTGCCTGTGCTGCCTGTTCTTGCTGCCTGTGCTTGCTGTGCTGCCTGTGCTTGCTTCCTGTGCTTGCTGTCTGTGCGTGCTGTGTGCCTGTGCTTGCTGTGCTGCCTGTGCTTGCTGCCTGTGCTTGCTGTGCTTGCTATGCTGCCTGTGCAAGCTGCCTGTGCTTGCTGTTTGTGCTTGCTGTGCTGCCTGTGCTTGCTGTGCTGCCTGTGCTTGCTGCGCTGCCTGTGCTTGCTGTGCTGCCTGTGCTTGCTGCCTGTGCTTGCTGTGCTGCCTGTGCTTGCTGCCTGTGCTTGCTGTGCTGCCTGTGCTTGCTGCCTGTGCTTGCTGTGCTTGCTATGCTGCCTGTGCAAGCTGCCTGTGCTTGCTGCCTGTGCTTGCTGTGCTGCCTGTGCTGCTTGTGCTTGCTGCCTGTGCTTGCTGTGCTGCCTGTGCTGCCTGTGCTTGCTGTCTGTGCTTGCTGTGCTGCCTGTGCTTGCTGTGCTTGCTATGCTGCCTGTGCTTGCTGTGCTGCCTGTGCTTGCTGTGCTGCCTGAGCTGCCTGTGCTTGCTGCCTGTGCTTGCTGCCTTTGCTTGCTGTGCTGCTTGTGCTTGCTGCCTGTGCTTGCTGTGCTGCCTGTGCTTGCTGTGCTGTCTGTGCTTGCTGTGCTGCCTTTGCTTGCTGCCTGTGCTTGCTGCCCGTGCTTGCTGTGCCGCCTGTGCTTGTTGGGCTACCTGTGCTTGCTGTGCTTGCTATGCTGCCTGTGCTTGCTGTGCTGCCTGTGCTTGCTGTGCTGCCTGTGTTTGCTGCCTGTGCTTGCTGCCTGTGCTTGCTGTGCTTTCTATGCTGCCTGTGCAAGCTGCCTGTGCTTGCTGCCTGTGCTTGCTGTGCTGCCTGTGCTGCTTGTGCTTGCTGCCTTTGCTTGCTGTGCTGCTTGTGCTTGCTGCCTGTGCTTGCTGTGCTGCCTGTGCTTGCTGCCTGTGCGTGCTGTGTGCCTGTGCTTGCTGTGCTGCCTGTGTTTGCTGCCTGTGCTTGCTGCCTGTGCTTGCTGTGCTTTCTATGCTGCCTGTGCAAGCTGCCTGTGCTTGCTGCCTGTGCTTGCTGTGCTGCCTGTGCTGCTTGTGCTTGCTGCCTTTGCTTGCTGTGCTGCTTGTGCTTGCTGCCTGTGCTTGCTGTGCTGCCTGTGCTTGCTGTGCTGTCTGTGCTTGCTGTGCTGCCTTTGCTTGCTGCCTGTGCTTGCTGCCCGTGCTTGCTGTGCCGCCTGTGCTTGTTGGGCTACCTGTGCTTGCTGTGCTTGCTATGCTGCCTGTTCTTGCTGCCTGTGCTTGCTGTGCTGCCTATGCTTGCTGTTTGTGCTTGCTGTGCTGCCTGTGCTTGCTGTGCTGCCTTTGCTTGCTGCCTGTGCTTGCTGCCCGTGCTTGCTGTGCCGCCTGTGCTTGTTGGGCTACCTGTGCTTGCTGTGCTTGCTATGCTGCCTGTGCTTGCTGTGCTGCCTGTGCTTGCTGTGCTGCCTGAGCTGCCTGTGCTTGCTGCCTGTGCTTGCTGCCTTTGCTTGCTGTGCTGCTTGTGCTTGCTGCCTGTGCTTGCTGTGCTGCCTGTGCTTGCTGTGCTGTCTGTGCTTGCTGTGCTGCCTTTGCTTGCTGCCTGTGCTTGCTGCCCGTGCTTGCTGTGCCGCCTGTGCTTGTTGGGCTACCTGTGCTTGCTGTGCTTGCTATGCTGCCTGTGCTTGCTGTGCTGCCTGTGCTTGCTGTGCTGCCTGTGCTTGCTGCCTGTGCTTGCTGTGCTGCCTGTGCTTGCTGCCTGTGCGTGCTGTGTGCCTGTGCTTGCTGTGCTGCCTGTGTTTGCTGCCTGTGCTTGCTGCCTGTGCTTGCTGTGCTTTCTATGCTGCCTGTGCAAGCTGCCTGTGCTTGCTGCCTGTGCTTGCTGTGCTGCCTGTGCTGCTTGTGCTTGCTGCCTTTGCTTGCTGTGCTGCTTGTGCTTGCTGCCTGTGCTTGCTGTGCTGTCTGTGCTTGCTGTGCTGCCTTTGCTTGCTGCCTGTGCTTGCTGCCCGTGCTTGCTGTGCCGCCTGTGCTTGTTGGGCTACCTGTGCTTGCTGTGCTTGCTATGCTGCCTGTTCTTGCTGCCTGTGCTTGCTGTGCTGCCTATGCTTGCTGTTTGTGCTTGCTGTGCTGCCTGTGCTTGCTGTGCTGTCTGTGCTTGCTGACTGTGCTTGCTGTGCTGCCTGTGCTTGCTGCCTGTGCTTGCTGTGCTGGCTGTGCTTGCTGCCTGTGCTTGCTGTGCTGCCTGTGCTTGCTGTGCTGCCTGTGCTTGCTGCCTGTGCTTGCTGTGCTGCCTGTGCTTGCTGCCTGTGCTTGCTGTGCTGCCTGTTAGCGATGCATTTGATTTCGCCCATAACACGCGGTAATTCGACAGTTGCACACGACAGTGCGTTGCTGTGTCACCTGTTTTTGGAGGCGCCGAGAGTCGCGGATCATATGTTTACCTCGGCGGCCGGTGCATTGACCTGCGTCTCAGTAAGAGTAAGCATTGTAAACAAATGCGAGAGTGAATCTCGCCGAAGATCGGAGCAGGCTTTGCCTGTTGGAAAGAGGACGGAGCTTGACACCTCTGCACTTCCCCCAGAATCGCTAAAACGAACACATATCGTCGAGCTATTTTGCGGGTTTCTAACATGCCTGTGCTTGCTGTGCTGCCTGTGCTTGCTGCCTGTGCTTGCTGTGCTGCCTGTGCTTGCTGCCTGTGCTTGCTGTGCTGCCTGTGCTTGCTGCCTGTGCTTGCTGTGCTGCCTGAGCTTGCTGCGCTGCCTGTGCTTGCTGTGCTGCCTGTGCTTGCTGCCTGTGCTTGCTGTGCTGCCTGTGCTTGCTGTGCTGCCTTTGCTTGCTGCCTGTGCTTGCTGTGCCGCCTGTGCTTGTTGTGCTGCCTGTGCTTGCTGTGCTGCCTGTGCTGCCTGTGCTTGCTGTCTGTGCGTGCTGTGTGCCTGTGCTTGCTGTGCTGCCTGTGCTTGCTGCCTGTGTTTGCTGTGCTGCCTGTGCTTGCTGTGCTGCCTGTGCTTGCTGCCTGTGCTGCCTGTGCTTGCTGTGCTGCCTCTGCTTGCTGTTTGTGCTTGCTGTGCTGCCTGTGCTTGCTGCCTGTGCTTGCTGTGCTGCCTGTGTTTGCTGTGCTGCCTGTGCTTGCTGCCTGTGCTTGCTGTGCTGCCTGTGCTTGCTGTGCTGCCTGTGCTTGCTGCCTGTGCTTGCTGTGCTGCCGGTGCTTGCTACCCGTGCTTGCTCTGCTGCCGGTGCTTGCTGCCTGTGCTTGCTGTGCTGCCTGTGCTTGCCGCCTGTGCTTGTTGTGCTGCCTGTGCTTGCTGTGCTGCCTGTGCTTGCTGCCTGTGCTTGCTGTGCTGCCTGTGCTGCCTGTGCTTGCTGCTGTGCTTGCTGTGCTGCCTGTGCTTGCTTCCTGTGCTTGCTGTCTGTGCGTGCTGTGCGCCTGTGCTTGCTGTGCTGCCTGTGCTTGCTGCCTGTGCTTGCTGTGCTTGCTATGCTGCCTGTTCAAGCTGCCTGTGCTTGCTGCCTGTGCTTGCTGTGCTGCCTGTGCTGCCTGTGCTTGCTGCCTGTGCTTGCTGTGCTGCCTGTGTTTGCTGCCTGTGCTTGCTGCCTGTGCTTGCTGTACTGCCTGTGCTTGCTGCCTGTGCTTGCTGCCTGTGCTTGCTGCCTGTGCTTGCTGTCCTGCCTGTGCTTGCTGCCTGTGCTTGCTGTGCTGCCTGTGTTTGCTGTGCTGCCTGTGCTTGCTGTGCTGCCTGTGCTTGCTGCCTGTGCTTGCTGTGCTGCCTGTGCTTGCTGCCTGTGCTCGCTGTGCTGCCTGTGCTGCCTGTGCTTGCTGCCTGTGCTTGCTGTGCTGCCTCTGCTTGCTGCCTGTGCTTGCTGCCTGTGCTTGCTGTGCTGCCTGTGCTGCCTGTGCTTGCTGCCTGTGCTTGCTGTGCTGCCTGTGCTTGCTGCCTGTGCTTGCTGCCTATGCTTGCTGTGCTGCCTGTGCTTGCTGCCTGTGCTTGCTGCCTGTGCTTGCTGTGCTGCCTGTGCTTGCTGGCTGTGCTTGCTGTGCTGCCTGTGTTTGCTGTGCTGCCTGTGCTTGCTGCCTGTGCTTGCTGCCTGTGCTTGCTGCCTGTGCTTGCTGTGCTGCCTGTGCTTGCTGTGCTGCCTGTGCTGCCTGTGCTTGCTGCCTGTGCTTGCTGTGCTGCCTGTGCTTGCTGCCTGTGCTTGCTGTGCTGCCTCTGCTTGCTGCCTGTGCTTGCTGCCTGTGCTTGCTGTGCTGCCTGTGCTTGCTGTGCTGCCTGTGCTTGCTGTGCTGCCTGTGCTGCCTGTGCTTGCTGCCTGTGCTTGCTGTGCTGCCTGTGCTTGCTGCCTGTGCTTGCTGCCTATGCTTGCTGTGCTGCCTGTGCTTGCTGCCTGTGCTTGCTGTGCTGCCGGTGCTTGCTGTGCTGCCTGTGCTTGCTGCCTGTGCTTGCTGCCTGTGCTTGCTGTGCTGCCTGTGTTTGCTGTGCTGCCTGTGCTTGCTGCCTGTGCTTGCTGTGCTGCCTGTGCTTGCTGTCTGTGCTTGCTGTGCTGCCTGTGTTTGCTGTGCTGCCTGTGCTTGCTGTGCTGCCTGTGCTGCCTGTGCTGCCGGTGCTTGCTGTGCTGCCTGTGCTTGCTGCCTGTGCTTGCTGTGCTGCCTGTGTTTGCTGTGCTGCCTGTGCTTGCTGCCTGTGCTTGCTGTGCTGCCTGTGCTTGCTGCCTGTGCTTGCTGTGCTGCCTGTGCTGCCTGTTCTTGCTGCCTGTGCTTGCTGTGCTGCCTGTGCTTGCTTCCTGTGCTTGCTGTCTGTGCGTGCTGTGTGCCTGTGCTTGCTGTGCTGCCTGTGCTTGCTGCCTGTGCTTGCTGTGCTTGCTATGCTGCCTGTGCAAGCTGCCTGTGCTTGCTGTTTGTGCTTGCTGTGCTGCCTGTGCTTGCTGTGCTGCCTGTGCTTGCTGCGCTGCCTGTGCTTGCTGTGCTGTCTGTGCTTGCTGCCTGTGCTTGCTGTGCTGCCTGTGCTTGCTGCCTGTGCTTGCTGTGCTGCCTGTGCTTGCTGCCTGTGCTTGCTGTGCTTGCTATGCTGCCTGTGCAAGCTGACTGTGCTTGCTGCCTGTGCTTGCTGTGCTGCCTGTGCTGCTTGTGCTTGCTGCCTGTGCTTGCTGTGCTGCCTGTGCTGCCTGTGCTTGCTGTCTGTGCTTGCTGTGCTGCCTGTGCTTGCTGTGCTTGCTATGCTGCCTGTGCTTTGCTGTGCTGCCTGTGCTTGCTGTGCTGCCTGAGCTGCCTGTGCTTGCTGCCTTTCCTTGCTGTGCTGCTTGTGCTTGCTGCCTGTGCTTGCTGTGCTGCCTGTGCTTGCTGTGCTGTCTGTGCTTGCTGTGCTGCCTTTGCTTGCTGCCTGTGCTTGCTGCCCGTGCTTGCTGTGCCGCCTGTGCTTGTTGGGCTACCTGTGCTTGCTGTGCTTGCTATGCTGCCTGTGCTTGCTGTGCTGCCTGTGCTTGCTTCCTGTGCTTGCTGTCTGTGCGTGCTGTGTGCCTGTGCTTGCTGTGCTGCCTGTGTTTGCTGCCTGTGCTTGCTGCCTGTGCTTGCTGTGCTTGCTATGCTGCCTGTGCAAGCTGCCTGTGCATGCTGCCTGTGCTTGCTGTGCTGCCTGTGCTGCTTGTGCTTGCTGCCTTTGCTTGCTGTGCTGCTTGTGCTTGCTGCCTGTGCTTGCTGTGCTGCCTGTGCTTGCTGTGCTGTCTGTGCTTGCTGCCTGTGCTTGCTGTGCTTGCTATGCTGCCTGTGCGAGCTGCCTGTGCTTGCTGCCTGTGCTTGCTGTGCTGCCTGTGCTTGCTGCCTATTGCTGCCTGTGCTTGCTGTGCTGCCTCTGCTTGATGTTTGTGCTTGCTGTGCTGCCTGTGCTTGCTGTGCTGCCTGTGTTTGCTGTGCTGCCTGTGCTTGCTGCCTGTGCTTGCTGTGCTGCCTGTGCTTGCTGTGCTGCCTGTGCTTGCTGCCTGTGCTTGCTGTGCTGCCGGTGCTTGCTACCCGTGCTTGCTCTGCTGCCGGTGCTTGCTGCCTGTGCTTGCTGTGCTGCCTGTGCTTGCCGCCTGTGCTTGTTGTGCTGCCTGTGCTTGCTGTGCTGCCTGTGCTTGCTGCCTGTGCTTGCTGTGCTGCCTGTGCTGCCTGTGCTTGCTGCTGTGCTTGCTGTGCTGCATGTGCTTGCTTCCTGTGCTTGCTGTCTGTGCGAGCTGTGCGCCTGTGCTTGCTGTGCTGCCTGTGCTTGCTGCCTGTGCTTGCTGTGCTTGCTATGCTGCCTGTGCAAGCTGCCTGTGCTTGCTGCCTGTGCTTGCTGTGCTGCCTGTGCTGCCTGTGCTTGCTGCCTGTGCTTGCTGTGCTGCCTGTGTTTGCTGCCTGTGCTTGCTGCCTGTGCTTGCTGTACTGCCTGTGCTTGCTGCCTGTGCTTGCTGTGCTGCCTGTGCTTGCTGCCTGTGCTTGCTGTGCTGCCTGTGTTTGCTGTGCTGCCTGTGCTTGCTGCCTGTGCTTGCTGCCTCTGCTTGCTGTGCTGCCTGTGCTTGCTGTGCTGCCTGTGTTTGCTGTGCTGCCTGTGCTTGCTTCCTGTGCTTGCTGCCTGTGCTTGCTGTGCTGCCTGTGCTTGCTGTGCTGCCTGTGCTTGCTGCCTGTGCTTGCTGTGCTGCCTCTGCTTGCTGCCTGTGCTTGCTGCCTGTGCTTGCTGTGCTGCCTGTGCTTGCTGTGCTGCCTGTGCTGCCTGTGCTTGCTGCCTGTGCTTGCTGTGCTGCCTGTGCTTGCTGCCTGTGCTTGCTGCCTATGCTTGCTGTGCTGCCTGTGCTTGCTGCCTGTGCTCGCTGTGCTGCCGGTGCTTGCTGTGCTGCCTGTGCTTGCTGCCTGTGCTTGCTGCCTGTGCTTGCTGTGCTGCCTGTGTTTGCTGTGCTGCCTGTGCTTGCTGCCTGTGCTTGCTGTGCTGCCTGTGCTTGCTGTCTGTGCTTGCTGTGCTGCCTGTGTTTGCTGTGCTGCCTGTGCTTGCTGTGCTGCCTGTGCTGCCTGTGCTGCCGGTGCTTGCTGTGCTGCCTGTGCTTGCTGCCTGTGCTTGCTGTGCTGCCTGTGTTTGCTGTGCTGCCTGTGCTTGCTGCCTGTGCTTGCTGTGCTGCCTGTGCTTGCTGCCTGTGCTTGCTGTGCTGCCTGTGCTGCCTGTTCTTGCTGCCTGTGCTTGCTGTGCTGCCTGTGCTTGCTTCCTGTGCTTGCTGTCTGTGCGTGCTGTGTGCCTGTGCTTGCTGTGCTGCCTGTGCTTGCTGCCTGTGCTTGCTGTGCTTGCTATGCTGCCTGTGCAAGCTGCCTGTGCTTGCTGTTTGTGCTTGCTGTGCTGCCTGTGCTTGCTGTGCTGCCTGTGCTTGCTGCGCTGCCTGTGCTTGCTGTGCTGCCTGTGCTTGCTGTGCTGCCTGTGCTTGCTGCCTGTGCTTGCTGTGCTGCCTGTGCTTGCTGCCTGTGCTTGCTGTGCTTGCTATGCTGCCTGTGCAAGCTGCCTGTGCTTGCTGCCTGTGCTTGCTGTGCTGCCTGTGCTGCTTGTGCTTGCTGCCTGTGCTTGCTGTGCTGCCTGTGCTGCCTGTGCTTGCTGTCTGTGCTTGCTGTGCTGCCTGTGCTTGCTGTGCTTGCTATGCTGCCTGTGCTTGCTGTGCTGCCTGTGCTTGCTGTGCTGCCTGAGCTGCCTGTGCTTGCTGCCTGTGCTTGCTGCCTTTGCTTGCTGTGCTGCTTGTGCTTGCTGCCTGTGCTTGCTGTGCTGCCTGTGCTTGCTGTGCTGTCTGTGCTTGCTGTGCTGCCTTTGCTTGCTGCCTGTGCTTGCTGCCCGTGCTTGCTGTGCCGCCTGTGCTTGTTGGGCTACCTGTGCTTGCTGTGCTTGCTATGCTGCCTGTGCTTGCTGTGCTGCCTGTGCTTGCTTCCTGTGCTTGCTGTCTGTGCGTGCTGTGTGCCTGTGCTTGCTGTGCTGCCTGTGTTTGCTGCCTGTGCTTGCTGCCTGTGCTTGCTGTGCTTTCTATGCTGCCTGTGCAAGCTGCCTGTGCTTGCTGCCTGTGCTTGCTGTGCTGCCTGTGCTGCTTGTGCTTGCTGCCTTTGCTTGCTGTGCTGCTTGTGCTTGCTGCCTGTGCTTGCTGTGCTGCCTGTGCTTGCTGTGCTGTCTGTGCTTGCTGTGCTGCCTTTGCTTGCTGCCTGTGCTTGCTGCCCGTGCTTGCTGTGCCGCCTGTGCTTGTTGGGCTACCTGTGCTTGCTGTGCTTGCTATGCTGCCTGTTCTTGCTGCCTGTGCTTGCTGTGCTGCCTATGCTTGCTGTTTGTGCTTGCTGTGCTGCCTGTGCTTGCTGTGCTGTCTGTGCTTGCTGACTGTGCTTGCTGTGCTGCCTGTGCTTGCTGCCTGTGCTTGCTGTGCTGGCTGTGCTTGCTGCCTGTGCTTGCTGTGCTGCCTGTGCTTGCTGTGCTGCCTGTGCTTGCTGCCTGTGCTTGCTGTGCTGCCTGTGCTTGCTGCCTGTGCTTGCTGTGCTGCCTGTTAGCGATGCATTTGATTTCGCCCATAACACGCGGTAATTCGACAGTTGCACACGACAGTGCGTTGCTGTGTCACCTGTTTTTGGAGGCGCCGAGAGTCGCGGATCATATGTTTACCTCGGCGGCCGGTGCATTGACCTGCGTCTCAGTAAGAGTAAGCATTGTAAACAAATGCGAGAGTGAATCTCGCCGAAGATCGGAGCAGGCTTTGCCTGTTGGAAAGAGGACGGAGCTTGACACCTCTGCACTTCCCCCAGAATCGCTAAAACGAACACATATCGTCGAGCTATTTTGCGGGTTTCTAACATGCCTGTGCTTGCTGTGCTGCCTGTGCTTGCTGCCTGTGCTTGCTGTGCTGCCTGTGCTTGCTGCCTGTGCTTGCTGTGCTGCCTGTGCTTGCTGCCTGTGCTTGCTGTGCTGCCTGAGCTTGCTGCGCTGCCTGTGCTTGCTGTGCTGCCTGTGCTTGCTGCCTGTGCTTGCTGTGCTGCCTGTGCTTGCTGTGCTGCCTTTGCTTGCTGCCTGTGCTTGCTGTGCCGCCTGTGCTTGTTGTGCTGCCTGTGCTCGCTGTGCTGCCTGTGCTGCCTGTGCTTGCTGTCTGTGCTTGCTGTGCTGCCTGTGCTTGCTGCCTGTGCTTGCTGTGCTTGCTATGCTGCCTGTGCAAGCTGCCTGTGCTTGCTGCCTGTGCTTGCTGTGCTGCCTGTGCTGCTTGTGCTTGCTGCCTGTGCTTGCTGTGCTGCCTGTGCTGCCTGTGCTTGCTGTCTGTGCTTGCTGTGCTGCCTGTGCTTGCTATGCTGCCTGTGCTTGCTGTGCTGCCTGAGCTGCCTGTGCTTGCTGCCTGTGCTTGCTGCCTTTGCTTGCTGTGCTGCTTGTGCTTGCTGCCTGTGCTTGCTGTGCTGCCTGTGCTTGCTGTGCTGTCTGTGCTTGCTGTGCTGCCTTTGCTTGCTGCCTGTGCTTGCTGCCCGTGCTTGCTGTGCCGCCTGTGCTTGTTGGGCTACCTGTGCTTGCTGTGCTTGCTATGCTGCCTGTGCTTGCTGTGCTGCCTGTGCTTGCTTCCTGTGCTTGCTGTCTGTGCGTGCTGTGTGCCTGTGCTTGCTGTGCTGCCTGTGTTTGCTGCCTGTGCTTGCTGCCTGTGCTTGCTGTGCTTGCTATGCTGCCTGTGCAAGCTGCCTGTGCTTGCTGCCTGTGCTTGCTGTGCTGCCTGTGCTGCTTGTGCTTGCTGCCTTTGCTTGCTGTGCTGCTTGTGCTTGCTGCCTGTGCTTGCTGTGCTGCCTGTGCTTGCTGTGCTGTCTGTGCTTGCTGTGCTGCCTTTGCTTGCTGCCTGTGCTTGCTGCCCGTGCTTGCTGTGCCGCCTGTGCTTGTTGGGCTACCTGTGCTTGCTGTGCTTGCTATGCTGCCTGTGCTTGCTGCCTGTGCTTGCTGTGCTGCCTATGCTTGCTGTTTGTGCTTGCTGTGCTGCCTGTGCTTGCTGTGCTGTCTGTGCTTGCTGACTGTGCTTGCTGTGCTGCCTGTGCTTGCTGCCTGTGCTTGCTGTGCTGCCTGTGCTTGCTGTGCTGCCTGTGCTTGCTGCCTGTGCTTGCTGTGCTGCCTGTGCTTGCTGCCTGTGCTTGCTGTGCTGCCTGTGCTTGCTGCCTGTGCTTGCTGTGCTGCCTGTTAGCGATGCATTTGATTTCGCCCATAACACGCGGTAATTCGACAGTTGCACACGACAGTGCGTTGCTGTGTCACCTGTTTTTGGAGGCGCCGAGAGTCGCGGATCATATGTTTACCTCGGCGGCCGGTGCATTGACCTGCGTCTCAGTAAGAGTAAGCATTGTAAACAAATGCGAGAGTGAATCTCGCCGAAGATCGGAGCAGGCTTTGCCTGTTGGAAAGAGGACGGAGCTTGACACCTCTGCACTTCCCCCAGAATCGCTAAAACGAACACATATCGTCGATCTATTTTGCGGGTTTCTAACATGCCTGTGCTTGCTGTGCTGCCTGTGCTTGCTGTGCTGCCTGTGCTTGCTGCCTGTGCTTGCTGTGCTGCCTGTGCTTGCTGCCTGTGCTTGCTGTGCTGCCTGAGCTTGCTGCGCTGCCTGTGCTTGCTGTGCTGCCTGTGCTTGCTGCCTGTGCTTGCTGTGCTGCCTGTGCTTGCTGTGCTGCCTTTGCTTGCTTGCTGTGCTGCCTTTGCTTGCTGCCTGTGCTTGCTGTGCCGCCTGTGCTTGTTGTGCTGCCTGTGCTTGCTGTGCTGCCTGTGCTGCTTGTGCTTGCTGCCTGTGCTTGCTGTGCTGCCTGTGCTTGCTGTGCTGTCTGTGCTTGCTGTGCTGCCTTTGCTTGCTGCCTGTGCTTGCTGCCCGTGCTTGCTGTGCCGCCTGTGCTTGTTGGGCTACCTGTGCTTGCTGCGCTGCCTGTGCTTGTTGTGCTGCCTGTGCTTGCTGTGCTGCCTGTGCTTGCTGTGCTGCCTGCGCTTGCTGCCTGTGCTTGCTGTGCTGTCTGTGCTTGCTGCCTGTGCAAGCTGCCTGTGCTTGCTGTGCTGCCTGTCCTTGCTGTGCTGCCCGTGCTTGCTGCCTGTGCTTGTTGTGCTGCCTGTGCTTGCTGCCTGTGCTGTGCTGCCTGTGCTTGCTGTGCTGCCTGCGCTTGCTGCCTGTGCTTGCTGTGCTGTCTGTGCTTGCTGCCTGTGCTTGCTGTGCTGCCTGTGTTTGCTGCTTGTGCTTGCTGCCTGTGCTTGCTGCCTGTGCTTGCTGTGCTGCCTGTGCTTGCTGCCTGTGCTGCCTGTGCTTGCTGTGCTGCCTGCGCTTGCTGCCTGTGCTTGCTGTGCTGCCTGTGCTTGCTGCCTGTGCTTGCTGTGCTGCCTGTGCTTGCTGCCTGTGCTTGCTGTGCTGCCTGTGTTTGCTGCTTGTGCTTGCTGCCTGTGCTTGCTGCCTGTGCTTGCTGTGCTGCCTGTGCTTGCTGCCTGTGCTGCCTGTGCTTGCTGTGCTGCCTCTGCTTGCTGTTTGTGCTTGCTGTTTGTGCTTGCTGTGCTGCCTGTGCTTGCTGTGCTGCCTGTGTTTGCTGTGCTGCCTGTGCTTGCTGCCTGTGCTTGCTGTGCTGCCGGTGCTTGCTACCCGTGCTTGCTCTGCTGCCGGTGCTTGCTGCCTGTGCTTGCTGTGCTGCCTGTGCTTGCCGCCTGTGCTTGTTGTGCTGCCTGTGCTTGCTGTGCTGCCTGTGCTTGCTGCCTGTGCTTGCTGTGCTGCCTGTGCTGCCTGTGCTTGCTGCTGTGCTTGCTGTGCTGCCTGTGCTTGCTTCCTGTGCTTGCTGTCTGTGCGTGCTGTGCGCCTGTGCTTGCTGTGCTGCCTGTGCTTGCTGCCTGTGCTTGCTGTGCTTGCTATGCTGCCTGTGCAAGCTGCCTGTGCTTGCTGCCTGTGCTTGCTGTGCTGCCTGTGCTGCCTGTGCTTGCTGCCTGTGCTTGCTGTGCTGCCTGTGTTTGCTGCCTGTGCTTGCTGCCTGTGCTTGCTGTACTGCCTGTGCTTGCTGCCTGTGCTTGCTGCCTGTGCTTGCTGCCTGTGCTTGCTGTCCTGCCTGTGCTTGCTGCCTGTGCTTGCTGTGCTGCCTGTGTTTGCTGTGCTGCCTGTGCTTGCTGTGCTGCCTGTGCTTGCTGCCTGTGCTTGCTGCCTGTGCTTGCTGTGCTGCCTGTGCTTGCTGCCTGTGCTCGCTGTGCTGCCTGTGCTGCCTGTGCTTGCTGCCTGTGCTTGCTGTGCTGCCTGTGCTTGCTGCCTGTGCTTGCTGTGCTTGCTATGCTGCCTGTGCAAGCTGCCTGTGCTTGCTGCCTGTGCTTGCTGTGCTGCCTGTGCTGCTTGTGCTTGCTGCCTGTGCTTGCTGTGCTGCCTGTGCTGCCTGTGCTTGCTGTCTGTGCTTGCTGTGCTGCCTGTGCTTGCTGTGCTTGCTATGCTGCCTGTGCTTGCTGTGCTGTCTGTGCTTGCTGTGCTGCCTGAGCTGCCTGTGCTTGCTGCCTGTGCTTGCTGCCTTTGCTTGCTGTGCTGCTTGTGCTTGCTGCCTGTGCTTGCTGTGCTGCCTGTGCTTGCTGTGCTGCCTTTGCTTGCTGCCTGTGCTTGCTGCCCGTGCTTGCTGTGCCGCCTGTGCTTGTTGGGCTACCTGTGCTTGCTGTACTTGCTATGCTGCCTGTGCTTGCTGTGCTGCCTGTGCTTGCTTCCTGTGCTTGCTGTCTGTGCGTGCTGTGTGCCTGTGCTTGCTGTGCTGCCTGTGTTTGCTGCCTGTGCTTGCTGCCTGTGCTTGCTGTGCTTGCTATGCTGCCTGTGCAAGCTGCCTGTGCTTGCTGCCTGTGCTTGCTGTGCTGCCTGTGCTGCTTGTGCTTGCTGCCTTTGCTTGCTGTGCTTCTTGTGCTTGCTGCCTGTGCTTGCTGTGCTGCCTGTGCTTGCTGTGCTGTCTGTGCTTGCTGTGCTGCCTTTGCTTGCTGCCTGTGCTTGCTGCCCGTGCTTGCTGTGCCGCCTGTGCTTGTTGGGCTACCTGTGCTTGCTGTGCTTGCTATGCTGCCTGTGCTTGCTGCCTGTGCTTGCTGTGCTGCCTATGCTTGCTGTTTGTGCTTGCTGTGCTGCCTGTGCTTGCTGTGCTGTCTGTGCTTGCTGACTGTGCTTGCTGTGCTGCCTGTGCTTGCTGCCTGTGCTTGCTGTGCTGCCTGTGCTTGCTGTGCTGCCTGTGCTTGCTGCCTGTGCTTGCTGTGCTGCCTGTGCTTGCTGCCTGTGCTTGCTGTGCTGCCTGTTAGCGATGCATTTGATTTCGCCCATAACACGCGGTAATTCGACAGTTGCACACGACAGTGCGTTGCTGTGTCACCTGTTTTTGGAGGCGCCGAGAGTCGCGGATCATATGTTTACCTCGGCGGCCGGTGCATTGACCTGCGTCCCAGTAAGAGTAAGCATTGTAAACAAATGCGAGAGTGAATCTCGCCGAAGATCGGAGCAGGCTTTGCCTGTTGGAAAGAGGACGGAGCTTGACACCTCTGCACTTCCCCCAGAATCGCTAAAACGAACACATATCGTCGATCTATTTTGCGGGTTTCTAACATGCCTGTGCTTGCTGTGCTGCCTGTGCTTGCTGCCTGTGCTTGCTGTGCTGCCTGTGCTTGCTGCCTGTGCTTGCTGTGCTGCCTGTGCTTGCTGCCTGTGCTTGCTGTGCTGCCTGAGCTTGCTGCGCTGCCTGTGCTTGCTGTGCTGCCTGTGCTTGCTGCCTGTGCTTGCTGTGCTGCCTGTGCTTGCTGTGCTGCCTTTGCTTGCTGCCTGTGCTTGCTGTGCCGCCTGTGCTTGTTGTGCTGCCTGTGCTTGCTGTGCTGCCTGTGCTGCCTGTGCTTGCTGTCTGTGCGTGCTGTGTGCCTGTGCTTGCTGTGTTGCCTGTGCTTGCTGCCTGTGTTTGCTGTGCTGCCTGTGCTTGCTGCCTGTGCTTGCTGTGCTGGCTGTGCTTGCTGCCTGTGCTTGCTGTGCTGCCTCTGCTTGCTGCCTGTGCTTGCTGTGCTGCCTGTGCTTGCTGCCTGTGCTTGCTGTGCTGCCTGTGCTTGCTGCCTGTGCTTGCTGTGCTGCCGGTGCTTGCTACCCGTGCTTGCTCTGCTGCCGGTGCTTGCTGCCTGTGCTTGCTGTGCTGCCTGTGCTTGCCGCCTGTGCTTGTTGTGCTGCCTGTGCTTGCTGTGCTGCCTGTGCTTGCTGCCTGTGCTTGCTGTGCTGCCTGTGCTGCCTGTGCTTGCTGCTGTGCTTGCTGTGCTGCCTGTGCTTGCTTCCTGTGCTTGCTGTCTGTGCGTGCTGTGCGCCTGTGCTTGCTGTGCTGCTTGTGCTTGCTGCCTGTGCTTGCTGTGCTTGCTATGCTGCCTGTGCAAGCTGCCTGTGCTTGCTGCCTGTGCTTGGTGTGCTGCCTGTGCTGCCTGTGCTTGCTGCCTGTGCTTGCTGTGCTGCCTGTGCTTGCTGCCTGTGCTTGCTGCCTGTGCTTGCTGCCTGTGCTTGCTGTGCTGCCTGTGCTTGCTGCCTGTGCTTGCTGTGCTGCCTGTGTTTGCTGTGCTGCCTGTGCTTGCTGCCTCTGCTTGCTGTGCTGCCTGTGCTTGCTGTGCTGCCTGTGTTTGCTGTGCTGCCTGTGCTTGCTTCCTGTGCTTGCTGCCTGTGCTTGCTGTGCTGCCTGTGCTTGCTGCCTGTGCTTGCTGTGCTTGCTATGCTGCCTGTGCAAGCTGCCTGTGCTTGCTGCCTGTGCTTGCTGTGCTGCCTGTGCTGCTTGTGCTTGCTGCCTGTGCTTGCTGTGCTGCCTGTGCTTGCTGTGCTGTCTGTGCTTGCTGTGCTGCCTTTGCTTGCTGCCTGTGCTTGCTGCCCGTGCTTGCTGTGCCGCCTGTGCTTGTTGGGCTACCTGTGCTTGCTGTGCTGCCTGTGCTGCCTGTGCTTGCTGTCTGTGCTTGCTGTGCTGCCCGTGCTTGCTGTGCCGCCTGTGCTTGTTGGGCTACCTGTGCTTGCTGTGCTTGCTATGCTGCCTGTGCTTGCTGCCTGTGCTTGCTGTGCTGCCTATGCTTGCTGTTTGTGCTTGCTGTGCTGCCTGTGCTTGCTGTGCTGTCTGTGCTTGCTGACTGTGCTTGCTGTGCTGCCTGTGCTTGCTGTGCTGCCTGTGCTTGCTGCCTGTGCTTGCTGTGCTGCCTGTGCTTGCTGCCTGTGCTTGCTGTGCTGCCTGTGCTTGCTGTGCTGCCTGTGCTTGCTGTGCTGCCTGTGCTTGCTGCCTGTGCTTGCTGTGCTGCCTGTGCTTGCTGCCTGTGCTTGCTGTGCTGCCTGTGCTTGCTGCCTGTGCTTGCTGTGCTGCCTGTTAGCGATGCATTTGATTTCGCCCATAACACGCGGTAATTCGACAGTTGCACACGACAGTGCGTTGCTGTGTCACCTGTTTTTGGAGGCGCCGAGAGTCGCGGATCATATGTTTACCTCGGCGGCCGGTGCATTGACCTGCGTCTCAGTAAGAGTAAGCATTGTAAACAAATGCGAGAGTGAATCTCGCCGAAGATCGGAGCAGGCTTTGCCTGTTGGAAAGAGGACGGAGCTTGACACCTCTGCACTTCCCCCAGAATCGCTAAAACGAACACATATCGTCGAGCTATTTTGCGGGTTTCTAACATGCCTGTGCTTGCTGTGCTGCCTGTGCTTGCTGCCTGTGCTTGCTGTGCTGCCTGTGCTTGCTGCCTGTGCTTGCTGTGCTGCCTGTGCTTGCTGCCTGTGCTTGCTGTGCTGCCTGAGCTTGCTGCGCTGCCTGTGCTTGCTGTGCTGCCTGTGCTTGCTGCCTGTGCTTGCTGTGCTGCCTGTGCTTGCTGTGCTGCCTTTGCTTGCTTGCTGTGCTGCCTTTGCTTGCTGCCTGTGCTTGCTGTGCCGCCTGTGCTTGTTGTGCTGCCTGTGCTTGCTGTGCTGCCTGTGCTGCTTGTGCTTGCTGCCTGTGCTTGCTGTGCTGCCTGTGCTTGCTGTGCTGTCTGTGCTTGCTGTGCTGCCTTTGCTTGCTGCCTGTGCTTGCTGCCCGTGCTTGCTGTGCCGCCTGTGCTTGTTGGGCTACCTGTGCTTGCTGCGCTGCCTGTGCTTGTTGTGCTGCCTGTGCTTGCTGTGCTGCCTGTGCTTGCTGTGCTGCCTGCGCTTGCTGCCTGTGCTTGCTGTGCTGTCTGTGCTTGCTGCCTGTGCAAGCTGCCTGTGCTTGCTGTGCTGCCTGTCCTTGCTGCGCTGCCCGTGCTTGCTGCCTGTGCTTGCTGTGCTGCCTGTGCTTGCTGCCTATGCTTGCTGTGCTGCCTGTGCTGTGCTGCCTGTGCTGTGCTGCCTGTGCTGTGCTGCCTGTGCTTGCTGTGCTGCCTGCGCTTGCTGCCTGTGCTTGCTGTGCTGTCTGTGCTTGCTGCCTGTGCAAGCTGCCTGTGCTTGCTGTGCTGCCTGTCCTTGCTGTGCTGCCCGTGCTTGCTGCCTGTGCTTGCTGTGCTGCCTGTGCTTGCTGCCTATGCTTGCTGTGCTGCCTGTGCTGTGCTGCCTGTGCTGTGCTGCCTGTGCTGTGCTGCCTGTGCTTGCTGTGCTGCCTGTGCTTGCTGCCTGTGCTTGCTGTGCTGCCTGTGTTTGCTGCTTGTGCTTGCTGCCTGTGCTTGCTGCCTGTGCTTGCTGTGCTGCCTGTGCTGGCTGCCTGTGCTTGCTGTGCTGCCTGTGCTTGCTGCCTGTTAGCGATGCTTTTGATTTCGCCCATAACACGCGGTAATTCGACAGTGGCACACGACAGTGCGTTGCTGTGTCACCTGTTTTTGGAGGCGCCGAGAGTCGCGGATCATATGTTTACCTCGGCGGCCGGTGCATTGACCTGCGTCCCAGTAAGATTAAGCATTGTAAACAAATGCGAGAGTGAATTTCGCCGAAGATCGGAGCAGGCTTTGCCTGTTGGAAAGAGGACGGAGCTTGACCCCTCTGCACTTCCCCCAGAATCGCTAAAACGAACACATCTCGTCGAGCTCTTTTGCGGGTTTCTAACATGCCTGTGCTTGCTGCCTGTGCTTGCTGTGCTGCCTGTGCTGCCTGTGCTTGCTGCCTCTGTTTACTGTGTTGCCTGTGCTGCCTGTGCTTGCTGCCTGTGCTTGCTGTGCTGCCTGTGCTTGCTGCCTGTGCTTGCTGTGCTGCCTCTGCTTGCTGCCTGTGCTTGCTGCCTGTGCTTGCTGTGCTGCCTGTGCTTGCTGTGCTGCCTGTGCTTGCTGTGCTGCCTGTGCTGCCTGTGCTTGCTGCCTGTGCTTGCTGTGCTGCCTGTGCTTGCTGCCTGTGCTTGCTGCCTATGCTTGCTGTGCTGCCTGTGCTTGCTGCCTGTGCTTGCTGTGCTGCCGGTGCTTGCTGTGCTGCCTGTGCTTGCTGCCTGTGCTTGCTGCCTGTGCTTGCTGTGCTGCCTGTGTTTGCTGTGCTGCCTGTGCTTGCTGCCTGTGCTTGCTGTGCTGCCTGTGCTTGCTGTCTGTGCTTGCTGTGCTGCCTGTGTTTGCTGTGCTGCCTGTGCTTGCTGTGCTGCCTGTGCTGCCTGTGCTGCCGGTGCTTGCTGTGCTGCCTGTGCTTGCTGCCTGTGCTTGCTGTGCTGCCTGTGTTTGCTGTGCTGCCTGTGCTTGCTGCCTGTGCTTGCTGTGCTGCCTGTGCTTGCTGCCTGTGCTTGCTGTGCTGCCTGTGCTGCCTGTTCTTGCTGCCTGTGCTTGCTGTGCTGCCTGTGCTTGCTTCCTGTGCTTGCTGTCTGTGCGTGCTGTGTGCCTGTGCTTGCTGTGCTGCCTGTGCTTGCTGCCTGTGCTTGCTGTGCTGCCTGTGCTTGCTGTGCTGCCTGTGCTTGCTGCCTGTGCTTGCTGTGCTGCCTGTGCTTGCTGCCTGTGCTTGCTGTGCTGCCTGTTAGCGATGCATTTGATTTTGCCCATAACACGCGGTAATTCGACAGTTGCACACGACAGTGCGTTGCTGTGTCACCTGTTTTTGGAGGCGCCGAGAGTCGCGGATCATATGTTTACCTCGGCGGCCGGTGCATTGACCTGCGTCTCAGTAAGAGTAAGCATTGTGAACAAATGCGAGAGTGAATCTCGCCGAAGATCGGAGCAGGCTTTGCCTGTTGGAAAGAGGACGGAGCTTGACACCTCTGCACTTCCCCCAGAATCGCTAAAACGAACACATATCGTCGAGCTATTTTGCGGGTTTCTAACATGCCTGTGCTTGCTGTGCTGCCTGTGCTTGCTGCCTGTGCTTGCTGTGCTGCCTGTGCTTGCTGCCTGTGCTTGCTGTGCTGCCTGTGCTTGCTGCCTGTGCTTGCTGTGCTGCCTGAGCTTGCTGCGCTGCCTGTGCTTGCTGTGCTGCCTGTGCTTGCTGCCTGTGCTTGCTGTGCTGCCTGTGCTTGCTGTGCTGCCTTTGCTTGCTGCCTGTGCTTGCTGTGCCGCCTGTGCTTGTTGTGCTGCCTGTGCTTGCTGTGCTGCCTGTGCTGCCTGTGCTTGCTGTCTGTGCGTGCTGTGTGCCTGTGCTTGCTGTGCTGCCTGTGCTTGCTGCCTGTGTTTGCTGTGCTGCCTGTGCTTGCTGTGCTGCCTGTGCTTGCTGCCTGTGCTGCCTGTGCTTGCTGTGCTGCCTCTGCTTGCTGTTTGTGCTTGCTGTGCTGCCTGTGCTTGCTGCCTGTGCTTGCTGTGCTGCCTGTGCTTGCTGCCTGTGCTTGCTGTGCTTGCTATGCTGCCTGTTCAAGCTGCCTGTGCTTGCTGCCTGTGCTTGCTGTGCTGCCTGTGCTGCCTGTGCTTGCTGCCTGTGCTTGCTGTGCTGCCTGTGTTTGCTGCCTGTGCTTGCTGCCTGTGCTTGCTGTACTGCCTGTGCTTGCTGCCTGTGCTTGCTGCCTGTGCTTGCTGCCTGTGCTTGCTGTCCTGCCTGTGCTTGCTGCCTGTGCTTGCTGTGCTGCCTGTGTTTGCTGTGCTGCCTGTGCTTGCTGTGCTGCCTGTGCTTGCTGCCTGTGCTTGCTGTGCTGCCTGTGCTTGCTGCCTGTGCTCGCTGTGCTGCCTGTGCTGCCTGTGCTTGCTGCCTGTGCTTGCTGTGCTGCCTCTGCTTGCTGCCTGTGCTTGCTGCCTGTGCTTGCTGTGCTGCCTGTGCTGCCTGTGCTTGCTGCCTGTGCTTGCTGTGCTGCCTGTGCTTGCTGCCTGTGCTTGCTGCCTATGCTTGCTGTGCTGCCTGTGCTTGCTGCCTGTGCTTGCTGCCTGTGCTTGCTGTGCTGCCTGTGCTTGCTGGCTGTGCTTGCTGTGCTGCCTGTGTTTGCTGTGCTGCCTGTGCTTGCTGCCTGTGCTTGCTGCCTCTGCTTGCTGTGCTGCCTGTGCTTGCTGTGCTGCCTGTGTTTGCTGTGCTGCCTGTGCTTGCTTCCTGTGCTTGCTGCCTGTGCTTGCTGTGCTGCCTGTGCTTGCTGTGCTGCCTGTGCTTGCTGCCTGTGCTTGCTGTGCTGCCTCTGCTTGCTGCCTGTGCTTGCTGCCTGTGCTTGCTGTGCTGCCTGTGCTTGCTGTGCTGCCTGTGCTTGCTGTGCTGCCTGTGCTGCCTGTGCTTGCTGCCTGTGCTTGCTGTGCTGCCTGTGCTTGCTGCCTGTGCTTGCTGCCTATGCTTGCTGTGCTGCCTGTGCTTGCTGCCTGTGCTTGCTGTGCTGCCGGTGCTTGCTGTGCTGCCTGTGCTTGCTGCCTGTGCTTGCTGCCTGTGCTTGCTGTGCTGCCTGTGTTTGCTGTGCTGCCTGTGCTTGCTGCCTGTGCTTGCTGTGCTGCCTGTGCTTGCTGTCTGTGCTTGCTGTGCTGCCTGTGTTTGCTGTGCTGCCTGTGCTTGCTGTGCTGCCTGTGCTGCCTGTGCTGCCGGTGCTTGCTGTGCTGCCTGTGCTTGCTGCCTGTGCTTGCTGTGCTGCCTGTGTTTGCTGTGCTGCCTGTGCTTGCTGCCTGTGCTTGCTGTGCTGCCTGTGCTTGCTGCCTGTGCTTGCTGTGCTGCCTGTGCTGCCTGTTCTTGCTGCCTGTGCTTGCTGTGCTGCCTGTGCTTGCTTCCTGTGCTTGCTGTCTGTGCGTGCTGTGTGCCTGTGCTTGCTGTGCTGCCTGTGCTTGCTGCCTGTGCTTGCTGTGCTTGCTATGCTGCCTGTGCAAGCTGCCTGTGCTTGCTGTTTGTGCTTGCTGTGCTGCCTGTGCTTGCTGTGCTGCCTGTGCTTGCTGCGCTGCCTGTGCTTGCTGTGCTGTCTGTGCTTGCTGCCTGTGCTTGCTGTGCTGCCTGTGCTTGCTGCCTGTGCTTGCTGTGCTGCCTGTGCTTGCTGCCTGTGCTTGCTGTGCTTGCTATGCTGCCTGTGCAAGCTGACTGTGCTTGCTGCCTGTGCTTGCTGTGCTGCCTGTGCTGCTTGTGCTTGCTGCCTGTGCTTGCTGTGCTGCCTGTGCTGCCTGTGCTTGCTGTCTGTGCTTGCTGTGCTGCCTGTGCTTGCTGTGCTTGCTATGCTGCCTGTGCTTTGCTGTGCTGCCTGTGCTTGCTGTGCTGCCTGAGCTGCCTGTGCTTGCTGCCTGTGCTTGCTGCCTTTCCTTGCTGTGCTGCTTGTGCTTGCTGCCTGTGCTTGCTGTGCTGCCTGTGCTTGCTGTGCTGTCTGTGCTTGCTGTGCTGCCTTTGCTTGCTGCCTGTGCTTGCTGCCCGTGCTTGCTGTGCCGCCTGTGCTTGTTGGGCTACCTGTGCTTGCTGTGCTTGCTATGCTGCCTGTGCTTGCTGTGCTGCCTGTGCTTGCTTCCTGTGCTTGCTGTCTGTGCGTGCTGTGTGCCTGTGCTTGCTGTGCTGCCTGTGTTTGCTGCCTGTGCTTGCTGCCTGTGCTTGCTGTGCTTGCTATGCTGCCTGTGCAAGCTGCCTGTGCATGCTGCCTGTGCTTGCTGTGCTGCCTGTGCTGCTTGTGCTTGCTGCCTTTGCTTGCTGTGCTGCTTGTGCTTGCTGCCTGTGCTTGCTGTGCTGCCTGTGCTTGCTGTGCTGTCTGTGCTTGCTGCCTGTGCTTGCTGTGCTTGCTATGCTGCCTGTGCGAGCTGCCTGTGCTTGCTGCCTGTGCTTGCTGTGCTGCCTGTGCTTGCTGCCTATTGCTGCCTGTGCTTGCTGTGCTGCCTCTGCTTGATGTTTGTGCTTGCTGTGCTGCCTGTGCTTGCTGCCTGTGCTTGCTGTGCTGCCTGTGCTTGCTGTGCTGCCTGTGCTTGCTGCCTGTGCTTGCTGTGCTGCCTGTGCTTGCTGTGCTGCCTGTGCTTGCTGCCTGTGCTTGCTGTGCTGCCGGTGCTTGCTACCCGTGCTTGCTCTGCTGCCGGTGCTTGCTGCCTGTGCTTGCTGTGCTGCCTGTGCTTGCCGCCTGTGCTTGTTGTGCTGCCTGTGCTTGCTGTGCTGCCTGTGCTTGCTGCCTGTGCTTGCTGTGCTGCCTGTGCTGCCTGTGCTTGCTGCTGTGCTTGCTGTGCTGCATGTGCTTGCTTCCTGTGCTTGCTGTCTGTGCGAGCTGTGCGCCTGTGCTTGCTGTGCTGCCTGTGCTTGCTGCCTGTGCTTGCTGTGCTTGCTATGCTGCCTGTGCAAGCTGCCTGTGCTTGCTGCCTGTGCTTGCTGTGCTGCCTGTGCTGCCTGTGCTTGCTGCCTGTGCTTGCTGTGCTGCCTGTGTTTGCTGCCTGTGCTTGCTGCCTGTGCTTGCTGTACTGCCTGTGCTTGCTGCCTGTGCTTGCTGCCTATGCTTGCTGTGCTGCCTGTGCTGCCTGTGCTTGCTGCCTGTGCTTGCTGTGCTGCCTGTGCTTGCTGCCTGTGCTTGCTGCCTCTGCTTGCTGTGCTGCCTGTGCTTGCTGTGCTGCCTGTGTTTGCTGTGCTGCCTGTGCTTGCTTCCTGTGCTTGCTGCCTGTGCTTGCTGTGCTGCCTGTGCTTGCTGTGCTGCCTGTGCTTGCTGTCTGTGCTTGCTGTGCTGCCTGTGTTTGCTGTGCTGCCTGTGCTTGCTGTGCTGCCTGTGCTGCCTGTGCTGCCGGTGCTTGCTGTGCTGCCTGTGCTTGCTGCCTGTGCTTGCTGTGCTGCCTGTGTTTGCTGTGCTGCCTGTGCTTGCTGCCTGTGCTTGCTGTGCTGCCTGTGCTTGCTGCCTGTGCTTGCTGTGCTGCCTGTGCTGCCTGTGCTTGCTGCCTGTGCTTGCTGTGCTGCCTGTGCTTGCTGCCTGTGCTTGCTGCCTATGCTTGCTGTGCTGCCTGTGCTTGCTGCCTGTGCTTGCTGCCTGTGCTTGCTGTGCTGCCTGTGCTTGCTGGCTGTGCTTGCTGTGCTGCCTGTGTTTGCTGTGCTGCCTGTGCTTGCTGCCTGTGCTTGCTGCCTCTGCTTGCTGTGCTGCCTGTGCTTGCTGTGCTGCCCGTGCTTGCTGTGCCGCCTGTGCTTGTTGGGCTACCTGTGCTTGCTGTGCTTGCTATGCTGCCTGTGCTTGCTGACTGTGCTTGCTGTGCTGCCTGTGCTTGCTGTGCTGCCTGTGCTTGCTGCCTGTGCTTGCTGTGCTGCCTGTGCTTGCTGCCTGTGCTTGCTGTGCTGCCTGTGCTTGCTGTGCTGCCTGTGCTTGCTGCCTGTGCTTGCTGTGCTGCCTGTGCTTGCTGCCTGTGCTTGCTGTGCTGCCTGTGCTTGCTGTGCTGCCTGTGCTTGCTGCCTGTGCTTGCTGTGCTGCCTGTGCTTGCTGCCTGTGCTTGCTGTGCTGCCTGTTAGCGATGCATTTGATTTTGCCCATAACACGCGGTAATTCGACAGTTGCACACGACAGTGCGTTGCTGTGTCACCTGTTTTTGGAGGCGCCGAGAGTCGCGGATCATATGTTTACCTCGGCGGCCGGTGCATTGACCTGCGTCTCAGTAAGAGTAAGCATTGTGAACAAATGCGAGAGTGAATCTCGCCGAAGATCGGAGCAGGCTTTGCCTGTTGGAAAGAGGACGGAGCTTGACACCTCTGCACTTCCCCCAGAATCGCTAAAACGAACACATATCGTCGAGCTATTTTGCGGGTTTCTAACATGCCTGTGCTTGCTGTGCTGCCTGTGCTTGCTGCCTGTGCTTGCTGTGCTGCCTGTGCTTGCTGCCTGTGCTTGCTGTGCTGCCTGTGCTTGCTGCCTGTGCTTGCTGTGCTGCCTGAGCTTGCTGCGCTGCCTGTGCTTGCTGTGCTGCCTGTGCTTGCTGCCTGTGCTTGCTGTGCTGCCTGTGCTTGCTGTGCTGCCTTTGCTTGCTGCCTGTGCTTGCTGTGCCGCCTGTGCTTGTTGTGCTGCCTGTGCTTGCTGTGCTGCCTGTGCTGCCTGTGCTTGCTGTCTGTGCGTGCTGTGTGCCTGTGCTTGCTGTGCTGCCTGTGCTTGCTGCCTGTGTTTGCTGTGCTGCCTGTGCTTGCTGTGCTGCCTGTGCTTGCTGCCTGTGCTGCCTGTGCTTGCTGTGCTGCCTCTGCTTGCTGTTTGTGCTTGCTGTGCTGCCTGTGCTTGCTGCCTGTGCTTGCTGTGCTGCCTGTGTTTGCTGTGCTGCCTGTGCTTGCTGCCTGTGCTTGCTGTGCTGCCTGTGCTTGCTGTGCTGCCTGTGCTTGCTGCCTGTGCTTGCTGTGCTGCCGGTGCTTGCTACCCGTGCTTGCTCTGCTGCCGGTGCTTGCTGCCTGTGCTTGCTGTGCTGCCTGTGCTTGCCGCCTGTGCTTGTTGTGCTGCCTGTGCTTGCTGTGCTGCCTGTGCTTGCTGCCTGTGCTTGCTGTGCTGCCTGTGCTGCCTGTGCTTGCTGCTGTGCTTGCTGTGCTGCCTGTGCTTGCTTCCTGTGCTTGCTGTCTGTGCGTGCTGTGCGCCTGTGCTTGCTGTGCTGCCTGTGCTTGCTGCCTGTGCTTGCTGTGCTTGCTATGCTGCCTGTTCAAGCTGCCTGTGCTTGCTGCCTGTGCTTGCTGTGCTGCCTGTGCTGCCTGTGCTTGCTGCCTGTGCTTGCTGTGCTGCCTGTGTTTGCTGCCTGTGCTTGCTGCCTGTGCTTGCTGTACTGCCTGTGCTTGCTGCCTGTGCTTGCTGCCTGTGCTTGCTGCCTGTGCTTGCTGTCCTGCCTGTGCTTGCTGCCTGTGCTTGCTGTGCTGCCTGTGTTTGCTGTGCTGCCTGTGCTTGCTGTGCTGCCTGTGCTTGCTGCCTGTGCTTGCTGTGCTGCCTGTGCTTGCTGCCTGTGCTCGCTGTGCTGCCTGTGCTGCCTGTGCTTGCTGCCTGTGCTTGCTGTGCTGCCTCTGCTTGCTGCCTGTGCTTGCTGCCTGTGCTTGCTGTGCTGCCTGTGCTGCCTGTGCTTGCTGCCTGTGCTTGCTGTGCTGCCTGTGCTTGCTGCCTGTGCTTGCTGCCTATGCTTGCTGTGCTGCCTGTGCTTGCTGCCTGTGCTTGCTGCCTGTGCTTGCTGTGCTGCCTGTGCTTGCTGGCTGTGCTTGCTGTGCTGCCTGTGTTTGCTGTGCTGCCTGTGCTTGCTGCCTGTGCTTGCTGCCTCTGCTTGCTGTGCTGCCTGTGCTTGCTGTGCTGCCTGTGTTTGCTGTGCTGCCTGTGCTTGCTTCCTGTGCTTGCTGCCTGTGCTTGCTGTGCTGCCTGTGCTTGCTGTGCTGCCTGTGCTTGCTGCCTGTGCTTGCTGTGCTGCCTCTGCTTGCTGCCTGTGCTTGCTGCCTGTGCTTGCTGTGCTGCCTGTGCTTGCTGTGCTGCCTGTGCTTGCTGTGCTGCCTGTGCTGCCAGTGCTTGCTGCCTGTGCTTGCTGTGCTGCCTGTGCTTGCTGCCTGTGCTTGCTGCCTATGCTTGCTGTGCTGCCTGTGCTTGCTGCCTGTGCTTGCTGTGCTGCCGGTGCTTGCTGTGCTGCCTGTGCTTGCTGCCTGTGCTTGCTGCCTGTGCTTGCTGTGCTGCCTGTGTTTGCTGTGCTGCCTGTGCTTGCTGCCTGTGCTTGCTGTGCTGCCTGTGCTTGCTGTCTGTGCTTGCTGTGCTGCCTGTGTTTGCTGTGCTGCCTGTGCTTGCTGTGCTGCCTGTGCTGCCTGTGCTGCCGGTGCTTGCTGTGCTGCCTGTGCTTGCTGCCTGTGCTTGCTGTGCTGCCTGTGTTTGCTGTGCTGCCTGTGCTTGCTGCCTGTGCTTGCTGTGCTGCCTGTGCTTGCTGCCTGTGCTTGCTGTGCTGCCTGTGCTGCCTGTTCTTGCTGCCTGTGCTTGCTGTGCTGCCTGTGCTTGCTTCCTGTGCTTGCTGTCTGTGCGTGCTGTGTGCCTGTGCTTGCTGTGCTGCCTGTGCTTGCTGCCTGTGCTTGCTGTGCTTGCTATGCTGCCTGTGCAAGCTGCCTGTGCTTGCTGTTTGTGCTTGCTGTGCTGCCTGTGCTTGCTGTGCTGCCTGTGCTTGCTGCGCTGCCTGTGCTTGCTGTGCTGTCTGTGCTTGCTGCCTGTGCTTGCTGTGCTGCCTGTGCTTGCTGCCTGTGCTTGCTGTGCTGCCTGTGCTTGCTGCCTGTGCTTGCTGTGCTTGCTATGCTGCCTGTGCAAGCTGACTGTGCTTGCTGCCTGTGCTTGCTGTGCTGCCTGTGCTGCTTGTGCTTGCTGCCTGTGCTTGCTGTGCTGCCTGTGCTGCCTGTGCTTGCTGTCTGTGCTTGCTGTGCTGCCTGTGCTTGCTGTGCTTGCTATGCTGCCTGTGCTTTGCTGTGCTGCCTGTGCTTGCTGTGCTGCCTGAGCTGCCTGTGCTTGCTGCCTGTGCTTGCTGCCTTTCCTTGCTGTGCTGCTTGTGCTTGCTGCCTGTGCTTGCTGTGCTGCCTGTGCTTGCTGTGCTGTCTGTGCTTGCTGTGCTGCCTTTGCTTGCTGCCTGTGCTTGCTGCCCGTGCTTGCTGTGCCGCCTGTGCTTGTTGGGCTACCTGTGCTTGCTGTGCTTGCTATGCTGCCTGTGCTTGCTGTGCTGCCTGTGCTTGCTTCCTGTGCTTGCTGTCTGTGCGTGCTGTGTGCCTGTGCTTGCTGTGCTGCCTGTGTTTGCTGCCTGTGCTTGCTGCCTGTGCTTGCTGTGCTTGCTATGCTGCCTGTGCAAGCTGCCTGTGCATGCTGCCTGTGCTTGCTGTGCTGCCTGTGCTGCTTGTGCTTGCTGCCTTTGCTTGCTGTGCTGCTTGTGCTTGCTGCCTGTGCTTGCTGTGCTGCCTGTGCTTGCTGTGCTGTCTGTGCTTGCTGCCTGTGCTTGCTGTGCTTGCTATGCTGCCTGTGCAAGCTGCCTGTGCTTGCTGCCTGTGCTTGCTGTGCTGCCTGTGCTTGCTGCCTATTGCTGCCTGTGCTTGCTGTGCTGCCTCTGCTTGATGTTTGTGCTTGCTGTGCTGCCTGTGCTTGCTGCCTGTGCTTGCTGTGCTGCCTGTGTTTGCTGTGCTGCCTGTGCTTGCTGCCTGTGCTTGCTGTGCTGCCTGTGCTTGCTGTGCTGCCTGTGCTTGCTGCCTGTGCTTGCTGTGCTGCCGGTGCTTGCTACCCGTGCTTGCTCTGCTGCCGGTGCTTGCTGCCTGTGCTTGCTGTGCTGCCTGTGCTTGCCGCCTGTGCTTGTTGTGCTGCCTGTGCTTGCTGTGCTGCCTGTGCTTGCTGCCTGTGCTTGCTGTGCTGCCTGTGCTGCCTGTGCTTGCTGCTGTGCTTGCTGTGCTGCATGTGCTTGCTTCCTGTGCTTGCTGTCTGTGCGAGCTGTGCGCCTGTGCTTGCTGTGCTGCCTGTGCTTGCTGCCTGTGCTTGCTGTGCTTGCTATGCTGCCTGTGCAAGCTGCCTGTGCTTGCTGCCTGTGCTTGCTGTGCTGCCTGTGCTGCCTGTGCTTGCTGCCTGTGCTTGCTGTGCTGCCTGTGTTTGCTGCCTGTGCTTGCTGCCTGTGCTTGCTGTACTGCCTGTGCTTGCTGCCTGTGCTTGCTGTGCTGCCTGTGCTTGCTGCCTGTGCTTGCTGTGCTGCCTGTGTTTGCTGTGCTGCCTGTGCTTGCTGCCTGTGCTTGCTGCCTCTGCTTGCTGTGCTGCCTGTGCTTGCTGTGCTGCCTGTGTTTGCTGTGCTGCCTGTGCTTGCTTCCTGTGCTTGCTGCCTGTGCTTGCTGTGCTGCCTGTGCTTGCTGTGCTGCCTGTGCTTGCTGCCTGTGCTTGCTGTGCTGCCTCTGCTTGCTGCCTGTGCTTGCTGCCTGTGCTTGCTGTGCTGCCTGTGCTTGCTGTGCTGCCTGTGCTGCCTGTGCTTGCTGCCTGTGCTTGCTGTGCTGCCTGTGCTTGCTGCCTGTGCTTGCTGCCTATGCTTGCTGTGCTGCCTGTGCTTGCTGCCTGTGCTTGCTGTGCTGCCGGTGCTTGCTGTGCTGCCTGTGCTTGCTGCCTGTGCTTGCTGCCTGTGCTTGCTGTGCTGCCTGTGTTTGCTGTGCTGCCTGTGCTTGCTGCCTGTGCTTGCTGTGCTGCCTGTGCTTGCTGTCTGTGCTTGCTGTGCTGCCTGTGTTTGCTGTGCTGCCTGTGCTTGCTGTGCTGCCTGTGCTGCCTGTGCTGCCGGTGCTTGCTGTGCTGCCTGTGCTTGCTGCCTGTGCTTGCTGTGCTGCCTGTGTTTGCTGTGCTGCCTGTGCTTGCTGCCTGTGCTTGCTGTGCTGCCTGTGCTTGCTGCCTGTGCTTGCTGTGCTGCCTGTGCTGCCTGTTCTTGCTGCCTGTGCTTGCTGTGCTGCCTGTGCTTGCTTCCTGTGCTTGCTGTCTGTGCGTGCTGTGTGCCTGTGCTTGCTGTGCTGCCTGTGCTTGCTGCCTGTGCTTGCTGTGCTTGCTATGCTGCCTGTGCAAGCTGCCTGTGCTTGCTGTTTGTGCTTGCTGTGCTGCCTGTGCTTGCTGTGCTGCCTGTGCTTGCTGCGCTGCCTGTGCTTGCTGTGCTGCCTGTGCTTGCTGCCTGTGCTTGCTGTGCTGCCTGTGCTTGCTGCCTGTGCTTGCTGTGCTGCCTGTGCTTGCTGCCTGTGCTTGCTGTGCTTGCTATGCTGCCTGTGCAAGCTGCCTGTGCTTGCTGCCTGTGCTTGCTGTGCTGCCTGTGCTGCTTGTGCTTGCTGCCTGTGCTTGCTGTGCTGCCTGTGCTGCCTGTGCTTGCTGTCTGTGCTTGCTGTGCTGCCTGTGCTTGCTGTGCTTGCTATGCTGCCTGTGCTTGCTGTGCTGCCTGTGCTTGCTGTGCTGCCTGAGCTGCCTGTGCTTGCTGCCTGTGCTTGCTGCCTTTGCTTGCTGTGCTGCTTGTGCTTGCTGCCTGTGCTTGCTGTGCTGCCTGTGCTTGCTGTGCTGTCTGTGCTTGCTGTGCTGCCTTTGCTTGCTGCCTGTGCTTGCTGCCCGTGCTTGCTGTGCCGCCTGTGCTTGTTGGGCTACCTGTGCTTGCTGTGCTTGCTATGCTGCCTGTGCTTGCTGTGCTGCCTGTGCTTGCTGTGCTGCCTGTGTTTGCTGCCTGTGCTTGCTGCCTGTGCTTGCTGTGCTTTCTATGCTGCCTGTGCAAGCTGCCTGTGCTTGCTGCCTGTGCTTGCTGTGCTGCCTGTGCTGCTTGTGCTTGCTGCCTTTGCTTGCTGTGCTGCTTGTGCTTGCTGCCTGTGCTTGCTGTGCTGCCTGTGCTTGCTGCCTGTGCGTGCTGTGTGCCTGTGCTTGCTGTGCTGCCTGTGTTTGCTGCCTGTGCTTGCTGCCTGTGCTTGCTGTGCTTTCTATGCTGCCTGTGCAAGCTGCCTGTGCTTGCTGCCTGTGCTTGCTGTGCTGCCTGTGCTGCTTGTGCTTGCTGCCTTTGCTTGCTGTGCTGCTTGTGCTTGCTGCCTGTGCTTGCTGTGCTGCCTGTGCTTGCTGTGCTGTCTGTGCTTGCTGTGCTGCCTTTGCTTGCTGCCTGTGCTTGCTGCCCGTGCTTGCTGTGCCGCCTGTGCTTGTTGGGCTACCTGTGCTTGCTGTGCTTGCTATGCTGCCTGTTCTTGCTGCCTGTGCTTGCTGTGCTGCCTATGCTTGCTGTTTGTGCTTGCTGTGCTGCCTGTGCTTGCTGTGCTGCCTTTGCTTGCTGCCTGTGCTTGCTGCCCGTGCTTGCTGTGCCGCCTGTGCTTGTTGGGCTACCTGTGCTTGCTGTGCTTGCTATGCTGCCTGTGCTTGCTGTGCTGCCTGTGCTTGCTGTGCTGCCTGAGCTGCCTGTGCTTGCTGCCTGTGCTTGCTGCCTTTGCTTGCTGTGCTGCTTGTGCTTGCTGCCTGTGCTTGCTGTGCTGCCTGTGCTTGCTGTGCTGTCTGTGCTTGCTGTGCTGCCTTTGCTTGCTGCCTGTGCTTGCTGCCCGTGCTTGCTGTGCCGCCTGTGCTTGTTGGGCTACCTGTGCTTGCTGTGCTTGCTATGCTGCCTGTGCTTGCTGTGCTGCCTGTGCTTGCTGTGCTGCCTGTGCTTGCTGCCTGTGCTTGCTGTGCTGCCTGTGCTTGCTGCCTGTGCGTGCTGTGTGCCTGTGCTTGCTGTGCTGCCTGTGTTTGCTGCCTGTGCTTGCTGCCTGTGCTTGCTGTGCTTTCTATGCTGCCTGTGCAAGCTGCCTGTGCTTGCTGCCTGTGCTTGCTGTGCTGCCTGTGCTGCTTGTGCTTGCTGCCTTTGCTTGCTGTGCTGCTTGTGCTTGCTGCCTGTGCTTGCTGTGCTGTCTGTGCTTGCTGTGCTGCCTTTGCTTGCTGCCTGTGCTTGCTGCCCGTGCTTGCTGTGCCGCCTGTGCTTGTTGGGCTACCTGTGCTTGCTGTGCTTGCTATGCTGCCTGTTCTTGCTGCCTGTGCTTGCTGTGCTGCCTATGCTTGCTGTTTGTGCTTGCTGTGCTGCCTGTGCTTGCTGTGCTGTCTGTGCTTGCTGACTGTGCTTGCTGTGCTGCCTGTGCTTGCTGCCTGTGCTTGCTGTGCTGGCTGTGCTTGCTGCCTGTGCTTGCTGTGCTGCCTGTGCTTGCTGTGCTGCCTGTGCTTGCTGCCTGTGCTTGCTGTGCTGCCTGTGCTTGCTGCCTGTGCTTGCTGTGCTGCCTGTTAGCGATGCATTTGATTTCGCCCATAACACGCGGTAATTCGACAGTTGCACACGACAGTGCGTTGCTGTGTCACCTGTTTTTGGAGGCGCCGAGAGTCGCGGATCATATGTTTACCTCGGCGGCCGGTGCATTGACCTGCGTCTCAGTAAGAGTAAGCATTGTAAACAAATGCGAGAGTGAATCTCGCCGAAGATCGGAGCAGGCTTTGCCTGTTGGAAAGAGGACGGAGCTTGACACCTCTGCACTTCCCCCAGAATCGCTAAAACGAACACATATCGTCGAGCTATTTTGCGGGTTTCTAACATGCCTGTGCTTGCTGTGCTGCCTGTGCTTGCTGCCTGTGCTTGCTGTGCTGCCTGTGCTTGCTGCCTGTGCTTGCTGTGCTGCCTGTGCTTGCTGCCTGTGCTTGCTGTGCTGCCTGAGCTTGCTGCGCTGCCTGTGCTTGCTGTGCTGCCTGTGCTTGCTGCCTGTGCTTGCTGTGCTGCCTGTGCTTGCTGTGCTGCCTTTGCTTGCTGCCTGTGCTTGCTGTGCCGCCTGTGCTTGTTGTGCTGCCTGTGCTTGCTGTGCTGCCTGTGCTGCCTGTGCTTGCTGTCTGTGCGTGCTGTGTGCCTGTGCTTGCTGTGCTGCCTGTGCTTGCTGCCTGTGTTTGCTGTGCTGCCTGTGCTTGCTGTGCTGCCTGTGCTTGCTGCCTGTGCTGCCTGTGCTTGCTGTGCTGCCTCTGCTTGCTGTTTGTGCTTGCTGTGCTGCCTGTGCTTGCTGCCTGTGCTTGCTGTGCTGCCTGTGTTTGCTGTGCTGCCTGTGCTTGCTGCCTGTGCTTGCTGTGCTGCCTGTGCTTGCTGTGCTGCCTGTGCTTGCTGCCTGTGCTTGCTGTGCTGCCGGTGCTTGCTACCCGTGCTTGCTCTGCTGCCGGTGCTTGCTGCCTGTGCTTGCTGTGCTGCCTGTGCTTGCCGCCTGTGCTTGTTGTGCTGCCTGTGCTTGCTGTGCTGCCTGTGCTTGCTGCCTGTGCTTGCTGTGCTGCCTGTGCTGCCTGTGCTTGCTGCTGTGCTTGCTGTGCTGCCTGTGCTTGCTTCCTGTGCTTGCTGTCTGTGCGTGCTGTGCGCCTGTGCTTGCTGTGCTGCCTGTGCTTGCTGCCTGTGCTTGCTGTGCTTGCTATGCTGCCTGTTCAAGCTGCCTGTGCTTGCTGCCTGTGCTTGCTGTGCTGCCTGTGCTGCCTGTGCTTGCTGCCTGTGCTTGCTGTGCTGCCTGTGTTTGCTGCCTGTGCTTGCTGCCTGTGCTTGCTGTACTGCCTGTGCTTGCTGCCTGTGCTTGCTGCCTGTGCTTGCTGCCTGTGCTTGCTGTCCTGCCTGTGCTTGCTGCCTGTGCTTGCTGTGCTGCCTGTGTTTGCTGTGCTGCCTGTGCTTGCTGTGCTGCCTGTGCTTGCTGCCTGTGCTTGCTGTGCTGCCTGTGCTTGCTGCCTGTGCTCGCTGTGCTGCCTGTGCTGCCTGTGCTTGCTGCCTGTGCTTGCTGTGCTGCCTCTGCTTGCTGCCTGTGCTTGCTGCCTGTGCTTGCTGTGCTGCCTGTGCTGCCTGTGCTTGCTGCCTGTGCTTGCTGTGCTGCCTGTGCTTGCTGCCTGTGCTTGCTGCCTATGCTTGCTGTGCTGCCTGTGCTTGCTGCCTGTGCTTGCTGCCTGTGCTTGCTGTGCTGCCTGTGCTTGCTGGCTGTGCTTGCTGTGCTGCCTGTGTTTGCTGTGCTGCCTGTGCTTGCTGCCTGTGCTTGCTGCCTGTGCTTGCTGCCTGTGCTTGCTGTGCTGCCTGTGCTTGCTGTGCTGCCTGTGCTGCCTGTGCTTGCTGCCTGTGCTTGCTGTGCTGCCTGTGCTTGCTGCCTGTGCTTGCTGTGCTGCCTCTGCTTGCTGCCTGTGCTTGCTGCCTGTGCTTGCTGTGCTGCCTGTGCTTGCTGTGCTGCCTGTGCTTGCTGTGCTGCCTGTGCTGCCTGTGCTTGCTGCCTGTGCTTGCTGTGCTGCCTGTGCTTGCTGCCTGTGCTTGCTGCCTATGCTTGCTGTGCTGCCTGTGCTTGCTGCCTGTGCTTGCTGTGCTGCCGGTGCTTGCTGTGCTGCCTGTGCTTGCTGCCTGTGCTTGCTGCCTGTGCTTGCTGTGCTGCCTGTGTTTGCTGTGCTGCCTGTGCTTGCTGCCTGTGCTTGCTGTGCTGCCTGTGCTTGCTGTCTGTGCTTGCTGTGCTGCCTGTGTTTGCTGTGCTGCCTGTGCTTGCTGTGCTGCCTGTGCTGCCTGTGCTGCCGGTGCTTGCTGTGCTGCCTGTGCTTGCTGCCTGTGCTTGCTGTGCTGCCTGTGTTTGCTGTGCTGCCTGTGCTTGCTGCCTGTGCTTGCTGTGCTGCCTGTGCTTGCTGCCTGTGCTTGCTGTGCTGCCTGTGCTGCCTGTTCTTGCTGCCTGTGCTTGCTGTGCTGCCTGTGCTTGCTTCCTGTGCTTGCTGTCTGTGCGTGCTGTGTGCCTGTGCTTGCTGTGCTGCCTGTGCTTGCTGCCTGTGCTTGCTGTGCTTGCTATGCTGCCTGTGCAAGCTGCCTGTGCTTGCTGTTTGTGCTTGCTGTGCTGCCTGTGCTTGCTGTGCTGCCTGTGCTTGCTGCGCTGCCTGTGCTTGCTGTGCTGTCTGTGCTTGCTGCCTGTGCTTGCTGTGCTGCCTGTGCTTGCTGCCTGTGCTTGCTGTGCTGCCTGTGCTTGCTGCCTGTGCTTGCTGTGCTTGCTATGCTGCCTGTGCAAGCTGACTGTGCTTGCTGCCTGTGCTTGCTGTGCTGCCTGTGCTGCTTGTGCTTGCTGCCTGTGCTTGCTGTGCTGCCTGTGCTGCCTGTGCTTGCTGTCTGTGCTTGCTGTGCTGCCTGTGCTTGCTGTGCTTGCTATGCTGCCTGTGCTTTGCTGTGCTGCCTGTGCTTGCTGTGCTGCCTGAGCTGCCTGTGCTTGCTGCCTTTCCTTGCTGTGCTGCTTGTGCTTGCTGCCTGTGCTTGCTGTGCTGCCTGTGCTTGCTGTGCTGTCTGTGCTTGCTGTGCTGCCTTTGCTTGCTGCCTGTGCTTGCTGCCCGTGCTTGCTGTGCCGCCTGTGCTTGTTGGGCTACCTGTGCTTGCTGTGCTTGCTATGCTGCCTGTGCTTGCTGTGCTGCCTGTGCTTGCTTCCTGTGCTTGCTGTCTGTGCGTGCTGTGTGCCTGTGCTTGCTGTGCTGCCTGTGTTTGCTGCCTGTGCTTGCTGCCTGTGCTTGCTGTGCTTGCTATGCTGCCTGTGCAAGCTGCCTGTGCATGCTGCCTGTGCTTGCTGTGCTGCCTGTGCTGCTTGTGCTTGCTGCCTTTGCTTGCTGTGCTGCTTGTGCTTGCTGCCTGTGCTTGCTGTGCTGCCTGTGCTTGCTGTGCTGTCTGTGCTTGCTGCCTGTGCTTGCTGTGCTTGCTATGCTGCCTGTGCGAGCTGCCTGTGCTTGCTGCCTGTGCTTGCTGTGCTGCCTGTGCTTGCTGCCTATTGCTGCCTGTGCTTGCTGTGCTGCCTCTGCTTGATGTTTGTGCTTGCTGTGCTGCCTGTGCTTGCTGTGCTGCCTGTGTTTGCTGTGCTGCCTGTGCTTGCTGCCTGTGCTTGCTGTGCTGCCTGTGCTTGCTGTGCTGCCTGTGCTTGCTGCCTGTGCTTGCTGTGCTGCCGGTGCTTGCTACCCGTGCTTGCTCTGCTGCCGGTGCTTGCTGCCTGTGCTTGCTGTGCTGCCTGTGCTTGCCGCCTGTGCTTGTTGTGCTGCCTGTGCTTGCTGTGCTGCCTGTGCTTGCTGCCTGTGCTTGCTGTGCTGCCTGTGCTGCCTGTGCTTGCTGCTGTGCTTGCTGTGCTGCATGTGCTTGCTTCCTGTGCTTGCTGTCTGTGCGAGCTGTGCGCCTGTGCTTGCTGTGCTGCCTGTGCTTGCTGCCTGTGCTTGCTGTGCTTGCTATGCTGCCTGTGCAAGCTGCCTGTGCTTGCTGCCCGTGCTTGCTGTGCTGCCTGTGCTGCCTGTGCTTGCTGCCTGTGCTTGCTGTGCTGCCTGTGTTTGCTGCCTGTGCTTGCTGCCTGTGCTTGCTGTACTGCCTGTGCTTGCTGCCTGTGCTTGCTGTGCTGCCTGTGCTTGCTGCCTGTGCTTGCTGTGCTGCCTGTGTTTGCTGTGCTGCCTGTGCTTGCTGCCTGTGCTTGCTGCCTCTGCTTGCTGTGCTGCCTGTGCTTGCTGTGCTGCCTGTGTTTGCTGTGCTGCCTGTGCTTGCTTCCTGTGCTTGCTGCCTGTGCTTGCTGTGCTGCCTGTGCTTGCTGTGCTGCCTGTGCTTGCTGCCTGTGCTTGCTGTGCTGCCTCTGCTTGCTGCCTGTGCTTGCTGCCTGTGCTTGCTGTGCTGCCTGTGCTTGCTGTGCTGCCTGTGCTGCCTGTGCTTGCTGCCTGTGCTTGCTGTGCTGCCTGTGCTTGCTGCCTGTGCTTGCTGCCTATGCTTGCTGTGCTGCCTGTGCTTGCTGCCTGTGCTCGCTGTGCTGCCGGTGCTTGCTGTGCTGCCTGTGCTTGCTGCCTGTGCTTGCTGCCTGTGCTTGCTGTGCTGCCTGTGTTTGCTGTGCTGCCTGTGCTTGCTGCCTGTGCTTGCTGTGCTGCCTGTGCTTGCTGTCTGTGCTTGCTGTGCTGCCTGTGTTTGCTGTGCTGCCTGTGCTTGCTGTGCTGCCTGTGCTGCCTGTGCTGCCGGTGCTTGCTGTGCTGCCTGTGCTTGCTGCCTGTGCTTGCTGTGCTGCCTGTGTTTGCTGTGCTGCCTGTGCTTGCTGCCTGTGCTTGCTGTGCTGCCTGTGCTTGCTGCCTGTGCTTGCTGTGCTGCCTGTGCTGCCTGTTCTTGCTGCCTGTGCTTGCTGTGCTGCCTGTGCTTGCTTCCTGTGCTTGCTGTCTGTGCGTGCTGTGTGCCTGTGCTTGCTGTGCTGCCTGTGCTTGCTGCCTGTGCTTGCTGTGCTTGCTATGCTGCCTGTGCAAGCTGCCTGTGCTTGCTGTTTGTGCTTGCTGTGCTGCCTGTGCTTGCTGTGCTGCCTGTGCTTGCTGCGCTGCCTGTGCTTGCTGTGCTGCCTGTGCTTGCTGCCTGTGCTTGCTGTGCTGCCTGTGCTTGCTGCCTGTGCTTGCTGTGCTGCCTGTGCTTGCTGCCTGTGCTTGCTGTGCTTGCTATGCTGCCTGTGCAAGCTGCCTGTGCTTGCTGCCTGTGCTTGCTGTGCTGCCTGTGCTGCTTGTGCTTGCTGCCTGTGCTTGCTGTGCTGCCTGTGCTGCCTGTGCTTGCTGTCTGTGCTTGCTGTGCTGCCTGTGCTTGCTGTGCTTGCTATGCTGCCTGTGCTTGCTGTGCTGCCTGTGCTTGCTGTGCTGCCTGAGCTGCCTGTGCTTGCTGCCTGTGCTTGCTGCCTTTGCTTGCTGTGCTGCTTGTGCTTGCTGCCTGTGCTTGCTGTGCTGCCTGTGCTTGCTGTGCTGTCTGTGCTTGCTGTGCTGCCTTTGCTTGCTGCCTGTGCTTGCTGCCCGTGCTTGCTGTGCCGCCTGTGCTTGTTGGGCTACCTGTGCTTGCTGTGCTTGCTATGCTGCCTGTGCTTGCTGTGCTGCCTGTGCTTGCTTCCTGTGCTTGCTGTCTGTGCGTGCTGTGTGCCTGTGCTTGCTGTGCTGCCTGTGTTTGCTGCCTGTGCTTGCTGCCTGTGCTTGCTGTGCTTTCTATGCTGCCTGTGCAAGCTGCCTGTGCTTGCTGCCTGTGCTTGCTGTGCTGCCTGTGCTGCTTGTGCTTGCTGCCTTTGCTTGCTGTGCTGCTTGTGCTTGCTGCCTGTGCTTGCTGTGCTGCCTGTGCTTGCTGTGCTGTCTGTGCTTGCTGTGCTGCCTTTGCTTGCTGCCTGTGCTTGCTGCCCGTGCTTGCTGTGCCGCCTGTGCTTGTTGGGCTACCTGTGCTTGCTGTGCTTGCTATGCTGCCTGTTCTTGCTGCCTGTGCTTGCTGTGCTGCCTATGCTTGCTGTTTGTGCTTGCTGTGCTGCCTGTGCTTGCTGTGCTGTCTGTGCTTGCTGACTGTGCTTGCTGTGCTGCCTGTGCTTGCTGCCTGTGCTTGCTGTGCTGGCTGTGCTTGCTGCCTGTGCTTGCTGTGCTGCCTGTGCTTGCTGTGCTGCCTGTGCTTGCTGCCTGTGCTTGCTGTGCTGCCTGTGCTTGCTGCCTGTGCTTGCTGTGCTGCCTGTTAGCGATGCATTTGATTTCGCCCATAACACGCGGTAATTCGACAGTTGCACACGACAGTGCGTTGCTGTGTCACCTGTTTTTGGAGGCGCCGAGAGTCGCGGATCATATGTTTACCTCGGCGGCCGGTGCATTGACCTGCGTCTCAGTAAGAGTAAGCATTGTAAACAAATGCGAGAGTGAATCTCGCCGAAGATCGGAGCAGGCTTTGCCTGTTGGAAAGAGGACGGAGCTTGACACCTCTGCACTTCCCCCAGAATCGCTAAAACGAACACATATCGTCGAGCTATTTTGCGGGTTTCTAACATGCCTGTGCTTGCTGTGCTGCCTGTGCTTGCTGCCTGTGCTTGCTGTGCTGCCTGTGCTTGCTGCCTGTGCTTGCTGTGCTGCCTGTGCTTGCTGCCTGTGCTTGCTGTGCTGCCTGAGCTTGCTGCGCTGCCTGTGCTTGCTGTGCTGCCTGTGCTTGCTGCCTGTGCTTGCTGTGCTGCCTGTGCTTGCTGTGCTGCCTTTGCTTGCTGCCTGTGCTTGCTGTGCCGCCTGTGCTTGTTGTGCTGCCTGTGCTCGCTGTGCTGCCTGTGCTGCCTGTGCTTGCTGTCTGTGCTTGCTGTGCTGCCTGTGCTTGCTGCCTGTGCTTGCTGTGCTTGCTATGCTGCCTGTGCAAGCTGCCTGTGCTTGCTGCCTGTGCTTGCTGTGCTGCCTGTGCTGCTTGTGCTTGCTGCCTGTGCTTGCTGTGCTGCCTGTGCTGCCTGTGCTTGCTGTCTGTGCTTGCTGTGCTGCCTGTGCTTGCTATGCTGCCTGTGCTTGCTGTGCTGCCTGAGCTGCCTGTGCTTGCTGCCTGTGCTTGCTGCCTTTGCTTGCTGTGCTGCTTGTGCTTGCTGCCTGTGCTTGCTGTGCTGCCTGTGCTTGCTGTGCTGTCTGTGCTTGCTGTGCTGCCTTTGCTTGCTGCCTGTGCTTGCTGCCCGTGCTTGCTGTGCCGCCTGTGCTTGTTGGGCTACCTGTGCTTGCTGTGCTTGCTATGCTGCCTGTGCTTGCTGTGCTGCCTGTGCTTGCTTCCTGTGCTTGCTGTCTGTGCGTGCTGTGTGCCTGTGCTTGCTGTGCTGCCTGTGTTTGCTGCCTGTGCTTGCTGCCTGTGCTTGCTGTGCTTGCTATGCTGCCTGTGCAAGCTGCCTGTGCTTGCTGCCTGTGCTTGCTGTGCTGCCTGTGCTGCTTGTGCTTGCTGCCTTTGCTTGCTGTGCTGCTTGTGCTTGCTGCCTGTGCTTGCTGTGCTGCCTGTGCTTGCTGTGCTGTCTGTGCTTGCTGTGCTGCCTTTGCTTGCTGCCTGTGCTTGCTGCCCGTGCTTGCTGTGCCGCCTGTGCTTGTTGGGCTACCTGTGCTTGCTGTGCTTGCTATGCTGCCTGTGCTTGCTGCCTGTGCTTGCTGTGCTGCCTATGCTTGCTGTTTGTGCTTGCTGTGCTGCCTGTGCTTGCTGTGCTGTCTGTGCTTGCTGACTGTGCTTGCTGTGCTGCCTGTGCTTGCTGCCTGTGCTTGCTGTGCTGCCTGTGCTTGCTGTGCTGCCTGTGCTTGCTGCCTGTGCTTGCTGTGCTGCCTGTGCTTGCTGCCTGTGCTTGCTGTGCTGCCTGTGCTTGCTGCCTGTGCTTGCTGTGCTGCCTGTTAGCGATGCATTTGATTTCGCCCATAACACGCGGTAATTCGACAGTTGCACACGACAGTGCGTTGCTGTGTCACCTGTTTTTGGAGGCGCCGAGAGTCGCGGATCATATGTTTACCTCGGCGGCCGGTGCATTGACCTGCGTCTCAGTAAGAGTAAGCATTGTAAACAAATGCGAGAGTGAATCTCGCCGAAGATCGGAGCAGGCTTTGCCTGTTGGAAAGAGGACGGAGCTTGACACCTCTGCACTTCCCCCAGAATCGCTAAAACGAACACATATCGTCGATCTATTTTGCGGGTTTCTAACATGCCTGTGCTTGCTGTGCTGCCTGTGCTTGCTGTGCTGCCTGTGCTTGCTGCCTGTGCTTGCTGTGCTGCCTGTGCTTGCTGCCTGTGCTTGCTGTGCTGCCTGAGCTTGCTGCGCTGCCTGTGCTTGCTGTGCTGCCTGTGCTTGCTGCCTGTGCTTGCTGTGCTGCCTGTGCTTGCTGTGCTGCCTTTGCTTGCTTGCTGTGCTGCCTTTGCTTGCTGCCTGTGCTTGCTGTGCCGCCTGTGCTTGTTGTGCTGCCTGTGCTTGCTGTGCTGCCTGTGCTGCTTGTGCTTGCTGCCTGTGCTTGCTGTGCTGCCTGTGCTTGCTGTGCTGTCTGTGCTTGCTGTGCTGCCTTTGCTTGCTGCCTGTGCTTGCTGCCCGTGCTTGCTGTGCCGCCTGTGCTTGTTGGGCTACCTGTGCTTGCTGCGCTGCCTGTGCTTGTTGTGCTGCCTGTGCTTGCTGTGCTGCCTGTGCTTGCTGTGCTGCCTGCGCTTGCTGCCTGTGCTTGCTGTGCTGTCTGTGCTTGCTGCCTGTGCAAGCTGCCTGTGCTTGCTGTGCTGCCTGTCCTTGCTGTGCTGCCCGTGCTTGCTGCCTGTGCTTGTTGTGCTGCCTGTGCTTGCTGCCTGTGCTGTGCTGCCTGTGCTTGCTGTGCTGCCTGCGCTTGCTGCCTGTGCTTGCTGTGCTGTCTGTGCTTGCTGCCTGTGCTTGCTGTGCTGCCTGTGTTTGCTGCTTGTGCTTGCTGCCTGTGCTTGCTGCCTGTGCTTGCTGTGCTGCCTGTGCTTGCTGCCTGTGCTGCCTGTGCTTGCTGTGCTGCCTGCGCTTGCTGCCTGTGCTTGCTGTGCTGCCTGTGCTTGCTGCCTGTGCTTGCTGTGCTGCCTGTGCTTGCTGCCTGTGCTTGCTGTGCTGCCTGTGTTTGCTGCTTGTGCTTGCTGCCTGTGCTTGCTGCCTGTGCTTGCTGTGCTGCCTGTGCTTGCTGCCTGTGCTGCCTGTGCTTGCTGTGCTGCCTCTGCTTGCTGTTTGTGCTTGCTGTTTGTGCTTGCTGTGCTGCCTGTGCTTGCTGTGCTGCCTGTGTTTGCTGTGCTGCCTGTGCTTGCTGCCTGTGCTTGCTGTGCTGCCGGTGCTTGCTACCCGTGCTTGCTCTGCTGCCGGTGCTTGCTGCCTGTGCTTGCTGTGCTGCCTGTGCTTGCCGCCTGTGCTTGTTGTGCTGCCTGTGCTTGCTGTGCTGCCTGTGCTTGCTGCCTGTGCTTGCTGTGCTGCCTGTGCTGCCTGTGCTTGCTGCTGTGCTTGCTGTGCTGCCTGTGCTTGCTTCCTGTGCTTGCTGTCTGTGCGTGCTGTGCGCCTGTGCTTGCTGTGCTGCCTGTGCTTGCTGCCTGTGCTTGCTGTGCTTGCTATGCTGCCTGTGCAAGCTGCCTGTGCTTGCTGCCTGTGCTTGCTGTGCTGCCTGTGCTGCCTGTGCTTGCTGCCTGTGCTTGCTGTGCTGCCTGTGTTTGCTGCCTGTGCTTGCTGCCTGTGCTTGCTGTACTGCCTGTGCTTGCTGCCTGTGCTTGCTGCCTGTGCTTGCTGCCTGTGCTTGCTGTCCTGCCTGTGCTTGCTGCCTGTGCTTGCTGTGCTGCCTGTGTTTGCTGTGCTGCCTGTGCTTGCTGTGCTGCCTGTGCTTGCTGCCTGTGCTTGCTGCCTGTGCTTGCTGTGCTGCCTGTGCTTGCTGCCTGTGCTCGCTGTGCTGCCTGTGCTGCCTGTGCTTGCTGCCTGTGCTTGCTGTGCTGCCTGTGCTTGCTGCCTGTGCTTGCTGTGCTTGCTATGCTGCCTGTGCAAGCTGCCTGTGCTTGCTGCCTGTGCTTGCTGTGCTGCCTGTGCTGCTTGTGCTTGCTGCCTGTGCTTGCTGTGCTGCCTGTGCTGCCTGTGCTTGCTGTCTGTGCTTGCTGTGCTGCCTGTGCTTGCTGTGCTTGCTATGCTGCCTGTGCTTGCTGTGCTGTCTGTGCTTGCTGTGCTGCCTGAGCTGCCTGTGCTTGCTGCCTGTGCTTGCTGCCTTTGCTTGCTGTGCTGCTTGTGCTTGCTACCTGTGCTTGCTGTGCTGCCTGTGCTTGCTGTGCTGCCTTTGCTTGCTGCCTGTGCTTGCTGCCCGTGCTTGCTGTGCCGCCTGTGCTTGTTGGGCTACCTGTGCTTGCTGTACTTGCTATGCTGCCTGTGCTTGCTGTGCTGCCTGTGCTTGCTTCCTGTGCTTGCTGTCTGTGCGTGCTGTGTGCCTGTGCTTGCTGTGCTGCCTGTGTTTGCTGCCTGTGCTTGCTGCCTGTGCTTGCTGTGCTTGCTATGCTGCCTGTGCAAGCTGCCTGTGCTTGCTGCCTGTGCTTGCTGTGCTGCCTGTGCTGCTTGTGCTTGCTGCCTTTGCTTGCTGTGCTTCTTGTGCTTGCTGCCTGTGCTTGCTGTGCTGCCTGTGCTTGCTGTGCTGTCTGTGCTTGCTGTGCTGCCTTTGCTTGCTGCCTGTGCTTGCTGCCCGTGCTTGCTGTGCCGCCTGTGCTTGTTGGGCTACCTGTGCTTGCTGTGCTTGCTATGCTGCCTGTGCTTGCTGCCTGTGCTTGCTGTGCTGCCTATGCTTGCTGTTTGTGCTTGCTGTGCTGCCTGTGCTTGCTGTGCTGTCTGTGCTTGCTGACTGTGCTTGCTGTGCTGCCTGTGCTTGCTGCCTGTGCTTGCTGTGCTGCCTGTGCTTGCTGTGCTGCCTGTGCTTGCTGCCTGTGCTTGCTGTGCTGCCTGTGCTTGCTGCCTGTGCTTGCTGTGCTGCCTGTTAGCGATGCATTTGATTTCGCCCATAACACGCGGTAATTCGACAGTTGCACACGACAGTGCGTTGCTGTGTCACCTGTTTTTGGAGGCGCCGAGAGTCGCGGATCATATGTTTACCTCGGCGGCCGGTGCATTGACCTGCGTCCCAGTAAGAGTAAGCATTGTAAACAAATGCGAGAGTGAATCTCGCCGAAGATCGGAGCAGGCTTTGCCTGTTGGAAAGAGGACGGAGCTTGACACCTCTGCACTTCCCCCAGAATCGCTAAAACGAACACATATCGTCGATCTATTTTGCGGGTTTCTAACATGCCTGTGCTTGCTGTGCTGCCTGTGCTTGCTGCCTGTGCTTGCTGTGCTGCCTGTGCTTGCTGCCTGTGCTTGCTGTGCTGCCTGTGCTTGCTGCCTGTGCTTGCTGTGCTGCCTGAGCTTGCTGCGCTGCCTGTGCTTGCTGTGCTGCCTGTGCTTGCTGCCTGTGCTTGCTGTGCTGCCTGTGCTTGCTGTGCTGCCTTTGCTTGCTGCCTGTGCTTGCTGTGCCGCCTGTGCTTGTTGTGCTGCCTGTGCTTGCTGTGCTGCCTGTGCTGCCTGTGCTTGCTGTCTGTGCGTGCTGTGTGCCTGTGCTTGCTGTGTTGCCTGTGCTTGCTGCCTGTGTTTGCTGTGCTGCCTGTGCTTGCTGCCTGTGCTTGCTGTGCTGGCTGTGCTTGCTGCCTGTGCTTGCTGTGCTGCCTCTGCTTGCTGCCTGTGCTTGCTGTGCTGCCTGTGCTTGCTGCCTGTGCTTGCTGTGCTGCCTGTGCTTGCTGCCTGTGCTTGCTGTGCTGCCGGTGCTTGCTACCCGTGCTTGCTCTGCTGCCGGTGCTTGCTGCCTGTGCTTGCTGTGCTGCCTGTGCTTGCCGCCTGTGCTTGTTGTGCTGCCTGTGCTTGCTGTGCTGCCTGTGCTTGCTGCCTGTGCTTGCTGTGCTGCCTGTGCTGCCTGTGCTTGCTGCTGTGCTTGCTGTGCTGCCTGTGCTTGCTTCCTGTGCTTGCTGTCTGTGCGTGCTGTGCGCCTGTGCTTGCTGTGCTGCTTGTGCTTGCTGCCTGTGCTTGCTGTGCTTGCTATGCTGCCTGTGCAAGCTGCCTGTGCTTGCTGCCTGTGCTTGGTGTGCTGCCTGTGCTGCCTGTGCTTGCTGCCTGTGCTTGCTGTGCTGCCTGTGCTTGCTGCCTGTGCTTGCTGCCTGTGCTTGCTGCCTGTGCTTGCTGTGCTGCCTGTGCTTGCTGCCTGTGCTTGCTGTGCTGCCTGTGTTTGCTGTGCTGCCTGTGCTTGCTGCCTCTGCTTGCTGTGCTGCCTGTGCTTGCTGTGCTGCCTGTGTTTGCTGTGCTGCCTGTGCTTGCTTCCTGTGCTTGCTGCCTGTGCTTGCTGTGCTGCCTGTGCTTGCTGCCTGTGCTTGCTGTGCTTGCTATGCTGCCTGTGCAAGCTGCCTGTGCTTGCTGCCTGTGCTTGCTGTGCTGCCTGTGCTGCTTGTGCTTGCTGCCTGTGCTTGCTGTGCTGCCTGTGCTTGCTGTGCTGTCTGTGCTTGCTGTGCTGCCTTTGCTTGCTGCCTGTGCTTGCTGCCCGTGCTTGCTGTGCCGCCTGTGCTTGTTGGGCTACCTGTGCTTGCTGTGCTGCCTGTGCTGCCTGTGCTTGCTGTCTGTGCTTGCTGTGCTGCCCGTGCTTGCTGTGCCGCCTGTGCTTGTTGGGCTACCTGTGCTTGCTGTGCTTGCTATGCTGCCTGTGCTTGCTGCCTGTGCTTGCTGTGCTGCCTATGCTTGCTGTTTGTGCTTGCTGTGCTGCCTGTGCTTGCTGTGCTGTCTGTGCTTGCTGACTGTGCTTGCTGTGCTGCCTGTGCTTGCTGTGCTGCCTGTGCTTGCTGCCTGTGCTTGCTGTGCTGCCTGTGCTTGCTGCCTGTGCTTGCTGTGCTGCCTGTGCTTGCTGTGCTGCCTGTGCTTGCTGTGCTGCCTGTGCTTGCTGCCTGTGCTTGCTGTGCTGCCTGTGCTTGCTGCCTGTGCTTGCTGTGCTGCCTGTGCTTGCTGCCTGTGCTTGCTGTGCTGCCTGTTAGCGATGCATTTGATTTCGCCCATAACACGCGGTAATTCGACAGTTGCACACGACAGTGCGTTGCTGTGTCACCTGTTTTTGGAGGCGCCGAGAGTCGCGGATCATATGTTTACCTCGGCGGCCGGTGCATTGACCTGCGTCTCAGTAAGAGTAAGCATTGTAAACAAATGCGAGAGTGAATCTCGCCGAAGATCGGAGCAGGCTTTGCCTGTTGGAAAGAGGACGGAGCTTGACACCTCTGCACTTCCCCCAGAATCGCTAAAACGAACACATATCGTCGAGCTATTTTGCGGGTTTCTAACATGCCTGTGCTTGCTGTGCTGCCTGTGCTTGCTGCCTGTGCTTGCTGTGCTGCCTGTGCTTGCTGCCTGTGCTTGCTGTGCTGCCTGTGCTTGCTGCCTGTGCTTGCTGTGCTGCCTGAGCTTGCTGCGCTGCCTGTGCTTGCTGTGCTGCCTGTGCTTGCTGCCTGTGCTTGCTGTGCTGCCTGTGCTTGCTGTGCTGCCTTTGCTTGCTTGCTGTGCTGCCTTTGCTTGCTGCCTGTGCTTGCTGTGCCGCCTGTGCTTGTTGTGCTGCCTGTGCTTGCTGTGCTGCCTGTGCTGCTTGTGCTTGCTGCCTGTGCTTGCTGTGCTGCCTGTGCTTGCTGTGCTGTCTGTGCTTGCTGTGCTGCCTTTGCTTGCTGCCTGTGCTTGCTGCCCGTGCTTGCTGTGCCGCCTGTGCTTGTTGGGCTACCTGTGCTTGCTGCGCTGCCTGTGCTTGTTGTGCTGCCTGTGCTTGCTGTGCTGCCTGTGCTTGCTGTGCTGCCTGCGCTTGCTGCCTGTGCTTGCTGTGCTGTCTGTGCTTGCTGCCTGTGCAAGCTGCCTGTGCTTGCTGTGCTGCCTGTCCTTGCTGCGCTGCCCGTGCTTGCTGCCTGTGCTTGCTGTGCTGCCTGTGCTTGCTGCCTATGCTTGCTGTGCTGCCTGTGCTGTGCTGCCTGTGCTGTGCTGCCTGTGCTGTGCTGCCTGTGCTTGCTGTGCTGCCTGCGCTTGCTGCCTGTGCTTGCTGTGCTGTCTGTGCTTGCTGCCTGTGCAAGCTGCCTGTGCTTGCTGTGCTGCCTGTCCTTGCTGTGCTGCCCGTGCTTGCTGCCTGTGCTTGCTGTGCTGCCTGTGCTTGCTGCCTATGCTTGCTGTGCTGCCTGTGCTGTGCTGCCTGTGCTGTGCTGCCTGTGCTGTGCTGCCTGTGCTTGCTGTGCTGCCTGTGCTTGCTGCCTGTGCTTGCTGTGCTGCCTGTGTTTGCTGCTTGTGCTTGCTGCCTGTGCTTGCTGCCTGTGCTTGCTGTGCTGCCTGTGCTGGCTGCCTGTGCTTGCTGTGCTGCCTGTGCTTGCTGCCTGTTAGCGATGCTTTTGATTTCGCCCATAACACGCGGTAATTCGACAGTGGCACACGACAGTGCGTTGCTGTGTCACCTGTTTTTGGAGGCGCCGAGAGTCGCGGATCATATGTTTACCTCGGCGGCCGGTGCATTGACCTGCGTCCCAGTAAGATTAAGCATTGTAAACAAATGCGAGAGTGAATTTCGCCGAAGATCGGAGCAGGCTTTGCCTGTTGGAAAGAGGACGGAGCTTGACCCCTCTGCACTTCCCCCAGAATCGCTAAAACGAACACATCTCGTCGAGCTCTTTTGCGGGTTTCTAACATGCCTGTGCTTGCTGCCTGTGCTTGCTGTGCTGCCTGTGCTGCCTGTGCTTGCTGCCTCTGTTTACTGTGTTGCCTGTGCTGCCTGTGCTTGATGCCTGTGCTTGCTGTGCTGCCTGTGCTTGCTTCCTGTGCTGCCTGTGCTTGCTATGCTGCCTGTGCTGCCTGTGCTTGCTGTGCTGCCTGTGCTTGATGCCTGTGCTTGCTGTGCTGCCTGTGCTTGCTTCCTGTGCTGCCTGTGCTTGCTATGCTGCCTGTGCTGCCTGTGCTTGCTGCCTTTGCTTGCTGTGCTGCCTGTGCGTGCTGTCTGTGCTGCCTGTGCTTGCTGTGCTGCCTGTGCTTGCTGCCTGTGCTTGCTGTGCTGCCTGTGCTTGCTGCCCGTGCTTGCTGTGCTGCCTGTGCTTGCTGCCTGTGCTTGCTGTGCTGCCTGTGCTTGCTGTGCTGCCGGTGCTTGCTGTGCTGCCTGTGCTTGTTGCCTGTGCTTGCTGCCTGTGCTTGCTGTGCTGCCTGTGCTTGCTGCCTGTGCTTGCTGTGCTGCCTGTGCTTGCTGCCTGTGCTTGCTGCCTGTGCTTGCTGTGCTGCCTGTGCTTGCTGCCTGTTAGCGATGCTTTTGATTTCGCCCATAACACGCGGTAATTCGACAGTGGCACACGACAGTGCGTTGCTGCGTCACCTGTTTTTGGAGGCGCCGAGAGTCGCGGATCATATGTTTACCTCGGCGGCCGGTGCATTGACCTGCGTCTCAGTAAGAGTAAGCATTGTAAACAAATGCGAGAGTGAATTTCGCCGTAGATCGGAGCAGGCTTTGCCTGTTGGAAAGAGGACGGAGCTTGACCCCTCTGCACTTCCCCCAGAATCGCTAAAACGAACACATCTCGTCGAGCTATTTTGCGGGTTTCTAACATGCCTGTGCTTGCTGCCTGTGCTTACTGTGTTGCCTGTGCTTGCTGTGCTGCCTGTGCTTGTTGCCTGTGCTTGCTGTGCTGCCTGTGCTTGCTGCCTGTGCCTTCTGTGCTGCCTGTGCTTGCTGCCTGTGCTTGCTGTGCTGCCTGTGCTTGCTTCCTGTGCTGCCTGTGCTTGCTATGCTGCCTGTGCTGCCTGTGCTTGCTGCCTTTGCTTGCTGTGCTACCTGTGCTTGCTGTCTGTGCTTGCTGTGCTGCCTGTGCTTGCTATGTTGCCTGTGCTTGCTGTGCTTGCTATGCTGCCTGTGCAAGCTGCCTGTGCTTGCTGTGCTGCCTTTGCTTGCTGCATGTGCTTGCTGCCTGTGCTTGCTGCCTGTGCTTGCTCTGCTGCCTGTGCTTGCTGTGCTGTCTGTGCTTGCTGACTGTGCTTGCTGTGCTGCCTGTGCTTGCTGCCTGTGCTTGCTGCGCTGCCGATGCTTGCTGTGCTTGCTGCCTGGGCTTGTTGCCTGTGCTTGCTGCCTGTGCTTGCTATGCTGCCTGTGCTTGCTGCCTGTGCTTGCTGTGCTGCCTGTGCTTGCTGCCTGTGCTTGCTGTGCTGCCTGTGCTTGCTGCCTGTGCTTGCTGTGCTGCCTGTGCTGCTTGTGCTTGCTGCCTTTGCTTGCTGTGCTGCTTGTGCTTGCTGCCTGTGCTTGCTGTGCTGCCTGTGCTTGCTGTGCTGTCTGTGCTTGCTGCCTGTGCTTGCTGTGCTTGCTATGCTGCCTGTGCAAGCTGCCTGTGCTTGCTGCCTGTGCTTGCTGTGCTGCCTGTGCTTGCTGCCTATTGCTGCCTGTGCTTGCTGTGCTGCCTCTGCTTGATGTTTGTGCTTGCTGTGCTGCCTGTGCTTGCTGCCTGTGCTTGCTGTGCTGCCTGTGTTTGCTGTGCTGCCTGTGCTTGCTGCCTGTGCTTGCTGTGCTGCCTGTGCTTGCTGTGCTGCCTGTGCTTGCTGCCTGTGCTTGCTGTGCTGCCGGTGCTTGCTACCCGTGCTTGCTCTGCTGCCGGTGCTTGCTGCCTGTGCTTGCTGTGCTGCCTGTGCTTGCCGCCTGTGCTTGTTGTGCTGCCTGTGCTTGCTGTGCTGCCTGTGCTTGCTGCCTGTGCTTGCTGTGCTGCCTGTGCTGCCTGTGCTTGCTGCTGTGCTTGCTGTGCTGCATGTGCTTGCTTCCTGTGCTTGCTGTCTGTGCGAGCTGTGCGCCTGTGCTTGCTGTGCTGCCTGTGCTTGCTGCCTGTGCTTGCTGTGCTTGCTATGCTGCCTGTGCAAGCTGCCTGTGCTTGCTGCCTGTGCTTGCTGTGCTGCCTGTGCTGCCTGTGCTTGCTGCCTGTGCTTGCTGTGCTGCCTGTGTTTGCTGCCTGTGCTTGCTGCCTGTGCTTGCTGTACTGCCTGTGCTTGCTGCCTGTGCTTGCTGTGCTGCCTGTGCTTGCTGCCTGTGCTTGCTGTGCTGCCTGTGTTTGCTGTGCTGCCTGTGCTTGCTGCCTGTGCTTGCTGCCTCTGCTTGCTGTGCTGCCTGTGCTTGCTGTGCTGCCTGTGTTTGCTGTGCTGCCTGTGCTTGCTTCCTGTGCTTGCTGCCTGTGCTTGCTGTGCTGCCTGTGCTTGCTGTGCTGCCTGTGCTTGCTGCCTGTGCTTGCTGTGCTGCCTCTGCTTGCTGCCTGTGCTTGCTGCCTGTGCTTGCTGTGCTGCCTGTGCTTGCTGTGCTGCCTGTGCTGCCTGTGCTTGCTGCCTGTGCTTGCTGTGCTGCCTGTGCTTGCTGCCTGTGCTTGCTGCCTATGCTTGCTGTGCTGCCTGTGCTTGCTGCCTGTGCTTGCTGTGCTGCCGGTGCTTGCTGTGCTGCCTGTGCTTGCTGCCTGTGCTTGCTGCCTGTGCTTGCTGTGCTGCCTGTGTTTGCTGTGCTGCCTGTGCTTGCTGCCTGTGCTTGCTGTGCTGCCTGTGCTTGCTGTCTGTGCTTGCTGTGCTGCCTGTGTTTGCTGTGCTGCCTGTGCTTGCTGTGCTGCCTGTGCTGCCTGTGCTGCCGGTGCTTGCTGTGCTGCCTGTGCTTGCTGCCTGTGCTTGCTGTGCTGCCTGTGTTTGCTGTGCTGCCTGTGCTTGCTGCCTGTGCTTGCTGTGCTGCCTGTGCTTGCTGCCTGTGCTTGCTGTGCTGCCTGTGCTGCCTGTTCTTGCTGCCTGTGCTTGCTGTGCTGCCTGTGCTTGCTTCCTGTGCTTGCTGTCTGTGCGTGCTGTGTGCCTGTGCTTGCTGTGCTGCCTGTGCTTGCTGCCTGTGCTTGCTGTGCTTGCTATGCTGCCTGTGCAAGCTGCCTGTGCTTGCTGTTTGTGCTTGCTGTGCTGCCTGTGCTTGCTGTGCTGCCTGTGCTTGCTGCGCTGCCTGTGCTTGCTGTACTGCCTGTGCTTGCTGCCTGTGCTTGCTGTGCTGCCTGTGCTTGCTGCCTGTGCTTGCTGTGCTGCCTGTGCTTGCTGCCTGTGCTTGCTGTGCTTGCTATGCTGCCTGTGCAAGCTGCCTGTGCTTGCTGCCTGTGCTTGCTGTGCTGCCTGTGCTGCTTGTGCTTGCTGCCTGTGCTTGCTGTGCTGCCTGTGCTGCCTGTGCTTGCTGTCTGTGCTTGCTGTGCTGCCTGTGCTTGCTGTGCTTGCTATGCTGCCTGTGCTTGCTGTGCTGCCTGTGCTTGCTGTGCTGCCTGAGCTGCCTGTGCTTGCTGCCTGTGCTTGCTGCCTTTGCTTGCTGTGCTGCTTGTGCTTGCTGCCTGTGCTTGCTGTGCTGCCTGTGCTTGCTGTGCTGTCTGTGCTTGCTGTGCTGCCTTTGCTTGCTGCCTGTGCTTGCTGCCCGTGCTTGCTGTGCCGCCTGTGCTTGTTGGGCTACCTGTGCTTGCTGTGCTTGCTATGCTGCCTGTGCTTGCTGTGCTGCCTGTGCTTGCTTCCTGTGCTTGCTGTCTGTGCGTGCTGTGTGCCTGTGCTTGCTGTGCTGCCTGTGTTTGCTGCCTGTGCTTGCTGCCTGTGCTTGCTGTGCTTTCTATGCTGCCTGTGCAAGCTGCCTGTGCTTGCTGCCTGTGCTTGCTGTGCTGCCTGTGCTGCTTGTGCTTGCTGCCTTTGCTTGCTGTGCTGCTTGTGCTTGCTGCCTGTGCTTGCTGTGCTGCCTGTGCTTGCTGTGCTGTCTGTGCTTGCTGTGCTGCCTTTGCTTGCTGCCTGTGCTTGCTGCCCGTGCTTGCTGTGCCGCCTGTGCTTGTTGGGCTACCTGTGCTTGCTGTGCTTGCTATGCTGCCTGTTCTTGCTGCCTGTGCTTGCTGTGCTGCCTATGCTTGCTGTTTGTGCTTGCTGTGCTGCCTGTGCTTGCTGTGCTGTCTGTGCTTGCTGACTGTGCTTGCTGTGCTGCCTGTGCTTGCTGCCTGTGCTTGCTGTGCTGGCTGTGCTTGCTGCCTGTGCTTGCTGTGCTGCCTGTGCTTGCTGTGCTGCCTGTGCTTGCTGCCTGTGCTTGCTGTGCTGCCTGTGCTTGCTGCCTGTGCTTGCTGTGCTGCCTGTTAGCGATGCATTTGATTTCGCCCATAACACGCGGTAATTCGACAGTTGCACACGACAGTGCGTTGCTGTGTCACCTGTTTTTGGAGGCGCCGAGAGTCGCGGATCATATGTTTACCTCGGCGGCCGGTGCATTGACCTGCGTCTCAGTAAGAGTAAGCATTGTAAACAAATGCGAGAGTGAATCTCGCCGAAGATCGGAGCAGGCTTTGCCTGTTGGAAAGAGGACGGAGCTTGACACCTCTGCACTTCCCCCAGAATCGCTAAAACGAACACATATCGTCGAGCTATTTTGCGGGTTTCTAACATGCCTGTGCTTGCTGTGCTGCCTGTGCTTGCTGCCTGTGCTTGCTGTGCTGCCTGTGCTTGCTGCCTGTGCTTGCTGTGCTGCCTGTGCTTGCTGCCTGTGCTTGCTGTGCTGCCTGAGCTTGCTGCGCTGCCTGTGCTTGCTGTGCTGCCTGTGCTTGCTGCCTGTGCTTGCTGTGCTGCCTGTGCTTGCTGTGCTGCCTGTGCTTGCTTCCTGTGCTTGCTGTCTGTGCGTGCTGTGTGCCTGTGCTTGCTGTGCTGCCTGTGTTTGCTGCCTGTGCTTGCTGCCTGTGCTTGCTGTGCTTGCTATGCTGCCTGTGCAAGCTGCCTGTGCTTGCTGCCTGTGCTTGCTGTGCTGCCTGTGCTGCTTGTGCTTGCTGCCTTTGCTTGCTGTGCTGCTTGTGCTTGCTGCCTGTGCTTGCTGTGCTGCCTGTGCTTGCTGTGCTGTCTGTGCTTGCTGTGCTGCCTTTGCTTGCTGCCTGTGCTTGCTGCCCGTGCTTGCTGTGCCGCCTGTGCTTGTTGGGCTACCTGTGCTTGCTGTGCTTGCTATGCTGCCTGTGCTTGCTGCCTGTGCTTGCTGTGCTGCCTATGCTTGCTGTTTGTGCTTGCTGTGCTGCCTGTGCTTGCTGTGCTGTCTGTGCTTGCTGACTGTGCTTGCTGTGCTGCCTGTGCTTGCTGCCTGTGCTTGCTGTGCTGCCTGTGCTTGCTGTGCTGCCTGTGCTTGCTGCCTGTGCTTGCTGTGCTGCCTGTGCTTGCTGCCTGTGCTTGCTGTGCTGCCTGTGCTTGCTGCCTGTGCTTGCTGTGCTGCCTGTTAGCGATGCATTTGATTTCGCCCATAACACGCGGTAATTCGACAGTTGCACACGACAGTGCGTTGCTGTGTCACCTGTTTTTGGAGGCGCCGAGAGTCGCGGATCATATGTTTACCTCGGCGGCCGGTGCATTGACCTGCGTCTCAGTAAGAGTAAGCATTGTAAACAAATGCGAGAGTGAATCTCGCCGAAGATCGGAGCAGGCTTTGCCTGTTGGAAAGAGGACGGAGCTTGACACCTCTGCACTTCCCCCAGAATCGCTAAAACGAACACATATCGTCGATCTATTTTGCGGGTTTCTAACATGCCTGTGCTTGCTGTGCTGCCTGTGCTTGCTGTGCTGCCTGTGCTTGCTGCCTGTGCTTGCTGTGCTGCCTGTGCTTGCTGCCTGTGCTTGCTGTGCTGCCTGAGCTTGCTGCGCTGCCTGTGCTTGCTGTGCTGCCTGTGCTTGCTGCCTGTGCTTGCTGTGCTGCCTGTGCTTGCTGTGCTGCCTTTGCTTGCTTGCTGTGCTGCCTTTGCTTGCTGCCTGTGCTTGCTGTGCCGCCTGTGCTTGTTGTGCTGCCTGTGCTTGCTGTGCTGCCTGTGCTGCTTGTGCTTGCTGCCTGTGCTTGCTGTGCTGCCTGTGCTTGCTGTGCTGTCTGTGCTTGCTGTGCTGCCTTTGCTTGCTGCCTGTGCTTGCTGCCCGTGCTTGCTGTGCCGCCTGTGCTTGTTGGGCTACCTGTGCTTGCTGCGCTGCCTGTGCTTGTTGTGCTGCCTGTGCTTGCTGTGCTGCCTGTGCTTGCTGTGCTGCCTGCGCTTGCTGCCTGTGCTTGCTGTGCTGTCTGTGCTTGCTGCCTGTGCAAGCTGCCTGTGCTTGCTGTGCTGCCTGTCCTTGCTGTGCTGCCCGTGCTTGCTGCCTGTGCTTGTTGTGCTGCCTGTGCTTGCTGCCTGTGCTGTGCTGCCTGTGCTTGCTGTGCTGCCTGCGCTTGCTGCCTGTGCTTGCTGTGCTGTCTGTGCTTGCTGCCTGTGCTTGCTGTGCTGCCTGTGTTTGCTGCTTGTGCTTGCTGCCTGTGCTTGCTGCCTGTGCTTGCTGTGCTGCCTGTGCTTGCTGCCTGTGCTGCCTGTGCTTGCTGTGCTGCCTGCGCTTGCTGCCTGTGCTTGCTGTGCTGCCTGTGCTTGCTGCCTGTGCTTGCTGTGCTGCCTGTGCTTGCTGCCTGTGCTTGCTGTGCTGCCTGTGTTTGCTGCTTGTGCTTGCTGCCTGTGCTTGCTGCCTGTGCTTGCTGTGCTGCCTGTGCTTGCTGCCTGTGCTGCCTGTGCTTGCTGTGCTGCCTCTGCTTGCTGTTTGTGCTTGCTGTTTGTGCTTGCTGTGCTGCCTGTGCTTGCTGTGCTGCCTGTGTTTGCTGTGCTGCCTGTGCTTGCTGCCTGTGCTTGCTGTGCTGCCGGTGCTTGCTACCCGTGCTTGCTCTGCTGCCGGTGCTTGCTGCCTGTGCTTGCTGTGCTGCCTGTGCTTGCCGCCTGTGCTTGTTGTGCTGCCTGTGCTTGCTGTGCTGCCTGTGCTTGCTGCCTGTGCTTGCTGTGCTGCCTGTGCTGCCTGTGCTTGCTGCTGTGCTTGCTGTGCTGCCTGTGCTTGCTTCCTGTGCTTGCTGTCTGTGCGTGCTGTGCGCCTGTGCTTGCTGTGCTGCCTGTGCTTGCTGCCTGTGCTTGCTGTGCTTGCTATGCTGCCTGTGCAAGCTGCCTGTGCTTGCTGCCTGTGCTTGCTGTGCTGCCTGTGCTGCCTGTGCTTGCTGCCTGTGCTTGCTGTGCTGCCTGTGTTTGCTGCCTGTGCTTGCTGCCTGTGCTTGCTGTACTGCCTGTGCTTGCTGCCTGTGCTTGCTGCCTGTGCTTGCTGCCTGTGCTTGCTGTCCTGCCTGTGCTTGCTGCCTGTGCTTGCTGTGCTGCCTGTGTTTGCTGTGCTGCCTGTGCTTGCTGTGCTGCCTGTGCTTGCTGCCTGTGCTTGCTGCCTGTGCTTGCTGTGCTGCCTGTGCTTGCTGCCTGTGCTCGCTGTGCTGCCTGTGCTGCCTGTGCTTGCTGCCTGTGCTTGCTGTGCTGCCTGTGCTTGCTGCCTGTGCTTGCTGTGCTTGCTATGCTGCCTGTGCAAGCTGCCTGTGCTTGCTGCCTGTGCTTGCTGTGCTGCCTGTGCTGCTTGTGCTTGCTGCCTGTGCTTGCTGTGCTGCCTGTGCTGCCTGTGCTTGCTGTCTGTGCTTGCTGTGCTGCCTGTGCTTGCTGTGCTTGCTATGCTGCCTGTGCTTGCTGTGCTGTCTGTGCTTGCTGTGCTGCCTGAGCTGCCTGTGCTTGCTGCCTGTGCTTGCTGCCTTTGCTTGCTGTGCTGCTTGTGCTTGCTGCCTGTGCTTGCTGTGCTGCCTGTGCTTGCTGTGCTGCCTTTGCTTGCTGCCTGTGCTTGCTGCCCGTGCTTGCTGTGCCGCCTGTGCTTGTTGGGCTACCTGTGCTTGCTGTACTTGCTATGCTGCCTGTGCTTGCTGTGCTGCCTGTGCTTGCTTCCTGTGCTTGCTGTCTGTGCGTGCTGTGTGCCTGTGCTTGCTGTGCTGCCTGTGTTTGCTGCCTGTGCTTGCTGCCTGTGCTTGCTGTGCTTGCTATGCTGCCTGTGCAAGCTGCCTGTGCTTGCTGCCTGTGCTTGCTGTGCTGCCTGTGCTGCTTGTGCTTGCTGCCTTTGCTTGCTGTGCTTCTTGTGCTTGCTGCCTGTGCTTGCTGTGCTGCCTGTGCTTGCTGTGCTGTCTGTGCTTGCTGTGCTGCCTTTGCTTGCTGCCTGTGCTTGCTGCCCGTGCTTGCTGTGCCGCCTGTGCTTGTTGGGCTACCTGTGCTTGCTGTGCTTGCTATGCTGCCTGTGCTTGCTGCCTGTGCTTGCTGTGCTGCCTATGCTTGCTGTTTGTGCTTGCTGTGCTGCCTGTGCTTGCTGTGCTGTCTGTGCTTGCTGACTGTGCTTGCTGTGCTGCCTGTGCTTGCTGCCTGTGCTTGCTGTGCTGCCTGTGCTTGCTGTGCTGCCTGTGCTTGCTGCCTGTGCTTGCTGTGCTGCCTGTGCTTGCTGCCTGTGCTTGCTGTGCTGCCTGTTAGCGATGCATTTGATTTCGCCCATAACACGCGGTAATTCGACAGTTGCACACGACAGTGCGTTGCTGTGTCACCTGTTTTTGGAGGCGCCGAGAGTCGCGGATCATATGTTTACCTCGGCGGCCGGTGCATTGACCTGCGTCCCAGTAAGAGTAAGCATTGTAAACAAATGCGAGAGTGAATCTCGCCGAAGATCGGAGCAGGCTTTGCCTGTTGGAAAGAGGACGGAGCTTGACACCTCTGCACTTCCCCCAGAATCGCTAAAACGAACACATATCGTCGATCTATTTTGCGGGTTTCTAACATGCCTGTGCTTGCTGTGCTGCCTGTGCTTGCTGCCTGTGCTTGCTGTGCTGCCTGTGCTTGCTGCCTGTGCTTGCTGTGCTGCCTGTGCTTGCTGCCTGTGCTTGCTGTGCTGCCTGAGCTTGCTGCGCTGCCTGTGCTTGCTGTGCTGCCTGTGCTTGCTGCCTGTGCTTGCTGTGCTGCCTGTGCTTGCTGTGCTGCCTTTGCTTGCTGCCTGTGCTTGCTGTGCCGCCTGTGCTTGTTGTGCTGCCTGTGCTTGCTGTGCTGCCTGTGCTGCCTGTGCTTGCTGTCTGTGCGTGCTGTGTGCCTGTGCTTGCTGTGTTGCCTGTGCTTGCTGCCTGTGTTTGCTGTGCTGCCTGTGCTTGCTGCCTGTGCTTGCTGTGCTGGCTGTGCTTGCTGCCTGTGCTTGCTGTGCTGCCTCTGCTTGCTGCCTGTGCTTGCTGTGCTGCCTGTGCTTGCTGCCTGTGCTTGCTGTGCTGCCTGTGCTTGCTGCCTGTGCTTGCTGTGCTGCCGGTGCTTGCTACCCGTGCTTGCTCTGCTGCCGGTGCTTGCTGCCTGTGCTTGCTGTGCTGCCTGTGCTTGCCGCCTGTGCTTGTTGTGCTGCCTGTGCTTGCTGTGCTGCCTGTGCTTGCTGCCTGTGCTTGCTGTGCTGCCTGTGCTGCCTGTGCTTGCTGCTGTGCTTGCTGTGCTGCCTGTGCTTGCTTCCTGTGCTTGCTGTCTGTGCGTGCTGTGCGCCTGTGCTTGCTGTGCTGCTTGTGCTTGCTGCCTGTGCTTGCTGTGCTTGCTATGCTGCCTGTGCAAGCTGCCTGTGCTTGCTGCCTGTGCTTGGTGTGCTGCCTGTGCTGCCTGTGCTTGCTGCCTGTGCTTGCTGTGCTGCCTGTGCTTGCTGCCTGTGCTTGCTGCCTGTGCTTGCTGCCTGTGCTTGCTGTGCTGCCTGTGCTTGCTGCCTGTGCTTGCTGTGCTGCCTGTGTTTGCTGTGCTGCCTGTGCTTGCTGCCTCTGCTTGCTGTGCTGCCTGTGCTTGCTGTGCTGCCTGTGTTTGCTGTGCTGCCTGTGCTTGCTTCCTGTGCTTGCTGCCTGTGCTTGCTGTGCTGCCTGTGCTTGCTGCCTGTGCTTGCTGTGCTTGCTATGCTGCCTGTGCAAGCTGCCTGTGCTTGCTGCCTGTGCTTGCTGTGCTGCCTGTGCTGCTTGTGCTTGCTGCCTGTGCTTGCTGTGCTGCCTGTGCTTGCTGTGCTGTCTGTGCTTGCTGTGCTGCCTTTGCTTGCTGCCTGTGCTTGCTGCCCGTGCTTGCTGTGCCGCCTGTGCTTGTTGGGCTACCTGTGCTTGCTGTGCTGCCTGTGCTGCCTGTGCTTGCTGTCTGTGCTTGCTGTGCTGCCCGTGCTTGCTGTGCCGCCTGTGCTTGTTGGGCTACCTGTGCTTGCTGTGCTTGCTATGCTGCCTGTGCTTGCTGCCTGTGCTTGCTGTGCTGCCTATGCTTGCTGTTTGTGCTTGCTGTGCTGCCTGTGCTTGCTGTGCTGTCTGTGCTTGCTGACTGTGCTTGCTGTGCTGCCTGTGCTTGCTGTGCTGCCTGTGCTTGCTGCCTGTGCTTGCTGTGCTGCCTGTGCTTGCTGCCTGTGCTTGCTGTGCTGCCTGTGCTTGCTGTGCTGCCTGTGCTTGCTGTGCTGCCTGTGCTTGCTGCCTGTGCTTGCTGTGCTGCCTGTGCTTGCTGCCTGTGCTTGCTGTGCTGCCTGTGCTTGCTGCCTGTGCTTGCTGTGCTGCCTGTTAGCGATGCATTTGATTTCGCCCATAACACGCGGTAATTCGACAGTTGCACACGACAGTGCGTTGCTGTGTCACCTGTTTTTGGAGGCGCCGAGAGTCGCGGATCATATGTTTACCTCGGCGGCCGGTGCATTGACCTGCGTCTCAGTAAGAGTAAGCATTGTAAACAAATGCGAGAGTGAATCTCGCCGAAGATCGGAGCAGGCTTTGCCTGTTGGAAAGAGGACGGAGCTTGACACCTCTGCACTTCCCCCAGAATCGCTAAAACGAACACATATCGTCGAGCTATTTTGCGGGTTTCTAACATGCCTGTGCTTGCTGTGCTGCCTGTGCTTGCTGCCTGTGCTTGCTGTGCTGCCTGTGCTTGCTGCCTGTGCTTGCTGTGCTGCCTGTGCTTGCTGCCTGTGCTTGCTGTGCTGCCTGAGCTTGCTGCGCTGCCTGTGCTTGCTGTGCTGCCTGTGCTTGCTGCCTGTGCTTGCTGTGCTGCCTGTGCTTGCTGTGCTGCCTTTGCTTGCTTGCTGTGCTGCCTTTGCTTGCTGCCTGTGCTTGCTGTGCCGCCTGTGCTTGTTGTGCTGCCTGTGCTTGCTGTGCTGCCTGTGCTGCTTGTGCTTGCTGCCTGTGCTTGCTGTGCTGCCTGTGCTTGCTGTGCTGTCTGTGCTTGCTGTGCTGCCTTTGCTTGCTGCCTGTGCTTGCTGCCCGTGCTTGCTGTGCCGCCTGTGCTTGTTGGGCTACCTGTGCTTGCTGCGCTGCCTGTGCTTGTTGTGCTGCCTGTGCTTGCTGTGCTGCCTGTGCTTGCTGTGCTGCCTGCGCTTGCTGCCTGTGCTTGCTGTGCTGTCTGTGCTTGCTGCCTGTGCAAGCTGCCTGTGCTTGCTGTGCTGCCTGTCCTTGCTGCGCTGCCCGTGCTTGCTGCCTGTGCTTGCTGTGCTGCCTGTGCTTGCTGCCTATGCTTGCTGTGCTGCCTGTGCTGTGCTGCCTGTGCTGTGCTGCCTGTGCTGTGCTGCCTGTGCTTGCTGTGCTGCCTGCGCTTGCTGCCTGTGCTTGCTGTGCTGTCTGTGCTTGCTGCCTGTGCAAGCTGCCTGTGCTTGCTGTGCTGCCTGTCCTTGCTGTGCTGCCCGTGCTTGCTGCCTGTGCTTGCTGTGCTGCCTGTGCTTGCTGCCTATGCTTGCTGTGCTGCCTGTGCTGTGCTGCCTGTGCTGTGCTGCCTGTGCTGTGCTGCCTGTGCTTGCTGTGCTGCCTGTGCTTGCTGCCTGTGCTTGCTGTGCTGCCTGTGTTTGCTGCTTGTGCTTGCTGCCTGTGCTTGCTGCCTGTGCTTGCTGTGCTGCCTGTGCTGGCTGCCTGTGCTTGCTGTGCTGCCTGTGCTTGCTGCCTGTTAGCGATGCTTTTGATTTCGCCCATAACACGCGGTAATTCGACAGTGGCACACGACAGTGCGTTGCTGTGTCACCTGTTTTTGGAGGCGCCGAGAGTCGCGGATCATATGTTTACCTCGGCGGCCGGTGCATTGACCTGCGTCCCAGTAAGATTAAGCATTGTAAACAAATGCGAGAGTGAATTTCGCCGAAGATCGGAGCAGGCTTTGCCTGTTGGAAAGAGGACGGAGCTTGACCCCTCTGCACTTCCCCCAGAATCGCTAAAACGAACACATCTCGTCGAGCTCTTTTGCGGGTTTCTAACATGCCTGTGCTTGCTGCCTGTGCTTGCTGTGCTGCCTGTGCTGCCTGTGCTTGCTGCCTCTGTTTACTGTGTTGCCTGTGCTGCCTGTGCTTGATGCCTGTGCTTGCTGTGCTGCCTGTGCTTGCTTCCTGTGCTGCCTGTGCTTGCTATGCTGCCTGTGCTGCCTGTGCTTGCTGTGCTGCCTGTGCTTGATGCCTGTGCTTGCTGTGCTGCCTGTGCTTGCTTCCTGTGCTGCCTGTGCTTGCTATGCTGCCTGTGCTGCCTGTGCTTGCTGCCTTTGCTTGCTGTGCTGCCTGTGCGTGCTGTCTGTGCTGCCTGTGCTTGCTGTGCTGCCTGTGCTTGCTGCCTGTGCTTGCTGTGCTGCCTGTGCTTGCTGCCCGTGCTTGCTGTGCTGCCTGTGCTTGCTGCCTGTGCTTGCTGTGCTGCCTGTGCTTGCTGTGCTGCCGGTGCTTGCTGTGCTGCCTGTGCTTGTTGCCTGTGCTTGCTGCCTGTGCTTGCTGTGCTGCCTGTGCTTGCTGCCTGTGCTTGCTGTGCTGCCTGTGCTTGCTGCCTGTGCTTGCTGCCTGTGCTTGCTGTGCTGCCTGTGCTTGCTGCCTGTTAGCGATGCTTTTGATTTCGCCCATAACACGCGGTAATTCGACAGTGGCACACGACAGTGCGTTGCTGCGTCACCTGTTTTTGGAGGCGCCGAGAGTCGCGGATCATATGTTTACCTCGGCGGCCGGTGCATTGACCTGCGTCTCAGTAAGAGTAAGCATTGTAAACAAATGCGAGAGTGAATTTCGCCGTAGATCGGAGCAGGCTTTGCCTGTTGGAAAGAGGACGGAGCTTGACCCCTCTGCACTTCCCCCAGAATCGCTAAAACGAACACATCTCGTCGAGCTATTTTGCGGGTTTCTAACATGCCTGTGCTTGCTGCCTGTGCTTACTGTGTTGCCTGTGCTTGCTGTGCTGCCTGTGCTTGTTGCCTGTGCTTGCTGTGCTGCCTGTGCTTGCTGCCTGTGCCTTCTGTGCTGCCTGTGCTTGCTGCCTGTGCTTGCTGTGCTGCCTGTGCTTGCTTCCTGTGCTGCCTGTGCTTGCTATGCTGCCTGTGCTGCCTGTGCTTGCTGCCTTTGCTTGCTGTGCTACCTGTGCTTGCTGTCTGTGCTTGCTGTGCTGCCTGTGCTTGCTATGTTGCCTGTGCTTGCTGTGCTTGCTATGCTGCCTGTGCAAGCTGCCTGTGCTTGCTGTGCTGCCTTTGCTTGCTGCATGTGCTTGCTGCCTGTGCTTGCTGCCTGTGCTTGCTCTGCTGCCTGTGCTTGCTGTGCTGTCTGTGCTTGCTGACTGTGCTTGCTGTGCTGCCTGTGCTTGCTGCCTGTGCTTGCTGCGCTGCCGATGCTTGCTGTGCTTGCTGCCTGGGCTTGTTGCCTGTGCTTGCTGCCTGTGCTTGCTATGCTGCCTGTGCTTGCTGCCTGTGCTTGCTGTGCTGCCTGTGCTTGCTGCCTGTGCTTGCTGTGCTGCCTGTGCTTGCTGCCTGTGCTTGCTGTGCTGCCTGTGCTGCTTGTGCTTGCTGCCTTTGCTTGCTGTGCTGCTTGTGCTTGCTGCCTGTGCTTGCTGTGCTGCCTGTGCTTGCTGTGCTGTCTGTGCTTGCTGCCTGTGCTTGCTGTGCTTGCTATGCTGCCTGTGCAAGCTGCCTGTGCTTGCTGCCTGTGCTTGCTGTGCTGCCTGTGCTTGCTGCCTATTGCTGCCTGTGCTTGCTGTGCTGCCTCTGCTTGATGTTTGTGCTTGCTGTGCTGCCTGTGCTTGCTGCCTGTGCTTGCTGTGCTGCCTGTGTTTGCTGTGCTGCCTGTGCTTGCTGCCTGTGCTTGCTGTGCTGCCTGTGCTTGCTGTGCTGCCTGTGCTTGCTGCCTGTGCTTGCTGTGCTGCCGGTGCTTGCTACCCGTGCTTGCTCTGCTGCCGGTGCTTGCTGCCTGTGCTTGCTGTGCTGCCTGTGCTTGCCGCCTGTGCTTGTTGTGCTGCCTGTGCTTGCTGTGCTGCCTGTGCTTGCTGCCTGTGCTTGCTGTGCTGCCTGTGCTGCCTGTGCTTGCTGCTGTGCTTGCTGTGCTGCATGTGCTTGCTTCCTGTGCTTGCTGTCTGTGCGAGCTGTGCGCCTGTGCTTGCTGTGCTGCCTGTGCTTGCTGCCTGTGCTTGCTGTGCTTGCTATGCTGCCTGTGCAAGCTGCCTGTGCTTGCTGCCTGTGCTTGCTGTGCTGCCTGTGCTGCCTGTGCTTGCTGCCTGTGCTTGCTGTGCTGCCTGTGTTTGCTGCCTGTGCTTGCTGCCTGTGCTTGCTGTACTGCCTGTGCTTGCTGCCTGTGCTTGCTGTGCTGCCTGTGCTTGCTGCCTGTGCTTGCTGTGCTGCCTGTGTTTGCTGTGCTGCCTGTGCTTGCTGCCTGTGCTTGCTGCCTCTGCTTGCTGTGCTGCCTGTGCTTGCTGTGCTGCCTGTGTTTGCTGTGCTGCCTGTGCTTGCTTCCTGTGCTTGCTGCCTGTGCTTGCTGTGCTGCCTGTGCTTGCTGTGCTGCCTGTGCTTGCTGCCTGTGCTTGCTGTGCTGCCTCTGCTTGCTGCCTGTGCTTGCTGCCTGTGCTTGCTGTGCTGCCTGTGCTTGCTGTGCTGCCTGTGCTGCCTGTGCTTGCTGCCTGTGCTTGCTGTGCTGCCTGTGCTTGCTGCCTGTGCTTGCTGCCTATGCTTGCTGTGCTGCCTGTGCTTGCTGCCTGTGCTTGCTGTGCTGCCGGTGCTTGCTGTGCTGCCTGTGCTTGCTGCCTGTGCTTGCTGCCTGTGCTTGCTGTGCTGCCTGTGTTTGCTGTGCTGCCTGTGCTTGCTGCCTGTGCTTGCTGTGCTGCCTGTGCTTGCTGTCTGTGCTTGCTGTGCTGCCTGTGTTTGCTGTGCTGCCTGTGCTTGCTGTGCTGCCTGTGCTGCCTGTGCTGCCGGTGCTTGCTGTGCTGCCTGTGCTTGCTGCCTGTGCTTGCTGTGCTGCCTGTGTTTGCTGTGCTGCCTGTGCTTGCTGCCTGTGCTTGCTGTGCTGCCTGTGCTTGCTGCCTGTGCTTGCTGTGCTGCCTGTGCTGCCTGTTCTTGCTGCCTGTGCTTGCTGTGCTGCCTGTGCTTGCTTCCTGTGCTTGCTGTCTGTGCGTGCTGTGTGCCTGTGCTTGCTGTGCTGCCTGTGCTTGCTGCCTGTGCTTGCTGTGCTTGCTATGCTGCCTGTGCAAGCTGCCTGTGCTTGCTGTTTGTGCTTGCTGTGCTGCCTGTGCTTGCTGTGCTGCCTGTGCTTGCTGCGCTGCCTGTGCTTGCTGTACTGCCTGTGCTTGCTGCCTGTGCTTGCTGTGCTGCCTGTGCTTGCTGCCTGTGCTTGCTGTGCTGCCTGTGCTTGCTGCCTGTGCTTGCTGTGCTTGCTATGCTGCCTGTGCAAGCTGCCTGTGCTTGCTGCCTGTGCTTGCTGTGCTGCCTGTGCTGCTTGTGCTTGCTGCCTGTGCTTGCTGTGCTGCCTGTGCTGCCTGTGCTTGCTGTCTGTGCTTGCTGTGCTGCCTGTGCTTGCTGTGCTTGCTATGCTGCCTGTGCTTGCTGTGCTGCCTGTGCTTGCTGTGCTGCCTGAGCTGCCTGTGCTTGCTGCCTGTGCTTGCTGCCTTTGCTTGCTGTGCTGCTTGTGCTTGCTGCCTGTGCTTGCTGTGCTGCCTGTGCTTGCTGTGCTGTCTGTGCTTGCTGTGCTGCCTTTGCTTGCTGCCTGTGCTTGCTGCCCGTGCTTGCTGTGCCGCCTGTGCTTGTTGGGCTACCTGTGCTTGCTGTGCTTGCTATGCTGCCTGTGCTTGCTGTGCTGCCTGTGCTTGCTTCCTGTGCTTGCTGTCTGTGCGTGCTGTGTGCCTGTGCTTGCTGTGCTGCCTGTGTTTGCTGCCTGTGCTTGCTGCCTGTGCTTGCTGTGCTTTCTATGCTGCCTGTGCAAGCTGCCTGTGCTTGCTGCCTGTGCTTGCTGTGCTGCCTGTGCTGCTTGTGCTTGCTGCCTTTGCTTGCTGTGCTGCTTGTGCTTGCTGCCTGTGCTTGCTGTGCTGCCTGTGCTTGCTGTGCTGTCTGTGCTTGCTGTGCTGCCTTTGCTTGCTGCCTGTGCTTGCTGCCCGTGCTTGCTGTGCCGCCTGTGCTTGTTGGGCTACCTGTGCTTGCTGTGCTTGCTATGCTGCCTGTTCTTGCTGCCTGTGCTTGCTGTGCTGCCTATGCTTGCTGTTTGTGCTTGCTGTGCTGCCTGTGCTTGCTGTGCTGTCTGTGCTTGCTGACTGTGCTTGCTGTGCTGCCTGTGCTTGCTGCCTGTGCTTGCTGTGCTGGCTGTGCTTGCTGCCTGTGCTTGCTGTGCTGCCTGTGCTTGCTGCCTGTGCTTGCTGTGCTGCCTGTGCTTGCTGCCTGTGCTTGCTGTGCTGCCTGTTAGCGATGCATTTGATTTCGCCCATAACACGCGGTAATTCGACAGTTGCACACGACAGTGCGTTGCTGTGTCACCTGTTTTTGGAGGCGCCGAGAGTCGCGGATCATATGTTTACCTCGGCGGCCGGTGCATTGACCTGCGTCTCAGTAAGAGTAAGCATTGTAAACAAATGCGAGAGTGAATCTCGCCGAAGATCGGAGCAGGCTTTGCCTGTTGGAAAGAGGACGGAGCTTGACACCTCTGCACTTCCCCCAGAATCGCTAAAACGAACACATATCGTCGAGCTATTTTGCGGGTTTCTAACATGCCTGTGCTTGCTGTGCTGCCTGTGCTTGCTGCCTGTGCTTGCTGTGCTGCCTGTGCTTGCTGCCTGTGCTTGCTGTGCTGCCTGTGCTTGCTGCCTGTGCTTGCTGTGCTGCCTGAGCTTGCTGCGCTGCCTGTGCTTGCTGTGCTGCCTGTGCTTGCTGCCTGTGCTTGCTGTGCTGCCTGTGCTTGCTGTGCTGCCTTTGCTTGCTGCCTGTGCTTGCTGTGCCGCCTGTGCTTGTTGTGCTGCCTGTGCTTGCTGTGCTGCCTGTGCTGCCTGTGCTTGCTGTCTGTGCGTGCTGTGTGCCTGTGCTTGCTGTGCTGCCTGTGCTTGCTGCCTGTGTTTGCTGTGCTGCCTGTGCTTGCTGTGCTGCCTGTGCTTGCTGCCTGTGCTGCCTGTGCTTGCTGTGCTGCCTCTGCTTGCTGTTTGTGCTTGCTGTGCTGCCTGTGCTTGCTGCCTGTGCTTGCTGTGCTGCCTGTGCTTGCTGCCTGTGCTTGCTGTGCTTGCTATGCTGCCTGTTCAAGCTGCCTGTGCTTGCTGCCTGTGCTTGCTGTGCTGCCTGTGCTGCCTGTGCTTGCTGCCTGTGCTTGCTGTGCTGCCTGTGTTTGCTGCCTGTGCTTGCTGCCTGTGCTTGCTGTACTGCCTGTGCTTGCTGCCTGTGCTTGCTGCCTGTGCTTGCTGCCTGTGCTTGCTGTCCTGCCTGTGCTTGCTGCCTGTGCTTGCTGTGCTGCCTGTGTTTGCTGTGCTGCCTGTGCTTGCTGTGCTGCCTGTGCTTGCTGCCTGTGCTTGCTGTGCTGCCTGTGCTTGCTGCCTGTGCTCGCTGTGCTGCCTGTGCTGCCTGTGCTTGCTGCCTGTGCTTGCTGTGCTGCCTCTGCTTGCTGCCTGTGCTTGCTGCCTGTGCTTGCTGTGCTGCCTGTGCTGCCTGTGCTTGCTGCCTGTGCTTGCTGTGCTGCCTGTGCTTGCTGCCTGTGCTTGCTGCCTATGCTTGCTGTGCTGCCTGTGCTTGCTGCCTGTGCTTGCTGCCTGTGCTTGCTGTGCTGCCTGTGCTTGCTGGCTGTGCTTGCTGTGCTGCCTGTGTTTGCTGTGCTGCCTGTGCTTGCTGCCTGTGCTTGCTGCCTCTGCTTGCTGTGCTGCCTGTGCTTGCTGTGCTGCCTGTGTTTGCTGTGCTGCCTGTGCTTGCTTCCTGTGCTTGCTGCCTGTGCTTGCTGTGCTGCCTGTGCTTGCTGTGCTGCCTGTGCTTGCTGCCTGTGCTTGCTGTGCTGCCTCTGCTTGCTGCCTGTGCTTGCTGCCTGTGCTTGCTGTGCTGCCTGTGCTTGCTGTGCTGCCTGTGCTTGCTGTGCTGCCTGTGCTGCCTGTGCTTGCTGCCTGTGCTTGCTGTGCTGCCTGTGCTTGCTGCCTGTGCTTGCTGCCTATGCTTGCTGTGCTGCCTGTGCTTGCTGCCTGTGCTTGCTGTGCTGCCGGTGCTTGCTGTGCTGCCTGTGCTTGCTGCCTGTGCTTGCTGCCTGTGCTTGCTGTGCTGCCTGTGTTTGCTGTGCTGCCTGTGCTTGCTGCCTGTGCTTGCTGTGCTGCCTGTGCTTGCTGTCTGTGCTTGCTGTGCTGCCTGTGTTTGCTGTGCTGCCTGTGCTTGCTGTGCTGCCTGTGCTGCCTGTGCTGCCGGTGCTTGCTGTGCTGCCTGTGCTTGCTGCCTGTGCTTGCTGTGCTGCCTGTGTTTGCTGTGCTGCCTGTGCTTGCTGCCTGTGCTTGCTGTGCTGCCTGTGCTTGCTGCCTGTGCTTGCTGTGCTGCCTGTGCTGCCTGTTCTTGCTGCCTGTGCTTGCTGTGCTGCCTGTGCTTGCTTCCTGTGCTTGCTGTCTGTGCGTGCTGTGTGCCTGTGCTTGCTGTGCTGCCTGTGCTTGCTGCCTGTGCTTGCTGTGCTTGCTATGCTGCCTGTGCAAGCTGCCTGTGCTTGCTGTTTGTGCTTGCTGTGCTGCCTGTGCTTGCTGTGCTGCCTGTGCTTGCTGCGCTGCCTGTGCTTGCTGTGCTGTCTGTGCTTGCTGCCTGTGCTTGCTGTGCTGCCTGTGCTTGCTGCCTGTGCTTGCTGTGCTGCCTGTGCTTGCTGCCTGTGCTTGCTGTGCTTGCTATGCTGCCTGTGCAAGCTGACTGTGCTTGCTGCCTGTGCTTGCTGTGCTGCCTGTGCTGCTTGTGCTTGCTGCCTGTGCTTGCTGTGCTGCCTGTGCTGCCTGTGCTTGCTGTCTGTGCTTGCTGTGCTGCCTGTGCTTGCTGTGCTTGCTATGCTGCCTGTGCTTTGCTGTGCTGCCTGTGCTTGCTGTGCTGCCTGAGCTGCCTGTGCTTGCTGCCTGTGCTTGCTGCCTTTCCTTGCTGTGCTGCTTGTGCTTGCTGCCTGTGCTTGCTGTGCTGCCTGTGCTTGCTGTGCTGTCTGTGCTTGCTGTGCTGCCTTTGCTTGCTGCCTGTGCTTGCTGCCCGTGCTTGCTGTGCCGCCTGTGCTTGTTGGGCTACCTGTGCTTGCTGTGCTTGCTATGCTGCCTGTGCTTGCTGTGCTGCCTGTGCTTGCTTCCTGTGCTTGCTGTCTGTGCGTGCTGTGTGCCTGTGCTTGCTGTGCTGCCTGTGTTTGCTGCCTGTGCTTGCTGCCTGTGCTTGCTGTGCTTGCTATGCTGCCTGTGCAAGCTGCCTGTGCATGCTGCCTGTGCTTGCTGTGCTGCCTGTGCTGCTTGTGCTTGCTGCCTTTGCTTGCTGTGCTGCTTGTGCTTGCTGCCTGTGCTTGCTGTGCTGCCTGTGCTTGCTGTGCTGTCTGTGCTTGCTGCCTGTGCTTGCTGTGCTTGCTATGCTGCCTGTGCGAGCTGCCTGTGCTTGCTGCCTGTGCTTGCTGTGCTGCCTGTGCTTGCTGCCTATTGCTGCCTGTGCTTGCTGTGCTGCCTCTGCTTGATGTTTGTGCTTGCTGTGCTGCCTGTGCTTGCTGCCTGTGCTTGCTGTGCTGCCTGTGCTTGCTGTGCTGCCTGTGCTTGCTGCCTGTGCTTGCTGTGCTGCCTGTGCTTGCTGTGCTGCCTGTGCTTGCTGCCTGTGCTTGCTGTGCTGCCGGTGCTTGCTACCCGTGCTTGCTCTGCTGCCGGTGCTTGCTGCCTGTGCTTGCTGTGCTGCCTGTGCTTGCCGCCTGTGCTTGTTGTGCTGCCTGTGCTTGCTGTGCTGCCTGTGCTTGCTGCCTGTGCTTGCTGTGCTGCCTGTGCTGCCTGTGCTTGCTGCTGTGCTTGCTGTGCTGCATGTGCTTGCTTCCTGTGCTTGCTGTCTGTGCGAGCTGTGCGCCTGTGCTTGCTGTGCTGCCTGTGCTTGCTGCCTGTGCTTGCTGTGCTTGCTATGCTGCCTGTGCAAGCTGCCTGTGCTTGCTGCCTGTGCTTGCTGTGCTGCCTGTGCTGCCTGTGCTTGCTGCCTGTGCTTGCTGTGCTGCCTGTGTTTGCTGCCTGTGCTTGCTGCCTGTGCTTGCTGTACTGCCTGTGCTTGCTGCCTGTGCTTGCTGCCTATGCTTGCTGTGCTGCCTGTGCTGCCTGTGCTTGCTGCCTGTGCTTGCTGTGCTGCCTGTGCTTGCTGCCTGTGCTTGCTGCCTCTGCTTGCTGTGCTGCCTGTGCTTGCTGTGCTGCCTGTGTTTGCTGTGCTGCCTGTGCTTGCTTCCTGTGCTTGCTGCCTGTGCTTGCTGTGCTGCCTGTGCTTGCTGTGCTGCCTGTGCTTGCTGTCTGTGCTTGCTGTGCTGCCTGTGTTTGCTGTGCTGCCTGTGCTTGCTGTGCTGCCTGTGCTGCCTGTGCTGCCGGTGCTTGCTGTGCTGCCTGTGCTTGCTGCCTGTGCTTGCTGTGCTGCCTGTGTTTGCTGTGCTGCCTGTGCTTGCTGCCTGTGCTTGCTGTGCTGCCTGTGCTTGCTGCCTGTGCTTGCTGTGCTGCCTGTGCTGCCTGTGCTTGCTGCCTGTGCTTGCTGTGCTGCCTGTGCTTGCTGCCTGTGCTTGCTGCCTATGCTTGCTGTGCTGCCTGTGCTTGCTGCCTGTGCTTGCTGCCTGTGCTTGCTGTGCTGCCTGTGCTTGCTGGCTGTGCTTGCTGTGCTGCCTGTGTTTGCTGTGCTGCCTGTGCTTGCTGCCTGTGCTTGCTGCCTCTGCTTGCTGTGCTGCCTGTGCTTGCTGTGCTGCCTGTGTTTGCTGTGCTGCCTGTGCTTGCTTCCTGTGCTTGCTGCCTGTGCTTGCTGTGCTGCCTGTGCTTGCTGTGCTGCCTGTGCTTGCTGCCTGTGCTTGCTGTGCTGCCTCTGCTTGCTGCCTGTGCTTGCTGCCTGTGCTTGCTGTGCTGCCTGTGCTTGCTGTGCTGCCTGTGCTTGCTGTGCTGCCTGTGCTGCCTGTGCTTGCTGCCTGTGCTTGCTGTGCTGCCTGTGCTTGCTGCCTGTGCTTGCTGCCTATGCTTGCTGTGCTGCCTGTGCTTGCTGCCTGTGCTTGCTGTGCTGCCGGTGCTTGCTGTGCTGCCTGTGCTTGCTGCCTGTGCTTGCTGCCTGTGCTTGCTGTGCTGCCTGTGTTTGCTGTGCTGCCTGTGCTTGCTGCCTGTGCTTGCTGTGCTGCCTGTGCTTGCTGTCTGTGCTTGCTGTGCTGCCTGTGTTTGCTGTGCTGCCTGTGCTTGCTGTGCTGCCTGTGCTGCCTGTGCTGCCGGTGCTTGCTGTGCTGCCTGTGCTTGCTGCCTGTGCTTGCTGTGCTGCCTGTGTTTGCTGTGCTGCCTGTGCTTGCTGCCTGTGCTTGCTGTGCTGCCTGTGCTTGCTGCCTGTGCTTGCTGTGCTGCCTGTGCTGCCTGTTCTTGCTGCCTGTGCTTGCTGTGCTGCCTGTGCTTGCTTCCTGTGCTTGCTGTCTGTGCGTGCTGTGTGCCTGTGCTTGCTGTGCTGCCTGTGCTTGCTGCCTGTGCTTGCTGTGCTTGCTATGCTGCCTGTGCAAGCTGCCTGTGCTTGCTGTTTGTGCTTGCTGTGCTGCCTGTGCTTGCTGTGCTGCCTGTGCTTGCTGCGCTGCCTGTGCTTGCTGTGCTGTCTGTGCTTGCTGCCTGTGCTTGCTGTGCTGCCTGTGCTTGCTGCCTGTGCTTGCTGTGCTGCCTGTGCTTGCTGCCTGTGCTTGCTGTGCTTGCTATGCTGCCTGTGCAAGCTGACTGTGCTTGCTGCCTGTGCTTGCTGTGCTGCCTGTGCTGCTTGTGCTTGCTGCCTGTGCTTGCTGTGCTGCCTGTGCTGCCTGTGCTTGCTGTCTGTGCTTGCTGTGCTGCCTGTGCTTGCTGTGCTTGCTATGCTGCCTGTGCTTTGCTGTGCTGCCTGTGCTTGCTGTGCTGCCTGAGCTGCCTGTGCTTGCTGCCTGTGCTTGCTGCCTTTCCTTGCTGTGCTGCTTGTGCTTGCTGCCTGTGCTTGCTGTGCTGCCTGTGCTTGCTGTGCTGTCTGTGCTTGCTGTGCTGCCTTTGCTTGCTGCCTGTGCTTGCTGCCCGTGCTTGCTGTGCCGCCTGTGCTTGTTGGGCTACCTGTGCTTGCTGTGCTTGCTATGCTGCCTGTGCTTGCTGTGCTGCCTGTGCTTGCTTCCTGTGCTTGCTGTCTGTGCGTGCTGTGTGCCTGTGCTTGCTGTGCTGCCTGTGTTTGCTGCCTGTGCTTGCTGCCTGTGCTTGCTGTGCTTGCTATGCTGCCTGTGCAAGCTGCCTGTGCATGCTGCCTGTGCTTGCTGTGCTGCCTGTGCTGCTTGTGCTTGCTGCCTTTGCTTGCTGTGCTGCTTGTGCTTGCTGCCTGTGCTTGCTGTGCTGCCTGTGCTTGCTGTGCTGTCTGTGCTTGCTGCCTGTGCTTGCTGTGCTTGCTATGCTGCCTGTGCGAGCTGCCTGTGCTTGCTGCCTGTGCTTGCTGTGCTGCCTGTGCTTGCTGCCTATTGCTGCCTGTGCTTGCTGTGCTGCCTCTGCTTGATGTTTGTGCTTGCTGTGCTGCCTGTGCTTGCTGCCTGTGCTTGCTGTGCTGCCTGTGCTTGCTGTGCTGCCTGTGCTTGCTGCCTGTGCTTGCTGTGCTGCCTGTGCTTGCTGTGCTGCCTGTGCTTGCTGCCTGTGCTTGCTGTGCTGCCGGTGCTTGCTACCCGTGCTTGCTCTGCTGCCGGTGCTTGCTGCCTGTGCTTGCTGTGCTGCCTGTGCTTGCCGCCTGTGCTTGTTGTGCTGCCTGTGCTTGCTGTGCTGCCTGTGCTTGCTGCCTGTGCTTGCTGTGCTGCCTGTGCTGCCTGTGCTTGCTGCTGTGCTTGCTGTGCTGCATGTGCTTGCTTCCTGTGCTTGCTGTCTGTGCGAGCTGTGCGCCTGTGCTTGCTGTGCTGCCTGTGCTTGCTGCCTGTGCTTGCTGTGCTTGCTATGCTGCCTGTGCAAGCTGCCTGTGCTTGCTGCCTGTGCTTGCTGTGCTGCCTGTGCTGCCTGTGCTTGCTGCCTGTGCTTGCTGTGCTGCCTGTGTTTGCTGCCTGTGCTTGCTGCCTGTGCTTGCTGTACTGCCTGTGCTTGCTGCCTGTGCTTGCTGCCTATGCTTGCTGTGCTGCCTGTGCTTGCTGCCTGTGCTTGCTGTGCTGCCGGTGCTTGCTGTGCTGCCTGTGCTTGCTGCCTGTGCTTGCTGCCTGTGCTTGCTGTGCTGCCTGTGTTTGCTGTGCTGCCTGTGCTTGCTGCCTGTGCTTGCTGTGCTGCCTGTGCTTGCTGTCTGTGCTTGCTGTGCTGCCTGTGTTTGCTGTGCTGCCTGTGCTTGCTGTGCTGCCTGTGCTGCCTGTGCTGCCGGTGCTTGCTGTGCTGCCTGTGCTTGCTGCCTGTGCTTGCTGTGCTGCCTGTGTTTGCTGTGCTGCCTGTGCTTGCTGCCTGTGCTTGCTGTGCTGCCTGTGCTTGCTGCCTGTGCTTGCTGTGCTGCCTGTGCTGCCTGTTCTTGCTGCCTGTGCTTGCTGTGCTGCCTGTGCTTGCTTCCTGTGCTTGCTGTCTGTGCGTGCTGTGTGCCTGTGCTTGCTGTGCTGCCTGTGCTTGCTGCCTGTGCTTGCTGTGCTTGCTATGCTGCCTGTGCAAGCTGCCTGTGCTTGCTGTTTGTGCTTGCTGTGCTGCCTGTGCTTGCTGTGCTGCCTGTGCTTGCTGCGCTGCCTGTGCTTGCTGTACTGCCTGTGCTTGCTGCCTGTGCTTGCTGTGCTGCCTGTGCTTGCTGCCTGTGCTTGCTGTGCTGCCTGTGCTTGCTGCCTGTGCTTGCTGTGCTTGCTATGCTGCCTGTGCAAGCTGCCTGTGCTTGCTGCCTGTGCTTGCTGTGCTGCCTGTGCTGCTTGTGCTTGCTGCCTGTGCTTGCTGTGCTGCCTGTGCTGCCTGTGCTTGCTGTCTGTGCTTGCTGTGCTGCCTGTGCTTGCTGTGCTTGCTATGCTGCCTGTGCTTGCTGTGCTGCCTGTGCTTGCTGTGCTGCCTGAGCTGCCTGTGCTTGCTGCCTGTGCTTGCTGCCTTTGCTTGCTGTGCTGCTTGTGCTTGCTGCCTGTGCTTGCTGTGCTGCCTGTGCTTGCTGTGCTGTCTGTGCTTGCTGTGCTGCCTTTGCTTGCTGCCTGTGCTTGCTGCCCGTGCTTGCTGTGCCGCCTGTGCTTGTTGGGCTACCTGTGCTTGCTGTGCTTGCTATGCTGCCTGTGCTTGCTGTGCTGCCTGTGCTTGCTTCCTGTGCTTGCTGTCTGTGCGTGCTGTGTGCCTGTGCTTGCTGTGCTGCCTGTGTTTGCTGCCTGTGCTTGCTGCCTGTGCTTGCTGTGCTTTCTATGCTGCCTGTGCAAGCTGCCTGTGCTTGCTGCCTGTGCTTGCTGTGCTGCCTGTGCTGCTTGTGCTTGCTGCCTTTGCTTGCTGTGCTGCTTGTGCTTGCTGCCTGTGCTTGCTGTGCTGCCTGTGCTTGCTGTGCTGTCTGTGCTTGCTGTGCTGCCTTTGCTTGCTGCCTGTGCTTGCTGCCCGTGCTTGCTGTGCCGCCTGTGCTTGTTGGGCTACCTGTGCTTGCTGTGCTTGCTATGCTGCCTGTTCTTGCTGCCTGTGCTTGCTGTGCTGCCTATGCTTGCTGTTTGTGCTTGCTGTGCTGCCTGTGCTTGCTGTGCTGTCTGTGCTTGCTGACTGTGCTTGCTGTGCTGCCTGTGCTTGCTGCCTGTGCTTGCTGTGCTGGCTGTGCTTGCTGCCTGTGCTTGCTGTGCTGCCTGTGCTTGCTGTGCTGCCTGTGCTTGCTGCCTGTGCTTGCTGTGCTGCCTGTGCTTGCTGCCTGTGCTTGCTGTGCTGCCTGTTAGCGATGCATTTGATTTCGCCCATAACACGCGGTAATTCGACAGTTGCACACGACAGTGCGTTGCTGTGTCACCTGTTTTTGGAGGCGCCGAGAGTCGCGGATCATATGTTTACCTCGGCGGCCGGTGCATTGACCTGCGTCTCAGTAAGAGTAAGCATTGTAAACAAATGCGAGAGTGAATCTCGCCGAAGATCGGAGCAGGCTTTGCCTGTTGGAAAGAGGACGGAGCTTGACACCTCTGCACTTCCCCCAGAATCGCTAAAACGAACACATATCGTCGAGCTATTTTGCGGGTTTCTAACATGCCTGTGCTTGCTGTGCTGCCTGTGCTTGCTGCCTGTGCTTGCTGTGCTGCCTGTGCTTGCTGCCTGTGCTTGCTGTGCTGCCTGTGCTTGCTGCCTGTGCTTGCTGTGCTGCCTGAGCTTGCTGCGCTGCCTGTGCTTGCTGTGCTGCCTGTGCTTGCTGCCTGTGCTTGCTGTGCTGCCTGTGCTTGCTGTGCTGCCTTTGCTTGCTGCCTGTGCTTGCTGTGCCGCCTGTGCTTGTTGTGCTGCCTGTGCTTGCTGTGCTGCCTGTGCTGCCTGTGCTTGCTGTCTGTGCGTGCTGTGTGCCTGTGCTTGCTGTGCTGCCTGTGCTTGCTGCCTGTGTTTGCTGTGCTGCCTGTGCTTGCTGTGCTGCCTGTGCTTGCTGCCTGTGCTGCCTGTGCTTGCTGTGCTGCCTCTGCTTGCTGTTTGTGCTTGCTGTGCTGCCTGTGCTTGCTGCCTGTGCTTGCTGTGCTGCCTGTGTTTGCTGTGCTGCCTGTGCTTGCTGCCTGTGCTTGCTGTGCTGCCTGTGCTTGCTGTGCTGCCTGTGCTTGCTGCCTGTGCTTGCTGTGCTGCCGGTGCTTGCTACCCGTGCTTGCTCTGCTGCCGGTGCTTGCTGCCTGTGCTTGCTGTGCTGCCTGTGCTTGCCGCCTGTGCTTGTTGTGCTGCCTGTGCTTGCTGTGCTGCCTGTGCTTGCTGCCTGTGCTTGCTGTGCTGCCTGTGCTGCCTGTGCTTGCTGCTGTGCTTGCTGTGCTGCCTGTGCTTGCTTCCTGTGCTTGCTGTCTGTGCGTGCTGTGCGCCTGTGCTTGCTGTGCTGCCTGTGCTTGCTGCCTGTGCTTGCTGTGCTTGCTATGCTGCCTGTTCAAGCTGCCTGTGCTTGCTGCCTGTGCTTGCTGTGCTGCCTGTGCTGCCTGTGCTTGCTGCCTGTGCTTGCTGTGCTGCCTGTGTTTGCTGCCTGTGCTTGCTGCCTGTGCTTGCTGTACTGCCTGTGCTTGCTGCCTGTGCTTGCTGCCTGTGCTTGCTGCCTGTGCTTGCTGTCCTGCCTGTGCTTGCTGCCTGTGCTTGCTGTGCTGCCTGTGTTTGCTGTGCTGCCTGTGCTTGCTGTGCTGCCTGTGCTTGCTGCCTGTGCTTGCTGTGCTGCCTGTGCTTGCTGCCTGTGCTCGCTGTGCTGCCTGTGCTGCCTGTGCTTGCTGCCTGTGCTTGCTGTGCTGCCTCTGCTTGCTGCCTGTGCTTGCTGCCTGTGCTTGCTGTGCTGCCTGTGCTGCCTGTGCTTGCTGCCTGTGCTTGCTGTGCTGCCTGTGCTTGCTGCCTGTGCTTGCTGCCTATGCTTGCTGTGCTGCCTGTGCTTGCTGCCTGTGCTTGCTGCCTGTGCTTGCTGTGCTGCCTGTGCTTGCTGGCTGTGCTTGCTGTGCTGCCTGTGTTTGCTGTGCTGCCTGTGCTTGCTGCCTGTGCTTGCTGCCTCTGCTTGCTGTGCTGCCTGTGCTTGCTGTGCTGCCTGTGTTTGCTGTGCTGCCTGTGCTTGCTTCCTGTGCTTGCTGCCTGTGCTTGCTGTGCTGCCTGTGCTTGCTGTGCTGCCTGTGCTTGCTGCCTGTGCTTGCTGTGCTGCCTCTGCTTGCTGCCTGTGCTTGCTGCCTGTGCTTGCTGTGCTGCCTGTGCTTGCTGTGCTGCCTGTGCTTGCTGTGCTGCCTGTGCTGCCTGTGCTTGCTGCCTGTGCTTGCTGTGCTGCCTGTGCTTGCTGCCTGTGCTTGCTGCCTATGCTTGCTGTGCTGCCTGTGCTTGCTGCCTGTGCTTGCTGTGCTGCCGGTGCTTGCTGTGCTGCCTGTGCTTGCTGCCTGTGCTTGCTGCCTGTGCTTGCTGTGCTGCCTGTGTTTGCTGTGCTGCCTGTGCTTGCTGCCTGTGCTTGCTGTGCTGCCTGTGCTTGCTGTCTGTGCTTGCTGTGCTGCCTGTGTTTGCTGTGCTGCCTGTGCTTGCTGTGCTGCCTGTGCTGCCTGTGCTGCCGGTGCTTGCTGTGCTGCCTGTGCTTGCTGCCTGTGCTTGCTGTGCTGCCTGTGTTTGCTGTGCTGCCTGTGCTTGCTGCCTGTGCTTGCTGTGCTGCCTGTGCTTGCTGCCTGTGCTTGCTGTGCTGCCTGTGCTGCCTGTTCTTGCTGCCTGTGCTTGCTGTGCTGCCTGTGCTTGCTTCCTGTGCTTGCTGTCTGTGCGTGCTGTGTGCCTGTGCTTGCTGTGCTGCCTGTGCTTGCTGCCTGTGCTTGCTGTGCTTGCTATGCTGCCTGTGCAAGCTGCCTGTGCTTGCTGTTTGTGCTTGCTGTGCTGCCTGTGCTTGCTGTGCTGCCTGTGCTTGCTGCGCTGCCTGTGCTTGCTGTGCTGTCTGTGCTTGCTGCCTGTGCTTGCTGTGCTGCCTGTGCTTGCTGCCTGTGCTTGCTGTGCTGCCTGTGCTTGCTGCCTGTGCTTGCTGTGCTTGCTATGCTGCCTGTGCAAGCTGACTGTGCTTGCTGTGCTGCCTGTGCTGCTTGTGCTTGCTGCCTGTGCTTGCTGTGCTGCCTGTGCTGCCTGTGCTTGCTGTCTGTGCTTGCTGTGCTGCCTGTGCTTGCTGTGCTTGCTATGCTGCCTGTGCTTTGCTGTGCTGCCTGTGCTTGCTGTGCTGCCTGAGCTGCCTGTGCTTGCTGCCTGTGCTTGCTGCCTTTCCTTGCTGTGCTGCTTGTGCTTGCTGCCTGTGCTTGCTGTGCTGCCTGTGCTTGCTGTGCTGTCTGTGCTTGCTGTGCTGCCTTTGCTTGCTGCCTGTGCTTGCTGCCCGTGCTTGCTGTGCCGCCTGTGCTTGTTGGGCTACCTGTGCTTGCTGTGCTTGCTATGCTGCCTGTGCTTGCTGTGCTGCCTGTGCTTGCTTCCTGTGCTTGCTGTCTGTGCGTGCTGTGTGCCTGTGCTTGCTGTGCTGCCTGTGTTTGCTGCCTGTGCTTGCTGCCTGTGCTTGCTGTGCTTGCTATGCTGCCTGTGCAAGCTGCCTGTGCATGCTGCCTGTGCTTGCTGTGCTGCCTGTGCTGCTTGTGCTTGCTGCCTTTGCTTGCTGTGCTGCTTGTGCTTGCTGCCTGTGCTTGCTGTGCTGCCTGTGCTTGCTGTGCTGTCTGTGCTTGCTGCCTGTGCTTGCTGTGCTTGCTATGCTGCCTGTGCGAGCTGCCTGTGCTTGCTGCCTGTGCTTGCTGTGCTGCCTGTGCTTGCTGCCTATTGCTGCCTGTGCTTGCTGTGCTGCCTCTGCTTGATGTTTGTGCTTGCTGTGCTGCCTGTGCTTGCTGCCTGTGCTTGCTGTGCTGCCTGTGTTTGCTGTGCTGCCTGTGCTTGCTGCCTGTGCTTGCTGTGCTGCCTGTGCTTGCTGTGCTGCCTGTGCTTGCTGCCTGTGCTTGCTGTGCTGCCGGTGCTTGCTACCCGTGCTTGCTCTGCTGCCGGTGCTTGCTGCCTGTGCTTGCTGTGCTGCCTGTGCTTGCCGCCTGTGCTTGTTGTGCTGCCTGTGCTTGCTGTGCTGCCTGTGCTTGCTGCCTGTGCTTGCTGTGCTGCCTGTGCTGCCTGTGCTTGCTGCTGTGCTTGCTGTGCTGCATGTGCTTGCTTCCTGTGCTTGCTGTCTGTGCGAGCTGTGCGCCTGTGCTTGCTGTGCTGCCTGTGCTTGCTGCCTGTGCTTGCTGTGCTTGCTATGCTGCCTGTGCAAGCTGCCTGTGCTTGCTGCCTGTGCTTGCTGTGCTGCCTGTGCTGCCTGTGCTTGCTGCCTGTGCTTGCTGTGCTGCCTGTGTTTGCTGCCTGTGCTTGCTGCCTGTGCTTGCTGTACTGCCTGTGCTTGCTGCCTGTGCTTGCTGTGCTGCCTGTGCTTGCTGCCTGTGCTTGCTGTGCTGCCTGTGTTTGCTGTGCTGCCTGTGCTTGCTGCCTGTGCTTGCTGCCTCTGCTTGCTGTGCTGCCTGTGCTTGCTGTGCTGCCTGTGTTTGCTGTGCTGCCTGTGCTTGCTTCCTGTGCTTGCTGCCTGTGCTTGCTGTGCTGCCTGTGCTTGCTGTGCTGCCTGTGCTTGCTGCCTGTGCTTGCTGTGCTGCCTCTGCTTGCTGCCTGTGCTTGCTGCCTGTGCTTGCTGTGCTGCCTGTGCTTGCTGTGCTGCCTGTGCTGCCTGTGCTTGCTGCCTGTGCTTGCTGTGCTGCCTGTGCTTGCTGCCTGTGCTTGCTGCCTATGCTTGCTGTGCTGCCTGTGCTTGCTGCCTGTGCTCGCTGTGCTGCCGGTGCTTGCTGTGCTGCCTGTGCTTGCTGCCTGTGCTTGCTGCCTGTGCTTGCTGTGCTGCCTGTGTTTGCTGTGCTGCCTGTGCTTGCTGCCTGTGCTTGCTGTGCTGCCTGTGCTTGCTGTCTGTGCTTGCTGTGCTGCCTGTGTTTGCTGTGCTGCCTGTGCTTGCTGTGCTGCCTGTGCTGCCTGTGCTGCCGGTGCTTGCTGTGCTGCCTGTGCTTGCTGCCTGTGCTTGCTGTGCTGCCTGTGTTTGCTGTGCTGCCTGTGCTTGCTGCCTGTGCTTGCTGTGCTGCCTGTGCTTGCTGCCTGTGCTTGCTGTGCTGCCTGTGCTGCCTGTTCTTGCTGCCTGTGCTTGCTGTGCTGCCTGTGCTTGCTTCCTGTGCTTGCTGTCTGTGCGTGCTGTGTGCCTGTGCTTGCTGTGCTGCCTGTGCTTGCTGCCTGTGCTTGCTGTGCTTGCTATGCTGCCTGTGCAAGCTGCCTGTGCTTGCTGTTTGTGCTTGCTGTGCTGCCTGTGCTTGCTGTGCTGCCTGTGCTTGCTGCGCTGCCTGTGCTTGCTGTGCTGCCTGTGCTTGCTGCCTGTGCTTGCTGTGCTGCCTGTGCTTGCTGCCTGTGCTTGCTGTGCTGCCTGTGCTTGCTGCCTGTGCTTGCTGTGCTTGCTATGCTGCCTGTGCAAGCTGCCTGTGCTTGCTGCCTGTGCTTGCTGTGCTGCCTGTGCTTGCTGTGCTGTCTGTGCTTGCTGACTGTGCTTGCTGTGCTGCCTGTGCTTGCTGCCTGTGCTTGCTGTGCTGGCTGTGCTTGCTGCCTGTGCTTGCTGTGCTGCCTGTGCTTGCTGTGCTGCCTGTGCTTGCTGCCTGTGCTTGCTGTGCTGCCTGTGCTTGCTGCCTGTGCTTGCTGTGCTGCCTGTTAGCGATGCATTTGATTTCGCCCATAACACGCGGTAATTCGACAGTTGCACACGACAGTGCGTTGCTGTGTCACCTGTTTTTGGAGGCGCCGAGAGTCGCGGATCATATGTTTACCTCGGCGGCCGGTGCATTGACCTGCGTCTCAGTAAGAGTAAGCATTGTAAACAAATGCGAGAGTGAATCTCGCCGAAGATCGGAGCAGGCTTTGCCTGTTGGAAAGAGGACGGAGCTTGACACCTCTGCACTTCCCCCAGAATCGCTAAAACGAACACATATCGTCGAGCTATTTTGCGGGTTTCTAACATGCCTGTGCTTGCTGTGCTGCCTGTGCTTGCTGCCTGTGCTTGCTGTGCTGCCTGTGCTTGCTGCCTGTGCTTGCTGTGCTGCCTGTGCTTGCTGCCTGTGCTTGCTGTGCTGCCTGAGCTTGCTGCGCTGCCTGTGCTTGCTGTGCTGCCTGTGCTTGCTGCCTGTGCTTGCTGTGCTGCCTGTGCTTGCTGTGCTGCCTTTGCTTGCTGCCTGTGCTTGCTGTGCCGCCTGTGCTTGTTGTGCTGCCTGTGCTTGCTGTGCTGCCTGTGCTGCCTGTGCTTGCTGTCTGTGCGTGCTGTGTGCCTGTGCTTGCTGTGCTGCCTGTGCTTGCTGCCTGTGTTTGCTGTGCTGCCTGTGCTTGCTGCCTGTGCTTGCTGTGCTGCCTGTGCTTGCTGCCTGTGCTGCCTGTGCTTGCTGTGCTGCCTCTGCTTGCTGTTTGTGCTTGCTGTGCTGCCTGTGCTTGCTGCCTGTGCTTGCTGTGCTGCCTGTGTTTGCTGTGCTGCCTGTGCTTGCTGCCTGTGCTTGCTGTGCTGCCGGTGCTTGCTACCCGTGCTTGCTCTGCTGCCGGTGCTTGCTGCCTGTGCTTGCTGTGCTGCCTGTGCTTGCCGCCTGTGCTTGTTGTGCTGCCTGTGCTTGCTGTGCTGCCTGTGCTTGCTGCCTGTGCTTGCTGTGCTGCCTGTGCTGCCTGTGCTTGCTGCTGTGCTTGCTGTGCTGCCTGTGCTTGCTTCCTGTGCTTGCTGTCTGTGCGTGCTGTGCGCCTGTGCTTGCTGTGCTGCCTGTGCTTGCTGCCTGTGCTTGCTGTGCTTGCTATGCTGCCTGTGCAAGCTGCCTGTGCTTGCTGCCTGTGCTTGCTGTGCTGCCTGTGCTGCCTGTGCTTGCTGCCTGTGCTTGCTGTGCTGCCTGTGTTTGCTGCCTGTGCTTGCTGCCTGTGCTTGCTGTACTGCCTGTGCTTGCTGCCTGTGCTTGCTGCCTGTGCTTGCTGTCCTGCCTGTGCTTGCTGCCTGTGCTTGCTGTGCTGCCTGTGTTTGCTGTGCTGCCTGTGCTTGCTGTGCTGCCTGTGCTTGCTGCCTGTGCTTGCTGCCTGTGCTTGCTGTGCTGCCTGTGCTTGCTGCCTGTGCTCGCTGTGCTGCCTGTGCTGCCTGTGCTTGCTGCCTGTGCTTGCTGTGCTGCCTGTGCTTGCTGCCTGTGCTTGCTGTGCTTGCTATGCTGCCTGTGCAAGCTGCCTGTGCTTGCTGCCTGTGCTTGCTGTGCTGCCTGTGCTGCTTGTGCTTGCTGCCTGTGCTTGCTGTGCTGCCTGTGCTGCCTGTGCTTGCTGTCTGTGCTTGCTGTGCTGCCTGTGCTTGCTATGCTGCCTGTGCTTGCTGTGCTGCCTGAGCTGCCTGTGCTTGCTGCCTGTGCTTGCTGCCTTTGCTTGCTGTGCTGCTTGTGCTTGCTGCCTGTGCTTGCTGTGCTGCCTGTGCTTGCTGTGCTGTCTGTGCTTGCTGTGCTGCCTTTGCTTGCTGCCTGTGCTTGCTGCCCGTGCTTGCTGTGCCGCCTGTGCTTGTTGGGCTACCTGTGCTTGCTGTGCTTGCTATGCTGCCTGTGCTTGCTGTGCTGCCTGTGCTTGCTTCCTGTGCTTGCTGTCTGTGCGTGCTGTGTGCCTGTGCTTGCTGTGCTGCCTGTGTTTGCTGCCTGTGCTTGCTGCCTGTGCTTGCTGTGCTTGCTATGCTGCCTGTGCAAGCTGCCTGTGCTTGCTGCCTGTGCTTGCTGTGCTGCCTGTGCTGCTTGTGCTTGCTGCCTTTGCTTGCTGTGCTGCTTGTGCTTGCTGCCTGTGCTTGCTGTGCTGCCTGTGCTTGCTGTGCTGTCTGTGCTTGCTGTGCTGCCTTTGCTTGCTGCCTGTGCTTGCTGCCCGTGCTTGCTGTGCCGCCTGTGCTTGTTGGGCTACCTGTGCTTGCTGTGCTTGCTATGCTGCCTGTGCTTGCTGCCTGTGCTTGCTGTGCTGCCTATGCTTGCTGTTTGTGCTTGCTGTGCTGCCTGTGCTTGCTGTGCTGTCTGTGCTTGCTGACTGTGCTTGCTGTGCTGCCTGTGCTTGCTGCCTGTGCTTGCTGTGCTGCCTGTGCTTGCTGTGCTGCCTGTGCTTGCTGCCTGTGCTTGCTGTGCTGCCTGTGCTTGCTGCCTGTGCTTGCTGTGCTGCCTGTGCTTGCTGCCTGTGCTTGCTGTGCTGCCTGTTAGCGATGCATTTGATTTCGCCCATAACACGCGGTAATTCGACAGTTGCACACGACAGTGCGTTGCTGTGTCACCTGTTTTTGGAGGCGCCGAGAGTCGCGGATCATATGTTTACCTCGGCGGCCGGTGCATTGACCTGCGTCTCAGTAAGAGTAAGCATTGTAAACAAATGCGAGAGTGAATCTCGCCGAAGATCGGAGCAGGCTTTGCCTGTTGGAAAGAGGACGGAGCTTGACACCTCTGCACTTCCCCCAGAATCGCTAAAACGAACACATATCGTCGATCTATTTTGCGGGTTTCTAACATGCCTGTGCTTGCTGTGCTGCCTGTGCTTGCTGCCTGTGCTTGCTGTGCTGCCTGTGCTTGCTGCCTGTGCTTGCTGTGCTGCCTGTGCTTGCTGCCTGTGCTTGCTGTGCTGCCTGAGCTTGCTGCGCTGCCTGTGCTTGCTGTGCTGCCTGTGCTTGCTGCCTGTGCTTGCTGTGCTGCCTGTGCTTGCTGTGCTGCCTTTGCTTGCTTGCTGTGCTGCCTTTGCTTGCTGCCTGTGCTTGCTGTGCCGCCTGTGCTTGTTGTGCTGCCTGTGCTTGCTGTGCTGCCTGTGCTGCCTGTGCTTGCTGTCTGTGCGTGCTGTGTGCCTGTGCTTGCTGTGCTGCCTGTGCTTGCTGCCTGTGTTTGCTGTGCTGCCTGTGCTTGCTGCCTGTGCTTGCTGTGCTGGCTGTGCTTGCTGCCTGTGCTTGCTGTGCTGCCTCTGCTTGCTGCCTGTGCTTGCTGTGCTGCCTGTGCTTGCTGCCTGTGCTTGCTGTGCTGCCTGTGCTTGCTGCCTGTGCTTGCTGTGCTGCCGGTGCTTGCTGTGCTGCCTGTGCTTGCTGCCTGTGCTTGCTGTGCTGCCTGTGCTGCCTGTGCTTGCTGTGCTGCCTGTGCTTGCTTCCTGTGCTTGCTGTCTGTGCGTGCTGTGCGCCTGTGCTTGCTGTGCTGCTTGTGCTTGCTGCCTGTGCTTGCTGTGCTTGCTATGCTGCCTGTGCAAGCTGCCTGTGCTTGCTGCCTGTGCTTGCTGTGCTGCCTGTGCTGCCTGTGCTTGCTGCCTGTGCTTGCTGTGCTGCCTGTGCTTGCTGCCTGTGCTTGCTGCCTGTGCTTGCTGTGCTGCCTGTGTTTGCTGTGCTGCCTGTGCTTGCTGCCTCTGCTTGCTGTGCTGCCTGTGCTTGCTGTGCTGCCTGTGTTTGCTGTGCTGCCTGTGCTTGCTTCCTGTGCTTGCTGCCTGTGCTTGCTGTGCTGCCTGTGCTTGCTGCCTGTGCTTGCTGTGCTTGCTATGCTGCCTGTGCAAGCTGCCTGTGCTTGCTGCCTGTGCTTGCTGTGCTGCCTGTGCTGCTTGTGCTTGCTGCCTGTGCTTGCTGTGCTGCCTGTGCTTGCTGTGCTGTCTGTGCTTGCTGTGCTGCCTTTGCTTGCTGCCTGTGCTTGCTGCCCGTGCTTGCTGTGCCGCCTGTGCTTGTTGGGCTACCTGTGCTTGCTGTGCTGCCTGTGCTGCCTGTGCTTGCTGTCTGTGCTTGCTGTGCTGCCCGTGCTTGCTGTGCCGCCTGTGCTTGTTGGGCTACCTGTGCTTGCTGTGCTTGCTATGCTGCCTGTGCTTGCTGCCTGTGCTTGCTGTGCAGCCTATGCTTGCTGTTTGTGCTTGCTGTGCTGCCTGTGCTTGCTGTGCTGTCTGTGCTTGCTGACTGTGCTTGCTGTGCTGCCTGTGCTTGCTGTGCTGCCTGTGCTTGCTGCCTGTGCTTGCTGTGCTGCCTGTGCTTGCTGCCTGTGCTTGCTGTGCTGCCTGTGCTTGCTGTGCTGCCTGTGCTTGCTGTGCTGCCTGTGCTTGCTGCCTGTGCTTGCTGTGCTGCCTGTGCTTGCTGCCTGTGCTTGCTGTGCTGCCTGTGCTTGCGGCCTGTGCTGCCTGTTAGCGATGCATTTGATTTCGCCCATAACACGCGGTAATTCGACAGTTGCACACGACAGTGCGTTGCTGTGTCACCTGTTTTTGGAGGCGCCGAGAGTCGCGGATCATATGTTTACCTCGGCGGCCGGTGCATTGACCTGCGTCTCAGTAAGAGTAAGCATTGTAAACAAATGCGAGAGTGAATCTCGCCGAAGATCGGAGCAGGCTTTGCCTGTTGGAAAGAGGACGGAGCTTGACACCTCTGCACTTCCCCCAGAATCGCTAAAACGAACACATATCGTCGAGCTATTTTGCGGGTTTCTAACATGCCTGTGCTTGCTGTGCTGCCTGTGCTTGCTGCCTGTGCTTGCTGTGCTGCCTGTGCTTGCTGCCTGTGCTTGCTGTGCTGCCTGTGCTTGCTGCCTGTGCTTGCTGTGCTGCCTGAGCTTGCTGCGCTGCCTGTGCTTGCTGTGCTGCCTGTGCTTGCTGCCTGTGCTTGCTGTGCTGCCTTTGCTTGCTTGCTGTGCTGCCTTTGCTTGCTGCCTGTGCTTGCTGTGCCGCCTGTGCTTGTTGTGCTGCCTGTGCTTGCTGTGCTGCCTGTGCTGCTTGTGCTTGCTGCCTGTGCTTGCTGTGCTGCCTGTGCTTGCTGTGCTGTCTGTGCTTGCTGTGCTGCCTTTGCTTGCTGCCTGTGCTTGCTGCCCGTGCTTGCTGTGCCGCCTGTGCTTGTTGGGCTACCTGTGCTTGCTGCGCTGCCTGTGCTTGTTGTGCTGCCTGTGCTTGCTGTGCTGCCTGTGCTTGCTGTGCTGCCTGCGCTTGCTGCCTGTGCTTGCTGTGCTGTCTGTGCTTGCTGCCTGTGCAAGCTGCCTGTGCTTGCTGTGCTGCCTGTCCTTGCTGTGCTGCCCGTGCTTGCTGCCTGTGCTTGTTGTGCTGCCTGTGCTTGCTGCCTGTGCTGTGCTGCCTGTGCTTGCTGTGCTGCCTGCGCTTGCTGCCTGTGCTTGCTGTGCTGTCTGTGCTTGCTGCCTGTGCTTGCTGTGCTGCCTGTGTTTGCTGCTTGTGCTTGCTGCCTGTGCTTGCTGCCTGTGCTTGCTGTGCTGCCTGTGCTTGCTGCCTGTGCTGCCTGTGCTTGCTGTGCTGCCTGCGCTTGCTGCCTGTGCTTGCTGTGCTGCCTGTGCTTGCTGCCTGTGCTTGCTGTGCTGCCTGTGCTTGCTGCCTGTGCTTGCTGTGCTGCCTGTGTTTGCTGCTTGTGCTTGCTGCCTGTGCTTGCTGCCTGTGCTTGCTGTGCTGCCTGTGCTTGCTGCCTGTGCTGCCTGTGCTTGCTGTGCTGCCTCTGCTTGCTGTTTGTGCTTGCTGTTTGTGCTTGCTGTGCTGCCTGTGCTTGCTGTGCTGCCTGTGTTTGCTGTGCTGCCTGTGCTTGCTGCCTGTGCTTGCTGTGCTGCCGGTGCTTGCTACCCGTGCTTGCTCTGCTGCCGGTGCTTGCTGCCTGTGCTTGCTGTGCTGCCTGTGCTTGCCGCCTGTGCTTGTTGTGCTGCCTGTGCTTGCTGTGCTGCCTGTGCTTGCTGCCTGTGCTTGCTGTGCTGCCTGTGCTGCCTGTGCTTGCTGCTGTGCTTGCTGTGCTGCCTGTGCTTGCTTCCTGTGCTTGCTGTCTGTGCGTGCTGTGCGCCTGTGCTTGCTGTGCTGCCTGTGCTTGCTGCCTGTGCTTGCTGTGCTTGCTATGCTGCCTGTGCAAGCTGCCTGTGCTTGCTGCCTGTGCTTGCTGTGCTGCCTGTGCTGCCTGTGCTTGCTGCCTGTGCTTGCTGTGCTGCCTGTGTTTGCTGCCTGTGCTTGCTGCCTGTGCTTGCTGTACTGCCTGTGCTTGCTGCCTGTGCTTGCTGCCTGTGCTTGCTGCCTGTGCTTGCTGTCCTGCCTGTGCTTGCTGCCTGTGCTTGCTGTGCTGCCTGTGTTTGCTGTGCTGCCTGTGCTTGCTGTGCTGCCTGTGCTTGCTGCCTGTGCTTGCTGCCTGTGCTTGCTGTGCTGCCTGTGCTTGCTGCCTGTGCTCGCTGTGCTGCCTGTGCTGCCTGTGCTTGCTGCCTGTGCTTGCTGTGCTGCCTGTGCTTGCTGCCTGTGCTTGCTGTGCTGCCTGTGCAAGCTGCCTGTGCTTGCTGCCTGTGCTTGCTGTGCTGCCTGTGCTGCTTGTGCTTGCTGCCTGTGCTTGCTGTGCTGCCTGTGCTGCCTGTGCTTGCTGTCTGTGCTTGCTGTGCTGCCTGTGCTTGCTGTGCTTGCTATGCTGCCTGTGCTTGCTGTGCTGTCTGTGCTTGCTGTGCTGCCTGAGCTGCCTGTGCTTGCTGCCTGTGCTTGCTGCCTTTGCTTGCTGTGCTGCTTGTGCTTGCTGCCTGTGCTTGCTGTGCTGCCTGTGCTTGCTGTGCTGCCTTTGCTTGCTGCCTGTGCTTGCTGCCCGTGCTTGCTGTGCCGCCTGTGCTTGTTGGGCTACCTGTGCTTGCTGTACTTGCTATGCTGCCTGTGCTTGCTGTGCTGCCTGTGCTTGCTTCCTGTGCTTGCTGTCTGTGCGTGCTGTGTGCCTGTGCTTGCTGTGCTGCCTGTGTTTGCTGCCTGTGCTTGCTGCCTGTGCTTGCTGTGCTTGCTATGCTGCCTGTGCAAGCTGCCTGTGCTTGCTGCCTGTGCTTGCTGTGCTGCCTGTGCTGCTTGTGCTTGCTGCCTTTGCTTGCTGTGCTTCTTGTGCTTGCTGCCTGTGCTTGCTGTGCTGCCTGTGCTTGCTGTGCTGTCTGTGCTTGCTGTGCTGCCTTTGCTTGCTGCCTGTGCTTGCTGCCCGTGCTTGCTGTGCCGCCTGTGCTTGTTGGGCTACCTGTGCTTGCTGTGCTTGCTATGCTGCCTGTGCTTGCTGCCTGTGCTTGCTGTGCTGCCTATGCTTGCTGTTTGTGCTTGCTGTGCTGCCTGTGCTTGCTGTGCTGTCTGTGCTTGCTGACTGTGCTTGCTGTGCTGCCTGTGCTTGCTGCCTGTGCTTGCTGTGCTGCCTGTGCTTGCTGTGCTGCCTGTGCTTGCTGCCTGTGCTTGCTGTGCTGCCTGTGCTTGCTGCCTGTGCTTGCTGTGCTGCCTGTGCTTGCTGCCTGTGCTCGCTGTGCTGCCTGTGCTTGCTGCCTGTGCTTGCTGTGCTGCCTGTGCTTGCTGCCTGTGCTTGCTGTGCTTGCTATGCTGCCTGTGCAAGCTGCCTGTGCTTGCTGCCTGTGCTTGCTGTGCTGCCTGTGCTTGCTGCCTGTGCTTGCTGTGCTGCCTGTGCTTGCTGCCTGTGCTTGCTGTGCTGCCGGTGCTTGCTGTGCTGCCTGTGCTTGCTGCCTGTGCTTGCTGTGCTGCCTGTGCTGCCTGTGCTTGCTGTGCTGCCTGTGCTTGCTTCCTGTGCTTGCTGTCTGTGCGTGCTGTGCGCCTGTGCTTGCTGTGCTGCTTGTGCTTGCTGCCTGTGCTTGCTGTGCTTGCTATGCTGCCTGTGCAAGCTGCCTGTGCTTGCTGCCTGTGCTTGCTGTGCTGCCTGTGCTGCCTGTGCTTGCTGCCTGTGCTTGCTGTGCTGCCTGTGCTTGCTGCCTGTGCTTGCTGCCTGTGCTTGCTGTGCTGCCTGTGCTTGCTGCCTGTGCTTGCTGTGCTGCCTGTGTTTGCTGTGCTGCCTGTGCTTGCTGCCTCTGCTTGCTGTGCTGCCTGTGCTTGCTGTGCTGCCTGTGTTTGCTGTGCTGCCTGTGCTTGCTTCCTGTGCTTGCTGCCTGTGCTTGCTGTGCTGCCTGTGCTTGCTGCCTGTGCTTGCTGTGCTTGCTATGCTGCCTGTGCAAGCTGCCTGTGCTTGCTGCCTGTGCTTGCTGTGCTGCCTGTGCTGCTTGTGCTTGCTGCCTGTGCTTGCTGTGCTGCCTGTGCTTGCTGTGCTGTCTGTGCTTGCTGTGCTGCCTTTGCTTGCTGCCTGTGCTTGCTGCCCGTGCTTGCTGTGCCGCCTGTGCTTGTTGGGCTACCTGTGCTTGCTGTGCTGCCTGTGCTGCCTGTGCTTGCTGTCTGTGCTTGCTGTGCTGCCCGTGCTTGCTGTGCCGCCTGTGCTTGTTGGGCTACCTGTGCTTGCTGTGCTTGCTATGCTGCCTGTGCTTGCTGCCTGTGCTTGCTGTGCTGCCTATGCTTGCTGTTTGTGCTTGCTGTGCTGCCTGTGCTTGCTGTGCTGTCTGTGCTTGCTGACTGTGCTTGCTGTGCTGCCTGTGCTTGCTGTGCTGCCTGTGCTTGCTGCCTGTGCTTGCTGTGCTGCCTGTGCTTGCTGCCTGTGCTTGCTGTGCTGCCTGTGCTTGCTGTGCTGCCTGTGCTTGCTGTGCTGCCTGTGCTTGCTGCCTGTGCTTGCTGTGCTGCCTGTGCTTGCTGCCTGTGCTTGCTGTGCTGCCTGTGCTTGCGGCCTGTGCTGCCTGTTAGCGATGCATTTGATTTCGCCCATAACACGCGGTAATTCGACAGTTGCACACGACAGTGCGTTGCTGTGTCACCTGTTTTTGGAGGCGCCGAGAGTCGCGGATCATATGTTTACCTCGGCGGCCGGTGCATTGACCTGCGTCTCAGTAAGAGTAAGCATTGTAAACAAATGCGAGAGTGAATCTCGCCGAAGATCGGAGCAGGCTTTGCCTGTTGGAAAGAGGACGGAGCTTGACACCTCTGCACTTCCCCCAGAATCGCTAAAACGAACACATATCGTCGAGCTATTTTGCGGGTTTCTAACATGCCTGTGCTTGCTGTGCTGCCTGTGCTTGCTGCCTGTGCTTGCTGTGCTGCCTGTGCTTGCTGCCTGTGCTTGCTGTGCTGCCTGTGCTTGCTGCCTGTGCTTGCTGTGCTGCCTGAGCTTGCTGCGCTGCCTGTGCTTGCTGTGCTGCCTGTGCTTGCTGCCTGTGCTTGCTGTGCTGCCTTTGCTTGCTTGCTGTGCTGCCTTTGCTTGCTGCCTGTGCTTGCTGTGCCGCCTGTGCTTGTTGTGCTGCCTGTGCTTGCTGTGCTGCCTGTGCTGCTTGTGCTTGCTGCCTGTGCTTGCTGTGCTGCCTGTGCTTGCTGTGCTGTCTGTGCTTGCTGTGCTGCCTTTGCTTGCTGCCTGTGCTTGCTGCCCGTGCTTGCTGTGCCGCCTGTGCTTGTTGGGCTACCTGTGCTTGCTGCGCTGCCTGTGCTTGTTGTGCTGCCTGTGCTTGCTGTGCTGCCTGTGCTTGCTGTGCTGCCTGCGCTTGCTGCCTGTGCTTGCTGTGCTGTCTGTGCTTGCTGCCTGTGCAAGCTGCCTGTGCTTGCTGTGCTGCCTGTCCTTGCTGTGCTGCCCGTGCTTGCTGCCTGTGCTTGTTGTGCTGCCTGTGCTTGCTGCCTGTGCTGTGCTGCCTGTGCTTGCTGTGCTGCCTGCGCTTGCTGCCTGTGCTTGCTGTGCTGTCTGTGCTTGCTGCCTGTGCTTGCTGTGCTGCCTGTGTTTGCTGCTTGTGCTTGCTGCCTGTGCTTGCTGCCTGTGCTTGCTGTGCTGCCTGTGCTTGCTGCCTGTGCTGCCTGTGCTTGCTGTGCTGCCTGCGCTTGCTGCCTGTGCTTGCTGTGCTGCCTGTGCTTGCTGCCTGTGCTTGCTGTGCTGCCTGTGCTTGCTGCCTGTGCTTGCTGTGCTGCCTGTGTTTGCTGCTTGTGCTTGCTGCCTGTGCTTGCTGCCTGTGCTTGCTGTGCTGCCTGTGCTTGCTGCCTGTGCTGCCTGTGCTTGCTGTGCTGCCTCTGCTTGCTGTTTGTGCTTGCTGTTTGTGCTTGCTGTGCTGCCTGTGCTTGCTGTGCTGCCTGTGTTTGCTGTGCTGCCTGTGCTTGCTGCCTGTGCTTGCTGTGCTGCCGGTGCTTGCTACCCGTGCTTGCTCTGCTGCCGGTGCTTGCTGCCTGTGCTTGCTGTGCTGCCTGTGCTTGCCGCCTGTGCTTGTTGTGCTGCCTGTGCTTGCTGTGCTGCCTGTGCTTGCTGCCTGTGCTTGCTGTGCTGCCTGTGCTGCCTGTGCTTGCTGCTGTGCTTGCTGTGCTGCCTGTGCTTGCTTCCTGTGCTTGCTGTCTGTGCGTGCTGTGCGCCTGTGCTTGCTGTGCTGCCTGTGCTTGCTGCCTGTGCTTGCTGTGCTTGCTATGCTGCCTGTGCAAGCTGCCTGTGCTTGCTGCCTGTGCTTGCTGTGCTGCCTGTGCTGCCTGTGCTTGCTGCCTGTGCTTGCTGTGCTGCCTGTGTTTGCTGCCTGTGCTTGCTGCCTGTGCTTGCTGTACTGCCTGTGCTTGCTGCCTGTGCTTGCTGCCTGTGCTTGCTGCCTGTGCTTGCTGTCCTGCCTGTGCTTGCTGCCTGTGCTTGCTGTGCTGCCTGTGTTTGCTGTGCTGCCTGTGCTTGCTGTGCTGCCTGTGCTTGCTGCCTGTGCTTGCTGCCTGTGCTTGCTGTGCTGCCTGTGCTTGCTGCCTGTGCTCGCTGTGCTGCCTGTGCTGCCTGTGCTTGCTGCCTGTGCTTGCTGTGCTGCCTGTGCTTGCTGCCTGTGCTTGCTGTGCTTGCTATGCTGCCTGTGCAAGCTGCCTGTGCTTGCTGCCTGTGCTTGCTGTGCTGCCTGTGCTGCTTGTGCTTGCTGCCTGTGCTTGCTGTGCTGCCTGTGCTGCCTGTGCTTGCTGTCTGTGCTTGCTGTGCTGCCTGTGCTTGCTGTGCTTGCTATGCTGCCTGTGCTTGCTGTGCTGTCTGTGCTTGCTGTGCTGCCTGAGCTGCCTGTGCTTGCTGCCTGTGCTTGCTGCCTTTGCTTGCTGTGCTGCTTGTGCTTGCTGCCTGTGCTTGCTGTGCTGCCTGTGCTTGCTGTGCTGCCTTTGCTTGCTGCCTGTGCTTGCTGCCCGTGCTTGCTGTGCCGCCTGTGCTTGTTGGGCTACCTGTGCTTGCTGTACTTGCTATGCTGCCTGTGCTTGCTGTGCTGCCTGTGCTTGCTTCCTGTGCTTGCTGTCTGTGCGTGCTGTGTGCCTGTGCTTGCTGTGCTGCCTGTGTTTGCTGCCTGTGCTTGCTGCCTGTGCTTGCTGTGCTTGCTATGCTGCCTGTGCAAGCTGCCTGTGCTTGCTGCCTGTGCTTGCTGTGCTGCCTGTGCTGCTTGTGCTTGCTGCCTTTGCTTGCTGTGCTTCTTGTGCTTGCTGCCTGTGCTTGCTGTGCTGCCTGTGCTTGCTGTGCTGTCTGTGCTTGCTGTGCTGCCTTTGCTTGCTGCCTGTGCTTGCTGCCCGTGCTTGCTGTGCCGCCTGTGCTTGTTGGGCTACCTGTGCTTGCTGTGCTTGCTATGCTGCCTGTGCTTGCTGCCTGTGCTTGCTGTGCTGCCTATGCTTGCTGTTTGTGCTTGCTGTGCTGCCTGTGCTTGCTGTGCTGTCTGTGCTTGCTGACTGTGCTTGCTGTGCTGCCTGTGCTTGCTGCCTGTGCTTGCTGTGCTGCCTGTGCTTGCTGTGCTGCCTGTGCTTGCTGCCTGTGCTTGCTGTGCTGCCTGTGCTTGCTGCCTGTGCTTGCTGTGCTGCCTGTTAGCGATGCATTTGATTTCGCCCATAACACGCGGTAATTCGACAGTTGCACACGACAGTGCGTTGCTGTGTCACCTGTTTTTGGAGGCGCCGAGAGTCGCGGATCATATGTTTACCTCGGCGGCCGGTGCATTGACCTGCGTCCCAGTAAGAGTAAGCATTGTAAACAAATGCGAGAGTGAATCTCGCCGAAGATCGGAGCAGGCTTTGCCTGTTGGAAAGAGGACGGAGCTTGACACCTCTGCACTTCCCCCAGAATCGCTAAAACGAACACATATCGTCGATCTATTTTGCGGGTTTCTAACATGCCTGTGCTTGCTGTGCTGCCTGTGCTTGCTGCCTGTGCTTGCTGTGCTGCCTGTGCTTGCTGCCTGTGCTTGCTGTGCTGCCTGTGCTTGCTGCCTGTGCTTGCTGTGCTGCCTGAGCTTGCTGCGCTGCCTGTGCTTGCTGTGCTGCCTGTGCTTGCTGCCTGTGCTTGCTGTGCTGCCTGTGCTTGCTGTGCTGCCTTTGCTTGCTGCCTGTGCTTGCTGTGCCGCCTGTGCTTGTTGTGCTGCCTGTGCTTGCTGTGCTGCCTGTGCTGCCTGTGCTTGCTGTCTGTGCGTGCTGTGTGCCTGTGCTTGCTGTGCTGCCTGTGCTTGCTGCCTGTGTTTGCTGTGCTGCCTGTGCTTGCTGCCTGTGCTTGCTGTGCTGGCTGTGCTTGCTGCCTGTGCTTGCTGTGCTGCCTCTGCTTGCTGCCTGTGCTTGCTGTGCTGCCTGTGCTTGCTGCCTGTGCTTGCTGTGCTGCCTGTGCTTGCTGCCTGTGCTTGCTGTGCTGCCGGTGCTTGCTACCCGTGCTTGCTCTGCTGCCGGTGCTTGCTGCCTGTGCTTGCTGTGCTGCCTGTGCTTGCCGCCTGTGCTTGTTGTGCTGCCTGTGCTTGCTGTGCTGCCTGTGCTTGCTGCCTTTGCTTGCTGTGCTGCCTGTGCTGCCTGTGCTTGCTGCTGTGCTTGCTGTGCTGCCTGTGCTTGCTTCCTGTGCTTGCTGTCTGTGCGTGCTGTGCGCCTGTGCTTGCTGTGCTGCTTGTGCTTGCTGCCTGTGCTTGCTGTGCTTGCTATGCTGCCTGTGCAAGCTGCCTGTGCTTGCTGCCTGTGCTTGGTGTGCTGCCTGTGCTGCCTGTGCTTGCTGCCTGTGCTTGCTGTGCTGCCTGTGCTTGCTGCCTGTGCTTGCTGCCTGTGCTTGCTGCCTGTGCTTGCTGTGCTGCCTGTGCTTGCTGCCTGTGCTTGCTGTGCTGCCTGTGTTTGCTGTGCTGCCTGTGCTTGCTGCCTCTGCTTGCTGTGCTGCCTGTGCTTGCTGTGCTGCCTGTGTTTGCTGTGCTGCCTGTGCTTGCTTCCTGTGCTTGCTGCCTGTGCTTGCTGTGCTGCCTGTGCTTGCTGCCTGTGCTTGCTGTGCTTGCTATGCTGCCTGTGCAAGCTGCCTGTGCTTGCTGCCTGTGCTTGCTGTGCTGCCTGTGCTGCTTGTGCTTGCTGCCTGTGCTTGCTGTGCTGCCTGTGCTTGCTGTGCTGTCTGTGCTTGCTGTGCTGCCTTTGCTTGCTGCCTGTGCTTGCTGCCCGTGCTTGCTGTGCCGCCTGTGCTTGTTGGGCTACCTGTGCTTGCTGTGCTGCCTGTGCTGCCTGTGCTTGCTGTCTGTGCTTGCTGTGCTGCCCGTGCTTGCTGTGCCGCCTGTGCTTGTTGGGCTACCTGTGCTTGCTGTGCTTGCTATGCTGCCTGTGCTTGCTGCCTGTGCTTGCTGTGCTGCCTATGCTTGCTGTTTGTGCTTGCTGTGCTGCCTGTGCTTGCTGTGCTGTCTGTGCTTGCTGACTGTGCTTGCTGTGCTGCCTGTGCTTGCTGTGCTGCCTGTGCTTGCTGCCTGTGCTTGCTGTGCTGCCTGTGCTTGCTGCCTGTGCTTGCTGTGCTGCCTGTGCTTGCTGTGCTGCCTGTGCTTGCTGTGCTGCCTGTGCTTGCTGCCTGTGCTTGCTGTGCTGCCTGTGCTTGCTGCCTGTGCTTGCTGTGCTGCCTGTGCTTGCTGCCTGTGCTTGCTGTGCTGCCTGTTAGCGATGCATTTGATTTCGCCCATAACACGCGGTAATTCGACAGTTGCACACGACAGTGCGTTGCTGTGTCACCTGTTTTTGGAGGCGCCGAGAGTCGCGGATCATATGTTTACCTCGGCGGCCGGTGCATTGACCTGCGTCTCAGTAAGAGTAAGCATTGTAAACAAATGCGAGAGTGAATCTCGCCGAAGATCGGAGCAGGCTTTGCCTGTTGGAAAGAGGACGGAGCTTGACACCTCTGCACTTCCCCCAGAATCGCTAAAACGAACACATATCGTCGAGCTATTTTGCGGGTTTCTAACATGCCTGTGCTTGCTGTGCTGCCTGTGCTTGCTGCCTGTGCTTGCTGCCTGTGCTTGCTGTGCTGCCTGTGCTTGCTGCCTGTGCTTGCTGTGCTGCCTGTGCTTGCTGCCTGTGCTTGCTGTGCTGCCTGAGCTTGCTGCGCTGCCTGTGCTTGCTGTGCTGCCTGTGCTTGCTGCCTGTGCTTGCTGTGCTGCCTGTGCTTGCTGTGCTGCCTTTGCTTGCTTGCTGTGCTGCCTTTGCTTGCTGCCTGTGCTTGCTGTGCCGCCTGTGCTGGTTGTGCTGCCTGTGCTTGCTGTGCTGCCTGTGCTGCTTGTGCTTGCTGCCTGTGCTTGCTGTGCTGCCTGTGCTTGCTGTGCTGTCTGTGCTTGCTGTGCTGCCTTTGCTTGCTGCCTGTGCTTGCTGCCCGTGCTTGCTGTGCCGCCTGTGCTTGTTGGGCTACCTGTGCTTGCTGCGCTGCCTGTGCTTGTTGTGCTGCCTGTGCTTGCTGTGCTGCCTGTGCTTGCTGTGCTGCCTGCGCTTGCTGCCTGTGCTTGCTGTGCTGTCTGTGCTTGCTGCCTGTGCAAGCTGCCTGTGCTTGCTGTGCTGCCTGTCCTTGCTGCGCTGCCCGTGCTTGCTGCCTGTGCTTGCTGTGCTGCCTGTGCTTGCTGCCTATGCTTGCTGTGCTGCCTGTGCTGTGCTGCCTGTGCTGTGCTGCCTGTGCTGTGCTGCCTGTGCTTGCTGTGCTGCCTGCGCTTGCTGCCTGTGCTTGCTGTGCTGTCTGTGCTTGCTGCCTGTGCAAGCTGCCTGTGCTTGCTGTGCTGCCTGTCCTTGCTGTGCTGCCCGTGCTTGCTGCCTGTGCTTGCTGTGCTGCCTGTGCTTGCTGCCTATGCTTGCTGTGCTGCCTGTGCTGTGCTGCCTGTGCTGTGCTGCCTGTGCTGTGCTGCCTGTGCTTGCTGTGCTGCCTGTGCTTGCTGCCTGTGCTTGCTGTGCTGCCTGTGTTTGCTGCTTGTGCTTGCTGCCTGTGCTTGCTGCCTGTGCTTGCTGTGCTGCCTGTGCTGGCTGCCTGTGCTTGCTGTGCTGCCTGTGCTTGCTGCCTGTTAGCGATGCTTTTGATTTCGCCCATAACACGCGGTAATTCGACAGTGGCACACGACAGTGCGTTGCTGTGTCACCTGTTTTTGGAGGCGCCGAGAGTCGCGGATCATATGTTTACCTCGGCGGCCGGTGCATTGACCTGCGTCCCAGTAAGATTAAGCATTGTAAACAAATGCGAGAGTGAATTTCGCCGAAGATCGGAGCAGGCTTTGCCTGTTGGAAAGAGGACGGAGCTTGAACCCTCTGCACTTCCCCCAGAATCGCTAAAACGAACACATCTCGTCGAGCTCTTTTGCGGGTTTCTAACATGCCTGTGCTTGCTGCCTGTGCTTGCTGTGCTGCCTGTGCTGCCTGTGCTTGCTGCCTCTGTTTACTGTGTTGCCTGTGCTTGCTGTGCTGCCTGTGCTTGATGCCTGTGCTTGCTGTGCTGCCTGTGCTTGCTTCCTGTGCTGCCTGTGCTTGCTATGCTGCCTGTGCTGCCTGTGCTTGCTGTGCTGCCTGTGCTTGATGCCTGTGCTTGCTGTGCTGCCTGTGCTTGCTTCCTGTGCTGCCTGTGCTTGCTATGCTGCCTGTGCTGCCTGTGCTTGCTGCCTTTGCTTGCTGTGCTGCCTGTGCGTGCTGTCTGTGCTGCCTGTGCTTGCTGTGCTGCCTGTGCTTGCTGCCTGTGCTTGCTGTGCTGCCTGTGCTTGCTGCCCGTGCTTGCTGTGCTGCCTGTGCTTGCTGCCTGTGCTTGCTGTGCTGCCTGTGCTTGCTGTGCTGCCGGTGCTTGCTGTGCTGCCTGTGCTTGTTGCCTGTGCTTGCTGCCTGTGCTTGCTGTGCTGCCTGTGCTTGCTGCCTGTGCTTGCTGTGCTGCCTGTGCTTGCTGCCTGTGCTTGCTGCCTGTGCTTGCTGTGCTGCCTGTGCTTGCTGCCTGTTAGCGATGCTTTTGATTTCGCCCATAACACGCGGTAATTCGACAGTGGCACACGACAGTGCGTTGCTGTGTCACCTGTTTTTGGAGGCGCCGAGAGTCGCGGATCATATGTTTACCTCGGCGGCCGGTGCATTGACCTGCGTCTCAGTAAGAGTAAGCATTGTAAACAAATGCGAGAGTGAATTTCGCCGTAGATCGGAGCAGGCTTTGCCTGTTGGAAAGAGGACGGAGCTTGACCCCTCTGCACTTCCCCCAGAATCGCTAAAACGAACACATCTCGTCGAGCTATTTTGCGGGTTTCTAACATGCCTGTGCTTGCTGCCTGTGCTTACTGTGTTGCCTGTGCTTGCTGTGCTGCCTGTGCTTGTTGCCTGTGCTTGCTGTGCTGCCTGTGCTTGCTGCCTGTGCCTTCTGTGCTGCCTGTGCTTGCTGCCTGTGCTTGCTGTGCTGCCTGTGCTTGCTTCCTGTGCTGCCTGTGCTTGCTATGCTGCCTGTGCTGCCTGTGCTTGCTGCCTTTGCTTGCTGTGCTACCTGTGCTTGCTGTCTGTGCTTGCTGTGCTGCCTGTGCTTGCTATGTTGCCTGTGCTTGCTGTGCTTGCTATGCTGCCTGTGCAAGCTGCCTGTGCTTGCTGTGCTGCCTTTGCTTGCTGCATGTGCTTGCTGCCTGTGCTTGCTGCCTGTGCTTGCTCTGCTGCCTGTGCTTGCTGTGCTGTCTGTGCTTGCTGACTGTGCTTGCTGTGCTGCCTGTGCTTGCTGCCTGTGCTTGCTGCGCTGCCGATGCTTGCTGTGCTTGCTGCCTGGGCTTGTTGCCTGTGCTTGCTGCCTGTGCTTGCTATGCTGCCTGTGCTTGCTGCCTGTGCTTGCTGTGCTGCCTGTGCTTGCTGCCTGTGCTTGCTGTGCTGCCTGTGCTTGCTGCCTGTGCTTGCTGTGCTGCCTGTGCTTGCTGCCTCTGCTTGCTGTGCTGCCTGTGCTTGCTGCACTTGCTGTGCTGCCTGTGCTTGCTGTGCTGCCTGTGCTTGCTGTGCTGCCTGTGCTTGCTGCCCGTGCTTGCTGTGCTGTCTGTGCTTGCTGCCTGTGCTTGCTGTGCTGCCTATGCTTGCTGTTTGTTCTTGCTGTGCTGCCTGTGCTTGCTGTGCTGCCTGAGCTGCCTGAGCTGCCTGTGCTTGCTGCCTGTGCTTGCTGTGCTGCCTGTGCTTGCTGCCTGTGCTTGCTGTGCTGCCTGTGCTTGCTGCCTGTGCTTGCTGTGCTGCCTGTACTTGCTGTGCTGCCTGTGCTTGCTGCCTGTGCTTGCTGTGCTGCCTGTGCTTGCTGCCTGTGTTTGCTGTGCTGCCTGTGCTTGCTGCCTGTGCTTGCTGCCTGTGCTGCTTGTGTTTGCTGTGCTGCCTGTGCTTGCTGTGCTGCCTGTGCTTGCTGCGTGTGCTTGCTGTGCTGCCTGTGCTTGCTGTGCTGCCTGTTAGCGATGCATTTGATTTCGCCCATAACACGCGGTAATTCTACAGTGGCACACTACAGTGCGTTGCTGTGTCACCTGTTTTTGGAGGCGCCGAGAGTCGCGGATCATATGTTTACCTCGGCGGCCGTTGCATTGACCTGCGTCTCAGTAAGAGTAAGCATTGTAAACAAATGCGAGTGTGAATCTGGCCGAAGATCGGAGCAGGCTTTGCCTGTTGGAAAGAGGACGGAGCTTGACCCCTCTGCACTTCCCCCAGAATCGCTAAAACGAACACATCTCGTCGAGCTATTTTGCGGGTTTCTAACATCAGAAGTGGGATATAGTGAATTTTACGCGCCTTAGCTGCAAAGCTAATTCTTGATTCATTTTTGTTGATTTTATTGTGCTGTGGATTGTGTCGTGTTGTGTTTCTTTGTGTGCTTTTGTTGGTTTCCTCGTTTTATTTTTTTTCCCTTTCGTTTTGTTCGGCACGTGATCGGGACACTAAAAAATGGAGAACTCGCGTGCTCCCCCGTCCTTGGAGGACATCATCCGCCAAGTGGTAGCCGAAATTGCAAGAGGCGTAATGCCGGCTACCCCGAAGATTATTAATGCAACGACACCTCCTCTTTTGGATATGGTGCCGCAATTCCGTGGTACCGAACTGAATGACGACGCTAATGCTTGGTGCAACGAAGTGGAACATATCACTCGTGATTCGACCCCGCAACAGCGGTTGAGTGCCGCCACCCATGCGCTTGCGGGTTCTGCTAAAGCATGGTACCAAGAATGGAAAGGGAGACCCCGAACGTGGGACAAATTCAAGGAGGACTTGTGCGCCATTTTCGGTCCGCAGAAGAAACTCCACGAATGCTTGCTACGGGCGCTGACCTATAACAGCGACGACGCGACCACGTACGTGGAATATGCAAGGAAAAAAGCGGGCTATCTCGAGTAGGCGCGTGTAGCATTTCGACCCGATGAATTGGTGGAGCTGACAATTAGCACAATCACAGATCAGAACGTGCGACAGGCCATGCTGTCCGCGAATTACGCGACGCCATCGGCGCTGATCACGGGCACGACCAATTTCGTAAAAGAAACGAAACCAAGGGAAAGATTTGCACGCGATGGCGGAGAACGCGCTCCGAACCGACAAGACGGCAGATGCTACCAATGCAATGAGCTGGGACATTAACGGGTGAATTGCCCGAAAAGGAGAAAATTATTACCGCAACGGGAAACTCCCAGCGTAACTAACTACAATTTTTGCAAAAAGAGGGGCCATACCGAATCGCAATGTTGGGCGAAGCAGCGAACTGCCCAAAACCATCAAGGTTCGAAGAAACCCGATGCCAACGTGTGCTACTCAGTAGAACACAAACTGACACCAATACTATTGAGACAGATGATCGTACGACGCTGTTGGATCGACAATGGCGCAACATGTTCCCTCGTGAGAGAAAGTGTTGCCGACCGAGCAAACTGCAAAGTAAACGCGTACACGACGACAATACAAGGACTGTGTGAGTCTAGCACGACGACCGTCGGATGCACATCAGCATTAATTCAGACGGAGGATGTGTCCACTGAGTTGGATTTGTTTGTTGTCCCGGATACTGCAATACCGTACGAGGTCATCATCGGGAAGAATGTCCTGGTGCATGCCGATCTACGCATTGTGACGGAACCTGATGGGACGACGAGGCTTCAACGGTGCGGACTTGTCACGGCAGAAAGGAACGAGGCTACAACGAAGGCAACGTGCTTCACACTCGACGTTGCGAACGATTCTCTTAGAGATCTTTTAAGAAAATTCGAGCGAATGTTGACCACTGGCAATCACGTGCGGTCCGTAAGTACGGCGGAACTCAATATAATTACTCAGGGGAACAAGGTAATAAATTACCACCCTTACCGTCTGTCACTTTCGGAACGGGAGAAATTAAGGGGGATCATAGATGACCTCATAAGTAACGGCATAATACGCGAAAGCAACTCGCCGTTTGCAAGCCGCGTTATCTTAGTGAAAAAGAAAAATGGAGAGGACCGTCTGTGCGTGGATTTCGGGGCGTTAAATAGAATTACGGTTCAAGACAGATACCCTTTACCACTAATCGACGATCAATTGGATCGTTTGGGAAAGGGTAGGGTATTTACTACGATAGACATGGCCGCGGAATTTTGCCAAATACCCATTGCCGCCGATTCAATTTGTAAAACTGCCTTTGTTACCCCCGACGGGCATTATGAGTATATCCGTATGCCGTTCGGCCTTTGTAATGCGCCCGCTGTCTTTCAGAGAGCCATTAACGCGGCTCTAGGCAACCTAAGAAATAGCATCGCATTAGTCTATATGGACGATATTTTGATCCCATCGCAAACGGTCGAGGAAGGGCTACAGAGTTTAGAGCGCGTGTTGGAGGTATTGGATAAGGCAGGATTCACGTTAAACATCGCAAAATGTAAATTTTTTGAAACTTCGATCAAGTACCTGGGTCGAGAGATATCATCCGAAGGCATAAAGCCAGGCAAAGAAAAAGTTAAAGCCCTAGTAGAATCACCAGTTCCGAACAATGTGAAGCAGAAAAGACAATTTATTGGCCTAGCGAGTTATTTCCGGAAGTTTGTACCTGAATTCGCGGTGCGAACGGCGTGCTTGACCAAATTAACAAAACATAATGAGCCGTGGGTATGGGGTAAAGAACAGGAAGAAGCGCGATCGTACATCATAGACAAACTGAGTACACACCCTTTGCTCGTAATATTGGACCCAACGCGAGATACGGAGCTCCACACCGACGCTAGTTCCTTTGGATATGGTGCAATACTCTTCCAAAGAGTGGAAAAGGAACTACGCGTGGTCGCATATTTAAGTCGTCGTACCAGCCCAGAGGAATCGCGCTATCATTCGTATGAACTAGAGACACTCGCGATTGTGAACGCACTGAAATACTTCCGCGTATATCTGCTTGGTATGCAGTTTAAAATTGTCACCGACTGTAATGCCATTAAGGCTACGCAAAACAAAAAAGATTTATTACCACGCGTAGCTCGTTGGTGGATATTTCTACAAGACTTTTCCTTTGATCTTGAATATAGGAAAGGCAAATACGTAGAGCACGTGGATTATTTAAGTAGAAATCCGTGTAAAAACTATCGCGTAAACGTAATTTGTGAGGGCTCCTGGCTAAAAATCGCGCAGAAAAATAATGAAGAAACGCAAAACATGATCGAGCGGGTAAAGTCGAACAAAACTGTTATTACGGATTTCGAGCTAAGAGACGGTATACTGTGTCGAAAAACACTCCGGGACACAGGTCGAGTGATCTACCGAAGTTTTGTCCCGAAGGGAAGCCGCCTTGGTTTGTTGCGTCTGTACCATGACGAAAACTGTCATGCAGGCTTTGAAAAAACATACGACCGCATCGCGAAAAAATACTGGTTCCCAAAAATGCTAAGATTTGTCCGTAAGTACATCGATCACTGCATTACTTGCGTAGTATGCAAACGACAGACCGGACCGAAACAAGGGAAATTGCACCCAATTGAAAAGAAGCCTTTCCCCTTCGACACGATACACTGTGACTGTGTCGGTCCATTTGAAAAAACGAAAGATGGATATGAACACCGCCGTATAGTTAGCAGACAACTATCACCGATTTCGCTTATTTTGGTCCCAATCGTTTACGATAGTTTACGCAAGTTTACGCAATCGATTTCAGAGTTTACGAAATCGTAGTTTGCCCGTAATTAACAATTTCGAGAATGGGGTAATGTAGGTCTTGCAAGCGCCGCCAGTGGCCGAAAGCAGAAGCTGACCAGATGCGGAACCTGGCGAAATATCTTTTACGTATCTCGTGTGCAACGGTCTCAATCGTTTACGAATAGTTTTCGCAAGCTGCTGTATCAATTTCGGAGTTTACGAAATCGTATTTTGGCCGTAATTAACAATTTCGGGAATGGGGTAATGTAGATCATGCGAGCGCCTCCAGTGGCCGAAAGCAGAAGCTGACCAGATGCGGAACTTGGCAAAATAATTTTGACGTATCTCGTGTGTAACGGTCTCAATCGTTTACGAATAGTTTTCGCAAGCTGCTGTATTGATTTCGGAGTTTACGAAATCGTATTTTGGCCGTAATTAACAATTTCGGGAATGGGGTAATGTAGATCTTGCGAGCGCCTCCAGTGGCCGAAAAGAGAACCTGACCAGATGCAAACTCTGCCGAAATAATTTTGACGTATCTTGTGTGTAACGGTCTCAATCGTTTACGAATAGTTTTCGCAAGCTGCTGTATCGATTTCGGAGTTTACGAAATAGTAGTTTGCCTGTAATTAACAATTTTATAATCGGCTATCGTGCAGCGTTGATTTGCTCGCAAGCGCCGACGTTTCCCGAAGGGAGAAGCTGACCAGATACAGAAATAACTTTGACGTATCTCGTGTGTAATGGTCTCAGTCGTTTACGAATAGTTTACGCAAGCTGCTGTATCGATTTCGGAGTTTACGAAATCATAATTTGCCCGTAATTAACATTTTCAGAATCGGCTATCGTGCAGTGTTGATTTGCTCGCAAGCGCCTCCGTTGGCCGAAGGGAGAAGCTCATCAGATGTATACCCTGACCAAGTAGTTTTGACTTTTGACGTATCTCACGTCTTCCATCGACAAGTAGTACAAGAAAAATATTGTATCGTGGAATTGAGCAATGAGTTGCAAGTGATTCCAACCTGTTGGTTAAATGCTAACAAAAGTGTGAGCAAGTGGCCAGGCCACGTCAAGTCGCTGAACAAATTAGAGAAATTAGTAATTTCCGAGGCTTTATCTCAAACCTCGTGAGAGGATTGTGCAGTTATTAGCGTTGCTTTGTGTCGACAGGTATGTATAGTGGATATTATTAATAATGTGTGTATGTGTTTATATATAATATAGATGTCTATATTTTTTATACCTAGAAGACCTGTTGATATCATAATATTAAACAATTATATACTTTGTAGATGATTGAGTATGGGCCCAAGAAAAATTAAACGAGGCACAGGACACATCTGATGTTTTCTATTCGGATGAGCTCTTGGAATATGAGTTAGCTGCGGCCTTAAAAAACCGAAGGAGGGCTACGGTCAAAAGGGTCATATCCTCGGAAAAAGAGAGTATGGAGTCCATATCTAAAAACCCAAGAAAAAATCAACATATGAGGACACATTCACAGACGAGCGGAGAGTACATTAACCAATCTACTAATAACACCTGTAATGCTTGAACCCTTATTCGATTCATCAACACCTGGCGGTTTGACGTTCATTGCATATGATGAGAATGAACCCCCTACCACTGTTTACATAGCCATGGAGGTAAGCTTCATATTATCGGAGTGTATTCATAATAATCATGATTATTGCAAATGTTTCTCATCTTTTTCTAATGTCCCTTAGCTACTGAAACTATTGCAGCTCAAGGCAGTGCCTGTGGAGACTGGGAGCATCATCCATACACCTTAGAAATTGGTAAATAAAACAAATAAACCATTCATATCAATGCTTCTACCTTCTGTTTTCCATATTTTAGGATTTCAAACTGTTACGTCCTCCGTTTTTCGGCACCCTGCGTACACCGGGTATACCGGGGATCGGAAGACAGACGAAGTGACCGGCCTGATAAGAGATTTGACGTGTCAGCGGAGCGGCTCGCTGAAACGTCGCACGCGCCTAAATATACTCGGTGTCCTGATTCGACACTAAACCTACGTGTATCCTCGCGTCCGACTGGTTACGGCGCGGAAAGTGTGGGCGTAGCTGGTGACTCGGAATTACACCAACCCGAGAATCTATTCGCGTCCGAATGGTTACGGCACAGGCAATGTGAGCGTCGCTGGTGACTCGGGATTACACCAACCTGAGAATCTACTCGCGTCCGAATGGTTACGGCACAGACAATGTGAGCGTCGCTGGTGACTCGGGATTACACCAACCTGAGAATATACTCGCGTCCGAATGGTTACGGCACAGAAAGTATGGGCGTTGCTGGTGACTTGGAATTACACCAACCCGAGAATCTACTAGCGTCCGTGCGGTTACGGCGCAGAAAGTGTGGGCGTCGCTGGTGACTCGGAATTACACCAACCCGAGAATCTACTCGCGTCCGTGCGGTTACGGCGCAGAAAGTGTGGGCGTCGCTGGTGACTCGGAATTACACCAACCCGAGAATCTACTAGCGTCCGTGCGGTTACGGCGCAGAAAGTATGGGCGTCGCTGGTGACTCGGAATTACACCAACCCGAGAATCTACTCGCGTCCGTGCGGTTACGGCGCAGAAAGTGTGGGCGTCGCTGGTGACTCGGAATTACACCAACCCGAGAATCTACTAGCGTCCGTGCGGTTACGGCGCAGAAAGTGTGGGCGTCGCTGGTGACTCGGAATTACACCAACCCGAGAATCTACTCGCGTCCGTGCGGTTACGGCGCAGAAAGTGTGGACGTCGCTGGTGACTCGGAATTACACCAACCCGAGAATCTACTCGCGTCCGTGCGGTTACGGCGCAGAAAGTGTGGGCGTCGCTGGTGACTCGGAATTACACCAACCCGAGAATCTACTAGCGTCCGAATGGTTACGGCGCAGGCAATGTGAGCGTCGCTGGCGTCTCGGGGTGCTCTCTGGTTATGGGTTTGAGCGGGAGAATAGTTGCGATCCGTGGATACGACCACTGACCTCGGCCCCGAACCGTGGTGCGCCGAAAGTGGTTGAGGGGCCACGATCGTAGCGAGGGGGCCCGCCGCGGGCTAACGAAACCTGTGAGCTGATGACGCGCGAAAGATTCGCAGAGGGGTCACCGGAACTCGGGGGTTCGACGGTGCCCACGGGATATTGCCCGTACGGCGACTCAGGCACAGGCTCGAAGGCGGCAGCAAGGACCACTCGATTTATGAGGGGGCCCGCCGCGGGCTAACGAAACCTGTGAGCTGATGTCGCGCGAAAGATTCGCAGAGGGGTCACCGGAACTCGGAGGTTCGACGGTGCCCACGGGATATTGCCCGTACGGCGACTCAGGCACAGGCTCGAAGGCGGCAGCAAGGACCACTCGATTTATGCGCCCGGCGGTTTCGGTATCGCGGGAAGAAAGGGGTGAAATCCCCTGTCTAATTACACTCAGAGAACACTCCGATAACCAGGTTTTACGCGGGTGTACGTGTAGTGTTGCGAGGATGGGTGTGCAGTGGGTGATTCACGAGACTGTGTACATGCTGTTTATTGGTTAATCGAACCCTACAATTTGGAGTGGACTGCTCCACTTCGTTATCGCGACCGGAGAATCGGAGATTGAGACTAGACGCAGTGTCTCAATCACGCAAGTTACTTATGATTAGTTGAATTTCGAAGGCTTCACCGCGCTGGTTGCCTAGAATGGTCTGAATTGCAAAGACTGCTTGGTTACACAAACCTGGTGTTGCCTGACGAGATACAGGAACAATGGCACCGATTCTACCGCGTTGGTTATTCACTTGGACTTAACTTGATTCTATTGACTCGACTAGACTTGACTTGATTATATTCGTTACACTTGATTCACTTGAAAGATACCGAAGGTAAATACTACGTCGGGTGTTACGCTTCGCACCCGCACTTGAATTCTCTATACGCGAACAACGGTGCAGTTCGGAGCACTGCACCCAAAGAAGTGAATTGAAGTAACACGTTCAACGAGTAAGTCACAAGTCCCGAACAGTAAGTCGCGGTCAAGAGTAAGTGGTAACCAAGAGTGCGCGTACAGGTATTTGCCGTAACCAAGAGTGTCCGAAGAGGGTCTCGTACTGCCCTATATAGACGCCGTGCTCCGCTGAGCGGCATTCGCATGCTGACACTGCATCAGCGTTATATCCTGGGAACGGCGCGCCAGATGCCTTTCCCAGGACTTGGCTACACGTATATTATCTTTTGGAATTCCTATTCTGGCAGGTTGCGTTACTTGGCGGTTGTCCGGTCGCTCGGCGCGAGAATTTGGCGGAGCTTTTCCTTGTACGTTTCGCTTGTTCCCTACTCGCGTCGTCTTGGCTATCGCTCGGGTGTAAGTTACCTCTACTTGTCGCGCGCGGCGTGTCTTATCGATAACGGGGGTTCGTGAGAACCGCACTTCATTCGTAAAGTTAGATTAGAGTAAATCTTAGAACTACTGAGCGAACGGGAGACTGCGGCGAGAATGATCGATTAGTTATTCTTGACTAATTTAGAAAAGCGAAAAATTGTGGCGGGTGGAGGACGTAGGACGTAACACAAACTATGTTTACAAAATGCTGTCTACGATATCTTTACAAATAAAGGATCTGAACACAAAAGTCGATTTTTTGTTGGAGCCCAAAAATTAAAATGCCGAAATTGATGAGGACGAAACATCCGAAAATGAATTGCAGCGGGTTCCCATAGTGCAAAGTATGGATGATTTGGCCTCATTTTAGCCCAAACTTGAACAGACTGAATTTTAGAAAAAATTGGTAATTATTTTTTAATCACATGTGCTTCTAAAGTACCATTATTGTTCTACAACGTAAAAAGTAATATCTTTCGTGGAATAAAATATAATAATGACCATCCAATACATTTCCTCCCAACAGCTGAGGTTTCCTGAACATGTAGTTGTCAGCATCAAAAGTATTGAAGTCACGTCACTGCTCATTTGAGTATAATGCCTATTCAGATGAATGTACTATTAAAGTTTCTATGGGCGTGGGCGTGGGCATGGGCATGGGTAAAGGTAAAGGATATATAAGGATAGGTTTGGTGCATGTCCGCGAGAGAATCATTATTTCATGTTTTTACGTTAATTCCACAATACTCTTTCTCGCCTATGAAGGAATCAATACATGGTGTTTTTTGTGTTGAATTCACATCTCTCTCCCTATAACTATCAATTTTATTGGTTCATATTGATCTGCAATACTCTTTTGCTTTCACAATATTTCTATTATAACTTATATTAATTAGTTGCTGGTTTGATCTGCCTTTTATGTACACATGATAACATCATGAAATTTTTCGGATTCGTCGACTTAAATATTGTTGGCCCAGGTAAGCTGACTATGTGCGTAGCAGCTGTAATATCCCGAGTACTTGCAGACGGAATCGCAGTAAATTTCATTTGGCAGGGCCGCTTGCAGAAGCAAAGCTTTCAAAAATTGCGGACTGCGAACTTATTCCAAAGTATTTTCCTACAGATATACATTATTAATAATCTTTTAATAATCACTAATATTCTTTTATTATTTTATAGTAGTCTGTATGCCCGTTGGCAATAATAAGTTGAAAAAGGCGGAAGTAAATGACGTCATTGGCAAGTGGTTCACTCAAGCAAAAACGAGAATTGAGCAAAAAATGAAATCTTAATAAATAGAATTGAGACTAGGTTAAGATTTTGTTATATTTACTATTATATTTAGTGTAGTTTTTATAATTACTGTTATATTTAATGTAAATATTTTATTTGTACTTTTATATTTAGTGTAATTTAATATTTCATTAATAAAAATAATATATTGTAAAACAAATGTTCTTGAATTATTCATAATGTAAAACAGAATCGTATGTAGGATATAATATTGAATGAATATTCTTAGGACCTTGATGCAATATTCTGTGTCATCTTCCTGCAATATTCCCGCAAATTTCGAGGGGGCTGACATAGGAATATTGCAGCAATATTCCTACAATACTCCGACAATGTGACCTGCAAGGTTCAGCATTGCAAAGTAATATTTGTGCTACATGCCAACAAAATTCCTTGCAGTCGTGAAATTTACAATTTCAGAATCGGCTATCATGCAGCTTCTCCCTTTTATGTTATCGCGATCAAGTTTTTGCTCGATCCGTGGCTGCCGGAAGGAGGCTGGGAAGAGCCTCTTGAAAAGTGTGGGCGAGAAGTTCTATGACACTATTTGATGCACAACCTGTTCTTGTTCTTTATTTTTACCTTCTACACTTTGTTTCTGATAAGCGCGTAATATATGCAATGTGGCCGACGCGCGTATGAGTTTGAAATTCTCAAAAGAAGAATAGTACACTATGTACAAAAGTTTCTGACTATATCGAGAGACACGTGCTTTCGGTTTCGATGGCGGAACAAGAAGACCGCCGCGCCTGGGAAGGGGAAACCGCTCAGCCGTCTTCCCAGGCTCGTCTGTGTACGACATGGTGGTGTGTGCGCCAATCAGACGCCTAATACGGCTGATGTACACACACACATTAACGGTGCTCCCTGACTGTGAGCGCGGGAACGCAGTGTCTTCTGGGCGCCATGCAGTCTGCCGCATGGCGCTAACCCGCGTACCAACGGCAGTGCGTCACGTCACGCTCACGCGCTTAATAGAACCGGCGCGCAATTTAACCTCTGAGGTGTACAAGTCCCAATCCTCAACACTCTATGTCCGACGAGCGATTCTCGCCTCGGCCAACGGCGGCGCTTGCGAGCTGCACGTTAGCCGATCCTGAAATTGTTAATAACGAGCAAAGTACAATTTCGTAAACTCCGAAATCGATACAGCAGATTGCGAAAACTATTCGTAAACGATTGAGACCGTTACACACGAGATACGTCAAAACTATTTCGCCAGAGTTTGCATCTGGTCAGCTTCGCTCCCCGGCCACGGTGGCGCTGCGCGGTAGCAGACGATAATTACTAGATATTAAAATTGTTAATTACGGGCAAACTACGATTTCGTAAACTCTGAAATCGATTGCGTAAACTTGCGTAAACTATTCGTAAACCATTGAGACCAAAATAGCCGAAAACTATGATAGTCGTCTGCTAACTATACACCCACCTAAAAATTGTTAATTACGGGCAAACTACGATTTCGTAAACTCTGAAATCGATTGCGTAAACTTGCGTAAACTATTCGTAAACGATTGAGACGAAAATAGCCGAAATCTATGATAGTTGTCTGCTAACTATACGGCGGTCGCAGGCTCCCTTATAGAGAAATTAAAGACAAACAAGCCCATATTCTTATCGCTGTCGGTACAATAGGTATTTGCACGGATGCATGTGGGTAAACGATGACGGGATCTCGATAGGTACACAAACGTCTTTTTAAAAACAGCTGAGGTACACGGAGCGTCACGGTCGCAGCAATAACTCAGATTAGGAAACACTTTGATTGGAGCTTCGAACAGGCCCCCTCCTTTCGTTCATTCCGCAGTTGCGTCGGTTGATTGGTTCGTGGGCTGTGCCCATTTGACTTTCTTTACTTCCTCCTTGCCTTGTTACGGGTGGTGCGCCCGTTTTTCCTTCTAACGCCGTATCTCGTGTCCGCCGCTTCGCCTGCCGTTGTTTCTAGGGCCGTGCCGGCTTCCACGTCGGTGGCTTCGGCGACGTCGCTGAGCCCTGCGGGTCCCGACTTGGAGTCGGTCCGGGGGGTGAGCCGGAGTTCTGGGCGAACGCCTCACCACATGCCCATGGTGTTGCTCTAGTAGAGGTTTCTCGGGGCGACCGTAACACCGTGCTGGCTATGCATGCTATGCACTGATCTCTGACAAACGGTCCTGCAGGGTACTACGTATAGTGCCGGGCCTATTATTCGGCGAAGTGGGTACCTTGTAGGGTGCCGCGCTCTGAAAATTGTTCTGCAACATTTTTTTTCTTCGGTGCGCCCCCGTTTTCTTAAGAAAAATTGCTATCTGTGGGGTTGAAACGTTTAATGCCGGCCCTTCACTCTGCTAAAGGTAAACATACCGACACCACAAACAATTTTTGGGAGACATCGAATCATATACTTTGACATAAATATATTCATCCGTAAGTATGTGTTGTATTAGAAAGCTTCCAAAATATTGTTCAAACGTGAAACGAAACGATCCTAACCCAATCAGCGATTGGCGAAGACAGGTGAGATTAGTTAATATTAAAAAATTAAACTGCAGAAATGTGTCAAATCTTGGAGAGTTAAAATTTTACAATGTAAGAAATGTTAAAAATTATGTAAGCTTCGCATATTTCTGGCCATGGTTTCTTCAACGTACTGATTTGCTTTCAGACACTGTGCAATGTGAAAAAATTGAAAGAATCATATGGGAAAAATTGGCTAAACTTTGGAACATACCATCTCAATACCGCATCCTATATCAATTTACGTGAGTACCACCACAATAGGATACATCCACTAGATCTACAACTAAAATGTAATAGACATTTACATTAGTTCACTTTTGTATGTTATAGAATCCTGATGAGGAAACTAATTGTTTTGAAACATGTAAGGGATGAAATATATTGATTCATTCCATTCTCAACCCAGAAGAGGGCAATCCTACATTATACATTATGTATACAATTCTTTTCCTGATTCCGCTGTTCAACTTGGTGTTGGAAACAAATGTAAAATTTTGTTGCTGCTATGGTGGGTTGGTCCCTGTTCAGGGCATTGGATTTGGTATGAAGTTTCAATGTAATAAATGGCTTCATTTTACAGGTTCATTGCCTATATTATATTATCAAGAATGACCTGAGCACTAAATTGTTCTGGCCCCATATTGGTAACTGGAAGTAACATGGACGGCAAAAGTCATGTATGTTATGAAACAATTGATCTGAGGTACGTGTATTTTTATATTTTGAGCTATTTGTCAATATAATTTTCATCAGTTCTTCACATTATTAAAACAATTTTGTATGAACCCACTTAGCATGATGACATCTTCGAAAAATCGCAAGGACAATCAATACCCACATAACGAATATCCGGGGGAAATACACATATGCTATTCCGACATGTGGCCTGGGTATCGTGAGGAAGAGGAATTCAGAGGTGAATACTACTTCGCCATACATACAAGCGAGATCGCGTTAGGCAGCTTTTGAATATTCTGTCAGTTTATATGGATAGGATACGTTTTATTGATTTGACGACGCGAATAAATACCATTGTTTGTAAACTAAAATGTACTTCACATATGTCACTGATATTTGATGTATATTTAGGTGAATTATAATAGGATTAATAAATTTATTACAGTGTTATTATGAATTTACTTTAATATAATCCTTCAAACATAATAAAAAGTACCGTATTAGATATACTATTACTTATATATATATATATATATACTATTTTATATTACACTATTACTTTAATATCATAAATAATTCATATTAAAACGTGCATTAATGTGTGTATTGGGCACGTTGCGAGTACAATGATTTGGAAACCAACATATATATAATCCTAGTAACTTTTGTAGTTCCCTGCAGGACCGTCTGTGACTCCACCATTCAATTGGCTTCACATAGCCAGCACGGGATCCAGTGATAGTAAATCTGGCACGAAAACTCCATTGAAGTTTTTTGGGTGGGGGAAACATCGGCAAGTGTGCGTGCTTGTCCGTGAGGACGGAAGGACGGAACTATGCTGCATCCCCTTTCAACCAGCAACGCGCGTTGCGTCTTTGTTCGACATGCAGTCGCGGCGTCGCGTCTTCGTTCCGCACACAGGCCGGTGACAGTGGTGCCAGATTGCGCATAAGGCATCGCCCGTACCATTGCGTTCTTTCAGCCGGAAGGCAAATCGGGCACCACCGCGCTGAGCAGAGCGCGATGCAGAGAAAAGTGAATCGGGGAGAGTTTGGGATTGATTCGTCGTACTCATCGTCGCTCGTCGACGCGTTGGTTTTTTTCGTACGTTCGCGCCCAGTCATGGTTCAATTTTTTTCACAAAACAATTTTTTCTTTTAATTATTTATCACACGACAACAAACGACATTCATTTACAAATATTTTAGTACTTACTACGGATAGTTTTTAATATTTTGTCAACGGAATAGATGTGTCGTATTGGTTTATAATAGATATGGGCAAAATATATATTTCATAAATTTTGGTTTCAGTAACATTAATCTTTCTATGGTAGTAATAAATAAGAAAGTATATAATAAATCTCAATTATTGCGAAATTATGCATTAACCGTGAAACAAGTAACAGGAGCTTCTTGCACTAGAACGTTCTGAGGGATCGTACTAACACGCGATTTTAACACACGACAACTTACGTCAGGAAGAATTTGCTTGACCCGACGCGACGACGCCGACGGTGCGAATGTTTCTATGAGTTGTTCTTTATGATTTGTTTTCTAAATAGAAGGTGACCAAATTGTGCATATATTCTAACAGTTCTCATCAAGTCCCATCACATTGATTTGAAACCTTTTTCTTACTACGCACGCTTAGTTTAACAACGCTATCCCCATTTCGAGAAAGAAGAAGGTGTTCCTTCTTTGGCAATGCACCATGCATACTGTAATCCATATGTACGTCCATTGTCGCATTCTGCCCACGAAATGTCGCAACGTGCGTATTGTCGAAGAAGGCATGATAAAAGACGACAATAATAGCAAAAACTCTGTCAATGGAAAACCGAAACTCACTTTGTGCCGCTCCCGACTAATTGGAATATCTGAAAAGTCAAACCATTCTGAGCGCGTATTTTACGTACCTACTGCAAATTATTTCCCCGGGACTCTAACTGACTTTTCCAATGTCATTTATTCGTCATTATTTTGCAACCAATTGTACGATATGTATTACTTTTAAATGCACATGTACAGAGTCCACAGGTTGCGCTAGTCAGCTTTTTTCCTGTAAACGGTAAGTATTAGACAAAATTATCTAGGAAAGGGTTCAATGGGATCATAATATCTATCTTCTACGAGACTTCATTCTATTGAAAAGTGCAACGCTGCACCCGACAAATGCAAATGCGTATGTAAGGTTGTAGTTTATATAATTTCAGATACGTGGAGTTCCACGCCACCCATGAGGTGCCACGTCTAGCGCGTTCGGTTTTTTAACGTGGACCGTCGCCTATAGCCCTATTATACCACATTTTATGATAATAATCATACAGCGTACGGCAATACCTCTGTCCACTTTGAACGACGGAGATATTGAAGGTGGACAGAGTTACTGCCCCACGCTGTGGAAGTAAGGATTAGAAAAGAAATGAGATCACTATCAAACGATTTTACATCTATTGGAGCAGATAAACATTAAATTTTTCACAAAAATTTCGACAACAATTCCCCCAGAAACTTGTTTCTTTAATTATAAATAAACGACTAACTATCAAACGTTGGTATTGAATATCATTCACTATCAAACGATTTTACATCTATTGGCGCAGATAAACATTAAATTTTTCACAAAAATTTCGACAACAATTTCCCCTAGACACTTATTTCTTTGATTACAAGCAAACGGCTAACTATCAAACGTTTGTATTGGACTATCAAACACTATCAAACGACCTTCAAACGATTGCAACTATTAAAACTCAAATCGGTTGAGTTGGGGGTGCTAACTATACGGTGCTAAATTTTACTGAAAGCTGGAACAACGCAAGATTTACTTTTGTCTAGTTTTATCTGGTAACTTCGCTACCTGACACTTTACCGAGAGGTGGAACAGCCCGGCCTTAGTCGTTTATTTATAATTAAAGAAACAAATTTCTGGGGGAATTTTTGTCGAAATGTTTGTGAAAAATTTAATTATTATCTATACCAATAGATGTAAAATCGTTTGATAGTGAATGATATTCAATACAAACGTTTGATAGTTAGTCGTTTATTTATAATTAAAGAAACAAATTTCTAGGGGAAATTTTGTCGTAGGCATACTCTCACATTTCATTATTAATCTGCGGAAATAGATGTAAAATCGTTTGATAGTGATTGATAGTCGGGTACAAAGGTTTGATAGTCCGGTGCAGATGTTTGATAGTTCTTCGTTAGCTTACAATCGAAGAAATAAGTGTCTAGGGGAAATTTTGTCGTAGGCATACTCTCACATTTCAATATTAATCTGCGGAAATAGATGTAAAATCGTTTGATAGTGATTGATAGTCGGGTACAAACGTTTGATAGTCCGGTGCAGACGTTTGATAGTTCTTCGTTTGCTGGCACCGTCAGTTTGCTGGCAACAATTCCCCCAGAAACTTGTTTCTTTAGGCCGTGTTCAGAAATTGGCTGACAGTACTGTCAGTACTAGATTTCCGTTCAAAAATGCTTTTCAGTATGGCTGACGAGACTGTAACGTACTACCATTTTGTCGGACATCTACTGGAAAACGCGTTCGGCAGCACTGTCAGTAAAACAGAATGACTATTTTTCAGTAAAACCAGCGTCAGTCAGTGATCTCAGAAGTGGCATCCTGCCGCATGCGGCACGCGTGGTGGGGGAAGAGAGAGAAATAGTATGCGTCGTGTCCGTGAGAGCTACGGGCCACTCGATTGGCACGCATACTACGTCCCTGTGTGCGGCAGGATGCCCCTTCTGGGATCACTGGCGTCAGTAGTGACAGTACTGTCAGCCAATTTCTGAACACGGCCTTATTTATGAATAAACAAAGAACTATCAAACGTCTGCACCGGACTATCAAACGTTTATACCCGACTATTAATCACTATTGTTACGTCCGGGTAAGTTATATTGAAATGGCGAGCGGCCTCTTCTTACCCGGTGTAACGCTGGATATGTTTGATAGCCTTAATACAGATGTTGATTGTATCTAATTTGAGATATCTAATTTCCCCCCTTTAATGTAAAACTACAGGCTGGTAGATATCGGCAGGACTTATAGGATTCGCGGCTTCGTATACCCGTACAGGTTTTATTCGATCTCTTTCTCTCTTTCTTTCTGGTCAGGTGTTAGTTCGAATCAGAATGTTAGTGGTTAATAAAGCAATTGAGTTTAGTTATGCTGGACTGAATCTATATTGAAACTATGATGTTGCTGTTGCTCTCTTACATCTTATGAGATTATAATGTGTGGTGTAGAATAGATCTTATTGTAAATGTAAAACCGAGTGTACGACACCGCCTGCTCGTCACGCGGGCGACGCTTGCGCAGTTACAGTATATTACAGATTGTTCGCGATTGTTCGGTATTAATTGAATGATTTGAATTCTAACCCTTTACGTCTGAGAAATTCAAAGCCTGCGCTAAGACGTAATTGCGGTCGGCAGGTTCATTTCATCGCATGGAAAAATGCTGGAAAGTTCTTACCCGTAATGCTGCGCACACGCTCTTTCACTCGCTCTCTCTTTCTTTCGGTTTTTCGCTCTTCGCTCCTCACACCTCTCGCTCCTTACAATGCTTAGTCTCGCACGCTGTTTTCGCTCTTTACAGTTCGCTCGTAATTGCTCGTTGTGTACCTTCGGATCGAAATATAAAATGAATATCGGTGGTTAACACATTAGCCTAACGCTCAACGAGCGTGTTCAGGAAGCAAGCACTTGGTTGTTAGTAGAACTCAACAAGCTACAGCTGATTTTGGTCTTATTCCAGAATCTTAATCCGATTAAATTAAAGAAAAACAAATAAACTAAAGAAAACTAAAGAAAAGAAATGGACTTGAATGAAATGAACGCTCGAGGCTCGGCGTGAAGCGCCGGCCACGTGGTGGAAAAATAATATTACAATGTGCTCTTATTTCTAAAATACAAATAAACTCGATTAATTTTTAAACACAAATGAGTCCTTTGCTCAACTAAACACTAATTTTTAACGGGGAGTACTGAGTCCTTCGTGATACTGCAAGAATATGCACGATTAAGTTCAAAGATAAATTATAATAACCCCCGGGCAGGAGTCTACGCACCTCGCGATTTTACAGCCAACTGCCACGAGGTTTACGTCGCGAGCCGGTAGCTGCGCGCGAGAAGGACGTCTTCCGCATCCCCTCCCTTCACGGTTGGGTCAGCGGCTCGCAGTTTTGTTATTGCCGAATATTGCTACGCAGCGGTTATCATCCCGGCATTCGGTGTTCGTGCGCAACTTGCTACTCGGGCGATTAATAATAAATCAAAAAAAAAGGAACTTAGAATGTGAATTACGAAAAGAATAATGAATGTTTCCTTTAATCGGAATTAAGCGAAATTGCCGTTCAACCATTACGAGGAGCAATCAGTGCTAGGAGTGTATTTGTAACTAACTAAAAATGCACATTTGTCGTCGGTAACTATAAATCAAAAGAAAAGGAACTTAAAATGTGAACAGAACTGTAGTATACCTATTCGCGGGTCTCTTATAAACTAACGAGTCCTTCGCTCAATTAACCTAATGCGTCTCTGTCACATACACGCACACACACGTGCGCACCCGGGCGCTGGTGATCCCAAGGTTCGTCGGTCTGTTACGGCCTGGAGACGGAAAACTATTAACATTACGACGAAAAACTATTAATACTACTACAAAAAACGGTCCACTCATATGGGCTAGATTTCTCAATGCTTGCGCAAGCCTCATACAAGGGTATACAAATTTGAAAATATAACGCCGGGCCGTAACACTATCAAACGTTTTTACATCTGTTTTCGTAGATTAATAATGAAATGCCTACGACAAAATTTCCCCTAGACACTTATTTCTTTGATTACAAGCAAACGGCTAACTATCAAACGTTTGTATTGGACTATCAAACGCTATCAAACGATTTTACATCAACTGGTATAGTTTAAAATCAAATTTGCGAACATGGGGGTACTAACTATACGAAAAATTCCCCTATAAATTTGTTTCTTTAATTAAAAATAAGCGATTGACTATCAAACGTTTATTTTGGACTATCAAACACTATCAAACGACCTTCAAACGATTGCAACTATTAAAACTCAAATCGGTTGAGTTGGGGGTGCTAAATATACGGAGCTGTATTTTGGCCGTAATTAACAATTTCGAGAATGGGGTAATGTAGATCTTGCAAGCGCCTCCAGTGGCCGAAAGGAGAAGCTGACAAGATGCAAACTCTGGCGAAATAATTTTGACTTATCTCGTGTGTAATGGTCTCAATCGTTTACAAATAGTTTTCGCAAGCTGCTGTATCGATTTCGGAGTTTACGAAATCGTATTTTGGCCGTAATGAACAATTTCGAGAATCGGGTAATGTAGATCTTGCAAACGCCTCTAGTGGCTGAAAGGAGAAGCTGACCAGATGCAAACTCTGGCGAAATAATTTTGACGTATCTCGTGTGTAATGGTCTCAATCGTTTACGAAAAGTTTTCGCAAGCTGCTGTATCAATTTCGGAGTTTACGAAATCGTATTTTGGCCGTAATTAACAATTTCGAGAATCGGGTAATGTAGATCTTGCAAGCGCCTCTAGTGGCCGAAAGGAGAAGCTGACCAGATGCAAACTCTGGCGAAATAATTTTGACGTATCTCGTGTGTAATGGTCTCAATCGTTTACGAATAGTTTTCGCAAGCTGCTGTATCAATTTCGGAGTTTACGAAATCGTATTTTGGCCGTAATTAACAATTTCGAGAATCGGGTAATGTAGATCTTGCAAGCGCCTCTAGTGGCCGAAAGGAGAAGCTGACCAGATGCAAACTCTGGCGAAATAATTTTGACGTATCTCGTGTGCAACGGTCTCAATCGTTTACGAATAGTTTTCGCAAGCTGTTGTATCGATTTCGGAGTTTACGAAATCGTATTTTGCTCGTTATTAACAATTTCAGGATCGGCTAACGTGCAGCTCGCAAGCGCCGCCGTTGGCAGAGACGAGAATCGGTCTGCGGACATAGAGTAACGAAATAATTTTGACGTATCTCATCTCTAACGGTCTCAATCGTTTACGAATAGTTTACGCAAGGCACTGTAACGATTTCAGAGTTTAAGGGCCGTATTCACGTACTATGCTTAGGCCTCCGCGGACGCTTAGGCCAGGCTTAAGCCAATCACAACAATGCGGGAGCACAGCTTAAGCCTGGCCTAAGCGTCCGCGGAGGCCTAAGCGCAGTACGTGAATACGGCCCTACGAAATCGTAGTTTGCCTGTAATTAACAATTTCATAATCGGCTATCGTGCAGCGTTGATTTGCTCGCAAGCGCCGCCGTTGGCGAAAGGAGATGCAGAAAGTGGCGAAATAACTTTGACGTATCTCATCTCTAACGGTCTCAATCGTTTACGAATAGTTTTCGCAAGCTACTGTATCGATTTCGGAGTTTACGAAATCGTAATTTGCCCGTAATTAATAATTTCAGAATCGGCTATCGTGCAGTGTTGATTTGCTCGCAAGCGCCGCCGTTGGCCGAAGGGAGAAGCTGACCAGATGTATACCCTGACCAAGTAGTTTTGACTTTTGACGTATCTCACGTCATCCATCGACAAGTGGTAGAAGAAAAATATTGTATCGTGGAATTGAGAGATGGGTTGCAAGTCATTCCAACCTGTTGGTTAGATGCCAACAAAAGTGTAAGCAAATGGCCAGGCCACGTCAAGTTGCTGAAATAATTAGAGAAATTAATAATTTCTGAGGCTTTACTCCAAACCTTGTCAGACGAGTGTGCAGTTATCAGCGTTGCTTTGGGTCGACAGGTATGTATAGTGGATATTATTAATAATGTGTGTATGTGTTTATATATAATATAGATATCTATATTTTTTATACCTAGAAGACCTGTCGATGTCATGATAATAAACAATTATATACTTTGTGGATGATTGGGCATGGGCCCAAGAAAAATTAAATGAGGCACAGGACACATCAGATGTTTTCTATTCTGATGAGCTCTTGGAATATGAGTTAGCTGCGGCCTTAAAAAACCGAAGGAGGGCTAAGGTTAAAAGGGTCATATCTTCGGAAGAAGAGAGTATGGAGTCCATATCTAAAAACCCAAGAAAAAATCAACATATGACGACACATTCACAGACGAGCGGAGGGGTACATTAACCAATCTACTAATTACACCTGTAATGCTTGAACCCTTATTCGATTCATCAACACCTGGGGGTTTGACGTTCATTGCATATGATGAGAATGAACCCCCTACCGCTGTTTACATAGCCATGGAGGTAAGCTTCATATTATTGGAGTGTATTCATAATAATCATGATTATTGCAAATGTCTCTCATCTTTTTCCAATATCCCTTAGCTACTGAAACTATTGCAGCTCAAGGCAGTGCCTGTGGAAACTGGGAGCATCATCCTTACACCTCAGAAATTGGTAAATAAAACAAAAAACCATTCATATCAATGTTTCTACCTTCTGTTTTACATATTTTAGGATTTCGAAAATGTGTTTACAAAATGCTGTCTACGATATCTTTACAAATAAAGGATCTGTACACAAAAGTCGATTTTTTGTTGGAGTCCAAAAATTAAAATGCCGAAGTTGATGAGGACGAAACATCCGAAAATGAATTGCAGCGGGTTCCCATAGTGCAAAGTATGGATGATTTAGCCTCATTTGAGCCCAAACTTCAACAGCTTGAATTAAAAAAAAAATTGGTAATTATTTTCTAATCACATGTTCCTCTAAAGTACCATTATTGCTCTACAACGAAAAAAGTAATATCTTTCGTGGTACAAAATATAATAAAAACCATCTATAACATTTCCTCCCAACAGCTGAGGTTTCTTGAACATGTTGTTGTCAGCATCAAAAGCATTGAAGTCACGCCACTGCTCATTTGTGTATAATGCCTATTCAGATGAATGTTTGTACTATTACAGTTTCTATGGGCGTGGGCGTGGGCATGGGCATGGGTAAAGGTAAAGGATATATAAGGATAGGTTTGGTGCATGTCCGCGAGAGAATCATTATTTCATGTTTTTACGTTAATTCCACAATACTCTTTCTCGCCTATGAAGGAATCAATACATGGTGTTTTTTGTGTTGAATTCACATCTCTCTCCCTATAACTATCAATTTTATTGGTTCATATTGATCTGCAATACTCTTTTGCTTTCACAATATTTCTATTGTAACTTATATTAATTAGTTGCTGTTTTGATCTGCCTTTTATGTACACATGATAACATCATGAAATTTTTCAGATTCGTCGACTTAAATATTGTTGGCCCAGGTAAGCTGACTATGTGCGTAGCAGCTGTAATATCCCGAGTACTTGCAGACGGAATCGCAGTAAATTTCATTTGGCAGGGCCGCTTGCAGAAGCAAAGCTTTCAAAAATTGCGGACTGCGAACGTATTCCAAAGTATTTTCCTACAGATATACATTATTAATAATCTTTTAATAATCACTAATATTCTTTTATTATTTTATAGTAGTCTGTATGCCCGTTGGCAATAATAAGTTGAAAAAGGCGGAAGTAAATGACGTCATTGGCAAGTGGTTCACTCAAGCAAAAACGAGAATTGAGCAAAAAATGAAATCTTAATAAATAGAATTGAGACTAGGTTAAGATTTTGTTATATTTACTATTATATTTAGTGTAGTTTTTATAATTACTGTTATATTAAATGTAAATATTTTATATGTACTTTTATATTTAGTGTAATTTAATATTTCATTAATAAAAATAATATATTGTAAAACAAATTTTCTTGAATTATTCATAATGTAAAACAGAATCGTATGTAGGATATAATATTGAATGAATATTCTTAGGACCTTGATGCAATATTCTGTGTCATCTTCCTGCAATATTCCCGCAAATTTCGAGGGGGCTGACATAGGAATATTGCAGCAATATTCCTACAATACTCCGACAATGTGACCTGCAAGGGTCAGCATTGCAAAGTAATATTTGTGCTACATGCCAACAAAATTCCTTGCTGTCGTGAAATTTACAATTTCAGAATCGGCTATCATGCAGCTTCTCCCTTCGGCCAACGGCGGCGCTTGGGAGCCAATCGACGCTGCACGATAGCCGATTCTGAAATTGTTAATTACGGCCAAAAACGATTTCGTAAACTCCGAAATCGATACAGCAGCTTCCGAAAACTATTCGTAAACGATTGAGACCATTACACACGAGATACGTCAAAATTATTTCGCCAGGTTCCGCATCTGGTCAGCTTCTGCTTTCGGCCACTGGCGGCGCTTGCAAGACCTACATTACCCGATTCTCGAAATTGTTAATTACGGCCAAAGTACGATTTCGTAAACTCCGAAATCGATACAGCAGCTTGCGAAAACTATTCGTAAACGATTGAGACCATTACACACGAGATACGTCAAAATTATTTCGCCAGGTTCCGCATCTGGTCAGCTTCTGCTTTCGGCCACTGGCGGCGCTTGCAAGACCTACATTACCCGATTCTCGAAATTGTTAATTACGGCCAAAATACGATTTCGTAAACTCCGAAATCGATACAGCAGCTTGCGAAAACTATTCGTAAACGATTGAAACCGTTAGACCGGGCTGTTCCACCTCTGAGTAAAGTGTCACGTAGCGAAGTTACCAGATAAAACTAGACAAAAGTAAATCTTGCGTTGTTCCACCTTTCGGTAAAATTTATCCTCCTGGTAAATGAAGCTACCTGACGGATAAATTACACGGTGCCGAATCCACCGTGTAAGCCACTACCTAACAGATAAATATATGGTGGGGGTAGAAAGTGCACGCAGTGGGAGGTAGAAGTCTTATATCTCTCGTTCGTATAGTAAGTAGTTTGCTTTGGTTGGGTTAGGTCGTTTTCGCAAACTACATATTAAAACTATTTCAGTTTTCAAAAGTAGAAGTAAATCTTCAAGATAACCGGGTGTTATATGGAGACGACGATGAGGATGAATGCATAGAAGAAATTATAGTGGTTATTCGGAAACCGTATACTGTTCGTCCGCGTCCAAACTTTGTTAACCAATATACCGACTCCGAGTTTGCAAGGCAGTTATACCTACATATCAAATATTTTACAAATCAATTAATTACAAATAATTAATTGACAATTTCATGTAAGACTATGTGACGATTTACTTAGAAGATTTGTAACATTTATTTGTGTAACAGTAAGCAATCTATGCATACACAAGCATATTTTTACAATATTGACATAATTATGAAATAGCAACGGTCTGGGTTAGGATTAGGTTAACAATAGGAAATAAAATAATTTTAAATCATTTCTTTATTTAACAAAAATATTTTATTAGGCAGAATTATAACGAATACCATCAATAAGACGGCCCCCCCCCCCCCCCCCAGACAGCAAGGAATATTGCGGGAATATTGCCTGAAAATTACAACCTTGCGCAATATTGCTAACGTTGCACCAATATTGCAGTAATATTGCAATATCAGGGTAAAATACGCAATATTGCAATAATGTTGCAGTGACATATGTACATTGTAACTTATTAAATGACATTTTTCAGACTCGTCGACTTGTAAATGTCACGGGACCGTGCAAGTTGTCCACATGTATATCCGCACTCACGGTCCGACTGATTGCAGGCGAAGTCGCTGTCGATTTTAGCTGGAAGGGACGCCTGCAGAAGCAATGCTTTCATAAATTAAGGACGGCGAATTTGCTCCAAGTACGTTTCTTACATATATACCCGGAACCCGACAAATATTGCTGAAATATTATATAAATACATTATTAATAATCTTTTCCCTAATAATCATTCATTATTTTATAGAACTCTCTATGGTCGCGTCGGCCAAAATAAATGGAGGGAAGCTGATATCGGGGACGGAATTGCGAAGTGGTTGACGCAAGCGAAAACAAGAATACACCGCGCAAAGTGAAAATAGAAATAAAATGTAATTTAAGGATAGGTTAGGGTTTTATTATTATTTCTTGTTGTATGTTTTAATTCATAGTATAATAAAAATAGTATTTGTATTCTAAAATATATAAAATTTCCCTCAATTATTTCCATAAAGTGAAACCATAATCATATGCAGCATGCAATGTTGAAGGAATATTATAGGGACCTTGACTCAATATTGCAGGTAAGATTCCTGCAATATTTCACGCAAGATTTCTGTAATATTCCGCAACGTTGCAAAGAAGCGGATATAGGAATATTCCTGCAATTTTCCTGCAATACTCCGGCAATCTCACTGCAAGGTTTAGGCAATGCGAAATAATATTCATGCAATATTCCTGCAATATTTTTTGCTGTCCGGGCCATTACGTTTATCGTACACTGGTTTAAGTTTTTGTTTTCAAATCATGCGGGTTAACGCAGAATAGTGTATATGTGCCATCTGGTGACTGGACAAGTCGTCAAAAGGTCTGGATAACTACCAAGAGGATAAAATATGATGGAACAACCCATGTTTAAGGCCGGGTTGTTCCACCTCTCGGTAAACTGTCAGGTAGCGAAGTTACCAAATAAAAACTAGACAAAAGTTATCTTGCGTTGTTCCACCTTTGGGTAAAATTTATCCTCCTGGTAAATGAAGCTACCGACAGGATAAACTATCCGGTCGCGAATGAACCGTGTAAGCCGCTGACTAACAGATAAATATGTGGTGGGGGTAGAAAGTGCACGCTGTGTGAGGGGTGGGAGGTGGGAGGTAGAAGTCATATCTCATTCGTATATGGAGTATATAGTTTGCTTTCGTTGAGTCAGATCGTTTTCGCAAAGTACGCTAATAAAATATTTAGAGTTTAAAAAATGGAAATGAATCTCCAAGATGACCGAGTGTTGTATGGCGACGACGATGAGGAGGAATGCATACAAGAAATTGTATTGGTTATTCAGAAACTGTATCATATATCGTTCGTCGGCGTCCAAATTTTGTTGAATTATATAATGACTCCGAGTTCGCAAGGCGTTTTCGGTTCCGCAAACAAACTACCTTGAACATTATGGCACTTGTGGAAAATAATATAAGGAGCAGGACGGACAGGTAAATATTGAATGTATCTTTCTTTTATAAGGTTATTTTATAAAATGCATGCCGAAATTAACAATTGTGTACTGTATTAGCTGACAATTTACATTTTAAAGCCTATTAAAAGATTGTGCAAATATCCGATATTACGATAAAAATCGGATTATGAGATTTGCTAATTAAGGTCACGATATCTATATATGCAAAGATAATCGTGATTAATATATGTATATATTTTTCTTTCAGAAATCATGCTGTGTCGCCATTGCTGAAATTGCTCTTGACATTGCGTTTTTATGCCTCCGGAACGTTCCAGATGGCAATTGGAGATTTTGGCAGCATCCACAATTCGACAGTGTGCCGCATAATCAACCAAGTTACCGAAGCATTAGCTGCATTGCGGCCCTAATTCATTATAATTGAGCTACCGGTTACAAATGACGACTTAATGCTAATACAAACACAATTTTGTGAGAGCGCTCGCTTTCCTCGAGTGGCTGGTGCTATAGATTGCACTCACATTAAAATACAATCACCAGGTATTGATTATATTTACGAATTATAAGTGTATGTACATTATTGTCATATTACCAGGTATTGATTATATTTACGAATTATAAGTGTATGTACATTATTGTCATATTGCTTTTATTGATAGGCGGAGACGAAGCTGAAACTTTCAGAAACAGAAAAGGAATATTTACCATAAATGTTCAGGCTGTTTGTGATAGCAAATTTAAAAGTCAAATAAACAAAAATAAACAACGAAATAATTTAACTCGGAATAACACAATAAATAAAGTATAGTTTAAGAAGAAATGTAAGAAAAACTTTATTTTTTAAGCGAGAAAGCACGTCGGTAGTCGTTGGAGTCGCAAAGAAGAAGATGGAGAAGGAAGAAGCGTAACAACTATCGTCTTAGCAACTAATTCCCTTATTTTATTATTTCTTTTATTATAATAAATCAATGGGCAATCAATCAATCATATAAGACGAAGTCTCCTTTTACATTTATCGTACACTGGTTCAAGTATTCGTTTTCAAATCATGCGCGTTAACGCAGAATAGTGTATATGTGCCATCTGGTGGCTGGGTAAATCGTCATAAGTATGGATAACTTTACCGAGAGGATAAAATATGATGGAACAACCCATGTATAAAAGTAGCCGGTAAGTGCTGGGTAGGGCTTATCCTCTAGGTAGCTACCGGACAGATATCCTGATATTTACCGAGAGGTGGAACAACCGGCCTATGTCTATTTGGAAAAAAACAAAAAATGAGCAAGTATTATATTTTTACATCCAGCATGAACATTTCCCAAAGCAAAGCAATTTCGATATGTATTAACAATTAACCTTCACTACCTCTAAAACAAAAAATCATGTGTAATTTGAGTGCGTTTGATAATATTTTTTACTTTATTCACCGACGAGATATTCTTAAAGACTGCCAGCGCCTGTGTTAAACAGCGGCCTGCAAATGGGGGCTGGTTGGCATCGGTAATTGGAGCTAGTACCGTAGGTAATAGACAAACATAGAACGTTGACATTACCCATTGTGTAACTGTTAAAACGTAATGAGATTTTATTTTATAATTTTATTTCACCCTCACCTTTGTAATCGACACTTCACAGATGCATACATAATTAAAGAGTAATTAGCACGTGATTTAAAAATAACATCAATTTCTTTCGCTACTTTGCAATATCTGTTTAATATATCAAAACAGTTCGTTCCGCCTCGGATCAACTTTTCATGCGGCCTCGGGCTGCTCTCATGTGCATTCGAGTTCAAATTGGTACGCGGCTCCATGTTTTGCAACAAAACGAAAAACTTGTTTAAATAGACCAATGAAAGCGTAAGAATCGATTAGTGTATTGCGGAAAATATCGAGTGCCCGGGGAAACGGTGCAATATTTATGGATGTTCGGTCACGTTTGACTTCGTTTATCTTGGCTTGTCTCGGAAACGGTCAATAGAACACAACCGTGCAAGGTATCGCTGTGAAGCTCTCGACAAGATCTGTTCGAATATACGAAGAACATTTTGCGTTGTTTTAAGCTAAACATTTTAAACATTCTTTACCAAATTCGTTGTGTTGCACTCACAGTTGCCGAGATAGACTGACAATGAGTTAAACACGGCAGCACACCCGCATGAAATAAACGGTTAGAAACCATACTTGACTAGCTCAACTTTACTCTCCAATCTGCAAGTCTTAGTCCTACACTCCTACTCAACTGACAACTCAATCGAACTTGAGCCTACCCGATTTTTTTATGTAATTGCTCATTAGTCGTTTTTATAAGAATATAAAATAAAGTTTACATCCGCAGCGCAGGACGCTATATATTAAAACGGTCGGAGAATTTCTGCTGTCAATGCGTGACTTCCACAACTATTTTATTTATCGTTTCAGAAGAAATATACCTGTTGTATGATGCAGTAAAATTAGACACTAGAATTTATGGCAGATTAGTCATTTTTACTAAAAATTGGAAAGGATTCGGAAAAATAGGTGTGCGCAATGATGTTATTCAGAAAAGTTGCTAGATTCTTTTTTATAGTCTAAATTTTAAATTGACGATCTGAATGTGTGGGTATCGGGTAAAGCTTGTAATCGGAAATCAAATTCGCTTTTTTATTTTTACGCACGTGTGTCCTACAATCATATACATTTGTACAATGTACATACATCCGTGGCTAACTGCCTCGTGAGTCGTGCGTCGTCACCTCTCTCCCCCCTTCACTCATCGCGACGCTTATGTTTTTCGCCGGACGCGCGCCGAGGCTCGGGCCCGGGCCGGCGATACACGGCAAGGGACTGGTGTGGCGTGTGTGTCACTTCCCACAGAATGTTATTCAACGTACAAAAAATTTTAATTTTTTCCTTTCTAAAAACTGTGGATTACGGAGATAAACGGATTTTAGATTTGTTTTCAGCGCCTCAAAGTCTGAAAATTAACCAACAGATGCTCTTATGTAATAAAATACATGTTCGGCCTCAGCATTACGTCATCAGGGGCGCGTAGGCAAGCCGGGGCAAACCGATTCAATGGTTTCACATTGCCCTCATCGATTGATCGGTTCGCCGCCGTACGAAAAAAAATGTAGTGTGTCGGAGACTTATTCTAATGTTGGAGAATCGGTGTAGCTTGCTCGGGCCGATCCGCGACTGTCTGTCTGAACGGGTGAACGAGAAATCATTGGTGGTTCGAGATTCATTCTAGACTTGGAGAATCGGTGTAGCTTGCTCTTTTTCAAAAGCAAATCAGACTGAGGAAAAACATCTCTAACTTTGTGATATTTAAAAAGTATAAAAACGATTATAATTCATTAAAATATTGCCACTCTTCCGATGCCGACATTTGCTCACAGCCCGATCCGACAGTCTCGGATCGGCCCGAGCAAGCAACACCGATTCTCCAATACTAGAATGAATCTCCAACACACCAATGATTTCTCGTTCACCCAGTGTGGCCAGAAGTGGCTCTTTTACACCATCGGTGCCCGCGGGAGTGGGGATACGCGCATGTGTGCGTGCCCTGTCTGTGAGAGCTGCGTACACCGTTTCTCGCCGAATCGCGCTCGGCGTGGAGAGAAGGACGGAACTATGCTGCGTCTCCCTTCCACCAACGTCGTATGTGACGTCAGATATCGTGACGACACATAAGGACAGAACTATGCTCCGTCCCCTTTCAGCCAATATCGCGCGTTGCGTCTTTGTTCGACATGCAGTCGTGTCAGGCAAATTCTTCCTGACGTACGCTGTCGTGTGTTCAAATCGCGTGTTACGTACGATCCCTCAGAACGTCTAGTGCCAGAAGCTTTATGAAATATATATTTTGCCCATATCTATTATAAATCAATGCGACACATCTATTTCGCTGACAAAATATTAAAAACTATCCGTAGTAAGTACTAAAATATTTGTAAATGAATGTCGTTTGTCGCCGTGTGATAAATTATTAAGAAGAAAATTATTCTGTGAACAAAAATTGAACCATGACTGGGCGCAAACCTACGAAAAAAACCAACGTGTTGACGAGCGACGATGAGTACGACGAATCAATCCCAAACCCAAACTGTCCTCGATTGACTTTCCTCTGGATCGCGCTCTGCTCAGGGCGGTGGTGCCCGATTTGCCTTCCGGCTGAAAGACCGCAATGGTACGTGCGATGCCTTATGCGAAATCTGGCACCACTGTCACGGGCCCTTGTGCGGAACATAGTTCCGTCCTTCTCTCCACGCCGAGCGCGATTCGGCGAGAAACGGTGCGCGCAGCTCTCACAGATAGGGCACGCACACTTGCACGTATCCCCACTGCCGCGGGCACCGATGGTGTAAAAGAGCCACTTCTGGACAGTCGCGGATCGGGCCAAGCAAGCTACACCGATTCTCCCATACTAGAATGAATCTCCAACACACCAATGACTTCTCGTTCACCCGCTCAGACAGACAGTCGCGGTTCTCCTTGTCCATCACGACATTGGGTCGAGTCGGGAGGACGACGCGACGGGACAATTCGCAACGAAGCTCCTTGACACATCTTTGGCAACGAATCGAGTAGCCACTGTGACTGTTAGGGGCCATAGGCCAAATATGATTTTGTAAAGTTTGAAAGGGTATTTTATATTATTATTTAATTGCGGTAGAGATTTACTCGTACACTCCGGTGGTTTAGATAACACGGTTAGCACCAAATTGGCGACAAGTAGAGTATCCTTGTATAGTCTGAATTAAATATTCATAGACAGCTCGTACATCGGGTTCACTCATCGTTAACAGCAGCATCGTTTTGAGAGTGGCCATAGTCCATGCGTGCACCTACACATGCATACTCACTCACAAGACGATGCTTCATTTGTTTGACAACCGACGAAAACGCACACAAACGAGCAACAGTGGCACGGTGAGAGCAGTTACGATGTGGTCAAGAGCTGGTGTTTCAAACATGTTTCGCTTTTTCGTCCAACAACTATATTAAATTTGGAAGACTAAACACTAGAAGTATCAAGGGGGTGAAAATCTGTTCTCTGGCACTTTGTAATAGAGTCATTATATATTAATGAAACACAAAATGTTCTTTAAAATAATATCTTAGATCTTAGAAAAGAACGGTATATGTCTATATGAAATGAACTTTCATGACAGTTCTGGGGTAAGCGCGGATGGGTCAATCTCCGTCCTTTTCCCGACAGGTAACTCTTGCTCCGATTTTCGGCCAGATCCATTCTCGCATTTGTTTTTATGTCCACTCTTTCTATACGGGTCAATGCCCCGAGGTGAGCATATGCTCATCAGCCGTCAGCCCCTTGATACCTCTCAAACAAGTCGCATAGCAATGCGTCAACGCATGGCACTCTTCAATTAGCCCGTGTCATTGGTCAAAATTCGTAGCTGCGCTAATAAATAAAACGTCTTGAAAAGATTTGATCACTATAAGTAGTAAGAGTAAGCCGCTTCTAGACCCGTGCTCAAAGTAAGCCGATTCTGGACCACATTTCTGGACCAGTGTCCGATTCTGGACCAGCAGCGGGGCAGTAGCGCAGTAGGCTTTTCGGTCTTGCGTGTATTTGTTTTATCGAATTTTTTAATGGAATTTTTTTTAATGTAATTTTTTCAAAGTGGACAGAATGAGTATCGCCGATTCTGGACCAGCAGACACACAGTAGCGCATTAGTTTTTAATGGAATTTTTTTTAATATAATTTTTTTTATGGAATTTTTTTATTGAATTTTTTTTTTTTTTTATCAAAGTTTGCGGTCTGGTCTTAATCAGGGGGGAAGTTTGCGGTTTGCCCTTATCGGGTGGAGAGGTGAAGTTTGCGGTCGTGTCTTTTAATGAGGGCGGAAGTAGTTTTTGCGGTTAGGTCTTAATCAGGGGGGGGGGGGGGGGGGAGTTCGCGGGCGGCCCGTTAGTAAAAATTTGCGGAAGAAGCGTGCGGGAGCGGTTCGATTCTGCACAGCGGCGGTCAAGGTTAAGTAGAGTAGTGTCGGCGGCGGCGGCGGTTGGGCGATACGGTATGCGGTTTACACACGCGGAAGTTAGAGGAGGAGGAGGAGGAGATGAAGTTTGGACAGGAACAATAGCGTACGATAAACACCGCGATATCGAGCGGAGCGGAGCGGAGGACGATAAAAGAGCGTCTAATCGACACACGCGTGGCGTTGTAAAATACTACGAAACGGGGGGTAGATGACACGGAGGTAGTGTGTAGGCGTTGTACTACGAAATGTCGTGTGCGGGGGTGGCGGTGGTGGGTTTGGAAGTCGGAAGTCGGAAGTAGACCGCGGGAAGGTTGCACGGAGGAACGATATGACGACGACGACGACGATAAGCGATTACGCGGTAGTCCGCGAGCGCGTGCGGACAACGGCAACTCTACTATCATCCGCGAGAGAGAGAGCTGGGGGGTGGGGGGGAGCGGAGGACGATTGTACTACGGAGGAGGAGGAGTAGGAGGAGGAGGAGGAGGAGGAGGAGGAGGAGGAGGAGGACGAGGAGGACGAGGACGATTGGGTGTGGGTGGGAGCAAGAAGGTGTACTACGAGCATTGAGGAGGTGGGAGGGGGATGGGGGGATGGGGGGTTGGGGGGAGGGTCCCGGGGAAAGGGCGCTAGGCGCTAGCTAATATTCGCACGCTAGCTAATATTCGCACGTTGAACGTAACGCATCATCGGTATGTAGTAAATGATCGTAATAATGTAAATATCAATGCCAGTATTACGTGATTTATATCTATTGTTTTTAAAATAAAGTTAAAAATACAATTTAAATATGTTCTTTTCTTACGATACAAAGAATTAATATGAGAAATGTTAAATATAATCCTGCGTTTCTTGTTCCGACGGCAAATCTGATATGGATTCCTGCCAGTCTTGTTCCGACGGTAAATCCGGTATGGATTCTACGGACGACGGTGAGGAAGAAGAGGCATAAGTAACTCCTTTTTCACCGTTGTCGTTCTCCGTATCGCTTTCCTCGTTGTTACCGTCGTCAGAACTAAAACTCGCGGCGCAATATGATATTGGCGAGCAATCCTCAGAGTCCTGATGCGACATCGGCATCATCGGTGCGCTGCAAAGACACAAATTAAATATTTTTGCTAAAGCGAATAAAGTCTGTGTGAAGCTGTGTGTGTGTGTGTGTGGGTGTGTACTTACTTCAAATGTAATTGCAAGATTTGCCTGCGTTCTTTGTCATACACATAAATATCATTCTTTAACTTAATAGCTAACATTTCCTCGAATCCGTAGTCGTCTATAAAGGATAGAATATCTTCAATGGTCTCTAATATTTCCATATAAAGCCATGTAGACGGTGATTTTATAAATTTGTCGTTTATCTCCATCATGAACTCGAATTTTGAAACGCTGAAAAAGAATAAAACTGAGTAGTATACGCGTGGAAAGTTGTAAATATGTAAAGAAGAATAAGAGTATTTATTATTATTTACTTACCATTTTGTCGCTATCGTATCGGTCTCCTCCACCGTCGGTATCATTATTTTAAATAATTTGTTTAATATATAAAAAGTTGTATTTACTTTTATCATTAGAAATTTATATAAATCTCTTTCAATAATAAATTTTAAAATCTCTTTAATCTTATCGATTGTATCATTATTTATAAATTTCCAATGATTTGGACACTCAATCTCACAGTCTTCACTAATTGATAGGAGATATTTGAAATTACAATTCTCCATGTTTTTTTAATTTCACTATGACGTTGAGACCACCGATCGTCCTTTGTTCACGTCTGGGCGTGCTATAAGGTACTGTTTATGATAGCGGGTGCAGCTTATATGCATTGGGTGTTAGATATTAATGTATAATAAGAGGGGGGGTAATTCTGTCGTAGTAGAGGTGTCACATTTATATTAGCTTACGCACAATACTAGATAATGGGTTATATTCTACTATGCGATCATGTAAAATAAGACAATAAGCACATGTATTGGGGGGGATATTATTAGCGCATTCAAATTCAATTTTTACATCTACCGTACCCGTTTTGACCGTTTCGTTTTGATGCGAACAATCAATTACTACTATTGGACCTATTGTATCGGTGAAAGAGTCCATGCTCAGTAATGGTGCACATTCAGATAAATCTGATAAGTTATAATATGATTTTTTAAATCTAGCGTACATATCATATAAGATTGTAGCTTGATTGTTATCAAAATTTAAATTGAGTCTATCATAGGGATAAAAGTCGGAGTTTAAGTGAAGCTTAATATCCCGTAGAAAGCAATGATCGAATTTCGTACAGGCTTTCTTGAAATCATTTTTTCTGCTAGTTTGAAACGCAAATATGATGTAGCGAGGTTTTTCTAGCTGAGTCGATGCTTTAACGGCCCACGTATGATTTTGTGTTTCGGGTAATAAGGGATATTCGTGTAACTCCCAAGAACGAAAGCTCATTGAAATTGGTCTATCATGTTGTAGAAGGCGTAAAAATTGTAATTTAGTACTTTCGTCTAACGTAATGTGTTTCATCATCCATTGTATTTTTGTTAATTCAATTTTTGGTTCCACGGCAAATTCATGTTCGGATACTATTGCATTTTTATCATCTTTTGCTCTAATTAAAATTAATTCATGCCTTCCATATGTAATTACACGTTTATAATCTTCAAAGAATCCTAAAATTATATTCAACGGTACGCAAAAACTAAACGAATTGACAGATTCATTTAGCGGTTTCCATTTTCCATAGTTCCAACCGGCTTTAGCCAGTTCCCTGCTTTTAGAATCTCCGAGTGAAATATAATTCTTTAATGTAGTAGTAATGCCCACATTTTTACAACGGTCTATCTCAATTCCATTAAGCTCGTATCGTATTTCATTAAATAGGAAAGCAATTGCATTGTTTTCTAAGCGGCTAGTTTTATTTGTATCGTTATTATATTTTATGCTACACCGTCCCTCGATCAATAAGTAACTTTCACATGGTAATACAATTAAATCTTGCTGCTGTATCGGAATTCTTATTTCATCGTTATAACTTAGAGAAGAATTAACGTAGGGATTATAAGCATGAAACTCGTAGCCACTAATTCGATTGTCAATAACAGGAGAATCATGAATATTAAGCGGGTCGCTCATATTATTTAGATATTAGCGTGAAGCCTAGCGATTCTAAAAATTTCTTATTCGTCGAACTTAACCTCTTTATTTTCGACGTTGACGCCGACGATGTAAGACTCTTTCGCGAATGAGATGGGTTTCGGTGGAAGTGTATCGCTCTACTGACACGTTTCTTAATAGGTCCTCTTAATTTACATACTTTTTCCACGCTATTAGCCCTCCTATCATTGCTATTGTTATAAATTATCATTTTTTCTAATATGTAGTCTTATTGTCACTTCTTCGTCTCCGAAATCAACTAAATCTCCGCTTTGATCTACTACTCGTAAATTTATACGGTCTATGACTCTTACGATGATTGGAAGATAAATGACGCCTGACGGCGTTTCCGATATTTTATATCCTGGCTCAACGTTTGGGAAAAATTCATGAATCGTGTGCACAATTTTCCCGTTACTGTATGCACCGGCAGTAATACTACACTCAATACGAATTATATTCACTTTAATAATTTTTACTGTAATATCCGATTCATACCATTTTTCAGGCTCGAGTATTCTCTTGTTTGAAAATCCTAATATACTTCCGATACTGTTTGGTTTACCGAAGTCAATGGAATACTTACATTTGATTTCACTTTTTAACGTACTATTATTTGCACGTAATATGAAGATATTATCTGGATCATCGTTTACCTCTTTACGAATATTGTCTTGAATATAGGTATTAATACTTGATAGCTCGTAGGAACCTTTTGGTATAACGATTTCCTTATTACCGTCGTAATAAAATTTATTATTTGATTCATCGATATTAGGAATAGCGTGAAATGTTTGAAAATCTACTAAACCTAATTCATATTTTCCATTACTCAAATCTAACGGCGGGAAAAAATCGGCTATCAAGTCTGAAGACGTGCCACTTAAAGTTACGGTAAACGACGACATTTTTAGATGTTACGTTTAAGAAATTCAAAACATAACTGACCGCAATTAGTCATGTCGTATGATTGATAAGTGCTGTAATTATAAGAAACTGCTGCTAGGTTTTTTTTATTAAAATAATTTATTAGTTCTAACGGCGGTCTTAAATTACCGAACGAATCAAAATATTTAACATTGTTTCCTTTTTTAATATATGCCACCCAGTGTGTTCCTTTTCCTTCATTATTATCCAAATTTACTATTCCACATTCGTTTCTTCTTATCGTTATAGGTAGTTTATTTCGCATAAAAACCCCTCTAAAATATGGAATATTTTTGCATGCTTTTTCTAATTGTATATTAGTGGTTACTCCAGTTGCTACTAATGTATTCGAATTATTATTTTTTTTTTCCCGCCCTTTCTTCGTTTTCTAATACCGCGACCGCTTATACGCTTATACGGAGATAAATAGAGTCCGCGACCCTCTAAAGTTGCATTGTGTCTTTTCAATTCTTCTAGCTGCTTTTTCTGAGCTTTAGACCTATTTATTGCGGATGCAATGTTAGCAGCGCCTCCCGCCAGCGAACCCAAGACACCGAGAAGCGGCAATAGCGGTATAAATCCGCCTCGTTTAGCAATACGTATCTTTCTTTTTCTATTTTTCTTTTTATTCATGCCCATACCCATTTTTCTTTTTGCATTCATAAGACCCCAAGTGACGGTAGCGGCAACACGATGGCCAAGTTTAGTATCTTGCGCCGTAGCAATCTGTTTAGCAGCCGCTGCTAAAGATTTATCTGCCTTATGTCGCTCCTCGATATCTTTACTATTAGAATAGGCGATGTCGTGTTCACGACAAGCTGAATCTAATTGGTTTATACCTTTTTGTCCTAATGATAATCTTTTGTTTAAATGCGTACCAGGCCCGCAAAACTGATACCCCGGAATATGTAATTCGAAAGGAAGCGCATTGATTGCAGAGTTTAATATACCACTCCCCTTAGTACGACTGCTATTCACTCTTTTTTTTCTATTCGCATACACTATCATTACACTTACACCTCACCATCTTCTGAGATAATAAAGCTAATAAATGATTACTCGCCTATTTATATGCTTTTGCTGTAAGCGAATATTCGTAGTTATTCTTTTAGTCTCTACGGGTAATATTATCATGCGTTTCGTTAAGCAGCCCTTGTCAATTTGTAATAATTTTGTGTGTGAAAAAATGTTACCTGAAGAAAATCGTAATGATAATTATCGACGTCATAGTAAGATACTCCCCAATACTATTCGCTGTATAATATGCGGACCATCTAATTGTGGAAAAACAAATATAATAGTTAATTTAATTGAAAGCCCTAATGGAGTGCGCTTTGAAAATATTTATGTGTATTCGAAATCACTGCAACAAGTAAAATATCGTTATCTCGAAAGAATTATATCAGCAGTACCAGACATCGGCTATTATAAATTTTCAAATAATAGCGAGATTATTCCGATTTCTGAAGCTTTGCCTAATTCTATCTTTATATTCGACGATGTAGCCTGTGATAAACAGCAAACTATAAGGGAGTATTTTTCAATGGGCAGACATTCTAATATCGATAGTTTTTATTTATGTCAAACTTATGCAAAAATACCTAAGCATCTTATAAGAGATAATACGAATTTATTAGTAATTTTTCAGCAAGATAATACAAATTTACGCCATATTTATAATGAACATATTAATACGGATATGAGCTATGAAGATTTTCTAACATTATGTAGAAATTGCTGGGAGAAAAAGTATGGATTTTTAGTAATTGATAAGGATAGTAATATTCAAAATGGAAGGTATCGAAAAGAATTTGACCAGTTTGCTATTATATAAATCAGTATACTGCTAATATTCAGTCATTATACGTCCACGGAAAGAGTGAGAAGTGAGATGGGTGGTGGTACGCGAGAAAATAAGAAACGCCGGCAAATTTTAAAACATATCGCGAAAACAAGTGATGTAATTCGAAAAAAATATAAAGATTTGAAACTTGGTAAAATAGAGTCTGAGGAATATTTAAAAGAAACATATAAACCGATAACTAAACCTCTACAAAAATTACTAGAGAAAAATATAATTACGAATAACAATAATGAAAATGAAAAGAAAAAATTTAAAATTGAAAAAGATATTGAAAGTGATATTGAAGATATTGAAGATAATGAAGATGATGTTTTTGAAGATGAAGATAGTGGAGGAGTTGAAGACTTGAGTAAGAAAAAAACAAAGGAAATGGTTAATCCGTCATTGAGTGAAACGCATTATAGTTATTCGCCGTCTAGTGCCGTTATTAGGAGTACTAAAACTAAAAATGATAATATAAAATTTAAGACAACGCCACAACAAATAGGTAGGAGAAGGACATTTGCCGAAGCGTCAAATATCTCCTATACCATTATCGATGATAGAAAGACCAAATGTTGAAGAATCTTCACCGTTAGAAAGATCACATGCGGAATCCTCTATTAGCGAAATATTACAAAATCCGCCTGAAGATGTTAGAAATTTAATGCAGGAGAACTTAGGCCCATTATCACGAAAATATATTAGCTTATTTTTCAGTACAGATTTTGACAAAGAAATTGATCATGTTTACGGTATATATTTTAAAGATGACAATCTAATGTTAGGTGACAGCATATTTGAGGTGGATGAAAATGATAATATTATTATTAAGAAAACTAGATACGGCGGAACTCCTGGAATTTTCGAATTAATTTTCAAGAAAATTCCCAATTCAAAATTATATAATAATACAGATTTAATTAAGTATAAAACTATTTTATTAAAAACAAATGCCTTCCGCAGAGACTACCAATCATCACAACAGATTATGGGCAGTAAAGGATTTAAATATAAAAAAATAATTGCCCCATTACTAGCACCACACTTAGCTATAGCTGCAGCTGCGGAAAGAGCTAAAACAAAATCTAATAAATTTAAAGTTGGAACAGGAAATAAATTTGCAATGAAAAAATATATACCGAATGATATGTTAGTTACGAATGAACCGGTGAATTATGTTCACTGGGACAATCCTAATGAGCTTATTGATCGTTTACGGCTTTTAATATCGTCAAAAAAAGTTGGACATACAGGACATGATAATGAAATTATGTCAATAGTGGAGGAACTTCGCGAAGCCAATATTATTATATAATATTTGTGTATACCCAAATTATATTTAGTCTTATAATGTTCATTAACAAGTTTGGTGGTAAGGGCATAGAAGATGTTAACGATCGGTCACAAAATTCTAATATGAAAAGGAAAGGTATTTTTCTTCATTTCAACGTTAATGAGGGCGGCTATGATGCACGAAATAGAAAAATTATACGATTAGCAAATCCTGGAAACTCTACGGACGCTGCGAACAAATACTATGTAGATAAACGTATATTAAGTAACGATAGGGCGCTTCGAGGCAGTCTCAACGAAAAAATTGAAAAGTGCGCATCGCAAAGCGAAGCTAATTACGATAAATTAAAGAGAATAAATGCCGTATTAAATCATTATGGCACAAATTTCAATAAACTTGACGAAGTGACTTCTACGTTAACAGAAAAAATTAGAAAGTTAGAAGTATATGGAAAAGCACATAATGAATTGCTGCAAAATCTTATGGAAGATTTCCTCGCGCAACAGCAAAAAATAGAGTCTGATGCAAAAAGCTTTAATGAAAATTTGAATACAATTTCTAAAAATATTGAAGAAATTAATTATAATATTAATTCAGCAAAAAATACTATTATTCATCATGAATATTTTATAAGCAATCTTAGGGAATCGGCTGCGACGAAGGATGCAGTAGAGAATTTGACCAGGGTATTGGAAAAAGATATAGTGAATCTACAATATCTTCTTGATGAGCAGATAAATGGGGTAAAACAAAATTTACGCGATAAAGAGAACGACATAGCTAATATTCGTAAAGAATTTGTGACACAAGATACGCTAAAAACTTCAATTGGCGAGCTGCGGAAGGATGTGAATGATAGTAAGGAGAATTTAAAAAATACTCTTATAGAAATTCTAAATAGAACACCTAATAATGCAGTAGAAACCTAAAATCATGAAATTAATTAAAGAACAAGAGCAGTTAGTAAAAGAATTGCATACACCCGTGAGAAAGAATTTTGTAAGAAGACGTGTTATAATTAAAGGATATGATGATTTATGGCAAGCTGATCTAGTAGATATGAGAGCATATACACGATTTAATTCGGGATTTCAATATATTCTCACAGTTATCGACACATTTTCTAAATATGGCTGGGCTCGTCCGTTGAAAACGAAACAAGGTAAAGATGTGGTAAAGGCTTTCTCAAGTATCTTCGAGGAGCGTAAACCTAAAAATTTGCAAACGGATGATGGGAAAGAATTTTTTAATAATGATTTTAAGAATTTAATGGATAAACATGAAATAAATCATTATTCTACATATAGTGTTATGAAGGCATCGATAGTAGAGCGTTGGAATAGAACGTTAAAAAATAATATGTGGAAATTATTCTCGTTAAACGGAAGCTATAAATGGACGCATATGTTAAATAAACTTGTATACGATTACAATATGCGTAAACATAGAACAATCAAAATGTTTATAGTAATATAAAGATCGTTAAACCGGGCAAATATCGAGTCGGAGATTTTGTACGTATTAGTAAATACAAGCATTTGTTCGAGAAAGGATATACGCCTAATTGGACGACTGAAATTTTTAAAGTTACTTCTGTGCAACATACTAATCCTGTCACATATTTAATTCAAGATTTACGAGGAAATGACATTAAAGGTGGTTTCTATGAATATGAATTATTAAAAGCTAAGCATAACGATATTTATTTAGTTGAAAAAGTTATTCGTAAAAAGCAAAATAAAGAATATGTTAAATGGCTGGGATTCGATAAATCACATAATTCTTGGATTGATATAAATTTAAAATAAATTTATTTTTGAATATGTACTTATACTTACAACATTACAAATTAGTAATAAAATATAAAAATTTATAATTTTCCTAGCAGTGTACATTATTATTATTCAAGATAATTTATTAGCCACGTTGTGGCAATACCAATTTTTAAAAATTTGTACTTCTAACAGTGGGCAGTGTAGAATTTTATTGTTCCAGTTTCTTTCGTTGGTGTGTAATTTACATGATATAGTATTAACATCTACTTTATTATATAACGGATTGCCCATAAGTACGTCAAATTTCGGGCACGCCAGTTGTTCTAAATTTATATTTTTTATTCCTAGCTCGGTTAATATTTTCTTTTCATAATTTCCGCCTTTATATGCCACAATTGGCGTATCGTATATAGATATAAAATCTTGAATAATCGATGGTAACTCCCCTTGCTCATAATTTTCAAAACCATGATCCTTGAATAAAATGCCGTGTACATTGTTACAAACGTAACGCGCGCATCGCTTATCCGCCTCGCTTAATTCGTTATAGTTTTTATTTAAATAAATATACTCGTGCAGTATGTGGTCGTTAATAGATACAATCGCGATTTCTTTACATAAAAACGTGTAGCGATTGATGGTGAATCCGTCCATATCGATAAAATGTGTAATTTTTTCATAATCGGCTGTAGCCTGAAAATAATATTAATTTAAGCAAATTAGAATATTGAAAATAAAAATTTGTTTTACTTATATTCGAACTACATACCATAATTATATTTTCAATTTTCACTTCACTTCAACACAGACTGTGACTTTTCAATTTTAATGCGAATGTTGCACAAACTTTACTAGACGTTTCTTTCAAAAAGATTCGTCTCGAACTGAAGCTCCTATTTGCGCAGCTGTAGGTATTAAATGTGTGGAAAATCAGAAATTGTGCGTGGGCATAATCGTTGATGGGAGTAGGGGAATGAAGAAAAGTGACGTATGTTGGAAGTTTGGGTGGAAGGGTATGGGGTGCATAAAGGGAGTAGGGGAATGAAGAAAAGTGACGTATGCTGGAAGTTTGGGTGGAAGAGTATGGGGTGCATAAATAGCGCTACTTCGCGATACGCGCAGTTTAGTCGTCGAATAGCACAAGTGCGTTAACAGTTCAGTAGATATTTGCAGCGAACATGTGCGAAAATACGTTCAATTTGCTGAATAGTGTCAGTATTATAGGCAAGTTGCCAGTGAACCCGGTAGCAGGTTTGGAAATTAACAAATCATATTTAATAAGCGGAATGAGAAAAATGAAGACCCGCTTTGGAGATAGAGTTATGCTTGATTTAAACGATACATTCTCGATTTTTCTACCATTACGTATAAGTAATGTTTTATTAGAAACAAGCAAGCATTATCAAGTTATAGAGAATTGTCTTACGAGCGGTAAACCGGTTCAGCTAATATACCTTGGTGGGAAATATAATGAAATGAAATTCTCTACTGATGATAATGACGATGATGATAATGTTGATGATGATGATGATGATGTAAAAGAAGAAGAGCATGTAGAGAGTGAGAAGGAAAATATGAAAAATGAGAGCGACAAAGATTCGTCAAAACGTAAGCGCAAAAATGGAAATGAGATGTCAAAGGATGAAAAGAATAAAAAAAAAGCAGCATCATAATCAAAAAACAGGTTTGTAGACATACATCATGTATGTATATAATTATAAATGATTTTAGTAATAAAACTATATAAAATAATAATTTCATTACAGATAAAACAAACTGTTTCATTCAACAACTCCTACTGCTTATATATAATCGACGATACGTATCCTGAAGAATATCGATGTGCGCGTAAGGGATTCTGGCACATCGACTCCGCATATTTTAAAGCACGGGTTAAAAAAATGGATGATTTGCTTCGAGATATTATGAATTTGAAATTTACACAATATATAAATAATGAAAATAATGTTTAAAATTTCTAATGTATTTAACCATCTATATAAAATTAATAAAAAATGAGTTCATTATAAACTAGTGCATATTTTTCTTTCACATCAGTCTTTCGTCCTACCGTGACACGCGAGCACCACAATTCTAATCATGGCGAAATTAATTATATTTGTAATTCACACTGTGATACTTCTTCAACTTTTTCCTTCTCTCTTATCCATGAGGGCCAATTTACGAGTGCCTTCTACGCATGCGATGAATAAACGTTCAGCAATTAATTATCTTCAATATTACGGCTATATGAACGCTAACGATTCACGATCGCAAACTATTGATAATGATAAATTGACAGATGCAATACGAATTTTTCAACAATATTGGAATCTTAAAGTCGATGGCACTCTAAATGCCGAAACGAAAAAGTTGATGGAGGCAAAGCGTTGCGGAGTAAGTGATCATGTCAGCGATTACACGCTTAATTCTTATAAATGGAACAAAAAAACATTGCGTTGGTATTTCCATGTCGGAACGACAGATCAAATTCACCTTGCAAAAAAAGCATTTTCTGTGTGGCAAAAGTCATCTCGACTAACCTTTATTCAAGTATATAGTAAAACTGAAGCGGATATAATTATATCGTTTGAAAATAAAATGCATTACAATGTTAATTCACCGCAACAAGTTTGTTTACCGCCATTCTCTAATCAAACATTAGCACATGCGGATCTGCCGAATGAAAGGAATGATGTCAGAGAAATTCATATATCTAAATCGTGGAATTGGATGATAGGCGAGGGGCCGATAAAAGATGAGTCATACAGTTTATACGAAACATTAATACACGAAATTGGTCACAGTCTAGGTTTACTACATTCGACAAATATGAATTCAATAATGTCGCCGTTGTATCATTATGAAAATCATACAGATCATATTAAACTTGAGGAAGATGATATATTAGCTATACGAAATTTATATAATGTTAATGACGAGAATGAGTCTGAGGGAGAATTCGACGAAGATGCAAATGGCAATGCTAATCCTGATACGTCACCGGATGCGCCAACATTAGTTCCGCCAAAATTAGCCGATTTATGTTCGGCTCCGGTAGATGATTTAAAATTTTTCATTTTCAAGGCACGATTGTATATATTCTATAAAATTTGGGTATGGCCATTTAATTTAAACGTTAAATATCGAAAGTACGAGGAGCCACAGTTAATAAGATCGTGGTTAAAATTTTTGCCATTTAATTTTTCAGGAATTAATGGAATATATGAAAGAGTAAATGGAGAAATTGCATTATTTTCTGATAATAATATTTATATATTCAATCCTGATACTTTTCAATTAAAAACTGGCTATCCCATGACATATCAAAAACTGTTTGGCAAAGACTTTCAGTATAACGGAGTGCAATCTGCTGTTTTAACAAATACCGGTAGAACATATATTTTTTATAAAGGAGTATATGTAATTGAAATTGACGAGTGTGAATATGTGGCTAGAAAGTATACTTTAATTAACGATTTATTTAAGGGAATTGGCCTATCCATATCTCCACAAAATCCATTTTCAGTATTTAAGTATATAAATGGTAAACTTTATATATTACAAAACGGTAATTTTTATGAATATGACGAATTTAATTCCAATGTTGTAAGATCAGGCCCGTTCGATCTCTCCATTTTCAGTATTCAATGTATCAGCGATAGTAACATTATAGCCAATTTGAGAGATATGGTAGAAAAATTAGTTCAATTTTATGGCGAATACAATAACAATGTAAATTCAAGATTATCTTATAACGCGAATAAACGTGATATAAACGAATTTAACACGCAAGCAGAAATAAGAAATCATATGATTTCATATCTATGATAAAAGCGGTGCGGCGGTAAATCAGAGAGAGGGGGATAGTCGTAGCAGGACAAATATATGCAGGAAATTGTGCGTCCGTTGTATTCTAAACCGCGCGACCGTAAGCGGAGGCGGGGGAGGCTAACGAAGTGAATTGAAGTGCAGTGAAAGTTACAAAAACGGTAGTGTGATTAAAGAGGTATAAAATGAAATCTATTAATAGATTATCGGTGAAAATAGAAAAAAATTTATTAAATCAAATGCCGTTTTTGAAGAAAGAAGAGGATTTTAAAGAGTGGAAAAAGCAATATACTATATATGTAAAACAAACTAAAGTACTCCTAAATAATGAAAATATGAAAGAAAAATATAAAGTGAAACTGACGGAACAATTAAAGCGGCTGAGGAATTTAAAGAATTTCGAAAACGAACGATTACGAAGAAAAAAAGAAAATGCAGCGAATAAAACACAACTGATGCAAAAAGAAGAAAATTTATTAAACCGAGCGTATTTAATTGAATCGGAAGCGGATAAAATCCAATGGATAGAAGATTGTGAACAGCATTTAAAATATTTACATTCATATTTAATTAATAAAAAAGAAAAAATAAGTGTCGGTAGGAAACAACATTTACTTGCGCAAATAGCTAAACTAACTTGTACGCGTGAGCAATTAAGTTTTAATTTCAATCTACACTCTGGATCTGGATCAAATGAAGAAACACAGAAGGATAAGAATGTTACACTAAAATGGAAAGAAATTGAAAGCGGACATGCCTTCCAAAGTCGTATAATCACTGGAATTATTATAAATTTACATCATATTGGTCCTTCTATATTTTTAAACGATGCTAAAGATATAGTGATAGATAAAGTACTATCGTATGTTAAGCAGCACAAATGTGTTAAAGTAAACACGATCTTCAATGGTGAATTTACGTTAAAAGACAGTTTGACCGACGAAACAAAGAAGGAAATTAAAACCTTTGCAACAAAAAATGAGGTACTACTGAACGATGATGATTCCACCGTAAAGGTTGATAATTGGTATACAAACAATGTGCGTGACCAGATTCTTACGTCGCTAGAAGAATTTCAAGAACGTGACAGTGGATGGGCATTGAGCAAAATTATCAGTTTGATTATAAATATCAATAAATGTTATTTATTGAGCGCCGGTAAAGGAAACTGTAGACTTCCATTAGCTATACGAAATAGAAAAGCAACTGTTTCTATTGATTTGACCGACAATGAAAATGATTGCTTTGCTTGGGCAGTAACGTCAGCATTATACCCAGCATCGCATCATAGTAACCGTAAACAGTCATATCCGTATTATAAAAATGTACTAAATTTAACGGGAATTACATTTCCCGTTACAACTAAACATATACCTACATTTGAAAAAAATAATAATTTGTCCATAAATTTATACCAATTATTAACGAATAAAGATAAATCTGAACATGAAAAATATGAAGTATTACCGTTACGATTAAGTGATAAAATATCTGAACATAAACATATAAACTTACTAATATATCAAAATGAGCAAGAAAAAGATAATATGTGCCATTATGTATGGATCAAAAATTTATCAAGGCTGATATCGTCTCAAATTCATCAACATCAACATAAATCACACATTTGCGACAGGTAATTCATCACTTTTCTATTTACAGTTGTAATAATTTAATAGTTTAATAATATGGCTCTTATAATTTACAGATGTCTAAATTTTTTCCATACAACAAGGAAACTTCGAGATCATTATGAAAGATGCGTGGATCAAAACGCGTGCAAAATTGAATTGGTCAATGAAGATCAGAAATGGATTAAGTTTAAAAATTATAGAAGAGGAATCCCGCTTCCATTTATGATATATGCCGATTTTGAATGCGCTCTAATTAGTAACGAAACACATAATTTAGAAAATCATAATACTTATGCATATCAAACTCATGTTCCACACAGTATTGGCTATTACGTACACTGTAACTTTGATGAATCGATGTGCAAATACGTTTCACACCGTGCGAAGGATAAAGTGGTATCTTATTTTATATCAGATTTAGAAGGTATCATTTCATCAATTTTTGCTTTTATAAAAAATAATCATACCATAATGGCTCCTTTAACTTCTGAACAATTACTAGAATTTAATACCGCTACACATTGTTTTATCTGTAAAAGTGTATTTAAAGAAGCTGATATTAGAGGCGGTAATAAAGTACGTGATCATTGTCACTGGTCAGGTTACTACAGAGGGGCAGCACACGGAGCATGTAACCTAAATTATAAAACTTCGTATACGCTACCCATAATATTTCATAACTTAAGTAATTACGACGCACATTTTCTCATAGAAGAAATTGTTTCAATGAAATGTTTTAGCTCTCAATTTCATGTAATAGCCTCTACAATGGAAAAATATGTTTCATTCACATGTCGGATGAAAAATAATATATTTTCTCTTGAAGTAAGATTTATCGATTCATTTAAATTTCTTAATAGCAGTTTAGAACAATTAGTATCAACACTAGATATAAATGATATGAGAAATTTACGCAAAAACTTTCCGTCGATCGATGAAAATTTGTTTAATTTACTGACGCGCAAAGGTGTTTTTCCTTATGAATACGTTGACAGCTACGAAAGACTAAATGATAATTGTCTGCCTAATTACGACGAATTTCACAGCACATTGTACGGGCACAATATTGAAAGGAGCGAGTATAAGCATGCGCAAAACGTATGGAATAAATTTAATATCTCATCACTAGGCGGATATAGCGATTTATATTTGAAAACAGATGTTCTACTGTTAGCAGATATATTTGAAAATTTTCGAAGCAAATGTATCGAATATTATGGTCTCGACCCTGCCTATTACTGCACCCTACCATCATATGCGTGGGACGTTATGCTAAAAATTACAAACATAACATTAGAATTATTAACAGATATCGATATGGTGTTATTTATTGAAAGCGGTATACGCGGAGGATTCAGTCAATGTTCGCATCGGTATGCAAAAGCTAATAATCCTTACATGGGCGCGACGTATGATTCTAATAAAGAATCTTCGTATTTAATGTATTACGATGTTAACAATTTATACGGTTTTGCCATGTGCGATTCGTTGCCGTACGGTAAATTTGAATGGATGGATAATGATATGATAAGTCAATTTAACATTAATTCGGCTAGAGCCGATTCTGAGATTGGATACATATTAGAGGTAGATTTAGACTATCCCGATGAAATACATGATTCGCATTCAGATTTGCCGTTCTGTCCCACTCGCGAAGTACCGCCAAACGCTAAATACGAAAAATTGCTAGCAACTTTAAAGTGTAAAACCAACTATGTTATTCATTATCGAACCCTACAGCAATGTCTACAACATGGACTTAAATTAAAGAACATTCATCGTATCCTACAGTTCAATCAATCTCCATGGATGTGTAAATATATACAATTAAATGCAAAACTTCGAGCTCAATCCGAATCGGACTTTGAAAAAGATTTATTTAAGTTAATGAATAACGCAGTATTTGGAAAAACAATGGAAAATGTGCGTAATCGAGTTGATGTAAGATTATTAACGTCGTGGGAAGGACGTGCCGGTATTAAGCCATTGATAGGAAGACCTAATTTTCATAGAAGAGTAATATTCAATGAAAATTTTGTCGGTGTGGAAATGAAAAAGATGAAGGTTAAAATAGATAAACCCATTTATATCGGCATGTCCATTCTAGATATTTCAAAAATATATCTCTATAAATTTCATTACGACTATATGAAGGTTCAATTTCAAGATATGTGCAAGGTATTATATACTGATACGGACAGTTTAATTTATAAATTACAATGTGATGACATATATAGCATTATGAGGCGAGATATAGCTTATTTCGATACTAGTAATTATCCGATTGACAACGTATACAATATACCTTTAGCAAATAAAAAAGTTCTAGGCCTAATGAAGGATGAAAATGGAGGAAAAATTATGTGTGAATTCGTAGGATTAAGATCGAAAATGTATGCTATACAAATTATTGGCGAGCGCGACACGAAGAAGGCTAAAGGGATCAAAAAAGATTTTATTAAGCGAGAAATTAAATTTGATGATTATGTAAATTGCCTATTTAACGATGAAATTAAAATGGCTAGACAAAACCGTATTGCGTCGAAGCTGCATCAGATTCACACGATTTCTGAAGGAAAAGTTGCGTTGCATCCGTACGATGATAAAAGATATATCACCGATGATTGTATACAAACACTTGCTTGGGGACACTGTTCGATTAAAAAATAAAAAATGTTTACAATATTTGAACACATGTATTATTTATTAATAATCTGCACCCGTTTACAATTTTAGTATACACTACTGTTCTTAACAAAAATCGGCCTAGCATTGAAAATAAGCGAGCATGTGGGTTAAAATTGTGATTCAGTTTTTACTGAAAAATTCCGTATTCAAATATTCTTCCATCTGCCCAGCTATCCAAGGATAATGGCGCTTCAACGATTCCTTAAAACACAGCAAGTCCGACAGTCCTAGTCTAAAAATTTAAAAAATGTATAACATTTGGGATTACACTCTCGTTTTACCAGAGTTTTCTACAACTTACCGTGACATCTTATGGATCAGACGAGATACCCGCACCTCTTTACTTTCCGTCTCCAAAATGTACTGTATCGCACCGGCGCGCAACACCTTGTCTCGTCTTAACTTTTGTACAACGCCATTACGTACATCGACATCGCGTAATTGTTCGCGAAATACTTCGTAAAATTGCTTCACATGTGCGCGCAGCTCACTTTGATTTTCTATCCATTGACTCATGCATATGGCAAGCCAGGGGTTATAAGACTTTAGTATTTCTGTGAATAGAATGAAATACAACAGCGGCAATCTGCAAAGGTTAAAATTCAAATTTAAATACTTTCAATCGTACTATCATTCTACATTGATTTATAAATTTGTTTGTATCACTTACCTTTCTAGCTTCGTAATCAAACAACGCACCTGTGCTCCTCGTTCCTTCAAATTCAAAATATCGTAAATATCAGAATCGTTCAATAAGCCTTCATCTCCTAATTCGTCTAATATTCCATTTTCAGGATCAATTTGAGCAACCAGTTTGTCATAAAAAAATCTGTACAATTGCCGAATATGTCCGTCAGCCGCCGCCATCGTTACAACACACTTTCTTTTGTTTGTAATTCGCTTTCAGAAAAAAGTCGCGAACACTTCGCGACAAGTCGCGAACACTTCGATGATGATGATGATGCGTTACGTTCAACGTGCGAATATTAGCTAGCGTGCGAATATTAGCTAGCGCCTAGCGCCCTTTCCCCGGGACCCTCCCCCCATCCCCCCATCCCCCCATCCCCCCATCCCCCCATCCCCCCATCCCCCCATCCCCCCATCCCCCTCCCACCTCCTCAATGCTCGTAGTACACCTTCTTGCTCCCACCCACACCCAATCGTCCTCGTCCTCCTCGTCCTCCTCCTCCTCCTCCTCCTCCTCCGTAGTAGTACAATCGTCCTCCGCTCCCCCCACCCCCCAGCTCTCTCTCTCGCGGATGATAGTAGAGTTGCCGTTGTCCGCACGCGCTCGCGGACTACCGCGTAATCGCTTATCGTCGTCGTCGACGTCGTCGTCGTCATATCGTTCCTCCGTGCAAACTTCCCGCGGTCTACTTCCGACTTCCGACTTCCAAACCCACCACCGCCACCCCCGCACACGACATTTCGTAGTACAACGCCTACACACTACCTCCGTGTCATCTACCCCCCGTTTCGTAGTATTTTACAACGCCACGCGTGTGTCGATTAGACGCTCTTTTATCGTCCTCCGCTCCGCTCCGCTCGATATCGCGGTGTTTATCGTACGCTATTGTTCCTGTCCAAACTTCATCTCCTCCTCCTCCTCCTCCTCCTCTAACTTCCGCGTGTGTAAACCGCATACCGTATCGCCCAACCGCCGCCGCCGCCGACACTACTCTACTTAACCTTGACCGCCGCTGTGCAGAATCGAACCGCTCTCGCACGCTTCTTCCGCAAATTTTTACTAACGGGCCGCCCGCGAACTTCCCCCCCCCCCCTGATTAAGACCTAACCGCAAAAACTACTTCCGCCCTCATTAAAAGACACGACCGCAAACTTCACCTCTCCACCCGATAAGGGCAAACCGCAAACTTCCCCCCTGATTAAGACCAGACCGCAAACTTTGATAAAAAAAAAAAAAAATTCAATAAAAAAATTCCATAAAAAAAATTATATTAAAAAAAATTCCATTAAAAACTAATGCGCTACTGTGTGTCTGCTGGTCCAGAATCGGCGATACTCATTCTGTCCACTTTGAAAAAATTCCATTAAAAAAAATTCCATTAAAAAATTCGATAAAACAAATACACGCAAGACCGAAAAGCCTACTGCGCTACTGCCCCGCTGCTGGTTCAGAATCGGCTACTGGTCCAGAATCGGCCATACTATTCTGGTCCAGAAACGGACACTGGTCCAGAAATGTGGTCCAGAATCGGCTTACTTTGAGCACGGGTCTAGAAGCGGCTTACTCTTACTACTACTATATATAAATAAAAGCCAAACGAGGGAAGTTGATTCTCTCGGTGATTCTAGTGCTGATTTTGTAAAACTCATTGTAGCTGTCTTCGGCGTGGTTGCGTTGCGTGCGTTTTCGTCGATCGCTAAACAAACGAAAGCATGACCTTGAGAGTGGATATGCATGTGTAGATGCACGCATGGACTATGCCTACTCTCGCAGCGATACCGTTGTTGCTATGCGACGTATTTGTCGATGTAGCTGAGTGCAACTACTGACAAATTGTTTCGGACTACAGAAGATCGACTAAAACCGCGACCATTGTAACGGCAGCCTTACTTATTTTCAATCTCACCTATAGCGATCATGACCTATATGGCAGATTTTTCCGGGCACCTGTTTTCCAATTGTCAGTTTCACGTATCTCACACAGCTTCGAATGGTGGAACAAATGAGCAAATTGCATTGAAACTATACGTGAACTTCACTTGAACATACAATAATATATATCCAAAATTCAGACCAACAAGACATGGTCAGGTTTGTATATCAAAATTTCCGCGTCCAATGTTGTACATATATTTTTACGGTTAACGTTGAATAGTTAAACATTTATTAAAATTTTAGTGAACTTTTTATCTTTCATTTTATGTTTCGTACACCCTTTTCTGCCGTTAATAGTAATTTTGCTTCTATTATTTTGAAACTTAAAATTCCACTTGTAATCGTCTGTAAAGAGATCTTCACTTGCCCACACACAGGTGACATCTCATGATAACAGTTCAGTACGGTGGTGATTCGACATCAGTTTCTTACTCTGGCCGCAATATATTTTAGAGGGCGCCCGAGAACAGCGAATTTTGCTGGAGACACAAAGTCCCATAAGGCTGGCAGTCTTTAGGAATATCTCGTCGGTGCTTTATTTTGTGATCATTGTGACGGCCAGCCGTTACCGACACCATTCTCGACCCGCCTTTAACCATAAGCCGGCTAGTATCTTGAGGGCACTCCCAGAGGTCGCCTAAGTGGACGAGTGACGGAACTTCTCCCTCACTCGTTCACACTCACCTAGTTTAAGCCATGATAACATAGAATCGAATCATAAGTAGATATATCTTTGCGTCTATACCCATCGAGCGTTAGGGCATTAGTTCTAAGTAAAAGCGCACGCGGCGCTCCAAGTGGACTGTGCTCCACCACCAACGCGCCTGCGTCGAGCGCCGAGCCCCACTCTAAGGGCCGTACCCCTTCCTTAGCGGCGGGCCCTAGTAATTAGATTTAAGGCCGGGTCGAACCGAAAATCAGTGCATTATGCATTATACTTAATATCACAGTGCTATTATACTTGACAAGCAGTTCATTACTTTTCTTGAGTGCATTCTACTTACAATCCTCTACTTAATTCCTTCTTGAAGATTAATTAAGTCGTCTTGAAGACAAGCAGTTACATCAAATTGAAGAACAGTGTACTAAAATCCTTTGTTCGAAATCTGTAGTGAAAGCTCAGTTCATTTCAATCCAATCAAATCCCAAATTCATAAATCTAAATCACAAACTCAAAAGTTCAAATCATTTTATCAAAGAATAAGTGCTGAAGCAACAACTGATGACTCGACAAAAACGAACTCACGGTAAGCAAACTGACTTGCCTGTTCGACACTCGCATAACACTGTACTAATTATTAAGGTAGAATCTAGTTCCTTAAATTGTTCAATCGTATAGTCAATATTGTAAGAATCATATAGTCAAAGTCTATATATAGACCTTTGTTATACAAATTACTTCTATCATTCTATCCTTGCGTTCTTAAAGTAAATTAAGCCTTCCATAACGCTCTACGTCTAAGCATTCCCTCACCACATATATCCAGGCAGTCAACGAGAGGACGTTAGCTCGACAACATAAATGCCTACAACTTCACACTTATCCTTACCACACATATCCAGGCAGTCAACGAGAGGACGATAGCTCGGCGACATAAAAGCCTACAATCTCACATATACCTTTACCTTACGTTTCCATTATTCCGTCAACGAGAGGACGATAGCTCGACGACAAATATTCCTTCAACTCCATACTTACCTTTATTCCGTCAACGAGAGGGCGATAGCTCGACGACAAATATTTCCTTAACCCCATACTTACCCACACCTCATACTGTCCATTTACCCGCCAACAAGAGGACGATCCGCTTGACGGCATATACATCCACCATAAGACCAAAAGTGACCACTATCCTGAATGCTTAAACAAAAGAGAGCCGGCCGGAAGAACCAACTACGTAAATTGATCAGGAACTTCTACGCTATTCCTTCAGAAACTAACAGGCCTCCGCCACCAACCCCAAAACCGCGTATAGTCGAGTGTCGTGCCGTTAGACCCAATATACGGGTAGTACAGCCTTCAGCGAGTAACGTAAGGGAAAATCAACCGTCTGTAAGCAGTGTAAAGAAGGTACAGCCGTCCGCTAAAACCACGTTGATTATAAAATCATCCGCGAGCTCGGTAAAAACAGATAAATCCTCGAAGTGGGAACTCATTCCGCTCAATTTAGAAGCGCCGATATATTCCGCGACCGTGCCGAGATTCGATCCGCGTTTCGAAACGTACATTCGAAAGAGGCGCGAACGCCTCTATCCGGAACTCATAGTGCTCGACCAATAAACCCGCACCGCCAGGATCCCCAAGTCGCTGAGATCGCGCTCCGTGGCCTCTCGACTAAAGGAGGAATTTAAAAGTCGCTTCCCGACTGCAATCGTTTCGTGGAAATCCCTTAAATCCGCGAAATCGCCGATCGGGACGTGACAATCATATACATTAATTTCTGTGACATACTGACATCACCTACTGAAATATCTAAATAGAAGAGAGCAACTATTTCGAACCGGTCATATCTAGTCAAATCTCTGTGGAACTTACGTCGAACGGCGCAAATCGACTGTATGTCCCAAAGGTCCAGTGGTAAGAGTGAGACAGAATACCAAAATATCTTTCTTCTCTCTCTAACAGCGAGGCGCGGCTGTTCCTGCACCCGCGCACATTCCAGGTATTCTATAGTTCAATGTAGCCAATTGAATGGTGGAGTCGCAAGCGGTCTTGCAGGGAACTACAAAGGTTACTAGGAATATATATACGTTGGTTTCCAAATCATTGGACTCGCGACGTGCACATTATACACAATAACGCACGTTTAAAATAAATTATTTATATGAAATTGAAGTAATAGTGTAACATAAAATAGTGTGTATATATATACAAGTAATAGTATATATAATACGGTAATTTTTATTATATTTACGTGCCATTATACACAACAACGCAGGTTTAAAATGAATTATTTATATGAAATTAAAGTAATAGTGTAACAAAACATAGTGTGTATATATATATATATATATAAGTAATAGTATATGTAATACAATATTTTTATTATATTTGAAGGGTTACATTAAAGTAAATTCATAATAACACTGTAATCAATTTATTAATCCTATTATAATTCACCTAAATATACATCAAATATCAGTGACATATGTGAAGTACATTTTGGTTTACAAACAATGGTATTTATTCGCGTCGTCAAATCAATAAAACGTATCCTATCCATATAAACTGACAGACATTCAAAAGCTGCCTAACGTGATCTCGCCTGTATGTATGGCGAAGTAGTATTCACCTCTGAATTCCTCTTCCTCACGATACCCAGGCCACATGTCGGAATAGCATATGTGTATTTCCCCCGGATATTCGTTATGTCGGTATTGATTGCCCTTACGATTTTCCGAAGATGTCATCATGCTAAGTGGGTTCACACAAAATTGTTTTAATGATGTGAAGAACTGATGAAATTTATATTGACAGTCAATAGCTAAAAATATAAATGTACACGTACCTCAGATCAATTGTCTCATAATGTACATGACTTGTTACGTCCTACGTCCTCCACCCGCTTTTTTAACGACTATATTCTCCCAACGAGCTCATCGCACCGCGTATCTATTTAATTAGATGTAAGTCGTACATAAACGAAACAAGAGCCGGTGCACCGCGCCACCGAAATTCCTTCACGTAACGCTGACGCCCATCCGGGACGTAATTCGCGCCACGCGAAGGAATGACATAATGACGACAATAGCGATGTAGGTAGAGACATAAGAATGCTGACGCCGAATCAGCTCACAGGCTAACCCCAACGATCGACTAGCGATCCGCGGCAACACATCGTTCCGAGAACGCCAACTTCCAAACGGAAGCTAGGGTGCCAGTTCGACGAAGGACCTGGCGACCCTCAGCAAAACCCACTACTTAAATGGGCCGCACAGTCAGTCACAGTCGTTCAGTCAGTCAGTCACAATACTCCGCTCCATAGTTAACGTCACGCTCAAGTTGGGCACTAAGTCACGTCAGTTTACTTTCGGCAACTCGTTAATCTAAGTTATCAAGCTCTTCAGTCAACAAAGTTCGGCCACGATCCATGTAAATTCGGCAACTGTAAACTAGCTAAGTGTACTTCGAGATAAAACATCCAGTCCACTTCCACCATCTGAACATTATTTAATCCACACGAGCGTGTCCTTCCTGCACGTCAACACTAAACACCACCACCTCTACCTCTAACCCAGGGCCCCAGCGAGCTACCTACAAGCGTGGACGCCCTCCCCGGCATCCACCGTGGTAGAACTCCCGGTGATCGTCGAGCCACCTACAAGCGTGGACGCCCTCCCCGGCATCCACCGTGGTGGACTCACGCACCGCACCGGACACGAGCCCTCTCATAGGAGCGACTAGCAGCGAGGTAGCCCAGAAGCCCTCTCTGGCTTCCTGCACCCCGCGCTTACTGCCCCAGTCGACCGCTCTCCCGGTTATGGGGAAACCTTCGGGATCCGCAATCCACAACCACACACATACTCCCACACATCCTGAGCCGTAGCCATTTGGACACCTTCTCCTTACTTTCCTCGATTCGTCAGTGAGCCGCTCCACTGACGGATTAACCACCCTCTTTTCGGTGCGATCACTCCTTCCGTCTGTCCTCGATCCCCGGTATACCCGGTGAACGCAGGGTGCCGAAAAACGAGGACGTAAAACCTACATTACCCGATTCTCGAAATTGTTAATTACGGCCAAAATACGATTTCGTAAACTCCGAGATCGATACAGCAGCTTGCGAAAACTACTCGTAAACGATTGAGACCGTTGCACACGAGATACGTAAAAGTTATTTTGCCAGGTTCTGCATCTGGTCAACTTCTGCTTTTGGCCACTGGAGGCGCTTGCAAGATCTACATTACCCCATTCTCGAAATTGTTAATTACGGGCAAACTACGATTTCGTAAACTCTGAAATCGATTGCGTAAACTTGCGTAAACTATTCGTAAACGATTGAGACCAAAATAAGCGAAATCGGTGATAGTCGTCTGCTAGCTATACACCCACCTAAAAATGGTTAATTACGGGCAAACTACGATTTCGTAAACTCTGAAATCGATTGCGTAAACTTGCGTAAACTATTCGTAAACAATTGAGACCAAAATAAGCGAAATCGGTGATAGTTGTCTGCTAACTATACGGCGGTCCCTCGGCCGTGTGACAAAAATATGCATTGTTTGTCCAGTCTATTCTATACCTCGTCTGTGCTAATACTGATGGACACCGCGAAAATGGTATTCTCGCCTTTCGATTATTTAGAATTAGCACAGAGCAAAACGTTAAATAAATATAAGATTGTAAAAAGAAACCATCCGGACTATTCGACGGACACCAGAGACTCTTGTTTAATAGAAATCTTAACACGCCGAGATACACGAAAATGCCGAACGCATTACATGCAGCTAGCGAACACACTGTGGATTCAATTAGATACTAATTCCGACTGGATAGGAGCCGCTCCAAACCAGGAAACCTTGTATATCTTATGTTGCGACAATAAGCCACGTAGTATAGAATTATTAGGTAGCTTCATACTGCACTTAGATAAAGACTGTACCGGTACAACTAATAAGGTCTTCCTCAAACCAGCTACACACGTAACCAGAACTTTAGAGTTAAATGTTCTTTTGACGAGCAAGGAAGAGGATTTTAACGTGACTTTCGGGAAACTCAGATCCCAAGACTTACCTTTTGAACTCATTCACGAAGTTAGTATCAATCCTGACAATTTGAAAAATTTGGGTAGAACCTTAGAGGAAATAGACGACCAGATTGAGACCTTAGCATCTGAGAAACGGGTTATCACGTGGAAGGAACGATTTTACAAATATCTGGAATATGCAGGATACGTAGCAATTGCTGGTTTGACAATCGTTTTCCTAGGTAAAATACGACTATTTAAGCTAATTATAAGAACCATCCGATCGTGCTGTGTATCGTGTACATATAACAATTATAGCTTTGGCAACAAAGCACCCACGCAGCACATTGCACCAGCTGCAACGCAAGCAACATTTTCAATCAACGAACCTGACGAGGTACGCTTCATCGCTCAACGACCTAGAACGAGACCGACGAATGCTGCTTATGGATTTTAGTTTAGATCAGTACCCCAACTAAAATCTTAAACTACCCGGGGAGGTGTAAGCGGGCCCAGGTACCGAGCCCTTCGCCGCTTTCCCTTTTTGACCACCCATATCGTACCGAGGGATACTTTACGACGTCCGGGTAACCAGAAACTGACAGACAGCGAAATACTTGCAGCTGAGGCGACATCTGAGTGTACACAGATGTCCAGATAGCCTAAATTCCTAGAGACGCCCTTACCAAGAAGAGAGACTTCGTGGAGGACGTTTTCGCCCTTCTCTGGGCTACCGACGCAACCCCCTCTTCTCACAAACCGTAGATATAAGAAGCCTGTTCTACGCTGCGAGTTTAGTCTTAGTCTACATTTTAACACCGAATCTCTGCCAGTAACTATATTCATTCTTAATAAAGTATTCATTATTATATTTTATTTTATGTCGTCTCATTGATTCGCGCTATCACGACAACAGGACAGACAGATTTCTAGAGAGAAACTAGTAGTTCGCCGCCTAGAAACTAATCGAGATTCGCCGCAGGTGCGAATGTGTGCTAAAGAACTGCGCCATGATTCGGCTTCGTTTTTGATTGACACGGGCGCTGATATCAACGTAATCAAACTAAAAATTTTGCGAGAAGATATATCTGTCGCGTTACACGAATCTATAGTCGTTACGGGTATTACCACGGAACAAATAGAAACATTGGGCACCACGATCGTGCACCTACTCGGACAACCGGTTAAATTCCACGTGGTACAATCCTCGTTTCCCATCAGGAGCGACGGAATTTTGGGAAAACAATACCTGAGGCAGGAACAGGCAGAGATATCATTCGCGCACAATACTTTAGTCACACAAAGTGATCCTATACGCCCGATGCGGTTCATAGGAGAGGCCGAACGACATAACGAAAAATTACCTTTGCCCATTACGCGCGTTCACAACCTACGAGCAAGAACACGTCAAGCAATCAGAATAGATGTAAAGGAAGGGAGAGAACTGACCGAGGGTTATTTGCCGAAATTAAACACGACGGACGGAGTATTCATCGGGAAGCCGCTGTCTCAGTTTGTCGAGGCGCGTGCCATGTACTTGCGATTAATACCTTGGAAAATGAAGTAGAAATAACGATACCACCGCAAAATATAGTACCGTTTGAATACCACAATTTCCCTGAAGAGCAGGAATACTTCAATTCCGAGTCAGAAACAGCACACGCGCCGATAGTTAACGACCGAGTAGGTGAAATAGTCTCCCGTTTGCGTTTAAACCACCTTAACGACGAGGAAAGAAATCACGTAATAGATTTAGTAGAAGAATATCCAGAGAGGTTTCATCTACCGGGCGATAAGCTGCAGTCGACACCCTGTATTAGGCATACAATCCCTACCACAGCCGATTTACCTATTAACACGCGGCAGTATAGATTTCCACCTGTTCATCAAGCCGAAATCGCGAGACAAGTCTCTAATAAATTAGAGTGCAACATTATCGCACCCTCAAATTCGCCATATAATTCACCGCTATGGATAGTTCCGAAAAAGCCGGATTCTCAAGGAAACAAGCGTTGGCGAATGGTCATTGACTTCCGTAAATTAAATGAAAAAACGATTGGAGACGCGTACCCCTTGCCCAATATTATAGATATTATGGATCACCTAGGCGAGGCGCGGTATTTTTCGATCTTTGATCTCGCGAGCGGCTTTCAACAAATAGAAATGGACCCTAAAGACCGAGCTAAAACTGCCTTCACTACACCAAATGGCCATTACGAGTACATTCGCATGCCCGAAGGGCTTAAAAACGCTCCAGCTACGTTCCAGCGATTAATGGACCAAGTATTACGCGGGTTGCACGGCGTAGAAGTTTTTGTATATCTAGACGACATCGTAGTTTACGCTAAGTCCTTGAAGGAGCACGGAAGGAAGGTGCAGAGACTATTCAATAGAATACGCGATGCAAAGCTAACTCCGCAACCTGACAAGTGCGACTTCTTAAGAACCGAGGTAGCGTATCTAGGACATATAATCGGTCGAGACGGAGTCCGTCCAGACCCTGGGAAAATTAGCGCGGTAAAGAAATTCCCGTACCCGCAGAGTCAACGGAATGTCCGAGAATTCCTTGGGCTGGTGGGCTATTACCGACGTTTTATAGAAAACTTCGCCGCGATCGCGAAACCATTAACGGAATTATTGAAAAAGAACGAAAAATTCGACTGGAAACAGGAACATACAACTAGCTTTAAAACCTTACGGAGAGCGTTGTGCCGAAGCCCTATTCTACAGTACCCTAATTTTAACGAACATTTTACTTTGACAACGGACGCCTCGGACGTCGCGATAGGCGCGTTATTAAGCCAGAATGCGAACGGCCACGATTTGCCAGTAGCATACCCATCGCGTAATCTAACTAAGCCGGAGCGAAATTATTCCACCACGGAAAAGGAATGCCTAGCTGTGTTATATGCAGTCCTGCATTTTAGACCCTATCTATACGGGAGAAAGTTTAGGCTAGTTAGCGATCACGAACCGTTGAGATGGATAGACTCAGTTAAAGATCCGGGACAACGCTTGGTGCGTTGGCGACTTAAATTACGGGACTACGAATATGAATTTGTACATAAACCGGGCCGACTCAACACTAACGCGGATGCATTATCGCGGAAACCGGTAAAGACTGACACCGTCACGTCGGAATCCGACAACGAGGAACGCAACCGGGTTTCGTCAAAAGTATTGCCAGTAAACCGGGAAGCCTCCGAAGCCGGACCGAGCGCGCCCCGAAAAAACCCACGAGCACCGGAGCCATTAGATACAAGCGCGGTAGCGACGAGAACGCGCAGGCGAATAACGTACCTGCCAGAACCCGACATACCGATGACAGTAGGAGATAATAGCGAATCGTCATCCGACTCCTCAGACACGCCAATATTCGTAGAGAGCAGATGCGTGATGCTCAGTGTAAAGCCACGACCACCGCGCAAGTCGAAATCGCCGCCTAAAACACGATCCCATGACGCGGAGTCGCGTGATAGTGAGCGCGGTACTGCAGGGCCGTCGGACAGCGAAAATGTCGCTACGGAACTTCCTACCCGACCGCACTGCACTAGCGATGACGAGCAATCTGAGGACCTACTCACTTGGGACGTATTATCGAGATCTTTCGAAGAACTTGGCGACTCAATTACTAGAGGTGAACAACAAACGAGCACGGAAAATACGCGAGAACCGACGGAAAACGTAATTACCGAAACTGACCCGAATACATCCGACGACATACGAGACGGAGAACAGACGGGAATAACAGCTGATCTGGAGACAGACGGGGCGGTCAGCGAAAATGTCGCTACGGGAGGCCCTACCCGTCCCGCCTGTCCGAAGGTGACGCGGCGCGCCCACCAGGAGGCCCTTTAACGTTGGTCTCTGAAACAGAGGCGTCTGGGGGGGGGGGGCAGCGCATTACTCGCCGGACCTGCGGATTGCTCGCATTTACCTACAACTTCACCAACGTCGAGACCGGTCTCGCTATCGACACCGATGCCCCTAACTGTACCCGCGAGACCATGCGTAATATTACCGGAACATCTACATAATGATAGACCCCCTTCGATACCGACAGTCGAAATCCCTGTCACCGAAGACGTGCCGATGGGCACCTATATCCCTTTTTCACCGGAACTCCAGCCTCATGTGCAAGAATTTCAGCCGAAACCTGTACGTTATTCCCGCGATAATTTGACAGCACGACGCGGAAACATGGCGCATTTCTTATCAGCTGATTGCAAATTGAGCGACCCGATATCGCGGCAGTAGTAAGAGTAAGCCGCTTCTGGACCCGAGGCGAGAGTAAGCCGATTCTGGACCAGTAATTCTGGACCAGTAGCCGATTCTGGACCGGTGTAGTCGATTCTGCTGGACCGCAGTCATTCGGTCTTGCGTGTTTGCGTGTATTTTTTATTTTTTTATCGAAGTTTGCGGTTAGTGTCTTAATCACAGGTTGAAGTTTGCGGTTTGTCTTATCGGAGAGGTGAAGTTTGCGGTTTGTCTTTTAATGAGGGGAAGTTTGCGGTTTGTCTTAATCAGGTGGAAGTTTGCGCGGTCGGCGGTTAAAATCGGAAGAACGTTGGAAGGTGAAGAAGGCAAGCCGTTCGATTCCACAGCGGTAGCGGTCAAGGTTAAAAGTCGGCGGTTGGGCGATATCGAGTCGGTCGCTGCTGATATCGGGTGGCCTTGCCTTATTTTTTCTGTTAGGTCGAAAGTTTGTGGTTTACACGGAAGTTAGAGAGTAGGAGGAGAAGGGGTTGGACAGGAACAATACGAAACGAACGATAAGCGATTACACGATACTCGAGCGAGCGTGTGGGCAACGATATCGAGAGCGGAGGACGATAAGCGCCATCGACACGCGGCGTTGTACTACGAAATGTAGACAGAGGTAGTAGTAGGCGTTGTACTACGAAATGCCGTGCGGGGGGTTGGAAGTAGACCGGTAGGAGAAGGTTGCAGAGGAATGATACGATAAGCGATTACGCGGTACTCGAGCGTGTGTGGGCAACAACGATATCGAGAGCGGAGGACGATTGTACTACGGAGGAGGAGGTTGGGTGGGAGCAAGGTGTACGGGCAGTGAGGAGGGGGTCCGGCGTCATCTTGGAGCAGCGGACGCGTTGCAGGTCGGGGGAGGGAGGGAGGGGAGAGGGTCCCGGGAAAAGGGCGCTAGGCGCTAGCTAATATTCGCACGTTAAACGTAGCACATCGGTTAATACTCTTCGTAGCATCAGCAGACTAGGAAGCAGAGAAGTGTTCGCGACTTTTTCTGAAAGCGAATTACTGAAAGTGTTGTAACGATGGCGGCTGACGGACATATTCGACAATTGTACAGATTTTTTTATGACAAACTGGTTGCTCAAATTGATCCTGAAAGTGGAATATTAGACGAATTAGGAGAGGAAGGGTTATTGAACGAGTCTGATATTTTCGATATTTTAACTTTGAAGGAACGAACAGCACAGGTGCGTTGTTTGATTACGAAGCTAGAAAGGTAAGTAATACAAACAAATTTATAAATCAATGTAGAATGATAGTACAATTGAAAGTATTTAAATTTGAATTAGGACCTTTGCAGATTGCCGCTATTGTATTTCATTCTATTCACAGAAATACTAAAATCTTATAACCCCTGGCTTGCCGTATGCATGATACAATGGATAGAAAATCAAAGTGAGCTGCGCGCACATGTGAAACAATTTTATGAAGTATTTCGCGAACAATTACGCGATGTTGATGTACGTAATGCCGTTATACAAAAGTTAAGACGAGACAAGGTGTTGCGCGCTGGTGCAATACAGTACATTTTGGAGACGGAAAGTAAAGAGGTGCGGGTATCTCGTCTGATCCATAAGATGTCACGGTAAGTTGTAGAAAACTCTGGTAAAACGAGAGTGTAATCCCAAATGTTATACATTTTTTAAATTTTTAGACTAGGACTGTCGGACTTGCTGTGTTTTAAGGAATCGTTGAAGCGCCATTATCCTTGGATAGCTGGGCAGATGGAAGACTATTTGAATACGGCATTTTTCAGCAAAAACTGAATCACAATTTTAACCCATGCTCGCTTATTTTCAATGCTAAGCTATTTTTGTTAAGAACAGTGAGATGTAATGAATTTCTCAGATACGCACTGTATATAATAAATTGTAAACGGGTGCAGATTATTGATAAATAATACATGTATTCAAATATTGCAAGCATTTTTTATTTTTTAATCGAACAGTGTCCCCAAGCAAGTGTTTGTATACAATCATCGGTGATATATCTTTTATCATCGTACGGATGCAATGCAACTTTTCCTTCGGAAATTGTGTGAATTTGATGCAGCTTCGACGCAATACGGTTTTGTCTAGCCATTTTAATTTCATCATTAAATAGGCAATTTATATAATCATCAAATTTAATTTCTCGCTTAATAAAATCTTTTTTGATCCCTTTAGCCTTCTTCGTGTCGCGCTCGCCAATAACTTTTATAGCATACATTTTCGATCTTAATCCTACAAATTCACACATCATTTTTCCTCCATTTTCATCTTTCATTAGGCCTAGAACTTTTTTATTTGCTAAATGTATATTGTATACGTTGTCAATTGGATAATTACCAGTATCGAAATAAGCTATATTTCGCCCCATAATGCTATATATGTCATCACATTGTAATTTATAAATTAAACTGTCCGTATCAGTATATAATGCCTTACACATATCTTGAAATTGAACCTTCATATAGTCGTAATGAAATTTATAGAGATATATTTTTGAAATATCTAGAATGGACATGCCGATATAAATGGGTTTATCTATTTTAACTTTCATCTTTTTCATTTCCACACCGACAAAATTTTCATTGAATATTACTCTTCTATGAAAATTAGCTATCCATTACTATCAATGGCTTAATACCGGCACGTCCTTCCCACGATGTTAATAATCTTACATCAACTCGATTACGCACATTTTCCATTGTTTTTCCAAATACTGCGTTATTCATTAACTTAAATAAATCTTTTTCAAAGTCCGATTCAGATTGAGCTCGAAATTTTGCATTTAATTGTATATATGTACACATCCATGGAGATTGATTGAACTGTAAGATACGATGAATGTTCTTTAATTTAAGTCCATGTTGCAGGCATTGCTGTAGGGTTCGATAATGAATAACATAGTTGGTTTTACAATTTAAAGTTGCTAACAATTTTTCTTATTTAGCGTTTGGCGGTACTTCGCGAGTGGGACAGAACGGCAAATCTGAATGCGAATCATGTATTTCATAGGGATAGTCTAAATCTACCTCTAATATGTATCCAATCTCAGAATCGGCTTTAGCTGAATTAATGTTAAATTGACTTATCATATCATTATCCATCCATTCAAATTTACCGTACGGCAACGAATCGCACATGGCAAAACCGTATAAATTGTTAACATCGTTGTAGTATAGGTATAGTATGGGCGTCGACTCGAACGAGCGATCGAGAATCGATGTCGTCGGCGCGTGACGACAGACGGCGCGAGAGGCACGAGCAGGACACCGCGTGTGAGGCCTCGAGCGAGAGAACACGTGGCGGAATAAAACGGCGGAGAGGTTAAGTGCCAGGCGAGTATTACTATACCTGACCCAAGCGTAGTCCTATAAGGAGAACGGATACAACAATCGTAATACATTAAATACGAAGATTCTTTATTAGAATCATACGTCGCTCCCATGTAAGGATTATTAGCTTTTGCATCCCGATGCGAACATTGACTGAATCCTCCGCGTATACCGCTTTCAATAAATAACACCATATCAATATCTGTTAATAATTCTAATGATATGTTTGTAATTTTTAGCATAACGTCCCACGCATATGATGGTAGGGTACAGTAATAGGCAGGGTCGAGACCATAATATTCGATACATTTGCTTCGAAAATTTTCAAAAATATCTGCTAATAGTGAACATCTGTTTTCAAATATAAATCGCTATATTCGCCTAGTGATGAGATATTAAATTTATTCCATACGTTTTGTGCATGTTTATACTCGCTCCTTTCAATATTGTGCCCGTACAATGTGCTGTGAAATTCGTCGTAATTAGGTAGACTATTATCATTTAGTCTTTCATAGCTGTCAACATATTCATAAGGAAAAACACCTTTGCGCGTCAGTAAATTAAACAAATTTTCATCGATCGACGGAAAGTTTTTGCGTAAAATTCTTATATCATTTATATCTAGTGTTGATACTAATTGTTCTAAACTGCTATTAAGAAATTTAAATGAATCGATAAATCTTACTTCAAGAGAAAATATATTATTTTTCATCCGACATGCGAATGAAACATATTTTTCCATTGTAGAGGCTATTACATGAAATTGAGAGCTAAAACATTTCATTGAAACAATTTCTTCTATGAGAAAATGTGAATCGTAATTACTTAAGTTACGAAATATTATGGGTAGCATATACGTAGCTTTATAATTTAGGTTACATGCTCCATGTGCTGCCCCTATGTAGTAACCTGACCAGTGACAATGATCATGTACTTTATTACCGCCTCTAATATCAGCTTCTTTAAATTCACTTTTACAGATAAAACAATGTGTAGCAGTATTAAATTCTAGTAATTGTTCAGAAGTTAAAGGAGCCATTATGGTATGATTATTTTTTATAAAAGCAAAAATTGATGAAATGATACCTTCCAAATCTGATATAAAATAAGATACCACTTTATCCTTCGCACGGTGTGAAACGTATTTGCACATCGATTCATCAAAATTACAGTGTATGTAATAGCCAATACTGTGTGGAACATGAGTTTGATATGCATAAGTATTATGATTTTCTAAATTATTTGTTTCGTTACTAATTAGAGCGCATTCAAAATCAGCATATATTATAAATTGAAGCGGGATTCCTCTTCTATAATTTTTAAACTTAATCCATTTCTGATCTTCATTGACCAATTCAATTTTGCACGCAGTTTGATCCACACATCTTTCATAATGATCTTGAAGTTTCCTTGTATGGACAAAATTTAGACATCTGTAAATTATAAGAATCATATTATTAAACTATTAAATTATTACAACTGTAAATAGAAACGTGATGAATTACCTGTCGCAAATGTGTGATTTATGTTGATGTTGATGAATTTGCGACGATATCAGCCTTGATAAATTTTTGATCCATACATAATGGCACATATTATCTTTTTCTTGCTCATTTTGATATATTAGTAAGTTTATATGTTTATTTTCAGATATTTTATCACTTAATCGTAATGGTAATACTTCATATTTTTCATGTCCAGATTTATCTTTATTCGTTAACCCTCGCACCACCAGACTGGGTAAATTTTACCCGAGCCTGACGAATGGCAACCCTTTCTACATGGATATGCCGATAATGTCACTGGCTACAAAGGTAGCCATGTTGCGGAAACTGTAGAATGACAGTTACCGACTCAGTGCTACTAGTGTCGGTTGGAATTAAAGCTGGCATTACACTTTTCGGTTTCCTTTCAGCGCGCCAGACATATACAAGGGTGATCCACGCAACTTGCACACCTGTATAATTTGTAAAGTAAAGTTAAAAATCTCCGAAACGTCTCCATCAATAAATCGAAATTACACATTACATAACGCATCCTGTAAAAATACTGTACAAATTTGATGTACACAATTTTTCCGTACGATGCATACTTTACAAGTTATACAGGTGTGCAAGTTGCGTGGACCTAACTGTATATAGTTTGACAGTGTATGAAATTATGAATTTTACACTTATATGTACGTATTGTATTATATCATAAATACACAAATCAATATTTGCAAAATTTTCTGAAATTGATACTATTTCCCTTATTACTTTTATCCTTTATAATATTTGAAATATGACTGTGGTTTATTTTATGATGCATAAGTAACTGAGCCATTTTAAGTTTCAATGTGAGTGGCTTACGAAAGGATGCACCATAGGAAAGTCTGTACTGCGTTCTGTACACTCAGAGTAACGACACACCAACACACACACACACACTCCGAGCGCTATCCACTGCACGCTTCCTAACTTGAGTCATATATATTGTTTCATCTCTTCCGCGGTCCGAACTCCGCGAAGTCATGCGACGTTGGTTGCCTGGCAACGCTCAGCAGCAGCGTTCAGTTTCTAACGGATTTTTGCCTGTTGCCAGTGATTTGTGTACCGCGGAAAGCCATGTGGCACGATGGCAAGTGGTCCAAGTGGACACAGTGCGCGTCGCGAAAGCGTGAACGTATCCTGCAGTGACACCAGTGATAGTGACACTGAAAGTGCACTCAGTGCGGACAATAGTGATAGTGAATTTAGTGATAAGGCACCCGAAGATAACGCGTCCGTGGGCGACGCATTTTCAGGTTCCGAAAGCGACGACGCGAATGATCCTTCAAGTCATGTAGTGTCTGGTCGCACCTGGAAATCCGTCGCTCCTCGAAACATCGATATGCGGGCTAGTATTTCTCGGGAACCAGCGTTAACATCAAAGAATGAAAACGTGCAAACAATGGAAGATTGTTTCGACCTTTTTATAAATGATGAAATAATGAATTGTATCCTGAGAAATACTAATAAACGAGCGAATCATTATTGTAGAACACACCCTGGACAGTCGTGGACAGAGGTAACGCGTAACGAATTGAAAGCATTTTTCGGCATTTTATTGATGACAGGCCGATTTAGAGAATCGCGTGAAGATCCATCGGATATGTGGCGCAATGACCCACTAACGTCCCGCTCGTTTTATGCAGCATCGATGTCGCGAACTAGATTTACCAATATTTGTAGATTCATGCGATTCGATGATTATGAAACGAGAATCGAGAGGCAATCCGCGGATAAATTAGCACCGATTCGCGAAGTGTGTAACATCTTTACGGCGAATTGTCGGGAATGTTATGAAGCCTCCGATAAAGGCACAATTGACGAACAACTAATGAAATTTCGCGGTCGTTGTTCTTTCAAAGTATATATGCCTAGTAAACCCGGCAAATACGGCGTCAAGATGTGGACGCTCTGTGATGCCAAGACGAATTATTGCTGTAATTTGCAAATTTATTTAGGGAAAATCGGAAATAATCCCGAAAAGGGGCAGGGGCCACGCGTTGTAAAAGATCTAGTTAATTTTTGGCAAAATTCTTGGCGGACTATTACGACTGATAATTTCTTTACGGACATTACTTTAGCTGAGGACTTACTGGCACAGGGACTTTTTCTCGTTGGCACGATGAGGAAGAATAGAACAGATTTACCGAAAATACTGACACAGACGTACGGACGGCCCATCTATTCTTCGCATTTTCTATTCACGCCCCAATTTACTCTCGTTTCATACGTGCCAAAACCGCGAAAATGCGTCACACTTTTGTCCAGTTTGCACCACGAGGACCGCGTATCAAATGATACACAAAAATTAAAACCAGAAATAATTCAGTATTACAATTCGACAAAAAGCGGCGTGGATACACTGGACAAATTAGTTAGAGAGTACTCGTGTCGCAGATGTACACGACGCTGGCCGTTTGCGATAGCGATGCATTTGATCGATATTGCCGCATATAACGCGTTCAAAATTTGGATAATAAAAAATCCTCAATGGGAAGCAGGAGCTAGGTCCAGCCGACGCCGCAGAAAGCTCTTCTTAGAAGGGCTAGCAAAAGAATTGATTTCCGCAAATATTGCAAATCGGGCAACAAATGCAAATGTCTGGGGTAACCAGCATGTCCGGCAAGCCCTTCAGGCCGCCGGACAAAACATAAATACGCCAACAGAAGTAAATCCTACCACTTCTAGTTCTACTTCTAAAAAACGTGGTAGGTGCTACTTCTGTCGTAAGTCGGACTCGAAATTTGCGACAGTCTGCTGCAAATGTCAAAAGTTTATTTGTAAAGCGCATACAAAACCACGGGAAATTACATGCGTAAATTGTACAGATGAAAACTGAAATATTTTCTTGTGGTTTTCTATGCGCTTCCCGTAAAATAGCATATTTGCGGAAAGCTTTTAGTTACGCAACAACTGGCCTCGTGTACAAAATAGAGAATTGAATTGTACAGATACTTTTGTAAAATAATATATGTAATATAATATAAATAATTAAAATAGTTGTAGGTATAATAGTTGTAAAGGAGTGGTGTACATGTGTGTGAGTGTGCGTGCGTGCGTGTTGCGTGAGCCGAGCGGACAATACGACGGCGGCGAAGAGGGCGACGGCGCGAAGAGGAGGACGACGGCGCGAAGAGGAGGACGACGGCGCGAAGAGGGCGACGGCGCGAAGAGGAGGACGACGGCGCGAAGAGGGCGACGACGCGAAGAGGACGACGAAAAAGAGCCACCAATTGCACCGTGGGGGTTTTAGCCGGTAAAAATCCGGCACTATCCCGCACTGTTCCTACTAGTGCGGGGTGTCTTTTGAAGATTTCCCCCACGATAAACAAAAAAAAAAAAAATGGGACAAGGCGTGGGTGCGACGACTCTGGACGCCAATCTTATCAACGTGGATCTTTGTGGAAACGCGTTATTGCATAGTACATAAAAAACTAGGAATTTAACACCAATTCATTTTGTCATTTGTGTATGAACAAATTGTAATGAATCTGTCAACTAGTTGGTAACATCAGAAAAGTGTAGGTAGCCGCAAATATCTATATTGCTCGAAAAATATTGTAAACAATTTATAAACAAATTGTTAACAATTTATAAAAAATACATTGCAATGTTGTAAAAATGTGCGTACGCAAAATATTAAATTTTGCTTCAAAAATATTGTAAATAATTTATAAACAAATTGTTAACAATTTATAAAAAATACATTGCAATGTGGCAAAAATGTGCGTACGCAAAATATTAAATTTTGCTTCAAAAATATTGTAAATAATTTATAAACAAATTGTTAACAATTTATAAAAAATACATTGCAATGTGGCAAAAATGTGCGTACGCAAAATATTAAATTTTGCTTCAAAAATATTGCAAATAATTTATAAACAAATTGTTAACAATGTATATAATATTTGGAAGCATCAAGAAGAATCATGTATGTGGCCAGAAAGAACGATTTTCGTGGAATAAATAATTCAACAAGTGTAACCACTGCTTTACTTTCTTGACCTGTAGTTTCTGTAACGAGTGACTTTACCGGCATACCCGTGTAGAATGGGTTGCCATGCTTCAGGCGTGGGTCAAATCTACCCATCCGGTACGCGCTGTCGCGATTCTATTTTCCGGTAGTGCGAGGGTTAATTGGTATAAATTTATGGACAAATTATTATTTTTTTCAAATGTAGGTATATGTTTAGTTGTAACGGGAAATGTAATTCCCGTTAAATTTAGTACATTTTCATAATGCGGATATGATTGTTTACGGTTACTATGATGCGATGCTGGGTATAATGCTGACGTTACTGCCCAAGCAAAGCAATCATTTTCATTATCGGCCAAATCAATAGAAACAGTTGCTTTTCTATTTCGTATAGCTAATGGAAGTGTACAGTTTCCTTTACCGGCGCTCAATAAATCACATTTATTGATATTTATAATCAAACTGATAATTTTGCTCAATGCCCATCCACTGTCACGTTCTTGAAATTCCTCTAGCGATGTAAGAATCTGCCCACACACATTGTTTGTATACCAATTATCAAGCTTTATGGTGGAATCATTGTCATTTAGTAGTACCTCATTTTTTGTTGCAAAGGTTTTAATTTCCTTCTTACTTTCGTCGGTCAAACTGTCTTTTAACGTAAATTCACCATTGAAGATTGTGTTTACTTTAACACATTTGTGCTGTTTAACATACGATAGTACTTTTTCTATCACTATATCTTTAGCATCGTTTAAAAATATAGATGGATCAATATGATGTAAATTTATAATAATTCCAGTGATTATACGACTTTGGAAGGCATGTCCGCTTTCAATTTCTTTCCATTTCAGTGTAACATTCTTATCCTTCTGTTTTTCTTCATTTAATCCAGATCCAGAATGTAGATTGAAATTAAAACTTAATTGTTCACACGTACAAGTTAGTTTAGCTATTTGCGCAAGTAAATGTTGTTTCCTACCGACACTTATTTTTTCTTTTTTATTAATTAAATATGAATGCAAATATTTTAAATGCTGTTCACAATCTTTTATCCATTGGGTTTTATCTGCTTCTGATTCAATTAAATACGCTCGGTTTAATAAATTTTCTTCTTTTTGGATTAGTTGTTTTTTATTCACTGCATTTTCTTTTTTTCTTCGTAATCGTTCGTTTACGAAATACTTTAAATTCCACAGCCGCTTTAATTGTTCCATCAGTTTCACTTTATATTCTTTTTTCATATTTTCATTATTTAGGAGTATTTTCGTTTTTTTTTACATATGTAGTATATTGCTTTTTCCACTCTTTAAAATCCTCTTCTTTCTTCAAAAACGGCATTTGATTTAATACATTTTTTTCTATTTTCGCCGATAATCTATTAATAGATTTCATTTTACACCTCTTTAATCACACTTCCGTTTTGTAACTTTCACTGCACTTCACTTCGTTAGCCTCCTCCGCCTCCGCTTACGGTCGCGGTTTAGAATACAACGGACGCACAATTTCCTGCATATATTTGTCCTGCTACACCTATCCCCTCTCTCTGATTTACCACCGCACCGCTTTTATCATAGATATGAAATCATATGATATCTTATCTCTGCTTGTGTGTTAAATTCGTTTATATCACGTTTATTTGCGTTATAAGATAATCTTGAATTTACATTTTTATTGTATTCACCATAAAATTGAACTAATTTTTCTACCATATCTCTCAAATTGGCTATAATGTTACTATCAGTAATACATTGAATACTGAAAATGGAGAGATCGAACGGCCCTGATCTTACAACATTGAAATTAAATTCGTCATATTCATAAAAATTACCGTTTTGTAATATATAAAGTTTACCATTTACATATTTAAATACTGAAAATGGATTTTGTGGAGATATGGATAGGCCAATTCCCTTAAATAAATCGTTAATTAAAATATACTTTCTAGGCTGATATCTACACTCGTCAATTTCAATTACATATACTCCTTTATAAAAAATATATGTTCTACCGGTATTTGTTAAAACAGCAGATTGCACTCCATTATACTGAAAGTCTTTGCCAAATAGTTTTTGATATGTCATGGGATAACCAGTTTTTAATTGGAAAGTATCAGGATTGAATATATAAATATTATTATCAGAAAATAATGCAACTTCTCCATTTACTCTTTCATATATTGCATTAATTCCTGAAAAATTAAATGGCAAAAATTTTAACCACGATCTTATTAACTGTGGCTCCTCATACTTTCGATATTTAACGTTTAAATTAAATGGCCATACCCAAATTTTATAGAATATATACAATCGTGCTTTAAAAATGAAAAATTTTAAATCATCTGCTGGAGCTGAACATAAATCGACTAATTTTGGTGGAACTAATGTTGGTGCATCTGGTGACGTATCAGGAGAAGCATTACCATTTGCATCTTCGCCGAATTCGTCCTCAGACTCATTCTCAGCATTAACATTATATAAATTTCGTATAGCTAATATATCATCTTCCTCAAGTTTAATATAATCTGTATGATTTTCATAATGATAAAACGGCGACATTATTGAATTCATATTTGACGAATGTAGTATACCTAGACTGTGACCAATTTCGTGTGTTAATGTTTCGTATAAACTGAATGACTCATGGTTTATCGGCCCCTCGCCTATCATCCATTTCCACGATTTAGATATATGAATTTCTCTTACATTATTACTTTCATTCGGCATATCTGCATGTGCTAATGTTTGATTAGAGAATGGCGGTGAACAAACTTGTTGCGGTGAATTAACACTGTAATGCATTGTATTTTCAAATGGTATAATTATATCCGCTTCAGTTTTACTTTGTACTTGAGTAAAGGTTAACCGAGATGGCTTTTGCCACAAAGAAAATGCTTTTTTTGCAATGTTAATTTGATCTGTTGTTCCGACATGGAAATACCAACGCGATGTTTTTTTGTTCCATTTATAAGAATGAAGTGTGTAATCGCTGACATGATCACTTACTCCGCAACGCTTTGCCTGCATCAACTTTTTCGTTTCAGCATTTAGAGTCCCATCGACTTTAAGATTCCAATATTGTTGAAAAATTCGTATTGCATCTGCCAATTTATCATTATCAATAGTTTGTGATTTTGAATCGTTAGTGTTCATATAGCCGTAATATTGAAGATAATTAATTGTTGAACGTTTATTCATCGAATGCGTAGAAGGCACTCGCAAATTGGTCTAGATAGATAAGAGAGAAGGAAAAAGTTGAAGAAGTATCGCAGTGTGAATTATAAATATAATTAATTTCGCCATGATTAGAATTGAGGTGCTCACGTGTCACGGTAGGACGAAAGACTGATGTGAAAGAAAAATATGTACTAGTTTATAATGAACTCATTTTTTATTAATTTTATATAGATGGCTAAATACATTAGAAATTTTTAACATTATTTTCATTATTTATATATTGTGTAAATTTCAAATTCATAATATCTTGAAGCAAATCATCCATTTTTTTAACCCGTGCTTTAAAATATGCGGAGTCGATATGCCAGAATCCTTTACGCGCACATCGGTATTCTTCAGGATACGTATCGTCGATTATATATAAGTAGTAGAAGTTGTTGAATGAAACAGTTTGTTTTATCTGTAATGAAATTATTATTTTATATAGTTTTATTACTAAAATCATTTATAATTATATACATACTTGATGTATGTCTACAAACCTGTTTTTGATTATGATGCTGCTTTTTTTTATTCTTTTCATCTTTTGACATCTCGTTTACATTTTTGCGCTTACGTTTTGACGAATCTTTTTCGCTCTCATTTTTCATATTTTCCTTCTCACTCTCTACATGTTCTTCTTCTTTTACATCATCATCATCATCATTATCATCAGTAGAGAATTTCATTTCATTATATTTTCCACCAAGGTATATTAGATGAACTGGTTTACCGCTTGTAAGGCAGTTCTCTATAACTTGGTAATGCTTGCTTTTTTCTAATAAAATATTACTTATACGTAATGGCAGAAAAATAGAGAATGTATCATTTAAATCAAACATAACTCTATCTCCAAAGCGGGTCTTCATTTTTCTCATTCCGCTTTTTAAATATGATTTATTAATTTCCAAGCCTGCTACCGGGTTCACTGGCAACTTGCTTATAATACCGACACTATTCAGCAAACTGAACGTATTTTCGCACATGTTCACTGCAAATATCTACTGAACTGTTAATGCACTTGCGCTATTCAACGACTAAACTGCGCGTATCGCGAAGTAGCGCTATTTATGCACCCCATACTCTTCCACCCAAACTTCCAGCATACGTCACTTTTCTTCATTCCCCTACTCCCTTCAACAATTATGCCCACGCTCAATTTCTGATTTTCCGCACATTTAATACCTACAGCGCAAATAGGAGCTTCAGTACGAGACGAATCTTTTTGAAAGAAACTTCGGTCGACTAAAGTTTGTGCAACATTTGCATTAAAGTGAAATTGAAAAGTTACAGTTTTGTAAGTGAAGTGAAAATTTAAAAATATAATTATGGTATGTAGTTCGAATATAAGTAAAACAAATTTTTATTTTCAATACTCTAATTTGCTTAAATTAATATTATTTTCAGGCTACAGCCGATTATGAAAAAATAACGCATTTCATCGATATGGATGGATTTACAATTAATCGACATACGTTTTTATGCAAAGAAATTGCGATAATATCTATAAATGAAAATATATTACGTGAATACCTATTTTTGAATAAAAACTTTAGCGATTTAAGTGTTGAAGATCAGCGAAGCGCGCGTTATGTATACAACAACGTTCACGGAATTTTATTCAAAGATTACGGATATGAAAATTTTGAACAAGAGGACTTGCCCTATATAGTCCAAGATTTTATCTCAAAATATGACAGTCCAATTGTTGCATATAAAGGTGGAACTTATGAAAAGAAATTATTGAACGAACTTGGAATCCGAAATATAAATTTAGAGGAACTGGCACGTCCTAAATTTGATGTTCTAGTTTCTAATAAACTGTATAATAAAGTGAACATCAACACTATAATGTGTAAAATGCATGTAAAAGAGAGAAATTGGAATAATAAAATTCCGCATTGTCCTTTACTTGAAGTACAAGTTTTTAGAAATTGGTACTGTCATAACGTAACTAATAAATCTTCTTAAATAATAATGTACATTGATATGCACTGATTGTGAATATAATGAATTTTTATATTTTATTATCAATTTGTAATTAAGTACACTGTTACGTCGCGAATCGAGGTAGGATAGAAATACGCGATATGGTTACGGACTTCGCGAATTCTCTCGTTCCGCTAAATAACAATTGCACGCACCTGACCTTGATCAAGACACGTACGTAATGTCTGCTTTTAGTCAACCGCGATCTCGCAGCTTTACTGGGACCAGACACGATAAAGAAGCTGGGTTAAAGGTGCTGATTCGGATTGAGGGATGAATCGGAGAATATTTATAATGAATTAACGGTACTCACTTGCAGTTGGTCGAAGATATTTTATAAGAATTAGTTAGGCTATGATGTTGACAGGTTTACAGGTTCACTGATTCTAGGCTATCGTATTAAATGAACGATGATTCGGAAAAGTTTAAATGTTATATAATGATCTCGGAATAATTATAAATAAATGTAAATCTAGAGACGAGTCGTACTGTAGTGTATTTGAACTGAACGGTCTTAAGGACAAAATCGAAGTGCACGTTTTTCAAAAGTGCACACGGACGACCGCCGATGCGTTCAAACTATCCCCTCTCTAAGCATCTCTCGTCCTTGTCTTCAACCCAAAGACTCGGACAAAGGGGTGATTGAAGAAGTTCGGTGACTAAGTCTTTCCGTGTGTGGACCCTTGAGCTCTCCCTATCTTCATTTTGCTTATTCTCTAAAATTTACGACAAAACTGCTCTTCGGTTTCTTCTATGCAATAAACTAACCCTCAACTACGTCTACAATGATCTATAGGACCGATACGTCACGAGAAAGAGCCGGCCTAGGTTTCTTTTCATATAATGTATACCACGTAGATGTTTTGTATTACTTGTAATTCTTATTTCTTGAACGTTAACGTCCGGGGACGTAACAACACAATTAAAAATAAATTTATTTTAAATTTATATCAATCCATGAATTATGTGATTTATCTAATCCCAACCATTTAACATATACTTTATTTTGCTTTCTACGAATAACTTTTTCAACTAAATAAATATCGCTATGCTTAGCTTTTAATAATTCATATTCATAGAAACCGCCTTTAATGTCATTTCCTCGTAAATCTTGAATTAAATATGTGACAGGATAGGTATGTTGCACAGAAGTAACTTTAGAAATTTCAGTCGTCCAATTAGGCGTTGTTACGGCCCGGCGTTATATTTTCAAATTTTTATACCCTTGTATGAGGCTTGCGTAAGCATTGAGAAATCTAGCCCATATGAGTGGACCGTTTTGGTAGTAGTATTAATAGTTTTTCGTCGTAATGTTAATAGTTTTCTCTCTCCGGGCCGTAGCAGACCGACGAACCTTGGGATCACCAGCGCCCGGGTGCGCACGTGTGTGTGTGCGTGTATGTGACAGAGACACATTAGGTTAAGTGAGCGAAGGACTCGTTAGTTTATAAGAGACCCGCGAATAGGTAAACTACAGTTCTGTTCACATTTTAAGTTCCTTTTCTTTGATTTATAGTTACCAACGACAAATGTTTATTTTTAGTTAGTTACAAACACACTCCTAGCACTGATTGCTCCTCGTAATGGTCAAACGGCAATTTCGCTTAATTCCGATTAAAGGAAACATTCATTATTCTTTCCGTAATTCATATTCTAAGTTCCTTTTCTTTTGATTCATTATTAATCGCCCGAGTAGCGAGTTGCGCATGAACACCTAATGCCGGGATGATAACCGCTGCGTAGCAATATTCGGCAATAACAAAACTGCGAGCCGCTGACCCAACCGTGAAGGGAGGGGATGCGGAAGACGTCCTTCTCGCGCGCAGCTACCGGCTCGCGACGCAAACCTCGTGGCAGTTGGCTGTAAAATCGCGAGGTGCGTGGACTCCTGCCCGGGGGTTATTATAATTTATCTTTGAACTTAATCGTGCATATTCTTGCAGTATCACGAAGGACTCAGTACTCCCCGTTAAAGATTAGTGTTTAGTTGAGCAAGGGACTCATTTGTGTTTAAAAAATTAATCGAGTTTATTTGTATTTAGAAATAAGAGCACATTGTAATATTATTTTTGCACCACGTGGCCGGCGCTTCACGCCGAGCCTCGAGCGTTCATTTCATCTAAATTCATTTCTTTTCTTTAGTTTTCTTTAGTTTATTTGTCTTTCCTTAATTTCATCGGAATAAGATTCATTAATAAGACCAGAATCAGCTGTAGCTTGTAGAGTTCTACCAATAACTAAGTGCTTGCTTCCTGAACACGCTCGTTGAGCGTTAGGCTAATGCGTTAACCACCGATGTTCATATTGTATTTCAATCCGAAGGTACACATCAAGCGACTACGAGCGAACCGTAAAGAGCGAAAATAGCGTGCGAGACAAACCATTGTAAGGAGCGAGAGGAGTGAAGAGCGAGAAAGAGAGAGCGAGCGAGTGAAAGAGCGTGTGCGCAGCATTACGGGTAAGAACTTTCCAGCATCTTTCCGTGCGATGAAATGAACCTGCCGACCGCAATTACGTCTTAGCGCAGGCTTTGAATTTCTCAGACGTAAAGGGTTAGAATTCAAAACGTTCAATTAATACCGAACAATCGCGAACACTCTGTAATATACTGTAGTTGCGCAGGCGTCGCCCGCGTGACGAGCAAGCGGTGTCGTATACTCTATTTTACCTTCTCTGTAATAAGATCTATTTCATCACACATTATAATCTCACGAAATGTAAGAGAGCAACGTATTCCACCAATATAGATTCAGTCAAGTATAACTAAATTCAATCGCTTTATTAACAACTAACATTCTGACTCAAACTAACACCTGACCAGAAAGCGAGAGAGAGAAAGAGAAAGAAAGAGATCGAATAAAACCTGTACTGGTTTAGGAGACCGCGAATCCTATAAGTCCTGCCGATATCTACCAGCCTGTAGTTTTACATTAAAGGGGGGAAATTAGATATCTCGAATTAGATACAATTAATATCTGTATTAAGGCTATCAAACATATCCAGCGTTACACCGGGTAAGGAGAGGCCGCTCGCCATTTCAGTAACTTTACCCGGACGTAACAGCGTATATCCTTTCTCAAACAAATGTTTGTATTTACTAATACGTACAAAATCTCCAACTTGATATTTGCCCGGTTTAACGATCTTTATATTACTATAAACTGATGAAAGAAGCGTGCTAGCATTTTTATTTGTCACATCTGCAGGTCTCATTTTGATTGTTCTATGTTTACGCATATTGTAATCGTATACAAGTTTATTTAACATATGCGTCCATTTATAGCTTCCGTTTAACGAGAATAATTTCCACATATTATTTTTTAACGTTCTATTCCAACGCTCTACTATCGATGCCTTCATGACACTATATGTAGAATAATGATTTATTTCATGTTTATCCATTAAATTCTTAAAATCTTGATTAAAAAATTCTTTCCTACCATCCGTTTGCAAATTTTTAGGTTTACGCTCTTCGAAGATATTTGAGAAAGCCTTTACCACATCTTTACCTTGTTTCGTTTGAACGGACGAGCTCAGCCATTTTTAGAAAATGTGTCGATAACTGTGAGAATATATTGAAATCCCGAATTAAAACGCGTATATGCTTTCATATCTACTAAATCAGCTTGCCATAAATCATCATATCCTTTAATTATAACACGTCTTCTTACAAAATTCTTTCTCACAGGTGTATGCAATTCTTTTACTAACTGCTCTTGTTCTTTATTTAATTTCATGATTTTAGGTTTCTACTACATTATCATGTGCTTGTGTACTATTTATAATTTCTATAATTGCAATTTGAATGTTTCTTAAATTCTCCTTATTATCATTCATATCCTTCCGCAGCTCGTCAATTGAAGTTTTTAGCGTATTTTGTGTCACAAATTCTTTACGAATATTAGCTATGTCGTTTTCTTTATCGTGTAAATTTTGTTTTACCCCATTTATCTGCTCATCAAGAAGAGATTGTAGATTCACTATATCTTTTTCCAATGCCGTGGTCAAATTCTCTACTGCATCCTTTGTCGTAGCCGATTCCGTTAGATTGCTTATAAAATATTCATGATGACTAATACTATTTTTTGCTGAAGTAATATTATAATTAATTTCTTCAATATTTTTAGAAATTGTATTCAATTTTTCATTAAGGTTTTTTTCATCAGACTCTATTTTTTGCTGTTGCGCGAGGAAATCTTCTATAACATTTTGCAGCAATTTATTATTTTCTTTTCCATTTACTTCTAACTTTATAATTTTTTCTGTTAGCGTAGAAGTCACTTCATCAAGTTTATTGAAATTTGCGCCATAAAGATTTAATACGGCATTTATTCTCTTTAATTTATCGTAATTAGCTTCGCTTTGCGATGCACACTTTTCAATTTTTTCGTTGAGACTGCCTCGAAGCGCCCTATCGTTACTTAATATACGTTTATCTACATAGTATTTGTTCGCAGCGTCTGTAGAGTTTCCAGGATTTGCTAATCGTATAATTTTTCTATTTTTTGCATCATAGCCGCCCTCATTAACGTTGAAATGAAGAAAAATACCTTTCCTTTTCATATTAGAATTTTGTAACCGATCATTAGCATCTTCTATGCCCTTACCACCAAACTTGTTAATGAACATTATAAGACTAAATATAATTTAGGCATACACAAATATTATATAATAATATTGGCTTCGCGAAGTTCCTCCACTATTGACATAATTTCATTATCATGTCCTGTATGTCCAACTTTTTTTGATGATATTAAAAGCCGTAAACGGTCAATAAGCTCATTAGGATTGTCCGAGTGAACATAATTCACTGGTTCATTCGTAACTAACATATTATTCGGTATATATTTTTTCATTGCAAATTTATTTCCTGCTCCAACTTTAAATTGATTAGATTTTGTTTTAGCTCTTTCCGCGGCTGTAGCTATAGCTAAATGTGGTGCTAGTAATGGAGCAATTATTTTTTTATATTTAAATAGTTTATTGCCCATAATCTGTTGTGATGATTGGTAATCTCTACGGAAGGCATTTGTTTTTAATAAAATAGTTTTATACTTAATTAAATCTGTATTATTATATAATTTTGAATTGGGAATTTTCTTGAAAATTAATTCGAAAATTCCAGGGGTTCCGCCATATCTAGTTTTCTTAATAATAATATTATCATTTTCATCCACCTCAAATATGCTGTCACCTAACATTAAATTGTCATCTTTAAAATGTATGCCGTAAACATGATCAATTTCTTTGTCAAAATCTGTACTGAAAAATAAGCTAATATATTTTCGTGATAATGGGCCTAAGTTCTCCTGCATTAAATTTCTAACATCTTCAGGCGGATTTTGTAATATTTCACTAATAGAGGATTCCGCATGAGATTTTTCTAACGGTGAAGGTTCTTCAACATTTGGTCTTTCTATCGATAATGGTATAGGAGATATAGGAGTTGACGCTTCAGCAAATGTCCTTCTCCTACCTATTTGTGGCGTTGCCTTAAATTTTATATTATCATTTTTAGTTTTAGTACTCCTAATAACGGCACTAGACGGAGAATAACTATAATGCGTTTCACTCAATGACGGATTAACCATTTCCTTTGTTTTTTTCTTACTCAAGTCTTCAACTCCTCCACTACCTTCATCTTCAAAAACATCACCTTCATTATCTTCAATATCTTCAATATCACTTTCAATATCTTTTTCAATTTCAAATTTTTTCTTTTCATTTTCATTATTGATATTTGTAATTATATTTTTCTCTAGTAATTTTTGTAGAGGTTTAGTTATCGGTTTATATGTCTCTTTTAAATATTCCTCAGACTCTATTTTACCAAGTTTCAAATCTTTATATTTTTTTCGAATTATATCACTTGTTTTCACGATATGTTTTAAAATTTGCCGGCGTTTCTTATTTTCTCGCGTACCACCCATCTCACTTCTCACTCCTTCCGTGGATGTATAATGACTGAATATTAGCAGTATACTGATTTATATAATAGCAAACTGGTCAAATTCTTTTCGATACCTTCCATTTTGAATATTACTATCCTTATCAATTACTAAAAATCCATACTTTTTCTCCCAGCAATTTCTACATAATGCTAGAAAATCTTCATAGCTCATATCCGTATTAATATGTTCATTATAAATATGGCGTAAATTTGTATTATCTTGCTGAAAAATTACTAATAAATTCGTATTATCTCTTATAAGATGCTTAGGTATTTTTGCATAAGTTTGACATAAATAAAAACTATCGATATTAGAATGTCTGCCCATTGAAAAATACTCCCTTATAGTTTGCTGATTATCACAGGCTACATGATCGAATATAAAGATAGAATTAGGCAAAGCTTCAGAAATCGGAATAATCTCGCTATTATTTGAAAATGTATAATAGCCGATGACTGGTACTGCTGATATAATTCTTTCGAGATAACGATATTTTACTTGTTGTAGTGATTTCGAATACACATAAATATTTTCAAAGCGCACTCCATTAGGGCTTTCAATTAAATTAACTATTATATTGGTTTTTCCACAATTAGATGGTCACGCATATTATACAGCGAATAGTATTGGGGAGTATCTTACTATGACGTCGATAATTATCATTACGATTTTCTTCAGGTAACATTTTTTCACACACAAAATTATTACAAATTGACAACGGCTGCTTAACGAAACGCATGATAATATTACCCGTAGAGACTAAAAGAATAACTACGAATATTCGCTTACAGCAAAAGCATATAAATAGGCGAGTAATCATTTATTAGCTTTATTATCTCAGAAGATGGTGAAGTGTAAGTGTAATGATAGCGTATGCAAATAGAAAAGAAAGAGTGAATAGCAGTCATACTAAGGGGAGTGGTATATTAAACTCTGCAATCAATGCACTTCCTTTCGAATTACATATTCCGGGGTATCAGATTCGCGGACCTGGTACGCATTTAAACAAAAGATTATCATTAGGACAAAAAGGTATAAACCAATTAGATTCAGCTTGTCGCGAACACGACATCGCCTATTCTAATAGTAAAGATATCGAGGAGCGACATAAGGCAGATAAATCTTTAGCAGCGGCTGCTAAACAAATTGCTACAGCGCAAGATACTAAACTTGGCCATCGTATTGCCGCTACTGTTACTTGGGTTCTTATGAATGCAAAAAGAAAAATGGGTATGGGCATGAATAAAAAGAAAAATAGAAAAAGAAAGATACGTATTGCTAAACGAGGCGGATTTATACCGCTATTGCCACTTCTCGGTGTTTTGGGTTCGCTAGCGGGAGGTGCTGCTAATATTGCAACCGCAATAAATAGGTCTAAAGCTCAGCAAAAGCAGTCAGAAGAATTGAAAAGACACAATGCAACTTTAGAGGGTCGCGGACTCTATTTATCTCCGTATAAACGTATAAGCGGTCGCGGTATTAGAAAACGAAGAAAGGCCGGAAAAAAAAAATAATAATTCGAATACATTAGTCGCAACTGGAGTAACCACTAATATACAATTAGAAAAAGCATGCAAAAGTATTCCATATTTTAGAGGGGTTTTTATGCGAAATAAACTACCTATAACGATAAGAAGAAATGAATGTGGAATAGAAAATTTGGATAATAATGAAGGAAAAGGAACACACTGGGTGGCATATATTAAAAAAGGAAACAATGTTAAATATTTTGATTCGTTCGGTAATTTAAGGCCACCGTTAGAACTAATAAATTATTTTAATAAAAAAAACCTAGCAGCAGTTTCTTATAATTACAGCAGTTATCAATCATACGACATGACTAATTGTGGTCAGTTATGCTTTGAATTTCTTAAACGTAACATCTAAAAATGTCGTTTACTGTAACTTTAAGTGGCACGTCTTCAGACTTGATAGCCGAAACATTTCACGCTATTCCTAATATCGATGAATCAAATAATAAATTTTATTACGACGGTAATAAGGAAATCGTTATACCAAAAGGTTCCTACGAACTATCAAGTATTAATACCTATATTCAAGACAATATTCGTAAAGAGGTAAGCGAGGATCCAGATAATATCTTCATATTACGTGCAAATAATAGTACGTTAAAAAGTGAAATCAAATGTAAGTATTCTATTGACTTCGGTAAACCAAACAGTATTGGAAGTATATTAGGATTTTCAAACAAGAGAATACTTGAACCTGAAAAATGGTATGAATCGGATATTACAGTAAAAATTATTAAAGTGAATATAATTCGTATTGACTGTAGTATTACTGCCGGTGCATATAGTAACGGGAAAATTGTGCACACAATTCATGAATTTTTCCCAAACGTTGAGCCAGGATATAAAATATCGGAAACGCCGTCAACCGTCATTTATCTTCCAATCATCGTAAGAGTTATAGACCGTATAAATTTACGAGTAGTAGATCAAAGCGGAGATTTAGTTGATTTCGGAGACGAAGAAGTGACAATAAGATTACATAATAGAAAAAATGATAATTTATAACAATAATGATAGGAGGGCTAATAGCGTGGAAAAAGTATGTAAATTAAGAGCACCGATTAAGAAACGTGTCAGTAGAGCGATACACTTCCACCGAAACCCATCTCATTCGCGAAAGACTCTTACATCGGCGTCAACGTCGAAAATAAAGAGGTTAAGTTCGACAAATAAGAAATTTTTAGAATCGCTAGGCTTTACGGTAATATCTAAATAATATGAGCGACCCGCTTAATATTCATGATTCTCCTGTTATTGATAATCGAATTAGTGGCTACGAGTTTCATGCTTATAATCCCTACGTTAATTCTTCTCTATGTTTTAACGATGAAATAAGAATTCCGATACAGCAGCAAGATTTAATTGTATTACCATGTGAAAGTTACTTATTAATTGAGGGACGGTGTAGCATAAAATATAATAACGATGCAAATAAAACTAGCCGCTTAGAAAACAATGCAATTGCTTTCCTATTTACTGAAGTACGATATGAGCTTAATGGAATTGAGATAGACCGTTGTAAAAATGTGGGCATTACTACTACATTAAAGAATTATATTTCACTCGGAGATTCTAAAAGTATGGAACTAGCTAAAGCCGGTTGGAATTATGGAAAATGGAAACCGCTAAACGAATCTGTCAATTCGTTTAGTTTTTGCGTACCGTTGAATATAATTTTAGGATTCTTTGAAGATTATAAACGCGTAATTACATATGGAAGGCATGAATTAATTTTAATTAGAGCAAAAGATGATAAAAATGCAATAGTATCCGAACATGAATTTGTCGTGGAACCAAAAATTGAATTAACAAAAATACAATGGATGATGAAACACATTACGTTAGACGAAAGTACTAAATTACAATTTTCACGCCTTCTACAACATGATAGACCAATTTCAATGAGCTTTCGTTCTTGGGAGTTACACGAATATCCCTTATTACCCGAAACACAAAATCATACGTGGGCTGTTAAAGCCTCAACTCAGCTAGAAAAGCCTCGCTACATCATATTTGCGTTTCAAACTAATAGAAAAAATGATTTCAAGAAAGCCTGTACGAAATTCGATCATTGCTTTCTACGGGATATTAAGCTTCACTTAAACTCCGACTTTTATCCCTATGATAGACTCAATTTAAATTTTGGTAACAATCAAGCTACAATCTTATATGATATGTACGCTAGATTTAAAAAATCATATTATAACTTATCAGATTTATCTGAATGTGCAACATTACTGAGCATGGACTCTTTCATTGATACAATAGGTCCAATAGTAGTAATTGATTGTTCGCACCAAAACGAAACGGTCAAAACAGGTACGGTAGATGTAAAAATTGAATTTGAATGTGCTAATAATATCCCCCCCAATACATGTGCTTATTGTCTTATTTTACATGATCGCATAGTAGAATATAACCCATTATCTAGTATTGTGCGTAAGCTAAAATAAATGTGACTCCTCTACTACGATAGAATTACCCCCTCTTATTGTACATTAATATCTAACACCCAATGCATATAAACTACACCCGCTATCATAAACAGTACCTTATAGCACGCTCAGACGTGAACAAAGGACGATCGGTGGTCTCAACGTCATAGTGAAATTAAACATGGAGAATTGTAATTTCAAATATCTCCTATCAATTAGTGAAAACTGTGAGATTGAGTGTCCAAATCATTGGAAATTTATAAATAATGATACAAAGATTAAAGATATTTTAAAATTTATTATTGAAAGAGATTTACATAAGTTTCTAATGATAAAAGTAAATACAACTTTTTATATATTCAATAAATTATTTAAAATAATGATACCGGTGATGGAGGAGACCGATACGATAGCGTCAAAATGGTAAGTAAATAATAAATACTCTTATTCTTCTTTTCATTTTTACAACTTTCCACGTATACTCAGTTTTATTCTTTTTCAGTGTTTCAAAATTCGAGTTCATGATGGAGATAAACGACAAATTTATAAAATCACCGTCTACATGGCTTTATATGGAAATATTAGAGATTATTGAAGATATTCTATCGTTTATAGACGACTACGGATTTGAGGAAATGTTAGCTATTAAGTTAAATAATGATATTTATATGTATGACAAAGAACACAGGGAAATCTTGCAATTACATTTGAAGTAAGTACACACCTTCACAGACTTTATTCGCTTTAGCAAAAATATTTAATTTAAGTCTTTGCAGCGCACCGATGTTGCATCAGGACTCTGAGGATTGTTCGGCAATATCATATTGCGCGAGTTTTAGTTCTGACGGTAACGAGGAAAGCGATACAGAGAACAACAGTGAAAAAGGAGCTACTTATGCCTCTTCCACGCCATCGCCCGTAGAATCCATACCGGATTTGGTATCGGAACAAGACTGGTAGGAATCCATATCAGATTTGCAATCGGAACAAGAAACGCAGGATTATATTTAACATTTCTCATATTAATTCATTGTATCGTAAGAACATATTTAAATTGTATTTTTAACTTTATTTTAAAAACAATAGATATAAATAAATAATACTGGCATTGATATTTACATTATTACGATCATTTACTACCGTATTCCATCGCGCGGGCACCCGACTTTATCGTTTCGCAGCTCAAATGTTCGTAGACAGTATCGACATTGTATAATGTAAATTCACCTAAACATAATAACAACGAACTGCACTTCTCTGCTTCCTAGTCTGCTGATGCTACGAAGAGTATTAACCGATGTGCTACGTTTAACGTGCGAATATTAGCTAGCGCCTAGCGCCCTTTTCCCGGGACCCTCTCCCCTCCCTCCCACCCCCGACCTGCAACGCGTCCGCTGCTCCAAGATGACGCCGGACCCCCTCCTCACTGCCCGTACACCTTGCTCCAACCCAACCTCCTCCTCCGTAGTACAATCGTCCTCCGCTCTCGATATCGTTGTTGCCCACACACGCTCGAGTACCGCGTAATCGCTTATCGTATCATTCCTCTGCAACCTTCTCCTACCGGTCTACTTCCAACCCCCCGCACGGCATTTCGTAGTACAACGCCTACTACTACCTCTGTCTACATTTCGTAGTACAACGCCGCGTGTCGATGGCGCTTATCGTCCTCCGCTCTCGATATCGTTGCCCACACGCTCGCTCGAGTATCGTGTAATCGCTTATCGTTCGTTTCGTATTGTTCCTGTCCAACCCCTTCTCCTCCTACTTACTAACTTCCGTGTAAACCACAAACTTTCGACCTAACAGAAAAAATAAGGCAAGGCCCCCCGATATCAGCAGCGACCGACTCGATACCGCCCAACCGCCGACTTTTAACCTTGACCGCTACCGCTGTGGAATCGAACGGCTCGCCTTCTTCACCTTCCAACGTTCTTCCGATTTTAACCGCCGACCGCGCAAACTTCCACCTGATTAAGACAAACCGCAAACTTCCCCTCATTAAAAGACAAACCGCAAACTTCACCTCTCCGATAAGACAAACTGCAAACTTCAACCTGTGATTAAGACACTAACCGCAAACTTCGATAAAAAAATAAAAAATACACGCAAACACGCAAGACCGAATGACTGCGGTCCAGCAGAATCGACTACACTGGTCCAGAATCGACTACTGGTCCAGAATCGGGGCTACTGATTCTGGTCCAGAATCGGCTACTGGTCCAGAATTACTGGTCCAGAATCGGCTTACTCTCGCCTCGGGTCCAGAAGCGGCTTACTCTTACTACTCGCGGCTACTCGTAGAATTGCGTATGATTTCGGTAGAAGACATGAAACTTGCAAGGCCAAAGAAAGCAAACATACTGGCAACACAATACGGACAGCACCGAATTTTTAGTATTGTGCTGACCGACCGTTTTTTTAATACACATAGTACTACGGACAGTGTGACTGGACTGCAGAGCCTTCGTAAAACATTATCAAACTACGGGGCAAGCGCTTGCGGTATATCGCTGGAGGGAAATATGACAGACAGTTTGACTCGCGAAACGTTCATACAGGAAATTAGTGAGGTATTTGAACATACTGGTATCACCATAACCCTTTTCACGGAAAAGGTATCAATTCCCCCGGAATCGATGCGGGCGGAGATTATTAAAGAACTGCATGCAGGTGTTGTGGGAGGGCATAAAGGCGTTACGAAAACCTATCGAAGAATAAGAGAGAGATTTTATTGGCCGGGAATGAAAAACGAGATCCAGAACTTCATTAGAACTTGTGCGGAATGCCAGGAAAAGAAATTAATACAAGCAAGAACGCGTGAACCAATGGTAATTACCGACACACCGATAGAGCCTTTTGCGAAAGTATCTCTTGACACAGTAGGACCGCTCCCCACGACTCCCGACGGGAATAGACACATATTCACGATGCAGGACAATCTAACAAAATTCTGCCTCGCGGTGCCCGTACCCGATATTAAGGCCGAGACTATTGCTCACGTCCTCGTGACTAGCCTTATATTGCAGTACGGAGCTCCGCGAGTAATATTAACAGATAAAGGTACCAGTTTTATAAATAAAGTTATCCGCGAAATTGGGCGATTATTCGATATCGACCATGTAACGACTTCCGGTTACCACCCGCAGACTAATGGAGCCTTGGAGCGTAGTCATATAGTACTAACCGAATACATAAAACATTATTTAGGCGAATACGACGATTGGGATCGGTTGGTACCGTTCGCAATGTTCTCGTATAATACGTCGGTGCACGAAGCGACTAACATTACGCCCTACGAACTAGTATTCGATAGACTAGCAAGATACCCGAACTCTTTTTGCATCGACGACAGGACAGATACGTACGGATCGTATCTACGGGAATTAATACCTCGCCTGTCTGAGATGCAAGTGGTAGCGGGAATAAACTTAATTGCTGCAAAACAAAAATCTAAGGAGCGATACGATAGACACGCGCGACCACTAAATGCGAGGGAGGGCGACATGGTGCGGGTGCTTATCGAACCGAAGAAGGGAAAGTTTAGTAGTAGATATCGAGGGCCCTACAGAGTTGTCAAAATCCTAGAGGGAAATACCGTGCTGCTGGAGAACGAGAATGGCGAGCGTATTGTTAAACACGCCGACAAAGTGCAACCCCTGTACCAGTAATATACGTGCGTAGATGGTAAGACCAAAGGCACGTCGCACTCTAGACACGTCGCGCACACTTACAGCTAGCTGCGCAGCCATCCTCCTGTTGCGGCAATAAGAAAAACGGCATACATCGGGCCAGGCACTGAATTGATAATAATTGTATTTCTAATAACACCATAGTTTAGTTGAAATGGCGAGCACACCAAGGAACCTTGAGTGTAGGCGTCTGTTCGTGACGCGGCTGGCGCGAGGGACAAAGAAGAAGGACCTGATGCGGATCTTCGCACCATCCGGGGCAGAACACGCAGTCGTGCGCCAATCCCCACATGGGAATTGCGGTTACGTGACCTTCGCCACCGTAAACCAGGTGAAGGCGGTGGTGGAAGACGCGGCGCAACATCCGATCGTCCTGCACAAGCGGCCGATTGCCTTACAAATGGCGGACGCATGGCACGATAGAGCTCAACCTCCGGTTTCGTCAACATCGGCGATGCACCCGTTCGACGGTCTGGGATGGTGGCCAACACCGCTGCTTCCGGCGGACGTGGTGGCGGAAATCGCCAAATACGTCAGTTACATCGACCTGGCAAGGATGGAGCAGGTCAACAAAGCGTGGAGGGCTGGGGTGCTCCTACATCTCCAAACCACCACTACCCTGACGCTAACGAGCTGGCGCTGGCCGGAATACCGAGACTTGAAGGTGGTTACCCATGACGCATATTATTGGTTGCTGCGGAGGTGCGCCCCCGCACTTCGTGCCGTCAACCTTAGCGACTCGGAAGTGGCAGCGAACTTGCGTCCGTCTCTCCTAACACTGACCGCGACGTATGCCCCGCTTTTGGAAGAGTTAGATCTCTCCGGGTTTAGTGTCCTGCCGTCTGGACTGCGTGCGATCGCGAACGGAGCCCCTAGGTTAAGGTATTTAAGCGTAGGGGAGTGTGGGCGTCCGGTGGACCCCGAACTAAAATGGGTATTTGCCGCCCACAAATTAACGAAGTTGTCCGCGTCCGATACACCCATGACGGGCGCTGAATTCGCCACACTGAGTTGTTGCCTGGAGAAGCTCGCGTTAACCAGAACTCGAACGAAGCCCAACTACCTCGCGACGTTTCTCTCAAAACCGGTCAGACTGACGGAGCTTACCATCGACCATCAGTCTTCTTCGGGGACAAAGTTTCACGGCACTGGGGCACAACCGCGCGATGGGAGAGACAATGGTCAAGATGTGCCTGCGATACTGCGATCAGAGGGACGAGGCACTCGACGAGGAGCTGGCGGAGGCGGAAGAGCACGGCGAGGTGGCGAATTTCATGGAGTTGGGATATGGCTCGGTAACGGGAACAATGTGGCTTCCACCGCGTTTCACAGGAGTGAAACATCTCACCCGTCATTGCAACAGCTGGGTGGAGGTGTCCTTTATCGATGCGGTCTGCGCCCACATGAAGTCGCTATTTCGCATTTCCTTGATATCACGGGGTGTACGAACATCCGGGGACAATTCTCATCAGAGGCCCTTGGGGACTTGCCGATGTTGCGACATCTGAACATGATCCTCATGTATCCCTCCGTCGGTGCTCAATTCCTCTCGCGCATGCGCGCACTCGAAGAGTTGGAGTGCAGGGACAGCGCCGGTGTGACTGACGAGGACATATGCGGCCTGGTGAGAAACTCCAGTACCATCAGGGAGGTGGACGTAGAGGCGTGCATAGGCGTGCGTAGGCCGCTGATCGATTGTGTCCTACAAGTATTACGGGGAGATCCGCATGGACACAGTTTCGATTTGAAAGTGGGAGGGACCAGTGCGATACGTCATCGGCGCGATAGACAGATGCTACACGTTAGAATCCGCTACCACCGGACGTCAGGGAACCCCTACGCTTAAATTAGTTCCTAACACATCATCGGGGACGATAATGATTCCAAGGGGGGAGGGTGTTACGTCCCAGCGTAACTTTTAACTTATTTGCCTAGTATTTTCCTTGTTCTTGCTACTCCGAACTCCGGTTGCGCCTATACTTGTATATTACGGCGTATGCCTATCGCAGCCGGCGTACCGTTAGAGTATTAGAGTTAAAATCATGTCATTTTCCTTTTACTCCGGGCTTCGTATGCGCCTATACTTGTATATTACGGCGTATGCCTAGCGCATGCGTGGTACCGTCGAGCGGTAACTTCAAGTAGAATATTCCTCGCCTTGGAATCACCGTCGTCCCCACCCAATATACCGACTCATGACAATATATATATATATATGTAGCATAAGGAACGAATGCGTGTACGCGGTATGCAAGTGTAAGTGTAACTTAAGGTTAGCGACGAGTTTCCGCTTAAGAATATTGTTTATCCTTTTCTCTCTCTTTTCATTTACTAATTGCGCCACTGTTAGGCATCGCTGCGGAGCAAGACTATTTTTCGTTATCATTAATTCCACCGAAGCGTGCGCTTGACAGTTACTAAGTTCCTGCGTGCCGAGATCGACTTGCACTCATAATAAAATCTGTTAGTTAGAGAAAGAGACTAACGAACAAAACCAGCGTCTCACTGTACATAGCCAGCCGAATGTTTGTATATATCGTCAACCGCTATGTGGCCGATTCTGTGAGAGGAGCCTAAAAACTTCCTCTGAGCCGGCCTAGGAACCACCTCGAGACGCGATCATCGTCGCAGTTGGCTGTATAGTCGCGAGGTGCGTAGTCCTCTGTCCGAGGATATCTTAGTTTATTCTTTGTGAGCTAATCTGTGCAAATTCTTACAGTTTAATCAGAGACTCATTGATCCTCGTTAAATCGTAGTGTTAAAATCTAGCTATTAATAAGAGCAAGGACTCATATTTCTTTTGTTTTTCTTTTTGGTTTCGAATTCTAATCTAGAGTGCGAATAGTGCGATCCGCGTTATTTCCGGCACGTGGTCGGCGAATTGCGCCGAGCCCGTTAGCATATAAGTTTCATTTATAAAGAACATTATATTATTATCCTAAGTAACACTTCCGCACAAGTCTTCTCTCGGTGAGGAATTGGTATTGTTTTTAGACTGATTTAAACATCTAGACCGGTCTGTGGGGTCTCTTCGCGAGTAACATCTACAGCTCCGATAACACGAGAGCTTAGGCCATCTCAAGCCTAATCGTATATTAATACCTTTTTACGATTCGAAGGTACTCATCGTAATAGCGCATACGAATTTCCACCGACATACAACCGAACTAAGAGCGAGAGCGAGAGAGAAAGAGTAACACAGCGAGCGACATACCATCGAGCGAGCGTGAGAGAGAGAGAGAGAGAGAGAGGTCAAAGATTGTCTGAGCGTTTCCAGCAGCACGGTAAGAATATTCCAATTAACCAGCTAGATCATGATTTCTGGCCCGACTCTTGCCCCCAGTACATGTATTACGGGAAACCTAGGGCAATAGTTGTAGAGGCGATCTCGTGCAGTGTGCTCTGAGCGCTGGGCGATCGAAAACTGTTTTATTCTACGAGAATACTCTGTATCAATTATATGACGAATATCACGCGTAAAAGGAGCTACTTCGTTCAAACCACGATTATACCACGCGTTGCATACAGGCGAATTGTACTACCGAACATTGTGTAATAGTTAGGCTTTCTGTTTCTTATTATACCAATACTCCGATTCAAGACCGAACATTGGACCCATTGTTAGAAACGTGGAATTGATGTTAGCAGTGGGATACTCCTTCTTTCTGTGTATATATGTATAATATTCTATATTTCTGTTTCTTTATACCCTCTTCTAACCGTGGAATTGGTGTCAGAAGTCTGCTTTCAAATCAAATCACCTTTGTATCTGCACCTGAACAGTCATCACAGAATAAACACTTTGCTTTTTCACACTATACCCGATTTATCCTTTTATTTTCTTTGCATGCGCTATAACTAACATTATCTGTACTGGAATACAACACGTAACAACTCAGCAACCTGTACGGGTTGATAAGAGAGAGAATCCTATAAGTCCTGCAGATCGAGTAGATTGATTTCGTCTTCGCGTCATTATTCTATTCGGTCATCGATATAAACGTATAATCATCTTTTCGGTTTATATCCTTTAGTTTTAAGTATTCACGCGTTGCTCCCGGGCGGAACGGTCAACCGCTCGAACACACACAGTTCCATCCTTGACAATCTTTAGATCGACTTATCGCGACGCCCGGACGTAACAGCTCCTAAAAGCCATATTCTACTGAATACGGGAACCCAGGTTGACTGCAACCCCTATATTCCGTTAATGTATTATTTGGATGGCGTATGGTACAAAATAACCCCCTCAGCTACCTCGGCAGTGGCACCCAATGAATTACAGCCAGCGGTAATGCAATCATGGATCTATACGAATCCCGCCGAACTGGCAACATCAGGGATTTACTCCACGCAAGATCTCGAACAGCTAAGGAATCATATAATGTTTCCAGCCGAAAGACCTGCCGTACTAAATACCATAGCTAGAGGAATGTCTGGACAAAAGGTAAATATGCAAGGCATATCTCTGATAAATATGTTTGATGAAAAAACCTTCGAGGAAATAGCATCCTCCACCTGGTCCAGAATATGGCAATGGTTTACGTGTTTCGGTACCTTCAGTGCAGGATTATTCGGAATATGGATCGCCATCAAAACAGTAAAATTTGCGATCGACACTGCACTACATGGTTACGCATTACATAACGTCTACGGGTGGGCCATACATCCGATAGGCGCTGTATGGGACTCAGTGACTAACGTCCTGATACATCTTAGGAACCGCACACCGGATGGTGACGAGTCCAGACGCCAAAACACGGCCCCACAGGCTGAGGAGGCGAACACCAGCCTCGTCCCACCGGAAAACGTAGACACCCCTACCACCACATCGGGATTCACGAGTGTTTACCCCAAGATATCACAGGAAACACGCTTCTCGATAAAATCGCAGAATATACACTGCGAATAACTACACAAAGCTAATACATAAATATATAGAACTATAGGTGCGAATACGCATGTGATTACAGATGAAATATACCAGCTCAGGGGACATTGCGAGAACAATGGCAAACCTCGAAAAGGCACAATGTCTGAAAGGGGGATGCTCAACAACAGTTCCGTTAATTTAGAATTCGCGCGCGACATGACGCGCCGTTGACGTCACCACGAACGCCTGGGCGGTCGGACGCTTCCGCCGATCCTCGGCTGCAACCGGGCCGACCGAGCAATTCGGTGGGCAGCCCGGGGGGAGGAGGAGGGGGTCCGAACAGGTGAGAGACGAGACTCACGACACAATGCCACCGTTCGCGTTGTATTGACTTCCGAGAAGGACGTAAACTTTAACGAGAAAGCAAGTGTGGAGAAAGCCATGAGTGTCGTCCCGCTCATCTGCGTTCCGCTCCCCGTTACATTTCCCGTCCTAATCGGGTTACATTTTGTCGTTTGCCTTATGTTTAATCTTTCGCTAAGAGCGCCTTTTCGTTTCTCATTTTAGTTTCTATCTTCTTTTTTTGCTGTCCGCGTGTTGTTAGATTTAATGTAGTTTCTAGTCCCGCGTAGTCTTTAAATTAGTTTACTCAGAAATCAGATCGCGTGCGTGTTTAATAGTAATTCTTAATGCCTAGACCTATATTCTCTTTTCTTTGAAATACATTGTAAAGCGTGTCTACGGTCATTCCTTGTTTCGCCTCCCCTCACCCTTGTCTTTCCCAAGTCCTTCCCTCACTCCCACGGGTCTCATTCGAAACCGGCACTGCCTTCGCCGAAGGAAAGATCCGACCGACGATCGGAAGGATTTCCTAGCGACAACAACAAACCTGACGACACGAGACCCCCACAATTTATTTTGCCCGGCGTGTACAGGATACCTGCAAAACGAAAATGGAGAGTCGGCATATCTGCCGGCATTTATACACGCATTGGTAGGCACCTACGCCAAACCCTTGAAATGTAGGACATGCGGTACACCAATATTTGTCTCTCGCCAAGCATCGGAATGCTACAAATGCACAGCACTATACTTATGGTATGCCGACCGATATAAACAAGCAGGGATCGAAACGGAAATGTTATATGAAACCATCTTAGCACTAAACACCGATAAGATGTACGACAAGGAGTTTGGAGACCGGGCCTTGGCGTGAGAAAAGGGGGTAGGAAGTCTCCAGTGATGAAGACATCATTTAATCAGCAAGGTCAGAAATGTTTAGATTCAAGCAGAATGAAGGACTTGCAACTCCCACTCAAGCTTTTTCGCAGGGCTGAACCGAACTTATAAAAGACCGGACGTCCTTGTACTTGTCAGTCTAAAAAGTGAGATCAGAAGGTGACAAACAGTAAAAACCCATATTGAAAAGTGCAGTAATGGAAGGAGTTTCGGAAGAAGGACTGGCGCCGAACGCCCCGCATTTCCCGGTATGTTTCCTACCGTTGTATGTGCAACTCCCCGTAATCGGGCTTGTTCCACCCATGGAAACAAACATGAGAACGACGCAGCATACTAGAGACAGCCGACCACCCCCGCCACCCTACTACGGGCCACACTACATTTATCGCCCCTAATGTGGAAGCACCAACCCTGCCACCGGTCCCGATACAATCGGAGGAACGACGACACGGAGAAGAAGAACCGGAATGCGACCAGGAATTCTTCAACACTTTCGATGAGGATCTTTTTAACAACCTCCTGGGCGACCTGGACTTGCCGCCAAGAACATCCAATGCGGACATTGGACCACCCCAAGGGGGGAGGGGGGGTGTTACGGTCGCCCCGATAAACCTCTACTAGAGCAACACCATGGGCATGTGGTGAGGCGTTCGCCCAGAACTCCGGCTCACTCCCCGGACCGACTCCAAGTCGGGACCCGCAGGGCTCAGCGACGTTGCCGAAGCCACCGACGTGGAAGCCGGCACGGCCCTAGAAACAACGGCAGGCGAAGCGGCGGACACGAGATACGGCGTTAGATGGAAAAACGGGCACACCACCCGTAACAAGGCAAGGAGGAAGTAAAGAAAGTCAAATGGGCACAGCCCACGAACCAATCAACCGACGCAACTGCGGAGTGAACGAAAGGAGGGGGCCTGTTCGAAGCTCCAATCAAAGTGTTTCCTAATCTGAGTTATTGCTGCGACCGTGACACTCCGTGTAACTCAGCTGTTTTTAAATAACGTTTGTGTACCTATCGAGATCCCGTCACCGTTTACCCACATGCATCCGTGCAAATACCTATTGTACCGACAGCGATAGGAGCATGGGCTTGTTTGTCTTTAATTTCTTTATAAGGGAGCCTGCGACCGCCGTATAGTTAGCAGACAACTATCATAGATTTCGGCTATTTTCGGCTCAATCGTTTACGAATAGTTTACGCAAGTTTACGCAATCGATTTCAGAGTTTACGAAATCGTAGTTTGCCCGTAATTAACAATTTTTAGGTGGGTGTATAGTTAGCAGACGACTATCATAGTTTTCGGCTATTTTGGTCTCAATCGTTTACGAATAGTTTACGCAAGTTTATGCAATCGATTTCAGAGTTTACGAAATCGTAGTTTGCCCGTAATTAACAATTTTAATATCTAGTAATTATCGTCTGCTACCGCGCAGCGCCACCGTGGCCGGGGAGCGAAGCTGACCAGATGCAAGCTCTGGCGAAATAATTTTGACGTATCTCGTGTGTAATGGTCTCAATCGTTTACGAATAGTTTTCGCAAGCTGCTGTATCAATTTCGGAGTTTACGAAATCGTATTTTGGCCGTAATTAACAATTTCGAGAATCGGGTAATGTAGATCTTGCAAGCGCCTCTAGTGGCCGAAAGGAGAAGCTGACCAGATGCAAACTCTGGCGAAATAATTTTGACGTATCTCGTGTGCAACGGTCTCAATCGTTTACGAATAGTTTTCGCAAGCTGTTGTATCGATTTCGGAGTTTACGAAATCGTATTTTGCTCGTTATTAACAATTTCAGGATTGGCTAACGTGCAGCTCGCAAGCGCCGCCGTTGGCCGAGGCGAGAATCGCTCTTCGGACATAGAGTAACGAAATAATTTAGACGTATCTCGTGTGTAATTGTCTCAATCGTTTACGAATAGTTTTCGCAAGCTGCTGTATCGATTTCGGAGTTTACGAAATTGTAGTTTCGTCGTAATTAACAATTTCAGAATCGGCTATCGTGCAGCGTCGATTGGCTCCCAAGCGCCGCCGTTGGCCGAAGGGAGAAGCTGCATGATAGCCGATTCTGAAATTGTAAATTTCACGACAGCAATGAATTTTGCTGGCATGCAGCACAAATATTACTTTGCAATGCTGAACCTTGCAGGTCACATTGTCGGAGTATTGTAGGAATATTGCTGCAATATTCCTATGTCAGCCCCCTCGAAATTTGCGGGAATATTGCAGGAAGATGACACAGAATATTGCATCAAGGTCCTAAGAATATTCATTCAATATTATATCCTACATATGATTCTGTTTTACATTATGAATAATTCAAGAAAATTTGTTTTACAATACATTATTATTATTAATGAAATATTACATTACACTAAATATAAAAGTACATATAAAATATTTACATTAAATATAACAGTAAATATAAAAACTACACTAAATATAATAGTAAATATAACAAAATCTTAACCTAGTCTCAATTCTATTTAAGATTTCATTTTTCGCTCAATTCTCGTTTTTGCTTGAGTGAACCACTTGCCAATGACGTCATTTACTTCCGCCTTTTTCAACTTATTATTGCCAACGGCCATACAGGCTACTATAAAATAATAAAAGAATATTAGTGATTATTAAAAGATTATTAATAATGTATATCTGTAGGAAAATACTTTGGAATAAGTTCGCAGTCCGCAATTTTGGAAAGCTTTGCTTCTGCAAGCGGCCCTGCCAACTGAAATTTACTGCGATTCCGTCTGCAAGTACTCGGGATATTACAGCTGCTACGCACATAGTCAGCTTACCTGGGCCAACAATATTTAAGTCGACGAATCTGAAAAATTTCATGATGTTATCATGTGTACATAAAAGGCAGATCAAAACAGCAACTAATTAATATAAGTTATAATAGAAATATTGTGAAAGCAAAAGAGTATTGCAGATCAATATGAACCAATAAAATTGATAGTTATAGCGAGAAAGAGATATGAATTCAACACAAAAAAACACGATATATTGATTCCTTCATAGGCGAGAAAGAGTATTGTGGAATTAACGCAAAAACATGAAATAATGATTCTCTCGCGGACATGCACCAAACCTATCCTTATATATCCTTTACCTTTACCCATGCCCATGCCCACGCCCACGCCCATAGAAACTGTAATAGTACAAACATTCATCTGAATAGGCATTATACGCAAATGAGCAGTGACGTGACTTCAATACTTTTGATGCTGACAACTACATGTTCAGGAAACCTCAGCTGTTGGGAAGAAATTTATTGAATGGTCATTATTATATTTTGTTCCACGAAAGATATTACTTTTTTCGTTGTAGAACAATAATGGTACTTTAGAAGCACGTGTGATTAAAAAATAATTACCAATTTTTTCTAAAATTCAGTCTGTTCAAGTTTGGGCTCAAACGAGGCCAAATCATCCATACTTTGCACTATGGGAACCCGCTGCAATTCATTTTCGGATGTTTCGTCCTCATCAACTTCGGCATTTTAATTTTTGGACTCCAACAAAAAATCGACTTTTGTGTACAGATCCTTTATTTGTAAAGATATCGTAGACAGCATTTTGTAAACACATTTTCGAAATCCTAAAATATGTAAAACAGAAGGTAGAAACATTGATACGAATGGTTTATTTGTTTTATTTACCAATTTCTAAGGTGTATGGATGATGCTCCCAGTCTCCACAGGCACTGCCTTGAGCTGCACTAGTTTCAGTAGCTAAGGGACATTAGAAAAAGATGAGAAACATTTGCAATAATCATGATTATTATGAATACACTCCGATAATATGAAGCTTACCTCCATGGCTATGTAAACAGTGGTAGGGGGTTCATTCTCATCATATGCAATGAACGTCAAACCCCCAGGTGTTGATGAATCGAATAAGGGTTCAAGCATTACAGGTGTAATTAGTAGATTGGTTAATGTACTCTCCGCTCGTCTGTGAATGTGTCGTCATATGTTGATTTTTTCTTGAGTTTTTAGATATGGACTCCATACTCTCTTCTTCCGAGGATATGACCCATTTAACCTTAGCCCTCCTTCGGTTTTTTAAGGCCCCAGCTAACTCATATTCCAAGAGCTCATCCGAAAAGAAAACATCAGATGTGTCCTGTGCCTCATTTAATTTTTCTTGGGCCCATACTCAATCATCTACAAAGTATATAATTGTTCATTATTATGACATCGACAGGTCTTCTAGGTATAAAAAATATAGACATCTATATTATATATAAACACATACACACATTATTAATAATATCCACTATACATACCTGTCGACCCAAAGCAACGCTAATAACTGCACAATCCTCTCACGAGGTTTGAGATAAAGCCTCGGAAATTATTAATTTCTCTAATTTGTTCAGCGACTTGACGTGGCCTGGCCATTTGCTTACACTTTTGTTGGCATTTAACCAACAGGTTGGAATCACTTGCAACCCATTGCTCAATTCCACGATACAATATTTTTCTTCTATTACTTGTCGATGGAAGACGTGAGATACGTCAAAAGTCAAAACTACTTGATCAGGGTATACATCTGGTCAGCTTCTCCCTTCGGCCAACGGAGGCGCTTGCGAGCAAATCAACACTGCACGATAGCCGATTCTGACATTATTAATTACGGGCAAATTAGAATTTCGTAAACTCCGAAATCGATACAGCAGCTTGCGAAAACTATTCGTAAACGATTGAGACTGTTGCACACGAGATACGTTAAAATTATTTCGCCAGAGTTTGCATTTGGTCAGCTTCTCTTTTCGGCCACTGGAGGCGCTTGCAAGATCTACATTACCCCATTCTCGAAATTGTTAATTACGGCCAAAATACGATTTCGTAAACTCCGAAATCGATACAGCAGCTTGCCAAAACTATTCGTAAACGATTGGGACCGTTACAGATGAGATACGTCAACATTGTTTCCATACTCTGTGCTCGAAGAGCGATTCTCGCCTCGGCCAACGGCGGCGCTTGCGAGCCAATCAACGCCGAACAATAGCCGATTCTGAAATTATTAATTACGGGCAAATTACGATTTCGTAAACTCCGAAATCGATACAGTAGCTTGCGAAAACTATTCGTAAACGATTGAGACCGTTGCACACGAGATACGTAAAAGATATTTCGCCAGGTTCCGCATCTGGTCAGCTTCTGCTTTCGGCCACTGGCGGCGCTTGCAAGACCTACATTACCCCATTCTCGAAATTGTTAATTACAGGCAAACTACGATTTCGTAAACTCTGAAATCGATTGCGTAAACTTGCGTAAACTATCGTAAACGATTGGGACCAAAATAAGCGAAATCGGTGATAGTTGTCTGCTAACTATACGGCGGTGTTCATATCCATCTTTCGTTTTTTCAAATGGACCGACACAGTCACAGTGTATCGTGTCGAAGGGGAAAGGCTTCTTTTCAATTGGGTGCAATTTCCCTTGTTTCGGTCCGGTCTGTCGTTTGCATACTACGCAAGTAATGCAGTGATCGATGTACTTACGGACAAATCTTAGCATTTTTGGGAACCAGTATTTTTTCGCGATGCGGTCGTATGTTTTTTCAAAGCCTACATGACAGTTTTCGTCATGGTACAGACGCAACAAACCAAGGCGGCTTCCCTTCGGGACAAAACTTCGGTAGATCAGTCGGCCTGTGTCCCGGAGTGTTTTTCGACACAGTATACCGTCTCTTAGCTCGAAATCCGTAATAACAGTATCGTTCGACTTTACCCGCTCGATCATGTTTTGCGTTTCTTCATCATTTTTCTGCGCGATTTCTAGCCAGGAGCCCTCACAAATTACGTTTACGCGATAGTTTTTACACGGATTTCTACTTAAATAATCCACGTGCTCTACGTCTTTGCCTTTCCTATATTCAAGATCAAAGGAAAAGTCTTGTAGAAATATCCACCAACGAGCTACGCGTGGTAATAAATCTTTTTTGTTTTGCGTAGCCTTAATGGCATTACAGTCGGTGACAATTTTAAACTGCATACCAAGCAGATATACGCGGAAGTATTTCAGTGCGTTCACAATCGCGAGTGTCTCTAGTTCATACGAATGATAGCGCGATTCCTCTGGGCTGGTACGACGACTAAAATATGCGACCACGCGTAGTTCCTTTTCCACTCTTTGGAAGAGGATTGCACCATATCCAATGGAACTAGCGTCGGTGTGGAGCTCCGTATCTCGCGTTGGGTCGAATATTACGAGCAAAGGGTGTGTAATCAGTTTGTCTATGATGTACGATCGCGCTTCTTCCTGTTCTTTACCCCATACCCACGGCTCATTATGTTTTGTTAATTTGGTCAAGCACGCCGTTCGCACCGCGAATTCAGGTACAAACTTCCGGAAATAACTCGCAAGGCCAATAAATTGTCTTATCTGCTTCACATTGTTCGGAACTGGTGATTCTACTAGGGTTTTAACTTTTTCTTTGCCTGGCTTTATGCCTTCGGATGATATCTCTCGACCCAGGTAATTGATCGAAGTTTCAAAAAATTTACATTTTGCGATGTTTAACGTGAATCCTGCCTTGTCCAATACCTCCAACACGCGCTCTAAACTCTGTAGCCCTTCCTCAACCGTTTGCGATGGGATCAAAATATCGTCCATATAGACTAATGCGATGCTATTTCTTAGGTTGCCTAGAGCCGCGTTAATGTCTCTCTGAAAGACAGCGGGCGCATTACAAAGGCCGAAGGGCATACGCATATACTCATAATGCCCGTCGGGGGTAACAAACGCAGTTTTACAAATTGAATCGGCGGCAATGGGTATTTGGTGAAATCCCGCGGCCATGTCTAGCGTAATAAATACCCTACCCTTTCCCAAACGATCCAATTGATCGTCGATTAGTGGTAAAGGGTATCTGTCTTGAACCGTAATTCTATTTAACGCCCCGAAATCCACGCACAGACGGTCCTCTCCATTTTTCTTTTTCACTAAGATAACGGGGCTTGCAAACGGCGAGTTGCTTTCGCGTATTATGCCGTTACTTATGAGGTCATCTATGATCCCCCTTAATTTCTCCCGTTCCGAAAGTGACAGACGGTAAGGGTGGTAATTTATTACCTTGTTCTCCTGAGTAATTATTTTGAGTTCCGCCGTACTTACGGACCGCACGTGATTGCCAGTGGTCAACATTCGCTCGACTTTTCTTAAAAGATCTCTAAGAGAATCGTTCGCAACGTCGAGTGTGAAGCACGGTGCCTTCGTTGTAGCCTCGTTCCTTTCTGCCGTGACAAGTCCGCACCGTTGAAGCCTCGTCGTCCCATCAGGTTCCGTCACAATGCGTAGATCGGCATGCACCAGGACATTCTTCCCGATGATGACCTCGTACGGTAATGCAGTATCCGGGACAACAAACAAATCCAACTCAGTGGACACATCCTCCGTCTGAATTAATGCTGATGTGCATCCGACGGTCGTCGTGCTAGACTCACACAGTCCTTGTATTGTCGTCGTGTACGCGTTTACTTTGCAGTTTACCCGGTCGGCAACACTTTCTCTCACGAGGGAACATGTTGCGCCATTGTCGATCAAACAGCGTCGTACGATCATCTGTCTCAATAGTATTGGTGTCAGTTTGTGTTCTACTGAGTAGCACACGTTGGCTTCGGGTTTCTTCGAACCTTGATTGTTTTGGGCTGTTCGCTGCTTCGCCCAACATTACGATTCGGTATGGCCCCTCTTTTTGCAAAAATTGCAGTTAGTTACGCTGGGAGTTTCCCGTTGCGGTAATAATTTTCTCCTTTTCGGGCAATTCACCCGTTTAAGTCCCAGCTCATTGCATTGGTAGCATCTGCCGTCTTGTCGGTTCGGAGCGCGTTCTCCGCCATCGCGTGCAAATCGTTCCCTTCGCTTCGTTTCTTTTACGAAATTGGTCGTGTCCGTGATCAGCGCCGATGGCGTCGCGTAATTCGCGGACAGCATGGCCTGTCACACGTTCTGATCTGTGATTGTGCTTATTGTCAGCTCCACCAATTCTTCGGGTCGAAATGCTACACGCGCCATCTCGAGACAGCCCACTTTTTTCCTTGCATATTCCACGTACGTGGTCGCGTCGTCGCTGTTATAGGTCAGCGCCCGTAGCAAGCATTCGTGGAGTTTCTTCTGCGGAACGAAAATGGCGCACAAGTCCTCCTTGAATTTTTCCCACGTTCGGGGTCTCCCTTTCCATTCTTGGTACCATACTTTAGCAGAACCCGCAAGCGCATGGGTGGCGGCACTCAACCGCTGTTGCGGGGTCGAATCACGGGTGACATGTTACACTTCGTTGCACCAAGCATTAGCGTCGTCATTCAGTTCGGTACCACGGAATTGCGGCACCATATCCAAAAGAGGAGGTGTCGTTGCATTAATAATCTTCGGGGTAGCCGGCATTACGCCTCTTGCAATTTCGGCTACCACTTGGCGGATGATGTCCTCCAAGGACGGGGGAGCACGCGAGTTCTCCATTTTTTCGTGTCCCGATCACGTCCCGAACAAAACGAAAGGGAAAAAAAAATAAAACGAGGAAACCAAAAAAAGCATACAAAGAAACATAACAGGACACAATCCACAGCACAATAAAATCAACGAAAATGAATCAAGAATTAGCTTTGCAGCTAAGGCGCGTAAAATTCACTATATCCCACTTCTGATGTTAGAAACCCGCAAAATGGCTCGACGAGATGTGTTCGTTTTAGCGATTCTGGGGGAAGTGCAGAGGGGTCAAGCTCCGTCCTCTTTCCAACAGGCAAAGCCGGCTCCGATCTTCGGCCAGATTCACACTCGCATTTGTTTACAATGCTTAATCTTACTGAGACGCAGGTCAATGCACCGGCCACCGAGGTAAACACACGATCCGCGACTCTCGGCGCCTCCAAGAACAGGTGACACATCAACGCACTGTCGTGTGCCACTGTAGAATTACCGCGTGTTATGGGCGAAATCAAATGCATCGCTAACAGGCAACACAGCAAGCACAAGCAGCAAGCACAGGCAGCACAGCAAGCACAGGCAGCAAGCACAGGCAGCAAGCACACTCAACACAGCAAGCACAGGCATCACAACAAGCACAGCAAGCACAAGCAGCAAGCACAGGCAGCACAGCAAGCACAGGCAGCAAGCACAGGCAGCACAGCAAGCACAGGCAGCACAATAAGCACAGGCAGCAAGCACAGGCAGCACAGCAAGCACAGGCAGCAAGCACAGGCAGCACAGCAAGCACAGGCAGCGCAGCAAGCACAGGCAGCAAGCACAGGCAGCACAGCAAGCACATGCAGCAAGCACAGGCAGCAAGCACAGGCAGCGCAGCAAGCACAGGCAGCACAGCCAGCACAGGCAGAAAGCAAAGGCAGCACAGCAAGCACAGGCAGAACAGCACAGGCAGCGCAGCAAGCACAGGCAGCACAGGCAGCAAGCACAGGCAGCACAGCAAGCAGAGGCATCAAGGACAGGCAGCACAGCAAGCACAGGCAGCAAGCACAGGCAGCACAGCAAGCACAGACAGCACAGCAAGTACAGGCAGCAAGCACAGGCAGCAAGCACACTCAGCACAGCAAGCATAGGCAGCACAGCCAGCACAGCAAGCACAGGCATCACACCAAGCACAGGCAGCAAGCACAGGCAGCACAGCAAGCACAGGCAGCAAGCACAGGCAGCACAGCAAGCACAGGCAGCAAGCACAGGCAGCACAGCACAGGCAGCAAAGCAAGCACAGGCAGCACAGCAAGCACAGGCAGCAAGCACAGGCAGCACAGCAAGCACAGGCAGCAAGCTCAGGCAGCACAGCAAGCACAGGCAGCAAGCACACTCAGCACAGCAAGCACAGGCATCACACCAAGCACAGGCAGCAAGCACAGGCAGCACAGCAAGCACAGGCAGCAAGCACACTCAGCACAGCAAGCACAGGCATCACAACAAGCACAGCAAGCACAGGCAGCAAGCACACTCAGCACAGCAAGCACAGGCATCACAGGCAGCACAGCAAGCACAGGCAGCAAGCACAGGCAGCACAGCAAGCACAGGCAGCAAGCACAGGCAGCACAGCAAGCACAGGCAGGAAGCACAGGCAGCACAGGCAGCACAGGCAGCACAGGCAGCAAGCACAGGCAGCACAGCAAGCACAGGCAGCAAGCACAGGCAGCACAGCAAGCACAGACAGCAAGCACAGGCAGCAGAGCAAGCACAGGCAGCAAGCACAGGCAGCACAGCAAGCACAGGCAGCAAGCACAGGCAGCACAGCCAGCACAGGCAGCACATCAAGCACAGGCAGCAAGCACAGACAGCACAGGCAGCACAGCAAGCACAGGCAGCAAGCACAGGCAGCACAGCAAGCACAGGCAGCACAGCAAGCACAGGCAGCAAGCACAGGCAGCACAGGCAGCACAGGCAGCACAGGCAGCAAGCACAGGCAGCACAGCAAGCACAGGCAGCAAGCACAGGCAGCACAGCAAGCACAGGCAGCAAGCACAGGCAGCACAGGCAGCAAGCACAGGCAGCAAGCAGAAGCAGCGCAGCAAGCACAGGCAGCACAGCAAGCACAGGCAGCAAGCACAGGCAGCGCAGCAAGCACAGGCAGCACAGGCAGCAAGAACAGGCAGCAAGCAGAAGCAGCGCAGCAAGCACAGGCAGCACAGGCAGCACAGCAAGCACAAACAGCAAGCACAGGCAGCACAGCAAGCACAGGCAGCAAGCACAGGCAGCACAGCAAGCACAGGCAGCAAGCACAGGCAGCACAGCAAGCACAGCAATCACAGGCAGCAAGCACAGGCAGCACAGGCAGCACAGCAAGTACAGGCAGCAAGCACCGGCAGCACAGCAAGCACAGGCAGCAAGCACACTCAGCACAGCAAGCACAGGCAGCACAGCCAGCACAGCAAGCACAGGCATCACACCAAGCACAGGCAGCAAGCACAGGCAGCACAGCAAGCACAGGCAGCAAGCACACTCAGCACAGCAAGCACAGGCATCACAACAAGCACAGCAAGCACAGGCAGTAAGCACACTCAGCACAGCAAGCACAGGCATCACAGCAAGCAAAGGCAGCAAGCACACTCAGCACAGCAAGCACAGGCAGCACAGCAAGCACAGGCAGCACAGCAAGCACAGGCAGCAAGCTCAGGCAGCACAGCACAGGCAGCACAGCAAGCACAGGCAGCAAGCACAGGCAGCACAGCAAGCACAGGCAGCAAGCACAGGCAGCACAGCAAGCACAGGCAACAAGCACAAGCAGCACAGCAAGCACAGGCAGCAAGCACAGGCAGCACAGCAAGCACAGGCAGCAAGCACACTCAGCACAGCAAGCACAGGCAGCAGAGCAAGCACAGGCAGCAAGCACAGGCAGCACAGCAAGCACAGGCAGCAAGCAGAGGCAGCACAGCAAGCACAGGCAGCACAGCATGCACAGGCAGCAAGCACAGGCAGCACAGCAAGCACAGGCAGCGCAGCAAGCAAAGGCAGCAAGCACACTCAGCACAGCAAGCACAGGCAGCACAGCAAGCACAGGCAGCACAGCAAGCACAAAGAGCAAGCACAGGCAGCAAGCACAGGCAGCACAGCAAGCACAGGCAGCAAGCACAGGCAGCACAGCAAGCACAGGCAGCAAGCACAGGCAGCACAGCAAGCACAGGCAGCAAGCACAGGCAGCACAGGCAGCACAGGCAGCACAGGCAGCAAGCACAGGCAGCACAGCAAGCACAGGCAGCAAGCACAGGCAGCACAGCAAGCACAGACAGCATAGCAAGCACAGGCAGCACAGCAAGCACAGACAGCAAGCACAGGCAGCAGAGCAAGCACAGGCAGCAAGCACAGGCAGCACAGCAAGCACAGGCAGCAAGCACAGGCAGCACAGCAAGCACAGGCAGCAAGCACAGGCAGCACAGCAAGCACAGGCAGCAAGCACAGGCAGCGCAGCAAGCACAGGCAGCAAGCACAGGCAGCACAGCAAGCACAGGCAACAAGCACAAGCAGCACAGCAAGCACAGGCAGCACAGCAAGCACAGGCAGCAAGCACACTCAGCACAGCAAGCACAGGCAGCAGAGCAAGCACAGGCAGCAAGCACAGGCGGCACAGCAAGCACAGGCAGCAAGCAGAGGCAGCACAGCAAGCACAGGCAGCACAGCAAGCACAGGCAGCAAGCACAGGCAGCACAGCAAGCACAGGCAGCACAGCAAGCAAAGGCAGCAAGCACACTCAGCACAGCAAGCACAGGCAGCACAGCAAGCACAGGCAGCACAGCAAGCACAAAGAGCAAGCACAGGCAGCACAGCAAGCACAGGCAGCAAGCACAGGCAGCACAGCAAGCACAGGCAGCAAGCACAGGCAGCACAGCAAGCACAGGCAGCAAGCACAGGCAGCACAGCAAGCACAGGCAGCAAGCACAGGCAGCGCAACAAGCACAGGCAGCACAGGCAGCAAGCACAGGCAGCAAGCAGAAGCAGCGCAGCAAGCACAGGCAGCACAGCAAGCACAGGCAGCAAGCACAGGCAGCGCAGCAAGCACAGGCAGCACAGGCAGCAAGCACAGGCAGCAAGCAGAAGCAGCGCAGCAAGCACAGGCAGCACAGCAAGCACAGGCAGCAAGCACAGGCAGCACAGGCAGCACAGCAAGCACAAACAGCAAGCACAGGCAGCAAGCACAGGCAGCACAGCAAGCACAGGCAGCAAGCACAGGCAGCACAGCAAGCACAGGCAGCAAGCACAGGCAGCGCAGCAAGCACAGGCAGCACAGGCAGCAAGCACAGGCAGCAAGCAGAAGCAGCGCAGCAAGCACAGGCAGCACAGCAAGCACAGGCAGCAAGCACAGGCAGCGCAGCAAGCACAGGCAGCACAGGCAGCAAGCACAGGCAGCAAGCAGAAGCAGCGCAGCAAGCACAGGCAGCACAGCAAGCACAGGCAGCAAGCACAGGCAGCACAGGCAGCACAGCAAGCACAAACAGCAAGCACAGGCAGCACAGCAAGCACAGGCAGCAAGCACAGGCAGCACAGCAAGCACAGGCAGCAAGCACAGGCAGCACAGCAAGCACAGCAATCACAGGCAGCAAGCACAGGCAGCACAGGCAGCACAGCAAGCACAGGCAGCACAGGCAGCAAGCACAGGCAGCACAGCAAGCGCAGGCAGCAAGCACAGGCAGCACAGCAAGCACAGGCAGCAAGCACAGGCAGCAGAGCAAGCACAGGTAGCAAGCACAGGCAGCATAGCAAGCACAGGCAGCACAGCAAGCACAGGCAGCAAGCACACTCAGCACAGCAAGCACAGGCAGCACAGCCAGCACAGCAAGCACAGGCATCACGCCAAGCACAGGTAGCAAGCACAGGCAGCACAGCAAGCACAGGCAGCAAGCACACTCAGCACAGCAAGCATAGGCATCACAACAAGCACAGCAAGCACAGGCAGTAAGCACACTCAGCACAGCAAGCACAGGCATCACAGCAAGCAAAGGCAGCAAGCACACTCAGCACAGCAAGCACAGGCAGCACAGCAAGCACAGGCAGCAAGCACAGGCAGCACAGCACAGGCAGCACAGCAAGCACAGGCAGCAAGCACAGGCAGCACAGCAAGCACAGGCAGCAAGCACAGGCAGCACAGCAAGCACAGGCAACAAGCACAAGCAGCACAGCAAGCACAGGCAGCAAGCACAGGCAGCACAGCAAGCACAGGCAGCAAGCACACTCAGCACAGCAAGCACAGGCAGCAGAGCAAGCACAGGCAGCAAGCACAGGCAGCACAGCAAGCACAGGCAGCAAGCAGAGGCAGCACAGCAAGCACAGGCAGCACAGCATGCACAGGCAGCACAGCAAGCAAAGGCAGCAAGCACACTCAGCACAGCAAGCACAGGCAGCACAGCAAGCACAGGCAGCACAGCAAGCACAAAGAGCAAGCACAGGCAGCACAGCAAGCACAGGCAGCAAGCACAGGCAGCACAGCAAGCACAGGCAGCAAGCACAGGCAGCACAGCAAGCACAGGCAGCAAGCACAGGCAGCACAGCAAGCACAGGCAGCAAGCACAGGCAGCACAGCAAGCACAGGCAGCAAGCACAGGCAGCACAGGCAGCACAGGCAGCAAGCACAGGCAGCACAGCAAGCACAGGCAGCAAGCACAGGCAGCAAGCACAGGCAGCATAGCAAGCACAGGCAGCACAGCAAGCACAGACAGCAAGCACAGGCAGCAGAGCAAGCACAGGCAGCAAGCACAGGCAGCACAGCAAGCACAGGCAGCACAGCAAGCACAGGCAGCAAGCACAGGCAGCACAGCCAGCACAGGCAGCACAGCAAGCACAGGCAGCAAGCACAGACAGCACAGGCAGCACAGCAAGCACAGGCAGCAAGCACAGGCAGCAGAGCAAGCACAGGCAGCAAGCACAGGCAGCAAGCACAGGCAGCACAGCATGCACAGGCAGCACAGCAAGCACAGGCAGCAAGCACAGGCAGCACAGCAATCACAGGCAGCAAGCACAGGCAGCAGAGCAAGCACAGGCAGCAAGCACAGGCAGCCCAACAAGCACAGGCGGCACAGCAAGCACAGGCAGCAAGCACAGGCAGCACAGCAAGCACAGGCAGCACGGCAAGCACAGGCAGCAAGCACCGGCAGCACAGCAAGCACAGGCAGCAAGCACAGGCAGCACAGCAAGCACAGGCAGCAAGCACAGGCAGCACAGCAAGCACAGGCAGCAAGCACAGGCAGCGCAGCAAGCACAGGCAGCACAGGCAGCAAGCACAGGCAGCAAGCAGAAGCAGCGCAGCAAGCACAGGCAGCACAGCAAGCACAGGCAGCAAGCACAGGCAGCGCAGCAAGCACAGGCAGCACAGGCAGCAAGCACAGGCAGCAAGCAGAAGCAGCGCAGCAAGCACAGGCAGCACAGCAAGCACAGGCAGCAAGCACAGGCAGCACAGGCAGCACAGCAAGCACAAACAGCAAGCACAGGCAGCACAGCAAGCACAGGCAGCAAGCACAGGCAGCAAGCACAGGCAGCACAGCAAGCACAGGCAGCAAGCACAGGCAGCACAGCCAGCACAGCAATCACAGGCAGCAAGCACAGGCAGCACAGGCAGCAAGCACAGGCAGCACAGGCAGCACAGCAAGCAGAGGCAGCACAGGCAGCAAGCACAGGCAGCACAGCAAGCGCAAGCAGCAAGCACAGGCAGCACAGCAAGCACAGGCAGCAAGCACAGGCAGCAGAGCAAGCACAGGCAGCAAGCACAGGCAGCATAGCAAGCAGAGGCAGCATAGCAAGCACAGGCAGCACAGCAAGCACAGACAGCAAGCACGGGCAGCAGAGCAAGCACAGGCAGCAAGCACAGGCAGCACAGCAAGCACAGGCAGCAAGCACAGGCAGCACAGCCAGCACAGGCAGCACAGCAAGCACAGGCAGCAAGCACAGACAGCACAGGCAGCACAGCAAGCACAGGCAGCAAGCACAGGCAGCACAGCAATCACAGGCAGCAAGCACAGGCAGCAGAGCAAGCACAGGCAGCAAGCACAGGCAGCAAGCACAGGCAGCACAGCAAGCACAGGCAGCACAGCAAGCACAGGCAGCAAGCACAGGCAGCACAGCAATCACAGGCAGCAAGCACAGGCAGCAGAGCAAGCACAGGCAGCAAGCACAGGCAGCCCAACAAGCACAGGCAGCCCAACAAGCACAGGCAGCACAGGCAGCACAGCACAGGCAGCGCAGCAAGCACAGGCAGCACAGCCAGCACAGCCAGCACAGCAAGCACACGCAGCAAGTACAGGCAACAAGCACAGGCAGCACAGCAAGCACAGGCAGCAAGCACAGGCAGCACAGCAAGGACAGGCAGCAAGCACAGGCAGCAAGCACAGGCAGCACAGGCAGCAAGCACAGGCAGCACAGGCAGCACAGCAAGCACAGGCAGCACAGCAAGCACAGGCAGCAAGCACAGGCAGCACAGCAAGCACAGGCAGCAAGCTCAGGCAGCACAGCAAGGACAGACAGCACAGCAAGTACAGGCAGCAAGCACAGGCAGCACAGCAAGCACAGGCAGCAAGCACACTCAGCACAGCAAGCACAGGCAGCACAGCCAGCACAGCAAGCACAGGCATCACACCAAGCACAGGCAGCAAGCACAGGCAGCACAGCAAGCACAGGCAGCAAGCACACTCAGCACAGCAAGCACAGGCAGCAGAGCAAGCACAGGCAGCAAGCACAGGCGGCACAGCAAGCACAGGCAGCAAGCAGAGGCAGCACAGCAAGCACAGGCAGCACAGCAAGCACAGGCAGCAAGCACAGGCAGCACAGCAAGCACAGGCAGCACAGCAAGCAAAGGCAGCAAGCACACTCAGCACAGCAAGCACAGGCAGCACAGCAAGCACAGGCAGCACAGCAAGCACAAAGAGCAAGCACAGGCAGCACAGCAAGCACAGGCAGCAAGCACAGGCAGCAAAGCAAGCACAGGCAGCAAGCACAGGCAGCACAGCAAGCACAGGCAGCAAGCACAGGCAGCACAGCAAGCACAGGCAGCACAGCAAGCACAGGCAGCAAGCACAGGCAGCGCAGCAAGCACAGGCAGCACAGGCAGCAAGCACAGGCAGCAAGCAGAAGCAGCGCAGCAAGCACAGGCAGCACAGCAAGCACAGGCAGCAAGCACAGGCAGCACAGGCAGCACAGCAAGCACAAACAGCAAGCACAGGCAGCACAGCAAGCACAGGCAGCAAGCACAGGCAGCACAGCAAGCACAGGCAGCAAGCACAGGCAGCACAGCAATCACAGGCAGCAAGCACAGGCAGCACAGGCAGCACAGCAAGCACAGGCAGCACAGGCAGCAAGCACAGGCAGCACAGCAAGCGCAGGCAGCAAGCACAGGCAGCACAGCAAGCACAGGCAGCAAGCACAGGCAGCAGAGCAAGCACAGGTAGCAAGCACAGGCAGCATAGCAAGCACAGGCAGCACAGCAAGCACAGGCAGCAAGCACAGGCAGCAGAGCAAGCACAGGCAGCAAGCACAGGCAGCATAGCAAGCAGAGGCAGCACAGAAAGCACAGGCAGCACAGCAAGCACAGGCAGCAAGCACAGGCAGCAGAGCAAGCACAGGCAGCAAGCACAGGCAGCACAGCAAGCACAGGCAGCAAGCACAGGCAGCACAGGCAGCACAGGCAGCACAGGCAGCAAGCAAGCACAGACAGCAAGCACAGGCAGCAGAGCAAGCACAGGCAGCAAGCACAGGCAGCACAGCAAGCACAGGCAGCAAGCACAGGCAGCACAGCCAGCACAGGCAGCACAGCAAGCACAGGCAGCAAGCACAGACAGCACAGGCAGCAAGCACAGACAGCACAGGCAGCACAGCAAGCACAGGCAGCAAGCACAGGCAGCACAGCAATCACAGGCAGCAAGCACAGGCAGCAGAGCAAGCACAGGCAGCAAGCACAGGCAGCACAGCAAGCACAGGCAGCACAGCAAGCACAGGCAGCAAGCACAGGCAGCACAGCAATCACAGGCAGCAAGCACAGGCAGCAGAGCAAGCACAGGCAGCAAGCACAGGCAGCCCAACAAGCACAGGCGGCACAGCAAGCACAGGCAGCAAGCACAGGCAGCACAGCAAGCACAGGCAGCACGGCAAGCACAGGCAGCAAGCACCGGCAGCACAGCAAGCACAGGCAGCAAGCACAGGCAGCACAGCAAGCACAGGCAGCAAGCACAGGCAGCACAGCAAGCACAGGCAGCAAGCACAGGCAGCGCAGCAAGCACAGGCAGCACAGGCAGCAAGCACAGGCAGCAAGCAGAAGCAGCAAGCACAGGCAGCACAGCAAGCACAGGCAGCACGGCAAGCACAGGCAGCAAGCACAGGCAGCACAGCAAACACAGGCAGCAAGCACAGGCAGCACAGCAAGCACAGGCAGCAAGCACAGGCAGCACAGCAAGCACAGGCATGTTAGAAACCCGCAAAATAGCTCGACGAGATGTGTTCGTTTTAGCGATTCTGGGGGAAGTGCAGAGGGGTCAAGCTCCGTCCTCTTTCCAACAGGAAAAGCCTGCTCCGATCTTCGGCGAGATTCACTCTCGCATTTGTTTACAATGCTTACTCTTACTGAGACGCAGGTCAATGCACCGGCCGCCGAGGTAAACATATGATCCGCGACTCTCGGCGCCTCCAAAAGCAGGTGACACAGCAACGCACTGTCGTGTGCCACTGTCGAATTACCGCGTGTTATGGGCGAATTCAAATGCATCGTTAACAGGCAGCACAGCAAGCACAGGCAGCACAGCAAACACAGGCAGCAAGCACAGGCAGCACAGCAAGCACAGGCAGCAAGCATAGGCAGCACAGCAAGCACAGGCAGCAAGCACAGGCAGCACAGCAAGCACGGGCAGCACAGCAAGCACAGGCAGCAAGCACAGGCAGCACAGCAAACACAGGCAGCACAGCAAGCACAGGCAGCAAGCACAGGCAGCACAGCAAGCACAGGCAGCAAGGACAGGCAGCACAGCAAGCACAGGCAGCAAGCACACTCAGCACAGCAAGCACAGGCAGCACAGCAAGCACAGGCAGCAAGCACAGGCAGCAAGCACAGGCAGCAAGCACAGGCAGCACAGCAAGCACAGGCAGCACAGCAGAGGCAGCACAGGCAGCACAGGAAGCAAGGTGAGGCAGCACAGCAAGCACAGGCAGCAAGCACAGGCAGCACAGCAAGCACAGGCAGCAAGCACACTCAGCACAGCAAGCACAGGCAGCACAGCAAGCACAGGCAGCAAGCACAGGCAGAACACCAAGCACAGGCAGCACAGCAAGCACAGGCAGCAAGCACAGGCAGCACAGCAGAAACAGCACAGGCAGCACAGCAAGCACAGGAAGCAAGGTCAGGCAGCACAGCAAGCACAGGCAGCAAGCACAGGCAGCACAGAAAGCACAGGCAGCAAGCACACTCAGCACAGCAAGCACAGGCAGCACAGCAAGCACAGGCAGCACACCAAGCACAGGCAGCACAGCAAGCACAGGCAGCAAGCACAGGCAGCACAGCAGAGGCAGCACAGGCAGCACAGCAAGCACAGGAAGCAAGGTGAGGCAGCACAGCAAGCACAGGCAGCAAGCACAGGCAGCACAGCAAGCACAGGCAGCAAGCACACTCAGCACAGCAAGCACAGGCAGCACAGCAAGCACAGGCAGCAAGCACAGGCAGAACACCAAGCACAGGCAGCACAGCAAGCACAGGCAGCAAGCACAGGCAGCACAGCAGAAACAGCACAGGCAGCACAGCAAGCACAGGAAGCAAGGTCAGGCAGCACAGCAAGCACAGGCAGCAAGCACAGGCAGCACAGAAAGCACAGGCAGCAAGCACACTCAGCACAGCAAGCACAGGCAGCACAGCAAGCACAGGCAGCACACCAAGCACAAGCAGCACAGCAAGCACAGGCAGCAAGCACAGGCAGCACAGCAAGCACAGGCAGCAAGCACACTCAGCACAGCAAGCACAGGCAGCAGAGCAAGCACAGGCAGCAAGCACAGGCAGCACAGCAAGCACAGGCAGCAAGCAGAGGCAGCACAGCAAGCACAGGCAGCACAGCATGCACAGGCAGCAAGCACAGGCAGCACAGCAAGCACAGGCAGCACAGCAAGCAAAGGCAGCAAGCACACTCAGCACAGCAAGCACAGGCAGCACGGCAAGCACAGGCAGCACAGCAAGCACAAAGAGCAAGCACAGGCAGCACAGCAAGCACAGGCAGCAAGCACAGGCAGCACAGCAAGCACAGGCAGCAAGCACAGGCAGCACAGCAAGCACAGGCAGCAAGCACAGGCAGCACAGCAAGCACAGGCAGCAAGCACAGGCAGCACAGCAAGCACAGGCAGCAAGCACAGGCAGCACAGGCAGCACAGGCAGCACAGGCAGCAAGCACAGGCAGCACAGCAAGCACAGGCAGCAAGCACAGGCAGCAAGCACAGGCAGCATAGCAAGCACAGGCAGCACAGCAAGCACAGACAGCAAGCACAGGCAGCAGAGCAAGCACAGGCAGCAAGCACAGGCAGCACAGCAAGCACAGGCAGCAAGCACAGGCAGCACAGCCAGCACAGGCAGCACAGCAATCACAGGCAGCAAGCACAGGCAGCAGAGCAAGCACAGGCAGCAAGCACAGGCAGCCCAACAAGCACAGGCGGCACAGCAAGCACAGGCAGCAAGCACAGGCAGCACAGCAAGCACAGGCAGCAAGCACCGGCAGCACAGCAAGCACAGGCAGCAAGCACAGGCAGCACAGCAAGCACAGGCAGCAAGCACAGGCAGCACAGCAAGCACAGGCAGCAAGCACAGACAGCGCAGCAAGCACAGGCAGCACAGGCAGCAAGCACAGGCAGCAAGCAGAAGCAGCGCAGCAAGCACAGGCAGCTCAGCAAGCACAGGCAGCAAGCACAGGCAGCGCAGCAAGCACAGGCAGCACAGGCAGCAAGCACAGGCAGCACAGGCAGCACAGCAAGCACAAACAGCAAGCACAGGCAGCACAGCAAGCACAGGCAGCAAGCACAGGCAGCACAGCAAGCACAGGCAGCAAGCACAGGCAGCACAGCCAGCACAGCAATCACAGGCAGCAAGCACAGGCAGCACAGGCAGCAAGCACAGGCAGCACAGGCAGCACAGCAAGCACAGGCAGCACAGGCAGCAAGCACAGGCAGCACAGCAATCACAGGCAGCAAGCACAGGCAGCAGAGCAAGCACAGGCAGCAAGCACAGGCAGCAAGCACAGGCAGCACAGCAAGCACAGGCAACACAGCAAGCACAGGCAGCAAGCACAGGCAGCACAGCAATCACAGGCAGCAAGCACAGGCAGCAGAGCAAGCACAGGCAGCAAGCACAGGCAGCCCAACAAGCACAGGCAGCACAGGCAGCACAGCACAGGCAGCGCAGCAAGCACAGGCAGCACAGCCAGCACAGCCAGCCCAGCAAGCACACGCAGCAAGTACAGGCAACAAGCACAGGCAGCACAGCAAGCACAGGCAGCAAGCACAGGCAGCACAGCAAGGACAGGCAGCAAGCACAGGCAGCAAGCACAGGCAGCACAGGCAGCAAGCACAGGCAGCACAGGCAGCACAGCAAGCACAGGCAGCACAGCAAGCACAGGCAGCAAGCACAGACAGCACAGGCAGCACAGCAAGCACAGGCAGCAAGCACAGGCAGCACAGCAATCACAGGCAGCAAGCACAGGCAGCAGAGCAAGCACAGGCAGCAAGCACAGGCAGCAAGCACAGGCAGCACAGCAAGCACAGGCAACACAGCAAGCACAGGCAGCAAGCACAGGCAGCACAGCAATCACAGGCAGCAAGCACAGGCAGCAGAGCAAGCGCAAGCAGCAAGCACAGGCAGCAAGCACAGGCAGCAGAGCAAGCACAGGCAGCAAGCACAGGCAGCATAGCAAGCAGAGGCAGCATAGCAAGCACAGGCAGCACAGCAAGCACAGACAGCAAGCACGGGCAGCAGAGCAAGCACAGGCAGCAAGCACAGGCAGCACAGCAAGCACAGGCAGCAAGCACAGGCAGCACAGCCAGCACAGGCAGCACAGCAAGCACAGGCAGCAAGCACAGACAGCACAGGCAGCACAGCAAGCACAGGCAGCAAGCACAGGCAGCACAGCAATCACAGGCAGCAAGCACAGGCAGCAGAGCAAGCACAGGCAGCAAGCACAGGCAGCAAGCACAGGCAGCACAGCAAGCACAGGCAACACAGCAAGCACAGGCAGCAAGCACAGGCAGCACAGCAATCACAGGCAGCAAGCACAGGCAGCAGAGCAAGCACAGGCAGCAAGCACAGGCAGCCCAACAAGCACAGGCAGCACAGGCAGCACAGCACAGGCAGCGCAGCAAGCACAGGCAGCACAGCCAGCACAGCCAGCCCAGCAAGCACACGCAGCAAGTACAGGCAACAAGCACAGGCAGCACAGCAAGCACAGGCAGCAAGCACAGGCAGCACAGCAAGGACAGGCAGCAAGCACAGGCAGCAAGCACAGGCAGCACAGGCAGCAAGCACAGGCAGCACAGGCAGCACAGCAAGCACAGGCAGCACAGCAAGCACAGGCAGCAAGCACAGGCAGCACAGCAAGCACAGGCAGCAAGCTCAGGCAGCACAGCAAGCACAGACAGCACAGCAAGTACAGGCAGCAAGCACAGGCAGCACAGCAAGCACAGGCAGCAAGCACACTCAGCACAGCAAGCACAGGCAGCACAGCCAGCACAGCAAGCACAGGCATCACACCAAGCACAGGCAGCAAGCACAGGCAGCACAGCAAGCACAGGCAGCAAGCACACTCAGCACAGCAAGCACAGGCAGCAGAGCAAGCACAGGCAGCAAGCACAGGCGGCACAGCAAGCACAGGCAGCAAGCAGAGGCAGCACAGCAAGCACAGGCAGCACAGCAAGCACAGGCAGCAAGCACAGGCAGCACAGCAAGCACAGGCAGCACAGCAAGCAAAGGCAGCAAGCACACTCAGCACAGCAAGCACAGGCAGCACAGCAAGCACAGGCAGCACAGCAAGCACAAAGAGCAAGCACAGGCAGCACAGCAAGCACAGGCAGCAAGCACAGGCAGCACAGCAAGCACAGGCAGCAAGCACAGGCAGCACAGCAAGCACAGGCAGCAAGCACAGGCAGCACAGCAAGCACAGGCAGCACAGCAAGCACAGGCAGCAAGCACAGGCAGCGCAGCAAGCACAGGCAGCACAGGCAGCAAGCACAGGCAGCAAGCAGAAGCAGCGCAGCAAGCACAGGCAGCACAGCAAGCACAGGCAGCAAGCACAGGCAGCACAGGCAGCACAGCAAGCACAAACAGCAAGCACAGGCAGCACAGCAAGCACAGGCAGCAAGCACAGGCAGCACAGCAAGCACAGGCAGCAAGCACAGGCAGCACAGCAAGCACAGCAATCACAGGCAGCAAGCACAGGCAGCACAGGCAGCACAGCAAGCACAGGCAGCACAGGCAGCAAGCACAGGCAGCACAGCAAGCGCAGGCAGCAAGCACAGGCAGCACAGCAAGCACAGGCAGCAAGCACAGGCAGCAGAGCAAGCACAGGTAGCAAGCACAGGCAGCATAGCAAGCACAGGCAGCACAGCAAGCACAGGCAGCAAGCACAGGCAGCATAGCAAGCAGAGGCAGCACAGAAAGCACAGGCAGCACAGCAAGCACAGGCAGCAAGCACAGGCAGCAGAGCAAGCACAGGCAGCAAGCACAGGCAGCACAGCAAGCACAGGCAGCAAGCACAGGCAGCACAGCAAGGACAGGCAGCAAGCACAGGCAGCAAGCACAGGCAGCACAGGCAGCAAGCACAGGCAGCACAGGCAGCACAGCAAGCACAGGCAGCACAGCAAGCACAGGCAGCAAGCACAGGCAGCACAGCAAGCACAGGCAGCAAGCTCAGGCAGCACAGCAAGCACAGACAGCACAGCAAGTACAGGCAGCAAGCACAGGCAGCACAGCAAGCACAGGCAGCAAGCACAGGCAGCACAGCAAGGACAGGCAGCAAGCACAGGCAGCAAGCACAGGCAGCACAGGCAGCAAGCACAGGCAGCACAGGCAGCACAGCAAGCACAGGCAGCTCAGCAAGCACAGGCAGCAAGCACAGGCAGCGCAGCAAGCACAGGCAGCACAGGCAGCAAGCACAGGCAGCACAGGCAGCACAGCAAGCACAAACAGCAAGCACAGGCAGCACAGCAAGCACAGGCAGCAAGCACAGGCAGCACAGCAAGCACAGGCAGCAAGCACAGGCAGCACAGCCAGCACAGCAATCACAGGCAGCAAGCACAGGCAGCACAGGCAGCAAGCACAGGCAGCACAGGCAGCACAGCAAGCACAGGCAGCACAGGCAGCAAGCACAGGCAGCACAGCAATCACAGGCAGCAAGCACAGGCAGCAGAGCAAGCACAGGCAGCAAGCACAGGCAGCAAGCACAGGCAGCACAGCAAGCACAGGCAACACAGCAAGCACAGGCAGCAAGCACAGGCAGCACAGCAATCACAGGCAGCAAGCACAGGCAGCAGAGCAAGCACAGGCAGCAAGCACAGGCAGCCCAACAAGCACAGGCAGCACAGGCAGCACAGCACAGGCAGCGCAGCAAGCACAGGCAGCACAGCCAGCACAGCCAGCCCAGCAAGCACACGCAGCAAGTACAGGCAACAAGCACAGGCAGCACAGCAAGCACAGGCAGCAAGCACAGGCAGCACAGCAAGGACAGGCAGCAAGCACAGGCAGCAAGCACAGGCAGCACAGGCAGCAAGCACAGGCAGCACAGGCAGCACAGCAAGCACAGGCAGCACAGCAAGCACAGGCAGCAAGCACAGACAGCACAGGCAGCACAGCAAGCACAGGCAGCAAGCACAGGCAGCACAGCAATCACAGGCAGCAAGCACAGGCAGCAGAGCAAGCACAGGCAGCAAGCACAGGCAGCAAGCACAGGCAGCACAGCAAGCACAGGCAACACAGCAAGCACAGGCAGCAAGCACAGGCAGCACAGCAATCACAGGCAGCAAGCACAGGCAGCAGAGCAAGCGCAAGCAGCAAGCACAGGCAGCAAGCACAGGCAGCAGAGCAAGCACAGGCAGCAAGCACAGGCAGCATAGCAAGCAGAGGCAGCATAGCAAGCACAGGCAGCACAGCAAGCACAGACAGCAAGCACGGGCAGCAGAGCAAGCACAGGCAGCAAGCACAGGCAGCACAGCAAGCACAGGCAGCAAGCACAGGCAGCACAGCCAGCACAGGCAGCACAGCAAGCACAGGCAGCAAGCACAGACAGCACAGGCAGCACAGCAAGCACAGGCAGCAAGCACAGGCAGCACAGCAATCACAGGCAGCAAGCACAGGCAGCAGAGCAAGCACAGGCAGCAAGCACAGGCAGCAAGCACAGGCAGCACAGCAAGCACAGGCAACACAGCAAGCACAGGCAGCAAGCACAGGCAGCACAGCAATCACAGGCAGCAAGCACAGGCAGCAGAGCAAGCACAGGCAGCAAGCACAGGCAGCCCAACAAGCACAGGCAGCACAGGCAGCACAGCACAGGCAGCGCAGCAAGCACAGGCAGCACAGCCAGCACAGCCAGCCCAGCAAGCACACGCAGCAAGTACAGGCAACAAGCACAGGCAGCACAGCAAGCACAGGCAGCAAGCACAGGCAGCACAGCAAGGACAGGCAGCAAGCACAGGCAGCAAGCACAGGCAGCACAGGCAGCAAGCACAGGCAGCACAGGCAGCACAGCAAGCACAGGCAGCACAGCAAGCACAGGCAGCAAGCACAGGCAGCACAGCAAGCACAGGCAGCAAGCTCAGGCAGCACAGCAAGCACAGACAGCACAGCAAGTACAGGCAGCAAGCACAGGCAGCACAGCAAGCACAGGCAGCAAGCACACTCAGCACAGCAAGCACAGGCAGCACAGCCAGCACAGCAAGCACAGGCATCACACCAAGCACAGGCAGCAAGCACAGGCAGCACAGCAAGCACAGGCAGCAAGCACACTCAGCACAGCAAGCACAGGCAGCAGAGCAAGCACAGGCAGCAAGCACAGGCGGCACAGCAAGCACAGGCAGCAAGCAGAGGCAGCACAGCAAGCACAGGCAGCACAGCAAGCACAGGCAGCAAGCACAGGCAGCACAGCAAGCACAGGCAGCACAGCAAGCAAAGGCAGCAAGCACACTCAGCACAGCAAGCACAGGCAGCACAGCAAGCACAGGCAGCACAGCAAGCACAAAGAGCAAGCACAGGCAGCACAGCAAGCACAGGCAGCAAGCACAGGCAGCACAGCAAGCACAGGCAGCAAGCACAGGCAGCACAGCAAGCACAGGCAGCAAGCACAGGCAGCACAGCAAGCACAGGCAGCACAGCAAGCACAGGCAGCAAGCACAGGCAGCGCAGCAAGCACAGGCAGCACAGGCAGCAAGCACAGGCAGCAAGCAGAAGCAGCGCAGCAAGCACAGGCAGCACAGCAAGCACAGGCAGCAAGCACAGGCAGCACAGGCAGCACAGCAAGCACAAACAGCAAGCACAGGCAGCACAGCAAGCACAGGCAGCAAGCACAGGCAGCACAGCAAGCACAGGCAGCAAGCACAGGCAGCACAGCAAGCACAGCAATCACAGGCAGCAAGCACAGGCAGCACAGGCAGCACAGCAAGCACAGGCAGCACAGGCAGCAAGCACAGGCAGCACAGCAAGCGCAGGCAGCAAGCACAGGCAGCACAGCAAGCACAGGCAGCAAGCACAGGCAGCAGAGCAAGCACAGGTAGCAAGCACAGGCAGCATAGCAAGCACAGGCAGCACAGCAAGCACAGGCAGCAAGCACAGGCAGCATAGCAAGCAGAGGCAGCACAGAAAGCACAGGCAGCACAGCAAGCACAGGCAGCAAGCACAGGCAGCAGAGCAAGCACAGGCAGCAAGCACAGGCAGCACAGCAAGCACAGGCAGCAAGCACAGGCAGCACAGCAAGCACAGGCAGCAAGCACAGGCAGCACAGGCAGCACAGGCAGCACAGGCAGCAAGCAAACACAGACAGCAAGCACAGGCAGCAGAGCAAGCACAGGCAGCAAGCACAGGCAGCACAGCAAGCACAGGCAGCACAGCAAGCACAGGCAGCAAGCACAGGCAGCACAGCCAGCACAGGCAGCACAGCAAGCACAGGCAGCAAGCACAGACAGCACAGGCAGCACAGCAAGCACAGGCAGCAAGCACAGGCAGCACAGCAATCACAGGCAGCAAGCACAGGCAGCAGAGCAAGCACAGGCAGCAAGCACAGGCAGCACAGCAAGCACAGGCAGCACAGCAAGCACAGGCAGCAAGCACAGGCAGCACAGCAATCACAGGCAGCAAGCACAGGCAGCAGAGCAAGCACAGGCAGCAAGCACAGGCAGCCCAACAAGCACAGGCGGCACAGCAAGCACAGGCAGCAAGCACAGGCAGCACAGCAAGCACAGGCAGCACGGCAAGCACAGGCAGCAAGCACCGGCAGCACAGCAAGCACAGGCAGCAAGCACAGGCAGCACAGCAAGCACAGGCAGCAAGCACAGGCAGCACAGCAAGCACAGGCAGCAAGCACAGGCAGCGCAGCAAGCACAGGCAGCACAGGCAGCAAGCACAGGCAGCAAGCAGAAGCAGCAAGCACAGGCAGCACAGCAAGCACAGGCAGCACGGCAAGCACAGGCAGCAAGCACAGGCAGCACAGCAAACACAGGCAGCAAGCACAGGCAGCACAGCAAGCACAGGCAGCAAGCACAGGCAGCACAGCAAGCACAGGCATGTTAGAAACCCGCAAAATAGCTCGACGAGATGTGTTCGTTTTAGCGATTCTGGGGGAAGTGCAGAGGGGTCAAGCTCCGTCCTCTTTCCAACAGGAAAAGCCTGCTCCGATCTTCGGCGAGATTCACTCTCGCATTTGTTTACAATGCTTACTCTTACTGAGACGCAGGTCAATGCACCGGCCGCCGAGGTAAACATATGATCCGCGACTCTCGGCGCCTCCAAAAGCAGGTGACACAGCAACGCACTGTCGTGTGCCACTGTCGAATTACCGCGTGTTATGGGCGAATTCAAATGCATCGTTAACAGGCAGCACAGCAAGCACAGGCAGCACAGCAAACACAGGCAGCAAGCACAGGCAGCACAGCAAGCACAGGCAGCAAGCATAGGCAGCACAGCAAGCACAGGCAGCAAGCACAGGCAGCACAGCAAGCACGGGCAGCACAGCAAGCACAGGCAGCAAGCACAGGCAGCACAGCAAACACAGGCAGCACAGCAAGCACAGGCAGCAAGCACAGGCAGCACAGCAAGCACAGGCAGCAAGGACAGGCAGCACAGCAAGCACAGGCAGCAAGCACACTCAGCACAGCAAGCACAGGCAGCACAGCAAGCACAGGCAGCAAGCACAGGCAGCAAGCACAGGCAGCAAGCACAGGCAGCACAGCAAGCACAGGCAGCACAGCAGAGGCAGCACAGGCAGCACAGCAAGCACAGGAAGCAAGGTGAGGCAGCACAGCAAGCACAGGCAGCAAGCACAGGCAGCACAGCAAGCACAGGCAGCAAGCACACTCAGCACAGCAAGCACAGGCAGCACAGCAAGCACAGGCAGCAAGCACAGGCAGAACACCAAGCACAGGCAGCACAGCAAGCACAGGCAGCAAGCACAGGCAGCACAGCAGAAACAGCACAGGCAGCACAGCAAGCACAGGAAGCAAGGTCAGGCAGCACAGCAAGCACAGGCAGCAAGCACAGGCAGCACAGAAAGCACAGGCAGCAAGCACACTCAGCACAGCAAGCACAGGCAGCACAGCAAGCACAGGCAGCACACCAAGCACAGGCAGCACAGCAAGCACAGGCAGCAAGCACAGGCAGCACAGGCAGCACAGGCAGCACAGGCAGCAAGCACGAGCAGCACAGCAAGCACAGGCAGCAAGCACAGGCAGCAAGCACAGGCAGCACAGCAAGCACAGGCAGCACTGGCAGCACAGCAAGCACAGGCAGCACAGCAAGCACAGGCAGCAAGCACAGGCAGCACAGCAAGCACAGGCAGCAAGCACAGGCAGCACAGCAGAGACAGCACAGGCAGCAAGCACAGGCAGCATAGCAAGCAGAGGCAGCACAGAAAGCACAGGCAGCACAGCAAGCACAGGCAGCAAGCACAGGCAGCAGAGCAAGCACAGGCAGCAAGCACAGGCAGCACAGCAAGCACAGGCAGCAAGCACAGGCAGCACAGCAAGCACAGGCAGCAAGCACAGGCAGCACAGGCAGCACAGGCAGCACAGGCAGCAAGCAAGCACAGACAGCAAGCACAGGCAGCAGAGCAAGCACAGGCAGCAAGCACAGGCAGCACAGCAAGCACAGGCAGCAAGCACAGGCAGCACAGCCAGCACAGGCAGCACAGCAAGCACAGGCAGCAAGCACAGACAGCACAGGCAGCACAGCAAGCACAGGCAGCAAGCACAGGCAGCACAGCAATCACAGGCAGCAAGCACAGGCAGCAGAGCAAGCACAGGCAGCAAGCACAGGCAGCACAGCAAGCACAGGCAGCACAGCAAGCACAGGCAGCAAGCACAGGCAGCACAGCAATCACAGGCAGCAAGCACAGGCAGCAGAGCAAGCACAGGCAGCAAGCACAGGCAGCCCAACAAGCACAGGCGGCACAGCAAGCACAGGCAGCAAGCACAGGCAGCACAGCAAGCACAGGCAGCATGGCAAGCACAGGCAGCAAGCACCGGCAGCACAGCAAGCACAGGCAGCAAGCACAGGCAGCACAGCAAGCACAGGCAGCAAGCACAGGCAGCACAGCAAGCACAGGCAGCAAGCACAGGCAGCGCAGCAAGCACAGGCAGCACAGGCAGCAAGCACAGGCAGCAAGCAGAAGCAGCAAGCACAGGCAGCACAGCAAGCACAGGCAGCACGGCAAGCACAGGCAGCAAGCACAGGCAGCACAGCAAACACAGGCAGCAAGCACAGGCAGCACAGCAAGCACAGGCAGCAAGCACAGGCAGCACAGCAAGCACAGGCATGTTAGAAACCCGCAAAATAGCTCGACGAGATGTGTTCGTTTTAGCGATTCTGGGGGAAGTGCAGAGGGGTCAAGCTCCGTCCTCTTTCCAACAGGAAAAGCCTGCTCCGATCTTCGGCGAGATTCACTCTCGCATTTGTTTACAATGCTTACTCTTACTGAGACGCAGGTCAATGCACCGGCCGCCGAGGTAAACATATGATCCGCGACTCTCGGCGCCTCCAAAAGCAGGTGACACAGCAACGCACTGTCGTGTGCCACTGTCGAATTACCGCGTGTTATGGGCGAATTCAAATGCATCGTTAACAGGCAGCACAGCAAGCACAGGCAGCACAGCAAACACAGGCAGCAAGCACAGGCAGCACAGCAAGCACAGGCAGCAAGCATAGGCAGCACAGCAAGCACAGGCAGCAAGCACAGGCAGCACAGCAAGCACGGGCAGCACAGCAAGCACAGGCAGCAAGCACAGGCAGCACAGCAAACACAGGCAGCACAGCAAGCACAGGCAGCAAGCACAGGCAGCACAGCAAGCACAGGCAGCAAGGACAGGCAGCACAGCAAGCACAGGCAGCAAGCACACTCAGCACAGCAAGCACAGGCAGCACAGCAAGCACAGGCAGCAAGCACAGGCAGCAAGCACAGGCAGCAAGCACAGGCAGCACAGCAAGCACAGGCAGCACAGCAGAGGCAGCACAGGCAGCACAGCAAGCACAGGAAGCAAGGTGAGGCAGCACAGCAAGCACAGGCAGCAAGCACAGGCAGCACAGCAAGCACAGGCAGCAAGCACACTCAGCACAGCAAGCACAGGCAGCACAGCAAGCACAGGCAGCAAGCACAGGCAGAACACCAAGCACAGGCAGCACAGCAAGCACAGGCAGCAAGCACAGGCAGCACAGCAGAAACAGCACAGGCAGCACAGCAAGCACAGGAAGCAAGGTCAGGCAGCACAGCAAGCACAGGCAGCAAGCACAGGCAGCACAGAAAGCACAGGCAGCAAGCACACTCAGCACAGCAAGCACAGGCAGCACAGCAAGCACAGGCAGCACACCAAGCACAGGCAGCACAGCAAGCACAGGCAGCAAGCACAGGCAGCACAGGCAGCACAGGCAGCACAGGCAGCAAGCACGAGCAGCACAGCAAGCACAGGCAGCAAGCACAGGCAGCAAGCACAGGCAGCACAGCAAGCACAGGCAGCACTGGCAGCACAGCAAGCACAGGCAGCACAGCAAGCACAGGCAGCAAGCACAGGCAGCACAGCAAGCACAGGCAGCAAGCACAGGCAGCACAGCAGAGACAGCACAGGAAGCACAGCAAGCACAGGCAGCAAGCACAGGCAGCACAGGCAGCAAGGACGGGCAGCACAGCAAGCACAGGCAGCAGGCACAGGCAGCACAGCAAGCACAGGCAGCAAGCACAGGCAGCGCAGCAAGCACAGCAAGCACAGGCAGCACAGCAAGCACAGGCATAAAGCAAAGGCAGCACAGCAAGCACAGGCAGCACAGCACAGGCAGCAAGCACAGGCAGCACAGCAGAGGCACGCACAGGCAGCACAGCAAGCACAGGCAGCAAGCACAGACAGCACAGCAAGCACAGGCAGCAAGCACAGGCAGCACAGCAAGTACAGGCAGCAAGCACAGGCAGCAAGCACAGGCAGCACAGCAAGCAAAGGCATGTTTGAAACCCGCAAAATAGCTCGACGAGATGTGTTCGTTTTAGCGATTCTGGGGGAAGTGCAGAGGGGTCAAGCTCCGTCCTCTTTCCAACAGGCAAAGCCTGCTCCGATCTTCGGCGAGATTCACTCTCGCATTTGTTAACAATGCTTACTCTGACTGAGACGCAGGTCAATGCACCGGCCGCCGAGGTAAACATATGATCCGCGACTCTCGGCGCCTCCAAAAACAGGTGACATAGCAACGCACTGTCGTGTGCCACTGTCGAATTACCGCGTGTTATGGGCGAAATCAAATGCATCGCTAACAGGCAGCACAGCAAGCACAGGCAGCAAGCACAGGCAGCACAGCAAGCACAGGCAGCAAGCACAGGCAGCACAGCAAGCACAGGCAGCACAGCAAGCACAGGCAGCAAGGACAAGCACAGGCAGCAAGCCCAGGCAGCACAGCAAGTACAGGCAGCAAGCACAGGCAGCACAGCAAGCACAGGCAGCAAGCACAGGCAGCTCAGGCAGCACAGCAAGCACAGGCAGCAAGGACAAGCACAGGCAGCAAGCACAGGCAGCAAGCACAGGCAGCGCAGCAAGCACAGGCAGCAAGCACAGACAGCACAGCAAGCACAGGCAGCAAGCACAGGCAGCACAGGCAGCAAGCACAGGCAGCACAGCAAGCACAGGCAGCAAGCACAGGCAGCACAGCAAGCACAAACAGCAAGCACAGGCAGCACAGCAAGCACAGGCAGCAAGCACAGGCAGCAAGCACAGGCAGCAAGCACAGGCAGCAAGCACAGGCAGCACAGCAAGCACAGACAGCACAGCGCAGGCAGCACAGGCAGCACAGTAAGCACAGGCAGCACAGCACAGGCAGCACAGCAAGCACAGGCAGCAAGCACAGGCAGCACAGCAAGCACAGGCAGCAAGCACAGGCAGCACAACAAGCACAGGCAGCAAGCACAGGCAGCACAACAAGCACAGGCAGCACAGGCAGCAAGGACAGGCAGCACAGCAAGCACAGGCAGCAAGCACAGGCAGCACAGGCAGCAAGCACAGGCAGCAAGCACAGGCAGCAAGCACAGGCAGCACAGCAAGCACAGGCAGCACTGGCAGCACAGCAAGCACAGGCAGCAAGCACAGGCAGCACAGCAAGCATAGGCAGCACAGGCAGCAAGCACAGGCAGCATAGCAAGAACAGCAAGCACAGGCAGCCCAACAAGCAAAGGCGGCACAGCAAGCAGCAAGCACAGGCAGCAATCAAAGGGAGCACAGCAAGCACAGGCAGCAAGCACAGGCAGCAAGCACAGGCAGCACAGCAAGCACGGGCAGCACAGCAAGTGCAGCAAGCACAGGCAGCACAGCAAGCAGAGGCAGCAAGCACAGGCAGCACTGCAAGCACAGGCAGCAAGCACAGGCAGCACAGCAAGCACAGGCAGCAAGCCCAGGCAGCACAGCAAGCACAGGCAGCAAGCACAGGCAGCACAGCAAGCACAGGCAGCAAGCACAGGCAGCACAGCAAGCACAGGCAGCAAGCACAGGCAGCATAGCAAGCACAGCAAGCACAGGCAGCACAACAAGCACAGGCGGCGCAGCAAGCACAGGCAGCAAGCACAGGCAGCAAGCAAAGGCAGCACAGCAAGCACAGGCAGCAAGCACAGGCAGCACAGCAAGCACACGCAGCGCAGCGAGCACAGGCAGCACAGCAAGCACAGGCAACAAGCACAGGCAGCACAGCAAGCACAGGCAGCAAGCACAGGCAGCAAGCACAGGCAGCACAGCAAGCACAGGCAGCAAGCATAGGCAGCACAGCAAGCACAAGCAGCAAGCACAGGCAGCAAGCACAGGCAGCACAGCAAGCACGGGCAGCACAGCAAGCACAGGCAGCAAGCACAGGCAGCAAGCACAGGCATGTTAGAAACCCGCAAAATAGCTCGACGAGATGTGTTCGTTTTTTAGCGATTCTGGGGGAAGTGCAGAGGGGTCAAGCTCCGTCCTCTTTCGAACAGGAAAAGCCTGCTCCGATCTTCGGCGAGATTCACTCTCGCATTTGTTTACAATGCTTACTCTTACTGAGACGCAGGTCAATGCACGGGCCGCCGAGGTAAACATATGATCCGCGACTCTCGGCGCCTCCAAAAGCAGGTGACACAGCAACGCACTGTCGTGTGCCACTGTCGAATTACCGCGTGTTATGGGCGAATTCAAATGCATCGTTAACAGGCAGCACAGCAAGCACAGGCAGCACAACAAGCACAGGCGGCGCAGCAAGCACAGGCAGCAAGCACAGGCAGCAAGCAAAGGCAGCACAGCAAGCACAGGCAGCAAGCACAGGCAGCACAGCAAGCACACGCAGCGCAGCAAGCACAGGCAGCACAGCAAGCACAGGCAACAAGCACAGGCAGCACAGCAAGCACAGGCGGCACAGCAAGCACAGGCAGCAAGCACAGGCAGCACAGCAAGCACAGGCAGCAAGCACAGGCAGCAAGCATAGGCAGCACAGCAAGCACAAGCAGCAAGCACAGGCAGCAAGCACAGGCAGCACAGCAAGCACGGGCAGCACAGCAAGCACAGGCAGCAAGCACAGGCAGCACAGCAAGCACGGGCAGCAAGCACAGGCAGCACAGCAAGCACAGGCAGCAAGCACAGGCAGCACAGCAAGCACAGGCAGCAAGCACAGGCAGCACAGCAAGCACAGGCAGCACAGCAAGCACAGGCAGCAAACACAGGCAGCACAGCAAGCACAGGCAGCAAGCACAGGCAACACAGCAAGCACAGGCAGCACAGCAGAGGCAGCACAGGCAGCACAGCAAGCACAGGCAGCAAGCACAGGCTGCACAGCAAGCACGGGCAGCACAGCAAGCACAGGCAGCAAGCACAGGCAGCACAGCAAGCACAGGCAGCAAGCACACTCAGCACAGCAAGCACAGGCAGCACAGCAAGCACAGGCAGCAAGCACAGGCAGCACAGCAAGCACAAACAGCAAGCACAGGCAGCACAGCAAGCACAGGCAGCAAGCACACTCAGCGCAGCAAGCACAGGCAGCACAGCAAGCACAGGCAGCAAGCACAGGCAGCACAGCAAGCACAAACAGCAAGCACACTCAGCACAGCAAGCACAGGCAGCACAGCATGCACAGCAAGCACAGGCAGCAAGCACAGGCAGCAAGCACAGGCAGCACAGCAAGCACAGGCAGCAAGCACAGGCAGCACAGCAAGCACAGGCAGCACAGCAAGCACAGGAAGCAAGCACAGGCAGCACAGCAAGCACAGGCAGCAAGCACAGGCAGCAAGCACAGGCAGCACAGCAAGCACGGGCAGCACAGCAAGCACAGGCAGCAAGCACAGGCAGCACAGCAAGCACGGGCAGCAAGCACAGGCAGCACAGCAAGCACAGGCAGCAAGCACAGGCAGCACAGCAAGCACAGGCAGCAAGCACAGGCAGCACAGCAAGCACAGGCAGCAAGCACAGGCAGCATAGCAAGCACAGCAAGCACAGGAAGCACAACAAGCACAGGCGGCGCAGCAAGCACAGGCAGCAAGCACAGGCAGCAAGCAAAGGCAGCACAGCAAGCACAGCAATCACAGGCAGCAAGCACAGGCAGCACAGGCAGCACAGCAAGTACAGGCAGCAAGCACCGGCAGCACAGCAAGCACAGGCAGCAAGCACACTCAGCACAGCAAGCACAGGCAGCACAGCCAGCACAGCAAGCACAGGCATCACACCAAGCACAGGCAGCAAGCACAGGCAGCACAGCAAGCACAGGCAGCAAGCACACTCAGCACAGCAAGCACAGGCATCACAACAAGCACAGCAAGCACAGGCAGTAAGCACACTCAGCACAGCAAGCACAGGCATCACAGCAAGCAAAGGCAGCAAGCACACTCAGCACAGCAAGCACAGGCAGCACAGCAAGCACAGGCAGCACAGCAAGCACAGGCAGCAAGCTCAGGCAGCACAGCACAGGCAGCACAGCAAGCACAGGCAGCAAGCACAGGCAGCACAGCAAGCACAGGCAGCAAGCACAGGCAGCACAGCAAGCACAGGCAACAAGCACAAGCAGCACAGCAAGCACAGGCAGCAAGCACAGGCAGCACAGCAAGCACAGGCAGCAAGCACACTCAGCACAGCAAGCACAGGCAGCAGAGCAAGCACAGGCAGCAAGCACAGGCAGCACAGCAAGCACAGGCAGCAAGCAGAGGCAGCACAGCAAGCACAGGCAGCACAGCATGCACAGGCAGCAAGCACAGGCAGCACAGCAAGCACAGGCAGCGCAGCAAGCAAAGGCAGCAAGCACACTCAGCACAGCAAGCACAGGCAGCACAGCAAGCACAAAGAGCAAGCACAGGCAGCAAGCACAGGCAGCACAGCAAGCACAGGCAGCAAGCACAGGCAGCACAGCAAGCACAGGCAGCAAGCACAGGCAGCACAGCAAGCACAGGCAGCAAGCACAGGCAGCACAGGCAGCACAGGCAGCACAGGCAGCAAGCACAGGCAGCACAGCAAGCACAGGCAGCAAGCACAGGCAGCACAGCAAGCACAGACAGCATAGCAAGCACAGGCAGCACAGCAAGCACAGACAGCAAGCACAGGCAGCAGAGCAAGCACAGGCAGCAAGCACAGGCAGCACAGCAAGCACAGGCAGCAAGCACAGGCAGCACAGCCAGCACAGGCAGCACAGCAAGCACAGGCAGCAAGCACAGACAGCACAGGCAGCACAGCAAGCACAGGCAGCAAGCACAGGCAGCACAGCAAGCACAGGCAGCAAGCACAGGCAGCACAGGCAGCACAGGCAGCACAGGCAGCAAGCACAGGCAGCACAGCAAGCACAGGCAGCAAGCACAGGCAGCACAGCAAGCACAGGCAGCAAGCACAGGCAGCACAGGCAGCAAGCACAGGCAGCAAGCAGAAGCAGCGCAGCAAGCACAGGCAGCACAGCAAGCACAGGCAGCAAGCACAGGCAGCGCAGCAAGCACAGGCAGCACAGGCAGCAAGCACAGGCAGCAAGCAGAAGCAGCGCAGCAAGCACAGGCAGCACAGCAAGCACAGGCAGCAAGCACAGGCAGCACAGGCAGCACAGCAAGCACAAACAGCAAGCACAGGCAGCACAGCAAGCACAGGCAGCAAGCACAGGCAGCACAGCAAGCACAGGCAGCAAGCACAGGCAGCACAGCAAGCACAGCAATCACAGGCAGCAAGCACAGGCAGCACAGGCAGCAAGCACAGGCAGCACAGGCAGCACAGCAAGCACAGGCAGCACAGGCAGCAAGCACAGGCAGCACAGCAAGCGCAGGCAGCAAGCACAGGCAGCACAGCACAGGCAGCACAGCAAGCACAAGCAGCAAGCACAGGCAGCACAGCAAGCACAGGCAGCAAGCACAGGCAGCAGAGCAAGCACAGGCAGCAAGCACAGGCAGCATAGCAAGCAGAGGCAGCATAGCAAGCACAGGCAGCACAGCAAGCACAGACAGCAAGCACAGGCAGCAGAGCAAGCACAGGCAGCAAGCACAGGCAGCACAGCAAGCACAGGCAGCAAGCACAGGCAGCACAGCCAGCACAGGCAGCACAGCAAGCACAGGCAGCAAGCACAGACAGCACAGGCAGCACAGCAAGCACAGGCAGCAAGCACAGGCAGCACAGCAATCACAGGCAGCAAGCACAGGCAGCAGAGCAAGCACAGGCAGCAAGCACAGGCAGCAAGCACAGGCAGCACAGCAAGCACAGGCAGCACAGCAAGCACAGGCAGCAAGCACAGGCAGCACAGCAATCACAGGCAGCAAGCACAGGCAGCAAGCACAGGCAGCCCAACAAGCACAGGCAGCACAGCAAGCACAGGCAGCACAGCACAGGCAGCGCAGCAAGCACAGGCAGCACAGCCAGCACAGCAAGCACACGCAGCAAGCACAGGCAGCAAGCACAGGCAGCACAGCAATCACAGGCAGCAAGCACAGGCAGCAGAGCAAGCACAGGGAGCAAGCACAGGCAGCACAGCAAGGACAGGCAGCAAGCACAGGCAGCAAGCACAGGCAGCAAGCAGAAGCAGCGCAGCAAGCACAGGCAGCACAGCAAGCACAGGCAGCAAGCACAGGCAGCACAGGCAGCACAGCATGCACAAACAGCAAGCATAGGCAGCACAGCAAGCACAGGCCGCAAGCACAGGCAGCACAGCAAGCACAGCAATCACAGGCAGCAAGCACAGGCAGCACAGGCAGCACAGCAAGCACAGGCAGCAAGCACAGGCAGCACAGCAAGCACAGGCAGCAAGCTCAGGCAGCACAGCAAGCACAGGCAGCAAGCACACTCAGCACAGCAAGCACAGGCAGCAAGCACAGGCAGCAGAGCAAGCACAGGTAGCAAGCACAGGCAGCATAGCAAGCACAGGCAGCACAGCAAGCACAGGCAGCAAGCACAGGCAGCAAGCAGAAGCAGCGCAGCAAGCACAGGCAGCACAGCAAGCACAGGCAGCAAGCACAGGCAGCGCAGCAAGCACAGGCAGCACAGGCAGCAAGCACAGGCAGCAAGCAGAAGCAGCGCAGCAAGCACAGGCAGCAAGCACAGGCAGCACAGCAAGCACAGCAAGCACAAACAGCAAGCATAGGCAGCACAGCAAGCACAGGCCGCAAGCACAGGCAGCACAGCAAGCACAGGCAGCAAGCACAGGCAGCACAGCAAGCACAGCAATCACAGGCAGCAAGCACAGGCAGCACAGGCAGCACAGCAAGCACAGGCAGCACAGGCAGCAAGCACAGGCAGCACAGCAAGCGCAGGCAGCAAGCACAGGCAGCACAGCAAGCACAGGCAGCAAGCACAGGCAGCAGAGCAAGCACAGGTAGCAAGCACAGGCAGCATAGCAAGCACAGGCAGCACAGCAAGCACAGGCAGCAAGCACAGGCAGCGCAGCAAGCACAGGCAGCACAGCAAGCACACGCAGCAAGCACAGGCAACAAGCACAGGCAGCACAGCAAGCACAGGCAGCAAGCACAGGCAGCACAGCAAGGACAGGCAGCAAGCACAGGCAGCAAGCACAGGCAGCAAGCACAGGCAGCACAGGCAGCACAGCAAGCACAGGCAGCACAGCAAGCACAGGCAGCAAGCACAGGCAGCACAGCAAGCACAGGCAGCAAGCTCAGGCAGCACAGCACAGGCAGCACAGCAAGCACAGGCAGCAAGCACAGGCAGCACAGCAAGCACAGGCAGCAAGCACAGGCAGCACAGCAAGCACAGGCAACAAGCACAAGCAGCACAGCAAGCACAGGCAGCAAGCACAGGCAGCACAGCAAGCACAGGCAGCAAGCACACTCAGCACAGCAAGCACAGGCAGCAGAGCAAGCACAGGCAGCAAGCACAGGCGGCACAGCAAGCACAGGCAGCAAGCAGAGGCAGCACAGCAAGCACAGGCAGCAAGCACAGGCAGCACAGCAAGCACAGGCAGCACAGCAAGCAAAGGCAGCAAGCACACTCAGCACAGCAAGCACAGGCAGCACAGCAAGCACAGGCAGCACAGCAAGCACAAAGAGCAAGCACAGGCAGCACAGCAAGCACAGGCAGCAAGCACAGGCAGCACAGCAAGCACAGGCAGCAAGCACAGGCAGCACAGCAAGCACAGGCAGCAAGCACAGGCAGCACAGCAAGCACAGGCAGCAAGCACAGGCAGCGCAGCAAGCACAGGCAGCACAGGCAGCAAGCACAGGCAGCAAGCAGAAGCAGCGCAGCAAGCACAGGCAGCACAGCAAGCACAGGCAGCAAGCACAGGCAGCGCAGCAAGCACAGGCAGCACAGGCAGCAAGCACAGGCAGCAAGCAGAAGCAGCGCAGCAAGCACAGGCAGCACAGCAAGCACAGGCAGCAAGCACAGGCAGCACAGGCAGCACAGCAAGCACAAACAGCAAGCACAGGCAGCACAGCAAGCACAGGCAGCAAGCACAGGCAGCACAGCAAGCACAGGCAGCAAGCACAGGCAGCACAGCAAGCACAGCAATCACAGGCAGCAAGCACAGGCAGCACAGGCAGCACAGCAAGCACAGGCAGCACAGGCAGCAAGCACAGGCAGCACAGCAAGCGCAGGCAGCAAGCACAGGCAGCACAGCAAGCACAGGCAGCAAGCACAGGCAGCAGAGCAAGCACAGGTAGCAAGCACAGGCAGCATAGCAAGCACAGGCAGCACAGCAAGCACAGGCAGCAAGCACACTCAGCACAGCAAGCACAGGCAGCACAGCCAGCACAGCAAGCACAGGCATCACACCAAGCACAGGCAGCAAGCACAGGCAGCACAGCAAGCACAGGCAGCAAGCACACTCAGCACAGCAAGCATAGGCATCACAACAAGCACAGCAAGCACAGGCAGTAAGCACACTCAGCACAGCAAGCACAGGCATCACAGCAAGCAAAGGCAGCAAGCACACTCAGCACAGCAAGCACAGGCAGCACAGCAAGCACAGGCAGCACAGCACAGGCAGCACAGCAAGCACAGGCAGCAAGCACAGGCAGCACAGCAAGCACAGGCAGCAAGCACAGGCAGCACAGCAAGCACAGGCAACAAGCACAAGCAGCACAGCAAGCACAGGCAGCAAGCACAGGCAGCACAGCAAGCACAGGCAGCAAGCACACTCAGCACAGCAAGCACAGGCAGCAGAGCAAGCACAGGCAGCAAGCACAGGCAGCACAGCAAGCACAGGCAGCAAGCAGAGGCAGCACAGCAAGCACAGGCAGCACAGCATGCACAGGCAGCACAGCAAGCAAAGGCAGCAAGCACACTCAGCACAGCAAGCACAGGCAGCACAGCAAGCACAGGCAGCACAGCAAGCACAAAGAGCAAGCACAGGCAGCACAGCAAGCACAGGCAGCAAGCACAGGCAGCACAGCAAGCACAGGCAGCAAGCACAGGCAGCACAGCAAGCACAGGCAGCAAGCACAGGCAGCACAGCAAGCACAGGCAGCAAGCACAGGCAGCACAGCAAGCACAGGCAGCAAGCACAGGCAGCACAGGCAGCACAGGCAGCAAGCACAGGCAGCACAGCAAGCACAGGCAGCAAGCACAGGCAGCAAGCACAGGCAGCATAGCAAGCACAGGCAGCACAGCAAGCACAGACAGCAAGCACAGGCAGCAGAGCAAGCACAGGCAGCAAGCACAGGCAGCACAGCAAGCACAGGCAGCACAGCAAGCACAGGCAGCAAGCACAGGCAGCACAGCCAGCACAGGCAGCACAGCAAGCACAGGCAGCAAGCACAGACAGCACAGGCAGCACAGCAAGCACAGGCAGCAAGCACAGGCAGCAGAGCAAGCACAGGCAGCAAGCACAGGCAGCAAGCACAGGCAGCACAGCATGCACAGGCAGCACAGCAAGCACAGGCAGCAAGCACAGGCAGCACAGCAATCACAGGCAGCAAGCACAGGCAGCAGAGCAAGCACAGGCAGCAAGCACAGGCAGCCCAACAAGCACAGGCGGCACAGCAAGCACAGGCAGCAAGCACAGGCAGCACAGCAAGCACAGGCAGCACGGCAAGCACAGGCAGCAAGCACCGGCAGCACAGCAAGCACAGGCAGCAAGCACAGGCAGCACAGCAAGCACAGGCAGCAAGCACAGGCAGCACAGCAAGCACAGGCAGCAAGCACAGGCAGCGCAGCAAGCACAGGCAGCACAGGCAGCAAGCACAGGCAGCAAGCAGAAGCAGCGCAGCAAGCACAGGCAGCACAGCAAGCACAGGCAGCAAGCACAGGCAGCGCAGCAAGCACAGGCAGCACAGGCAGCAAGCACAGGCAGCAAGCAGAAGCAGCGCAGCAAGCACAGGCAGCACAGCAAGCACAGGCAGCAAGCACAGGCAGCACAGGCAGCACAGCAAGCACAAACAGCAAGCACAGGCAGCACAGCAAGCACAGGCAGCAAGCACAGGCAGCACAGCAAGCACAGGCAGCAAGCACAGGCAGCACAGCCAGCACAGCAATCACAGGCAGCAAGCACAGGCAGCACAGGCAGCAAGCACAGGCAGCACAGGCAGCACAGCAAGCAGAGGCAGCACAGGCAGCAAGCACAGGCAGCACAGCAAGCGCAAGCAGCAAGCACAGGCAGCACAGCAAGCACAGGCAGCAAGCACAGGCAGCAGAGCAAGCACAGGCAGCAAGCACAGGCAGCATAGCAAGCAGAGGCAGCATAGCAAGCACAGGCAGCACAGCAAGCACAGACAGCAAGCACGGGCAGCAGAGCAAGCACAGGCAGCAAGCACAGGCAGCACAGCAAGCACAGGCAGCAAGCACAGGCAGCACAGCCAGCACAGGCAGCACAGCAAGCACAGGCAGCAAGCACAGACAGCACAGGCAGCACAGCAAGCACAGGCAGCAAGCACAGGCAGCACAGCAATCACAGGCAGCAAGCACAGGCAGCAGAGCAAGCACAGGCAGCAAGCACAGGCAGCAAGCACAGGCAGCACAGCAAGCACAGGCAGCACAGCAAGCACAGGCAGCAAGCACAGGCAGCACAGCAATCACAGGCAGCAAGCACAGGCAGCAGAGCAAGCACAGGCAGCAAGCACAGGCAGCCCAACAAGCACAGGCAGCCCAACAAGCACAGGCAGCACAGGCAGCACAGCACAGGCAGCGCAGCAAGCACAGGCAGCACAGCCAGCACAGCCAGCACAGCAAGCACACGCAGCAAGTACAGGCAACAAGCACAGGCAGCACAGCAAGCACAGGCAGCAAGCACAGGCAGCACAGCAAGGACAGGCAGCAAGCACAGGCAGCAAGCACAGGCAGCACAGGCAGCAAGCACAGGCAGCACAGGCAGCACAGCAAGCACAGGCAGCACAGCAAGCACAGGCAGCAAGCACAGGCAGCACAGCAAGCACAGGCAGCAAGCTCAGGCAGCACAGCAAGGACAGACAGCACAGCAAGTACAGGCAGCAAGCACAGGCAGCACAGCAAGCACAGGCAGCAAGCACACTCAGCACAGCAAGCACAGGCAGCACAGCCAGCACAGCAAGCACAGGCATCACACCAAGCACAGGCAGCAAGCACAGGCAGCACAGCAAGCACAGGCAGCAAGCACACTCAGCACAGCAAGCACAGGCAGCAAGCACAGGCGGCACAGCAAGCACAGGCAGCAAGCAGAGGCAGCACAGCAAGCACAGGCAGCACAGCAAGCACAGGCAGCAAGCACAGGCAGCACAGCAAGCACAGGCAGCACAGCAAGCAAAGGCAGCAAGCACACTCAGCACAGCAAGCACAGGCAGCACAGCAAGCACAGGCAGCACAGCAAGCACAAAGAGCAAGCACAGGCAGCACAGCAAGCACAGGCAGCAAGCACAGGCAGCAAAGCAAGCACAGGCAGCAAGCACAGGCAGCACAGCAAGCACAGGCAGCAAGCACAGGCAGCACAGCAATCACAGGCAGCAAGCACAGGCAGCAGAGCAAGCACAGGCAGCAAGCACAGGCAGCCCAACAAGCACAGGCGGCACAGCAAGCACAGGCAGCAAGCACAGGCAGCACAGCAAGCACAGGCAGCACGGCAAGCACAGGCAGCAAGCACCGGCAGCACAGCAAGCACAGGCAGCAAGCACAGGCAGCACAGCAAGCACAGGCAGCAAGCACAGGCAGCACAGCAAGCACAGGCAGCAAGCACAGGCAGCGCAGCAAGCACAGGCAGCACAGGCAGCAAGCACAGGCAGCAAGCAGAAGCAGCAAGCACAGGCAGCACAGCAAGCACAGGCAGCACGGCAAGCACAGGCAGCAAGCACAGGCAGCACAGCAAACACAGGCAGCAAGCACAGGCAGCACAGCAAGCACAGGCAGCAAGCACAGGCAGCACAGCAAGCACAGGCATGTTAGAAACCCGCAAAATAGCTCGACGAGATGTGTTCGTTTTAGCGATTCTGGGGGAAGTGCAGAGGGGTCAAGCTCCGTCCTCTTTCCAACAGGAAAAGCCTGCTCCGATCTTCGGCGAGATTCACTCTCGCATTTGTTTACAATGCTTACTCTTACTGAGACGCAGGTCAATGCACCGGCCGCCGAGGTAAACATATGATCCGCGACTCTCGGCGCCTCCAAAAGCAGGTGACACAGCAACGCACTGTCGTGTGCCACTGTCGAATTACCGCGTGTTATGGGCGAATTCAAATGCATCGTTAACAGGCAGCACAGCAAGCACAGGCAGCACAGCAAACACAGGCAGCAAGCACAGGCAGCACAGCAAGCACAGGCAGCAAGCATAGGCAGCACAGCAAGCACAGGCAGCAAGCACAGGCAGCACAGCAAGCACGGGCAGCACAGCAAGCACAGGCAGCAAGCACAGGCAGCACAGCAAACACAGGCAGCACAGCAAGCACAGGCAGCAAGCACAGGCAGCACAGCAAGCACAGGCAGCAAGGACAGGCAGCACAGCAAGCACAGGCAGCAAGCACACTCAGCACAGCAAGCACAGGCAGCACAGCAAGCACAGGCAGCAAGCACAGGCAGCAAGCACAGGCAGCAAGCACAGGCAGCACAGCAAGCACAGGCAGCACAGCAGAGGCAGCACAGGCAGCACAGCAAGCACAGGAAGCAAGGTGAGGCAGCACAGCAAGCACAGGCAGCAAGCACAGGCAGCACAGCAAGCACAGGCAGCAAGCACACTCAGCACAGCAAGCACAGGCAGCACAGCAAGCACAGGCAGCAAGCACAGGCAGAACACCAAGCACAGGCAGCACAGCAAGCACAGGCAGCAAGCACAGGCAGCACAGCAGAAACAGCACAGGCAGCACAGCAAGCACAGGAAGCAAGGTCAGGCAGCACAGCAAGCACAGGCAGCAAGCACAGGCAGCACAGAAAGCACAGGCAGCAAGCACACTCAGCACAGCAAGCACAGGCAGCACAGCAAGCACAGGCAGCACACCAAGCACAGGCAGCACAGCAAGCACAGGCAGCAAGCACAGGCAGCACAGCAGAGGCAGCACAGGCAGCACAGCAAGCACAGGAAGCAAGGTGAGGCAGCACAGCAAGCACAGGCAGCAAGCACAGGCAGCACAGCAAGCACAGGCAGCAAGCACACTCAGCACAGCAAGCACAGGCAGCACAGCAAGCACAGGCAGCAAGCACAGGCAGAACACCAAGCACAGGCAGCACAGCAAGCACAGGCAGCAAGCACAGGCAGCACAGCAGAAACAGCACAGGCAGCACAGCAAGCACAGGAAGCAAGGTCAGGCAGCACAGCAAGCACAGGCAGCAAGCACAGGCAGCACAGAAAGCACAGGCAGCAAGCACACTCAGCACAGCAAGCACAGGCAGCACAGCAAGCACAGGCAGCACACCAAGCACAAGCAGCACAGCAAGCACAGGCAGCAAGCACAGGCAGCACAGCAAGCACAGGCAGCAAGCACACTCAGCACAGCAAGCACAGGCAGCAGAGCAAGCACAGGCAGCAAGCACAGGCAGCACAGCAAGCACAGGCAGCAAGCACAGGCAGCACAGCAAGCACAGGCAGCAAGCACAGGCAGCACAGCAAGCACAGGCAGCACAGCAAGCACAGGCAGCACAGCAAGCACAAAGAGCAAGCACAGGCAGCACAGCAAGCACAGGCAGCAAGCACAGGCAGCACAGGCAGCACAGCATGCACAGGCAGCAAGCACAGGCAGCACAGCAAGCACAGGCAGCACAGCAAGCAAAGGCAGCAAGCACACTCAGCACAGCAAGCACAGGCAGCACAGCAAGCACAGGCAGCACAGCAAGCACAAAGAGCAAGCACAGGCAGCACAGCAAGCACAGGCAGCAAGCACAGGCAGCACAGCAAGCACAGGCAGCAAGCACAGGCAGCACAGCAAGCACAGGCAGCAAGCACAGGCAGCACAGCAAGCACAGGCAGCAAGCACAGGCAGCACAGCAAGCACAGGCAGCAAGCACAGGCAGCACAGGCAGCACAGGCAGCACAGGCAGCAAGCACAGGCAGCACAGCAAGCACAGGCAGCAAGCACAGGCAGCAAGCACAGGCAGCATAGCAAGCACAGGCAGCACAGCAAGCACAGACAGCAAGCACAGGCAGCAGAGCAAGCACAGGCAGCAAGCACAGGCAGCACAGCAAGCACAGGCAGCAAGCACAGGCAGCACAGCCAGCACAGGCAGCACAGCAAGCACAGGCAGCAAGCACAGACAGCACAGGCAGCACAGCAAGCACAGGCAGCAAGCACAGGCAGCAGAGCAAGCACAGGCAGCAAGCACAGGCAGCAAGCACAGGCAGCACAGCATGCACAGGCAGCACAGCAAGCACAGGCAGCAAGCACAGGCAGCACAGCAAGCACAGGCAGCACAGCAAGCACAGGCAGCAAGCACAGGCAGCACAGCAAGCACAGGCAGCAAGCACAGACAGCAAGCACAGGCAGCACAGCAAGCACAGGCAGCAAGCACACTCAGCACAGCAAGCACAGGCAGCACAGCAAGCACAGGCTGCAAGCACAGGCAGCACAACAAGCACAGGCGGCACAGCAAGCACAGGCAGCAAGCACAGGCAGCACAGCAAGCACAGGCAGCAAGCACACTCAGCACAGCAAGCACAGGCAGCACAGCAAACACAGGCAGCACAGCAAGCACAGGCAGCAAGCACAGGCAGCACAGCAAGCACAGGCAGCAAGCACACTCAGCACAGCAAGCACAGGCAGCACAGCAAGCACAGGCAGCACAGCAAGCACAGGCATGTTAGAATCCCGCAAAATAGCTCGACGAGATGTGTTCGTTTTTTAGCGATTCTTGGGGAAGTGCAGAGGGGTCAAGCTCCGTCCTCTTTCCAACAGGCAAAGCCTGCTCCGATCTTCGGCGAGATTCACTCTCGCATTTGTTTAAAATGCTTACTCTTACTGAGACGCAGGTCAATGCAACGGCCGCCGAGGTAAACATATTTATCCGCGACTCTCGGCGCCTCCAAAAACAGGTGACACAGCAACGCACTGTCGTGTGCCACTGTCGAATTACCGCGTGTTACGGGCGAAATCAAATGCATCGCTAACAGGCAGCACAGCAAGCACAGGCAGCTTGCACAGGCAGCATAGCAAGCACAGCAAGCACAGGCAGCAAGCACAGGCAGCACAGCAAGCACAGGCATGTTTGAAACCCGCAAAATAGCTCGACGAGATGTGTTCGTTTTTTAGCGATTCTTGGGGAAGTGCAGAGGGGTCAAGCTCCGTCCTCTTTCCAACAGGCAAAGCCTGCTCCGATCTTCGGCGAGATTCACTCTCGCATTTGTTTAAAATGCTTACTCTTACTGAGACGCAGGTCAATGCACCGGCCGCCGAGGTAAACATATGATCCGCGACTCTCGGCGCCTCCAAAAACAGGTGACACAGCAACGCACTGTCGCGTGCCACTGTCGAATTACAGCGTGTTATGGGCGAAATCAAATGCATCGCTAACAGGTAGCACAGCAAGCACAGGCAGCAAGCACAGGCAGCAAGCACAGGCAGCACAGCAAGCACAGGCAGCACAGCAAGCACAGGCAGCAAGCACACTCAGCACAGCAAGCACAGGCAGCACAGCAAGCACAGGCAGCAAGCACAGGCAGCACAGCAAGCACAGGCAGCACAACAATCACAGGCGGCACAGCAAGCACAGGCAGCAAGCACAGGCGGCACAGCAAGCACAGGCAGCAAGCACAGGCAGCACAGCAAGCACAGGCAGCAAGCACAGGCAGCAAGCACAGGCAGCAAGCACAGGCAGCAAGGACAGGCAGCACAGGCAGCAAGCACCGGCAGCACAGCAAGCACAGGCAGCAAGCACACTCAGCATAGCAAGCACAGGCAGCACAGCAAGCACAGGCAGCAAGCACAGGCAGCACAGCAAGCACAGCAAGCACAGGCAGCAAGCACAGGCAGCACAGCACAGGCAGCGCAGCAAGCACAGGCAGCACAGCAAGTACAGGCAGCAAGCGCAGGCAGCACAGCAAGCACAAACAGCAAGCATAGGCAGCACAGCAAGCACAAGCAGCAAGCACAGGCAGCACAGCAAGCACAGGCAGCACAGCAAGCACAGTCAGCAAGCACAGGCAGCACAGCAAGCACAGGCAGCAAGCACAGGCAGCACAGCAAGCACAGGCAGCAAGCACAGGCAGCGCAGCAAGCACAGGCAGCAAGCACACTCAGCACAGCAAGCACACTCAGCGCAGCAAGCACAGGCAGCAAGCACAGGCAGCAAGCACAGGCAGCACAGCAAGCACAAACAGCAAGCACACTCAGCACAGCAAGCACAGGCAGCACAGACAGCACAGCGCAGGCAGCACAGGCAGCACAGCAAGCACAGGCAGCAAGCACAGGCAGCAAGCACAGGCAGCACAGCAAGCACAGGCAGCAAGCACGGGCAGCACAGCAAGCACAGGCAGCAAGCACACTCAGCACAGCAAGCACAGGCAGCACAGCAAGCACAGACAGCACAGCGCAGGCAGCACAGGCAGCACAGCAAGCACAGGCAGCACAGCACAGGCAGCACAGCAAGCACAGGCAGCAAGCACAGGCAGCACAGCAAGCACAGGCAGCAAGCACAGGCAGCACAACAAGCACAGGCAGCACAGGCAGCAAGCACAGGCAGCACAGCAAGCACAGGCAGCAAGCACAGGCAGCACCGCAGAGGCAGCACTGGCAGCACAGCAAGCACAGGCAGCAAGGACAGGCAGCACAGCAAGCACAGGCAGCAAGAACAGGCAGCACAGCAAGCACAGGCAGCAAGCACACTCAGCACAGCAAGCACAGGCAGCAAGCACAGGCAGCACAGCAAGCACAAACAGCAAGCACAGGCAGCACAGCAAGCACACGCAGCAAGCACAGGCAACAAGCACAGGCAGCACAGCAAGCACAGGCAGCAAGCACAGGCAGCACAGCAAGGACAGGCAGCAAGCACAGGCAGCAAGCACAGGCAGCAAGCACAGGCAGCACAGGCAGCACAGCAAGCACAGGCAGCACAGCAAGCACAGGCAGCAAGCACAGGCAGCACAGCAAGCACAGGCAGCAAGCTCAGGCAGCACAGCACAGGCAGCACAGCAAGCACAGGCAGCAAGCACAGGCAGCACAGCAAGCACAGGCAGCAAGCACAGGCAGCACAGCAAGCACAGGCAACAAGCACAAGCAGCACAGCAAGCACAGGCAGCAAGCACAGGCAGCACAGCAAGCACAGGCAGCAAGCACACTCAGCACAGCAAGCACAGGCAGCAGAGCAAGCACAGGCAGCAAGCACAGGCGGCACAGCAAGCACAGGCAGCAAGCAGAGGCAGCACAGCAAGCACAGGCAGCAAGCACAGGCAGCACAGCAAGCACAGGCAGCACAGCAAGCAAAGGCAGCAAGCACACTCAGCACAGCAAGCACAGGCAGCACAGCAAGCACAGGCAGCACAGCAAGCACAAAGAGCAAGCACAGGCAGCACAGCAAGCACAGGCAGCAAGCACAGGCAGCACAGCAAGCACAGGCAGCAAGCACAGGCAGCACAGCAAGCACAGGCAGCAAGCACAGGCAGCACAGCAAGCACAGGCAGCAAGCACAGGCAGCGCAGCAAGCACAGGCAGCACAGGCAGCAAGCACAGGCAGCAAGCAGAAGCAGCGCAGCAAGCACAGGCAGCACAGCAAGCACAGGCAGCAAGCACAGGCAGCGCAGCAAGCACAGGCAGCACAGGCAGCAAGCACAGGCAGCAAGCAGAAGCAGCGCAGCAAGCACAGGCAGCACAGCAAGCACAGGCAGCAAGCACAGGCAGCACAGGCAGCACAGCAAGCACAAACAGCAAGCACAGGCAGCACAGCAAGCACAGGCAGCAAGCACAGGCAGCACAGCAAGCACAGGCAGCAAGCACAGGCAGCACAGCAAGCACAGCAATCACAGGCAGCAAGCACAGGCAGCACAGGCAGCACAGCAAGCACAGGCAGCACAGGCAGCAAGCACAGGCAGCACAGCAAGCGCAGGCAGCAAGCACAGGCAGCACAGCAAGCACAGGCAGCAAGCACAGGCAGCAGAGCAAGCACAGGTAGCAAGCACAGGCAGCATAGCAAGCACAGGCAGCACAGCAAGCACAGGCAGCAAGCACACTCAGCACAGCAAGCACAGGCAGCACAGCCAGCACAGCAAGCACAGGCATCACACCAAGCACAGGCAGCAAGCACAGGCAGCACAGCAAGCACAGGCAGCAAGCACACTCAGCACAGCAAGCACAGGCAGCAGAGCAAGCACAGGCAGCAAGCACAGGCAGCACAGCAAGCACAGGCAGCAAGCAGAGGCAGCACAGCAAGCACAGGCAGCACAGCATGCACAGGCAGCACAGCAAGCAAAGGCAGCAAGCACACTCAGCACAGCAAGCACAGGCAGCACAGCAAGCACAGGCAGCACAGCAAGCACAAAGAGCAAGCACAGGCAGCACAGCAAGCACAGGCAGCAAGCACAGGCAGCACAGCAAGCACAGGCAGCAAGCACAGGCAGCACAGCAAGCACAGGCAGCAAGCACAGGCAGCACAGCAAGCACAGGCAGCAAGCACAGGCAGCACAGCAAGCACAGGCAGCAAGCACAGGCAGCACAGGCAGCACAGGCAGCAAGCACAGGCAGCACAGCAAGCACAGGCAGCAAGCACAGGCAGCAAGCACAGGCAGCATAGCAAGCACAGGCAGCACAGCAAGCACAGACAGCAAGCACAGGCAGCAGAGCAAGCACAGGCAGCAAGCACAGGCAGCACAGCAAGCACAGGCAGCACAGCAAGCACAGGCAGCAAGCACAGGCAGCACAGCCAGCACAGGCAGCACAGCAAGCACAGGCAGCAAGCACAGACAGCACAGGCAGCACAGCAAGCACAGGCAGCAAGCACAGGCAGCAGAGCAAGCACAGGCAGCAAGCACAGGCAGCAAGCACAGGCAGCACAGCATGCACAGGCAGCACAGCAAGCACAGGCAGCAAGCACAGGCAGCACAGCAATCACAGGCAGCAAGCACAGGCAGCAGAGCAAGCACAGGCAGCAAGCACAGGCAGCACAGCAAGCACAGGCAGCAAGCACAGGCAGCACAGCAAGCACAGGCAGCAAGCACAGGCAGCACAGCAAGCACAGGCAGCAAGCACAGGCAGCACAGGCAGCACAGGCAGCAAGCACAGGCAGCACAGCAAGCACAGGCAGCAAGCACAGGCAGCAAGCACAGGCAGCATAGCAAGCACAGGCAGCACAGCAAGCACAGACAGCAAGCACAGGCAGCAGAGCAAGCACAGGCAGCAAGCACAGGCAGCACAGCAAGCACAGGCAGCACAGCAAGCACAGGCAGCAAGCACAGGCAGCACAGCCAGCACAGGCAGCACAGCAAGCACAGGCAGCAAGCACAGACAGCACAGGCAGCACAGCAAGCACAGGCAGCAAGCACAGGCAGCAGAGCAAGCACAGGCAGCAAGCACAGGCAGCAAGCACAGGCAGCACAGCATGCACAGGCAGCACAGCAAGCACAGGCAGCAAGCACAGGCAGCACAGCAATCACAGGCAGCAAGCACAGGCAGCAGAGCAAGCACAGGCAGCAAGCACAGGCAGCCCAACAAGCACAGGCGGCACAGCAAGCACAGGCAGCAAGCACAGGCAGCACAGCAAGCACAGGCAGCACGGCAAGCACAGGCAGCAAGCACCGGCAGCACAGCAAGCACAGGCAGCAAGCACAGGCAGCACAGCAAGCACAGGCAGCAAGCACAGGCAGCACAGCAAGCACAGGCAGCAAGCACAGGCAGCGCAGCAAGCACAGGCAGCACAGGCAGCAAGCACAGGCAGCAAGCAGAAGCAGCGCAGCAAGCACAGGCAGCACAGCAAGCACAGGCAGCAAGCACAGGCAGCGCAGCAAGCACAGGCAGCACAGGCAGCAAGCACAGGCAGCAAGCAGAAGCAGCGCAGCAAGCACAGGCAGCACAGCAAGCACAGGCAGCAAGCACAGGCAGCACAGGCAGCACAGCAAGCACAAACAGCAAGCACAGGCAGCACAGCAAGCACAGGCAGCAAGCACAGGCAGCACAGCAAGCACAGGCAGCAAGCACAGGCAGCACAGCCAGCACAGCAATCACAGGCAGCAAGCACAGGCAGCACAGGCAGCAAGCACAGGCAGCACAGGCAGCACAGCAAGCAGAGGCAGCACAGGCAGCAAGCACAGGCAGCACAGCAAGCGCAAGCAGCAAGCACAGGCAGCACAGCAAGCACAGGCAGCAAGCACAGGCAGCAGAGCAAGCACAGGCAGCAAGCACAGGCAGCATAGCAAGCAGAGGCAGCATAGCAAGCACAGGCAGCACAGCAAGCACAGACAGCAAGCACGGGCAGCAGAGCAAGCACAGGCAGCAAGCACAGGCAGCACAGCAAGCACAGGCAGCAAGCACAGGCAGCACAGCCAGCACAGGCAGCACAGCAAGCACAGGCAGCAAGCACAGACAGCACAGGCAGCACAGCAAGCACAGGCAGCAAGCACAGGCAGCACAGCAATCACAGGCAGCAAGCACAGGCAGCAGAGCAAGCACAGGCAGCAAGCACAGGCAGCAAGCACAGGCAGCACAGCAAGCACAGGCAGCACAGCAAGCACAGGCAGCAAGCACAGGCAGCACAGCAATCACAGGCAGCAAGCACAGGCAGCAGAGCAAGCACAGGCAGCAAGCACAGGCAGCCCAACAAGCACAGGCAGCCCAACAAGCACAGGCAGCACAGGCAGCACAGCACAGGCAGCGCAGCAAGCACAGGCAGCACAGCCAGCACAGCCAGCACAGCAAGCACACGCAGCAAGTACAGGCAACAAGCACAGGCAGCACAGCAAGCACAGGCAGCAAGCACAGGCAGCACAGCAAGGACAGGCAGCAAGCACAGGCAGCAAGCACAGGCAGCACAGGCAGCAAGCACAGGCAGCACAGGCAGCACAGCAAGCACAGGCAGCACAGCAAGCACAGGCAGCAAGCACAGGCAGCACAGCAAGCACAGGCAGCAAGCTCAGGCAGCACAGCAAGGACAGACAGCACAGCAAGTACAGGCAGCAAGCACAGGCAGCACAGCAAGCACAGGCAGCAAGCACACTCAGCACAGCAAGCACAGGCAGCACAGCCAGCACAGCAAGCACAGGCATCACACCAAGCACAGGCAGCAAGCACAGGCAGCACAGCAAGCACAGGCAGCAAGCACACTCAGCACAGCAAGCACAGGCAGCAGAGCAAGCACAGGCAGCAAGCACAGGCGGCACAGCAAGCACAGGCAGCAAGCAGAGGCAGCACAGCAAGCACAGGCAGCACAGCAAGCACAGGCAGCAAGCACAGGCAGCACAGCAAGCACAGGCAGCACAGCAAGCAAAGGCAGCAAGCACACTCAGCACAGCAAGCACAGGCAGCACAGCAAGCACAGGCAGCACAGCAAGCACAAAGAGCAAGCACAGGCAGCACAGCAAGCACAGGCAGCAAGCACAGGCAGCAAAGCAAGCACAGGCAGCAAGCACAGGCAGCACAGCAAGCACAGGCAGCAAGCACAGGCAGCACAGCAATCACAGGCAGCAAGCACAGGCAGCAGAGCAAGCACAGGCAGCAAGCACAGGCAGCCCAACAAGCACAGGCGGCACAGCAAGCACAGGCAGCAAGCACAGGCAGCACAGCAAGCACAGGCAGCACGGCAAGCACAGGCAGCAAGCACCGGCAGCACAGCAAGCACAGGCAGCAAGCACAGGCAGCACAGCAAGCACAGGCAGCAAGCACAGGCAGCACAGCAAGCACAGGCAGCAAGCACAGGCAGCGCAGCAAGCACAGGCAGCACAGGCAGCAAGCACAGGCAGCAAGCAGAAGCAGCAAGCACAGGCAGCACAGCAAGCACAGGCAGCACGGCAAGCACAGGCAGCAAGCACAGGCAGCACAGCAAACACAGGCAGCAAGCACAGGCAGCACAGCAAGCACAGGCAGCAAGCACAGGCAGCACAGCAAGCACAGGCATGTTAGAAACCCGCAAAATAGCTCGACGAGATGTGTTCGTTTTAGCGATTCTGGGGGAAGTGCAGAGGGGTCAAGCTCCGTCCTCTTTCCAACAGGAAAAGCCTGCTCCGATCTTCGGCGAGATTCACTCTCGCATTTGTTTACAATGCTTACTCTTACTGAGACGCAGGTCAATGCACCGGCCGCCGAGGTAAACATATGATCCGCGACTCTCGGCGCCTCCAAAAGCAGGTGACACAGCAACGCACTGTCGTGTGCCACTGTCGAATTACCGCGTGTTATGGGCGAATTCAAATGCATCGTTAACAGGCAGCACAGCAAGCACAGGCAGCACAGCAAACACAGGCAGCAAGCACAGGCAGCACAGCAAGCACAGGCAGCAAGCATAGGCAGCACAGCAAGCACAGGCAGCAAGCACAGGCAGCACAGCAAGCACGGGCAGCACAGCAAGCACAGGCAGCAAGCACAGGCAGCACAGCAAACACAGGCAGCACAGCAAGCACAGGCAGCAAGCACAGGCAGCACAGCAAGCACAGGCAGCAAGGACAGGCAGCACAGCAAGCACAGGCAGCAAGCACACTCAGCACAGCAAGCACAGGCAGCACAGCAAGCACAGGCAGCAAGCACAGGCAGCAAGCACAGGCAGCAAGCACAGGCAGCACAGCAAGCACAGGCAGCACAGCAGAGGCAGCACAGGCAGCACAGCAAGCACAGGAAGCAAGGTGAGGCAGCACAGCAAGCACAGGCAGCAAGCACAGGCAGCACAGCAAGCACAGGCAGCAAGCACACTCAGCACAGCAAGCACAGGCAGCACAGCAAGCACAGGCAGCAAGCACAGGCAGAACACCAAGCACAGGCAGCACAGCAAGCACAGGCAGCAAGCACAGGCAGCACAGCAGAAACAGCACAGGCAGCACAGCAAGCACAGGAAGCAAGGTCAGGCAGCACAGCAAGCACAGGCAGCAAGCACAGGCAGCACAGAAAGCACAGGCAGCAAGCACACTCAGCACAGCAAGCACAGGCAGCACAGCAAGCACAGGCAGCACACCAAGCACAGGCAGCACAGCAAGCACAGGCAGCAAGCACAGGCAGCACAGCAGAGGCAGCACAGGCAGCACAGCAAGCACAGGAAGCAAGGTGAGGCAGCACAGCAAGCACAGGCAGCAAGCACAGGCAGCACAGCAAGCACAGGCAGCAAGCACACTCAGCACAGCAAGCACAGGCAGCACAGCAAGCACAGGCAGCAAGCACAGGCAGAACACCAAGCACAGGCAGCACAGCAAGCACAGGCAGCAAGCACAGGCAGCACAGCAGAAACAGCACAGGCAGCACAGCAAGCACAGGAAGCAAGGTCAGGCAGCACAGCAAGCACAGGCAGCAAGCACAGGCAGCACAGAAAGCACAGGCAGCAAGCACACTCAGCACAGCAAGCACAGGCAGCACAGCAAGCACAGGCAGCACACCAAGCACAAGCAGCACAGCAAGCACAGGCAGCAAGCACAGGCAGCACAGCAAGCACAGGCAGCAAGCACACTCAGCACAGCAAGCACAGGCAGCAGAGCAAGCACAGGCAGCAAGCACAGGCAGCACAGCAAGCACAGGCAGCAAGCACAGGCAGCACAGCAAGCACAGGCAGCAAGCACAGGCAGCACAGCAAGCACAGGCAGCACAGCAAGCACAGGCAGCACAGCAAGCACAAAGAGCAAGCACAGGCAGCACAGCAAGCACAGGCAGCAAGCACAGGCAGCACAGCAAGCACAGGCAGCACAGCATGCACAGGCAGCAAGCACAGGCAGCACAGCAAGCACAGGCAGCACAGCAAGCAAAGGCAGCAAGCACACTCAGCACAGCAAGCACAGGCAGCACAGCAAGCACAGGCAGCACAGCAAGCACAAAGAGCAAGCACAGGCAGCACAGCAAGCACAGGCAGCAAGCACAGGCAGCACAGCAAGCACAGGCAGCAAGCACAGGCAGCACAGCAAGCACAGGCAGCAAGCACAGGCAGCACAGCAAGCACAGGCAGCAAGCACAGGCAGCACAGCAAGCACAGGCAGCAAGCACAGGCAGCACAGGCAGCACAGGCAGCACAGGCAGCAAGCACAGGCAGCACAGCAAGCACAGGCAGCAAGCACAGGCAGCAAGCACAGGCAGCATAGCAAGCACAGGCAGCACAGCAAGCACAGACAGCAAGCACAGGCAGCAGAGCAAGCACAGGCAGCAAGCACAGGCAGCACAGCAAGCACAGGCAGCAAGCACAGGCAGCACAGCCAGCACAGGCAGCACAGCAAGCACAGGCAGCAAGCACAGACAGCACAGGCAGCACAGCAAGCACAGGCAGCAAGCACAGGCAGCAGAGCAAGCACAGGCAGCAAGCACAGGCAGCAAGCACAGGCAGCACAGCATGCACAGGCAGCACAGCAAGCACAGGCAGCAAGCACAGGCAGCACAGCAAGCACAGGCAGCACAGCAAGCACAGGCAGCAAGCACAGGCAGCACAGCAAGCACAGGCAGCAAGCACAGACAGCAAGCACAGGCAGCACAGCAAGCACAGGCAGCAAGCACACTCAGCACAGCAAGCACAGGCAGCACAGCAAGCACAGGCTGCAAGCACAGGCAGCACAACAAGCACAGGCGGCACAGCAAGCACAGGCAGCAAGCACAGGCAGCACAGCAAGCACAGGCAGCAAGCACACTCAGCACAGCAAGCACAGGCAGCACAGCAAACACAGGCAGCACAGCAAGCACAGGCAGCAAGCACAGGCAGCACAGCAAGCACAGGCAGCAAGCACACTCAGCACAGCAAGCACAGGCAGCACAGCAAGCACAGGCAGCACAGCAAGCACAGGCATGTTAGAATCCCGCAAAATAGCTCGACGAGATGTGTTCGTTTTTTAGCGATTCTTGGGGAAGTGCAGAGGGGTCAAGCTCCGTCCTCTTTCCAACAGGCAAAGCCTGCTCCGATCTTCGGCGAGATTCACTCTCGCATTTGTTTAAAATGCTTACTCTTACTGAGACGCAGGTCAATGCAACGGCCGCCGAGGTAAACATATTTATCCGCGACTCTCGGCGCCTCCAAAAACAGGTGACACAGCAACGCACTGTCGTGTGCCACTGTCGAATTACCGCGTGTTACGGGCGAAATCAAATGCATCGCTAACAGGCAGCACAGCAAGCACAGGCAGCTTGCACAGGCAGCATAGCAAGCACAGCAAGCACAGGCAGCAAGCACAGGCAGCACAGCAAGCACAGGCATGTTTGAAACCCGCAAAATAGCTCGACGAGATGTGTTCGTTTTTTAGCGATTCTTGGGGAAGTGCAGAGGGGTCAAGCTCCGTCCTCTTTCCAACAGGCAAAGCCTGCTCCGATCTTCGGCGAGATTCACTCTCGCATTTGTTTAAAATGCTTACTCTTACTGAGACGCAGGTCAATGCACCGGCCGCCGAGGTAAACATATGATCCGCGACTCTCGGCGCCTCCAAAAACAGGTGACACAGCAACGCACTGTCGCGTGCCACTGTCGAATTACAGCGTGTTATGGGCGAAATCAAATGCATCGCTAACAGGTAGCACAGCAAGCACAGGCAGCAAGCACAGGCAGCAAGCACAGGCAGCACAGCAAGCACAGGCAGCACAGCAAGCACAGGCAGCAAGCACACTCAGCACAGCAAGCACAGGCAGCACAGCAAGCACAGGCAGCAAGCACAGGCAGCACAGCAAGCACAGGCAGCACAACAATCACAGGCGGCACAGCAAGCACAGGCAGCAAGCACAGGCGGCACAGCAAGCACAGGCAGCAAGCACAGGCAGCACAGCAAGCACAGGCAGCAAGCACAGGCAGCAAGCACAGGCAGCAAGCACAGGCAGCAAGGACAGGCAGCACAGGCAGCAAGCACCGGCAGCACAGCAAGCACAGGCAGCAAGCACACTCAGCATAGCAAGCACAGGCAGCACAGCAAGCACAGGCAGCAAGCACAGGCAGCACAGCAAGCACAGCAAGCACAGGCAGCAAGCACAGGCAGCACAGCACAGGCAGCGCAGCAAGCACAGGCAGCACAGCAAGTACAGGCAGCAAGCGCAGGCAGCACAGCAAGCACAAACAGCAAGCATAGGCAGCACAGCAAGCACAAGCAGCAAGCACAGGCAGCACAGCAAGCACAGGCAGCACAGCAAGCACAGTCAGCAAGCACAGGCAGCACAGCAAGCACAGGCAGCAAGCACAGGCAGCACAGCAAGCACAGGCAGCAAGCACAGGCAGCGCAGCAAGCACAGGCAGCAAGCACACTCAGCACAGCAAGCACAGGCAGCAAGCACAGGCAGCACAGGCAGCAAGCACAGGTAGCACAGCAAGCACAGGCAGCAAGCACAGACAGCACAGCAAGCACAGGCAGCAAGCACAGGCAGCACAGCAAGCACAGGCAGCAAGCACAGGCAGCACAGCAAGCACAAGCAGCAAGCACAGGCAGCATATCAAGCAGAGGCAGCACAGAAAGCACAGGCAGCACAGCAAGCACAGGCAGCAAGCACAGGCAGCACAGCAAGCACAGGCAGCAAGCACAGGCAGCACAGCAAGCACAGGCAGCAAGCACACTCAGCACAGCAAGCACAGGCAGCACAGCAAGCACAGGCAGCAAGCACAGGCAGCATAGCAAGCAGAGGCAGTACAGAAAGCACAGGCAGCACAGCAAGCACAGGCAACACAGCAAGCACAGGCGGCACAGCAAGCACAGCAAGCACAGGCAGCACAGGCAGAAAGCACAGGCAGCACAGCAAGCACAGGCGTCACAGCAAGCACAGGCAGCAAGCACAGGCAGCAAGCACAGGCAGCAAGCACAGGCAGCACAGCACAGGCAGCACAGGCAGCACAGCAGCACAAGCAGGAAGCACAGGCAGCACAGCAAGCACAGGCAGCAAGCACAGACAGCACAGCAAGCACAGGCAGCAAGCACAGGCAGCACAGCAAGCACAAGCAGCAAGCACAGGCAGCATAGCAAGCAGAGGCAGCACAGAAAGCACAGGCAGCACAGCAAGCACAGGCAGCAAGCACAGGCAGCACAGCAAGCACAGGCAGCAAGCACAGGCAGCACAGCAAGCACAGGCAGCATAGGCAGCAAGCACAGGCAGCGCAGCAAGCACAGGCAGCAAGCACAGGCAGCGCAGCAAGCACAGCAAGCACAGGCAGCACAGGCAGCAAGCACAGGCAGCAAGCACAGGCAGCGCAGCAAGCACAGGCAACAAGCACAGGCAGCACAGCAAGCACAGGCAGCAAGCACACTCAGCACAGCAAGCACAGGCAGCACAGCAAGCGCAGGCAGCAAGCACAGGCAGCACAGCAAGCACAAGCAGCAAGCACACTCAGCACAGCAAGCACAGGCAGCACAGCAAGCACAGGCAGCACAGCATGCACAGCAAGCACAGGCAGCAAGCACAGGCAGCACACCAAGCACAGGCAGCAAGCACAGGCAGCACAGCAAGCACAGGCAGCAAGCACACTGAGCACAGCAAGCACAGGCAGCACAGCAAGCACTGGCAGCAAGCACAGGCAGCACAGCAAGCACAGGCAGCACAACAAGCACAGGCGGCACAGCAAGCACAGGCAGCAAGCACAGGCAGCGCAGCAAGCACAGGCAGAAAGCAAAGGCAGCACAGCAAGCACAGGCAGCAAGCACAGGCAGCACAGCACAGGCAGCGCAGCAAGCACAGGCAGCACAGGCAGCAAGCACAGGCAGCACAGCAAGCAGAGGCGTCAAGGATAGCAGCACAGCAAGCACAGGCAGCAAGCACAGGCAGCACAGCAAGCACGGGCAGCAAGCACACTCAGCACAGCAAGCACAGGCAGCACAGCAAGCACAAACAGCAAGCACAGGCAGCACAGCAAGCACAGGCAGCAAGCACAGGCAGCAGAGCAAGCACAGGCAGCAAGCACAGGCAGCACAGCAAGCACAGGCAGCAAGCACAGGCAGCACAGGCAGCAAGCACACTCAGCGCAGCAAGCACAGGCAGCAAGCACAGGCAGCAAGCACAGGCAGCACAGCAAGCACAAACAGCAAGCACACTCAGCACAGCAAGCACAGGCAGCACAGACAGCACAGCGCAGGCAGCACAGGCAGCACAGCAAGCACAGGCAGCAAGCACAGGCAGCAAGCACAGGCAGCACAGCAAGCACAGGCAGCAAGCACGGGCAGCACAGCAAGCACAGGCAGCAAGCACACTCAGCACAGCAAGCACAGGCAGCACAGCAAGCACAGACAGCACAGCGCAGGCAGCACAGGCAGCACAGCAAGCACAGGCAGCACAGCACAGGCAGCACAGCAAGCACAGGCAGCAAGCACAGGCAGCACAGCAAGCACAGGCAGCAAGCACAGGCAGCACAACAAGCACAGGCAGCACAGGCAGCAAGCACAGGCAGCACAGCAAGCACAGGCAGCAAGCACAGGCAGCACCGCAGAGGCAGCACTGGCAGCACAGCAAGCACAGGCAGCAAGGACAGGCAGCACAGCAAGCACAGGCAGCAAGAACAGGCAGCACAGCAAGCACAGGCAGCAAGCACACTCAGCACAGCAAGCACAGGCAGCAAGCACAGGCAGCACAGCAAGCACAAACAGCAAGCACAGGCAGCACAGCAAGCACAGGCAGCAAGCACAGGCAGCAAGCACAGGCAGCAAGCACAGGCAGCAAGCACAGGCAGCACAGCAAGCACAGGCAGCACAGCAGAGGCAGCACAGGCAGCACAGCAAGCACAGGAAGCAAGGACAGGCAGCACAGCAAGCACAGGCAGCAAGCACACTCAGCACAGCAAGCACAGGCAGCACAGCAAGCACAGGAAGCAAGCACAGGCAGCAAGCACAGGCAGCACACCAAGCACAGGCAGCACAGCAAGCACAGGCAGCAAGCACAGGCAGCACAGGCAGCACAGGCAGCACAGGCAGCAAGCACAGGCAGCACAGCAAGCACAGGCAGCACAGCAAGCACAGGCAGCAAGCACAGGCAGCAAGCACAGGCAGCACAGCAAGCACAGGCAGCACAGGCAGCAGAGCAAGCACAGGCAGCACAGCAAGCACAGGCAGCAAGCACAGGCAGCAAGCACAGGCAGCAACAACAGGCAGCACAGCAAGCACAGGCAGGACAGCAGAGGCAGCACAGGCAGCACAGCAAGCACAGGCAGCAAGCACAGGCAGCACAACAAGCACAGGCAGCAACAACAGGCAGCACAGCAAGCACAGGCAGCACAGCAAGCACAGGCAGCAAGCACAGGCAGCAAGCACAGGCAGCACAGCAAGCACAAACAGCAAGCACAGGCAGCACAGCAAGCACAGGCAGCAAGCACAGGCAGCAAGCACAGGCAGCAAGCACAGGCAGCACAGCAAGCACAGGCAGCACAGCAGAGGCAGCACAGGCAGCACAGCAAGCACAGGCAGGACAGCAGAGGCAGCACAGGCAGCACAGCAAGCACAGGCAGCAAGCACAGGCAGCACAACAAGCACAGGCAGCAACAACAGGCAGCACAGCAAGCACAGGCAGCACAGCAAGCACAGGCAGCAAGCACAGGCAGCAAGCACAGGCAGCACAGCAAGCACAAACAGCAAGCACAGGCAGCACAGCACGCACAGGCAGCAAGCACAGGCAGCACAGCAAGTACAGGCAGCAAGCACAGGCAGCACAGCAAGAACAGGCAGCAAGCATAGGCAGCTCAGGCAGCAAGGACAAGCACAGGCAGCAAGCACAGGCAGCAAGCACAGGCAGCGCAGCAAGCACAGGCAGCACAGCAAGCACAGGCAGCAAGCACAGACAGCACAGGCAGCACAGGCAGAAAGCAAAGGCAGCACAGCAAGCACAGGCAGCACAGCAAGCACAGGCAGCAAGCACAGGCAGCACAGCAAACACAGGCAGCACAGCAAGCACAGGCAGCAAGCACAGGCAGCACAGCAAGCACAGGCAGCAAGCACACTCAGCACAGCAAGCACAGGCAGCACAGCATGCACAGGCAGCAAGCACAGGCAGCACAACAAGCACAGGCGGCACAGCAAGCACAGGCAGCAAGCACAGGCAGCACAGGCAGAAAGCAAAGGCAGCACAGCAAGCACAGGCAGCACAGCAAGCACAGGCAGCAAGCACAGGCAGCACAGCAAGCACAGGCAGCAAGCACAGGCAGCAAGCACAGGCAGCACAGCACAGGCAGCACAGCAAGCACAGGCAGCAAGCACAGGCAGCACAGCAAGCACAGGCAGCACAGCAAGCACAGGCAGCAAGCACACTCAGCACAGCAAGCACAGGCAGCACAGCAAGCACAGGCTGCAAGCACAGGCAGCACAACAAGCACAGGCGGCACAGCAAGCACAGGCAGCAAGCACAGGCAGCACAGCAAGCACAGGCAGCAAGCACACTCAGCACAGAAAGCACAGGCAGCACAGCAAGCACAGGCAGCAAGCACAGGCAGCACAGCAAGCACAGGCAGCAAGCACACTCAGCACAGCAAGCACAGGCAGCACAGCAAGCACAGGCATGTTAGAAACCCGCAAAATAGCTCGACGAGATGTGTTCGTTTTTTAGCGATTCTTGGGGAAGTGCAGAGGGGTCAAGCTCCGTCCTCTTTCCAACAGGCAAAGCCTGCTCCGATCTTCGGCGAGATTCACTCTCGCATTTGTTTAAAATGCTTACTCTTACTGAGACGCAGGTCAATGCAACGGCCGCCGAGGTAAACATATTTATCCGCGACTCTCGGCGCCTCCAAAAACAGGTGACACAGCAACGCACTGTCGTGTGCCACTGTCGAATTACCGCGTGTTATGGGCGAAATCAAATGCATCGCTAACAGGCAGCACAGCAAGCACAGGCAGCTTGCACAGGCAGCATAGCAAGCACAGCAAGCACAGGCAGCAAGCACAGGCAGCACAGCAAGCACAGGCATGTTTGAAACCCGCAAAATAGCTCGACGAGATGTGTTCGTTTTAGCGATTCTGGGGGAAGTGCAGAGGGGTCAAGCTCCGTCCTCTTTCCAACAGGCAAAGCCTGCTCCGATCTTCGGCGAGATTCACTCTCGCATTTGTTAACAATGCTTACTCTTACTGAGACGCAGGTCAATGCACCGGCCGCCGAGGTAAACATATGATCCGCGACTCTCGGCGCCTCCAAAAACAGGTGACACAGCAACGCAATGTCGTGTGCCACTGTCGAATTACAGCGTGTTATGGGCGAAATCAAATGCATCGCTAACAGGCAGCACAGCAAGCACAGGCAGCAAGCACAGGCAGCACAGCAAGCGCAGGCAGCAAGCACAGGCAGCACAGCAAGCACAAGCAGCAAGCACACTCAGCACAGCAAGCACAGGCAGCACAGCAAGCACAGGCAGCACAGCATGCACAGCAAGCACAGGCAGCAAGCACAGGCAGCACACCAAGCACAGGCAGCAAGCACAGGCAGCACAGCAAGCACAGGCAGCAAGCACACTGAGCACAGCAAGCACAGGCAGCACAGCAAGCACTGGCAGCAAGCACAGGCAGCACAGCAAGCACAGGCAGCACAACAAGCACAGGCGGCACAGCAAGCACAGGCAGCACAGGCAGCAAGCACAGGCAGCAAGCACAGGCAGCGCAGCAAGCACAGGCAGAAAGCAAAGGCAGCACAGCAAGCACAGGCAGCAAGCACAGGCAGCACAGCACAGGCAGCGCAGCAAGCACAGGCAGCACAGGCAGCAAGCACAGGCAGCACAGCAAGCAGAGGCATCAAGGATAGCAGCACAGCAAGCACAGGCAGCAAGCACAGGCAGCACAGCAAGCACGGGCAGCAAGCACACTCAGCACAGCAAGCACAGGCAGCACAGCAAGCACAAACAGCAAGCACAGGCAGCACAGCAAGCACAGGCAGCAAGCACAGGCAGCACAGCAAGCACAGGCAGCAAGCACAGGCAGCACAGCAAGCACAGGCAGCAAGCACAGGCAGCAAGCACACTCAGCGCAGCAAGCACAGGCAGCAAGCACAGGCAGCAAGCACAGGCAGCACAGCAAGCACAAACAGCAAGCACACTCAGCACAGCAAGCACAGGCAGCACAGCAAGCACAGACAGCACAGCGCAGGCAGCACAGGCAGCACAGCAAGCACAGGCAGCAAGCACAGGCAGCAAGCACAGGCAGCACAGCAAGCACAGGCAGCAAGCACAGGCAGCACAGCAAGCACAGGCAGCAAGCACACTCAGCACAGCAAGCACAGGCAGCACAGCAAGCACAGACAGCGCAGGCAGCACAGGCAGCACAGCAAGCACAGGCAGCACAGCACAGGCAGCACAGCAAGCACAGGCAGCAAGCACAGGCAGCACAGCAAGCACAGGCAGCAAGCACAGGCAGCACAACAAGCACAGGCAGCACAGGCAGCAAGCACAGGCAGCACAGCAAGCACAGGCAGCAAGCACAGGCAGCACCGCAGAGGCAGCACTGGCAGCACAGCAAGCACAGGCAGCAAGGACAGGCAGCACAGCAAGCACAGGCAGCAAGAACAGGCAGCACAGCAAGCACAGGCAGCAAGCACACTCAGCACAGCAAGCACAGGCAGCAAGCACAGGCAGCACAGCAAGCACAAACAGCAAGCACAGGCAGCACAGCAAGCACAGGCAGCAAGCACAGGCAGCAAGCACAGGCAGCAAGCACAGGCAGCAAGCACAGGCAGCAAGCACAGGCAGCACAGCAAGCACAGGCAGCACAGCAGAGGCAGCACAGGCAGCACAGCAAGCACAGGAAGCAAGGACAGGCAGCACAGCAAGCACAGGCAGCAAGCACACTCAGCACAGCAAGCACAGGCAGCACAGCAAGCACAGGAAGCAAGCACAGGCAGCAAGCACAGGCAGCACACCAAGCACAGGCAGCACAGCAAGCACAGGCAGCAAGCACAGGCAGCACAGGCAGCACAGGCAGCACAGGCAGCAACCACAGGCAGCACAGCAAGCACAGGCAGCACAGCAAGCACAGGCAGCAAGCACAGGCAGCAAGCACAGGCAGCACAGCAAGCACAGGCAGCACAGGCAGCAGAGCAAGCACAGGCAGCACAGGCAGCAAGCACAGGCAGCACAGCAAGCACAGGCAGCAAGCACAGGCAGCAAGCACAGGCAGCAACAACAGGCAGCACAGCAAGCACAGGCAGGACAGCAGAGGCAGCACAGGCAGCAAGCACAGGCAGCACAACAAGCACAGGCAGCAACAACAGGCAGCACAGCAAGCACAGGCAGCACAGCAAGCACAGGCAGCAAGCACAGGCAGCAAGCACAGGCAGCACAGCAAGCACAGGCAGCAAGCACAGGCAGCAAGCACAGGCAGCAAGCACAGGCAGCACAGCAAGCACAGGCAGCACAGCAGAGGCAGCACAGGCAGCACAGCAAGCACAGGAAACAAGGACAGGCAGCACAGCAAGCACAGGCAGCAAGCACAGGCAGCACAGCAAGCACAGGCAGCAAGCACACTCAGCGCAGCAAGCACAGGCAGATAGCACAGACAGCACAGCAGGCACAGGCAGCAAGCACACTCAGCACAGCAAGCACAGGCAGCACAGCATGCACAGCAAGCACAGGCAGCACAGCATGCACAGCAAGCACAGGCAGCAAGCACAGGCAGCACACCAAGCACAGGCAGCAAGCACAGGCAGCACAGCAAGCACAGGCAGCAAGCACACTGAGCACAGCAAGCACAGGCAGCACAGCAAGCACAGGCAGCAAGCACAGGCAGCACAGCAAGCACAGGCAGCACAACAAGCACAGGCGGCACAGCAAGCACAGGCAGCACAGGCAGCAAGCACAGGCAGCAAGCACAGGCAGCGCAGCAAGCACAGGCAGCACAGCAAGCACAGGCAGAAAGCAAAGGCAGCACAGCAAGCACAGGCAGCACAGCACAGGCAGCGCAGCAAGCACAGGCAGCACAGGCAGCAAGCACAGGCAGCACAGCAAGCAGAGGCATCAAGGATAGCAGCACAGCAAGCACAGGCAGCAAGCACAGGCAGCACAGCAAGCACGGGCAGCAAGCACACTCAGCACAGCAAGCACAGGCAGCACAGCAAGCACAAACAGCAAGCACAGGCAGCACAGCAAGCACAGGCAGCAGAGCAAGCACAGGCAGCAAGCACAGGCAGCACAGCAAGCACAGGCAGCAAGCACAGGCAGCACAGCAAGCACAGGCAGCACAGCAAGCACAAAGAGCAAGCACAGGCAGCATAGCAAGCACAGCAAGCACAGGTAGCACAGCAAGCACAGGCAGCACAGCATAGGCAGCACAGCAAGCACAGGCAGCAAGCACAGGCAGCCCAACAAGCACAGGCGGCACAGCAAGCACAGGCAGCAAGCACAGGCAGCAAGCACAGGCAGCAAGCACAGGCAGCACAGCAAGCACAGGCAGCACGGCAAGCACAGGCAGCAAGCACAGGCAGCACAGCAAACAGAGGCAGCAAGCACAGGCAGCACAGCAAGCACAGGCAGCAAGCACAGGCAGCACAGCAAGCACAGGCAGCAAGCACAGGCAGCACAGCAAGCAAAGGCAGCACAGGCAGCACAGCAAGCACAGGCAGCAAGCACAGACAGCACAGCAAGCACAGGCAGCACAGCAGAGGCAGCACAGGCAGCACAGGCAGCACAGCAAGCACAGGCAGCAAGCACAGGCAGCAAGCACAGGCAGCACAGCAAGCACAGGCAGCAAGCACACTCAGCACAGCAAGCAAAGGCAGCACAGCAAGCACAGACAGCACAGCGCAGGCAGCACAGGCAGCACAGCAAGCACAGGCAGCACAGCACAGGCAGCACAGCAAGCACAGGCAGCAAGCACAGGCAGCACAGCAAGCACAGGCAGCAAGCACAGGCAGCACAACAAGCACAGGCAGCACAGGCAGCAAGCACAGGCAGCACAGCAAGCACAGGCAGCAAGCACAGGCAGCACCGCAGAGGCAGCACTGGCAGCACAGCAAGCACAGGCAGCAAGGACAGGCAGCACAGCAAGCACAGGCAGCAAGAACAGGCAGCACAGCAAGCACAGGCAGCAAGCACACTCAGCACAGCAAGCACAGGCAGCAAGCACAGGCAGCACAGCAAGCACAAACAGCAAGCACAGGCAGCACAGCAAGCACAGGCAGCAAGCACAGGCAGCAAGCACAGGCAGCAAGCACAGGCAGCAAGCACAGGCAGCACAGCAAGCACAGGCAGCACAGCAGAGGCAGCACAGGCAGCACAGCAAGCACAGGAAGCAAGGACAGGCAGCACAGCAAGCACCAGGCAGCAAGCACACTCAGCACAGCAAGCACAGGCAGCACAGCAAGCACAGGAAGCAAGCACAGGCAGCAAGCACAGGCAGCACACCAAGCACAGGCAGCACAGCAAGCACAGGCAGCAAGAACAGGCAGCACAGCAAGCACAGGCAGCAAGCACACTCAGCACAGCAAGCACAGGCAGCAAGCACAGGCAGCACAGCAAGCACAAACAGCAAGCACAGGCAGCACAGCAAGCACAGGCAGCAAGCACAGGCAGCAAGCACAGGCAGCAAGCACAGGCAGCACAGCAAGCACAGGCAGCACAGCAGAGGCAGCACAGGCAGCACAGCAAGCACAGGAAACAAGGACAGGCAGCACAGCAAGCACAGGCAGCAAGCACAGGCAGCACAGCAAGCACAGGCAGCAAGCACACTCAGCGCAGCAAGCACAGGCAGATAGCACAGACAGCACAGCAGGCACAGGCAGCAAGCACACTCAGCACAGCAAGCACAGGCAGCACAGCATGCACAGCAAGCACAGGCAGCACAGCATGCACAGCAAGCACAGGCAGCAAGCACAGGCAGCACACCAAGCACAGGCAGCAAGCACAGGCAGCACAGCAAGCACAGGCAGCAAGCACACTGAGCACAGCAAGCACAGGCAGCACAGCAAGCACAGGCAGCAAGCACAGGCAGCACAGCAAGCACAGGCAGCACAACAAGCACAGGCGGCACAGCAAGCACAGGCAGCACAGGCAGCAAGCACAGGCAGCAAGCACAGGCAGCGCAGCAAGCACAGGCAGCACAGCAAGCACAGGCAGAAAGCAAAGGCAGCACAGCAAGCACAGGCAGCACAGCACAGGCAGCGCAGCAAGCACAGGCAGCACAGGCAGCAAGCACAGGCAGCACAGCAAGCAGAGGCATCAAGGATAGCAGCACAGCAAGCACAGGCAGCAAGCACAGGCAGCACAGCAAGCACGGGCAGCAAGCACACTCAGCACAGCAAGCACAGGCAGCACAGCAAGCACAAACAGCAAGCACAGGCAGCACAGCAAGCACAGGCAGCAGAGCAAGCACAGGCAGCAAGCACAGGCAGCACAGCAAGCACAGGCAGCAAGCACAGGCAGCACAGCAAGCACAGGCAGCACAGCATAGGCAGCACAGCAAGCACAGGCAGCAAGCACAGGCAGCCCAACAAGCACAGGCGGCACAGCAAGCACAGGCAGCAAGCACAGGCAGCAAGCACAGGCAGCAAGCACAGGCAGCACAGCAAGCACAGGCAGCACGGCAAGCACAGGCAGCAAGCACAGGCAGCACAGCAAACAGAGGCAGCAAGCACAGGCAGCACAGCAAGCACAGGCAGCAAGCACAGGCAGCACAGCAAGCACAGGCAGCAAGCACAGGCAGCACAGCAAGCAAAGGCAGCACAGGCAGCACAGCAAGCACAGGCAGCAAGCACAGACAGCACAGCAAGCACAGGCAGCACAGCAGAGGCAGCACAGGCAGCACAGGCAGCACAGCAAGCACAGGCAGCAAGCACAGGCAGCAAGCACAGGCAGCACAGCAAGCACAGGCAGCAAGCACACTCAGCACAGCAAGCAAAGGCAGCACAGCAAGCACAGACAGCACAGCGCAGGCAGCACAGGCAGCACAGCAAGCACAGGCAGCACAGCACAGGCAGCACAGCAAGCACAGGCAGCAAGCACAGGCAGCACAGCAAGCACAGGCAGCAAGCACAGGCAGCACAACAAGCACAGGCAGCACAGGCAGCAAGCACAGGCAGCACAGCAAGCACAGGCAGCAAGCACAGGCAGCACCGCAGAGGCAGCACTGGCAGCACAGCAAGCACAGGCAGCAAGGACAGGCAGCACAGCAAGCACAGGCAGCAAGAACAGGCAGCACAGCAAGCACAGGCAGCAAGCACACTCAGCACAGCAAGCACAGGCAGCAAGCACAGGCAGCACAGCAAGCACAAACAGCAAGCACAGGCAGCACAGCAAGCACAGGCAGCAAGCACAGGCAGCAAGCACAGGCAGCAAGCACAGGCAGCAAGCACAGGCAGCACAGCAAGCACAGGCAGCACAGCAGAGGCAGCACAGGCAGCACAGCAAGCACAGGAAGCAAGGACAGGCAGCACAGCAAGCACAGGCAGCAAGCACACTCAGCACAGCAAGCACAGGCAGCACAGCAAGCACAGGAAGCAAGCACAGGCAGCAAGCACAGGCAGCACACCAAGCACAGGCAGCACAGCAAGCACAGGCAGCAAGCACAGGCAGCACAGGCAGCACAGGCAGCACAGGCAGCAAGCACAGGCAGCACAGCAAGCACAGGCAGCAAGCACAGGCAGCAAGCACAGGCAGCACAGCAAGCACAGGCAGCACAGGCAGCAGAGCAAGCACAGGCAGCACAGGCAGCAAGCACAGGCAGCACAGCAAGCACAGGCAGCAAGCACAGGCAGCAAGCACAGGCAGCAACAACAGGCAGCACAGCAAGCACAGGCAGGACAGCAGAGGCAGCACAGGCAGCACAGCAAGCACAGGCAGCAAGCACAGGCAGCACAACAAGCACAGGCAGCAACAACAGGCAGCACAGCAAGCACAGGCAGCAAGCACAGGCAGCACAGCAAGCACAAACAGCAAGCACAGGCAGCACAGCAAGCACAGGCAGCACAGCAAGCACAGGCAGCAAGCACAGGCAGCAAGCACAGGCAGCACAGCAAGCACAGGCAGCACAGCAGAGGCAGCACAGGCAGCACAGCAAGCACAGGAAACAAGGACAGGCAGCACAGCAAGCACAGGCAGCAAGCACAGGCAGCACAGCAAGCACAGGCAGCAAGCACACTCAGCGCAGCAAGCACAGGCAGATAGCACAGACAGCACAGCAGGCACAGGCAGCAAGCACACTCAGCACAGCAAGCACAGGCGGCACAGCAAGCACAGCCAGCAAGCACAGGCAGCAAGCACAGGCAGCACAGCAAGCACAGGCAGCACGGCAAGCACAGGCAGCAAGCACAGGCAGCACAGCAAACAGAGGCAGCAAGCACAGGCAGCAAGCACAGGCAGCACAGCAAGCACAGGCAGCAAGCACAGGCAGCACAGCAAGCAAAGGCAGCAAGCACAGGCAGCACAGCAAGCACAGGCAGCAAGCACAGACAGCACAGCAAGCACAGGCAGCACAGCAGAGGCAGCACAGGCAGCACAGCAAGCACAGGCAGCAAGCACAGGCAGCACAGCAAGCACAGGCAGCAAGGACGGGCAGCACAGCAAGCACAGGCAGCAGGCACAGGCAGCACAGCAAGCACAGGCAGCAAGCACAGGCAGCGCAGCAAGCACAGGCAGCACAGGCAGCAAGCACAGGCAGCACAGCAAGCACAGGCAGCACAGCATGCACAGCAAGCACAGGCAGCACACCAAGCACAGGCAGCAAGCACAGGCAGCACAGCAAGCACAGGCAGCAAGCACAGGCAGCAAGCACAGGCAGCGCAGCAAGAACAGGCAGCACAGCAAGCACAGGCAGCAAGCACAGACAGCACAGCAAGCACAGGCAGCACAGCAAGCACAGGCAGCAAGCACAGGCAGCACAGCAAGTACAGGCAGCAAGCACAGGCAGCAAGCACAGGCAGCTCAGGCAGCACAGCAAGCACAGGCAGCAAGGACAAGCACAGGCAGCAAGCACAGGCAGCAAGCACAGGCAGCAAGCACAGGCAGCACAGCAAGGACAGGCAGCAAGCACAGACAGCACAGCAAGCACAGGCAGCAAGCACAGGCAGCAAGCATAGGCAGCACAGCAAGCACAGGCAGCAAGCACAGGCAGCACAGCAAGCACAGGCATGTTTGAAACCCGCAAAATAGCTCGACGAGATGTGTTCGTTTTAGCGATTCTGGGGGAAGTGCAGAGGGGTCAAGCTCCGTCCTCTTTCCAACAGGCAAAGCCTGCTCCGATCTTCGGCGAGATTCACTCTCGCATTTGTTAACAATGCTTACTCTTACTGAGACGCAGGTCAATGCACCGGCCGCCGAGGTAAACATATGATCCGCGACTCTCGGCGCCTCCAAAAACAGGTGACACAGCAACGCACTGTCGTGTGCCACTGTCGAATTACCGCGTGTTATGGGCGAAATCAAATGCATCGCTAACAGGCAGCACAGCAAGCACAGGCAGCAAGCACAGGCAGCACAGCAAGCACAGGCAGCAAGCACACTCAGCACAGCAAGCACAGGCAGCACAGCAAGCACAGGCAGCACAGCATGCACAGCAAGCACAGGCAGCAAGCACAGGCAGCACACCAAGCACAGGCAGCAAGCACAGGCAGCACAGCAAGCACAGCAAGCACAGGCAGCACAGCAAGCACAGGCAGCAAGCACAGGCTGCACAGCAAGCACGGGCAGCACAGCAAGCACAGGCAGCACAGGCAGCAAGCACAGGCAGCACAGCAAGCACAGGCAGCAAGCACACTCAGCACAGCAAGCACAGGCAGCAAGCACAGGCAGCACAGCAAGCACAAACAGCAAGCACAGGCAGCACAGCAAGCACAGGCAGCAAGCACAGGCAGCAAGCACAGGCAGCAAGCACAGGCAGCACAGCAAGCACAGGCAGCAAGCACAGGCAGCACAGCAAGCACAGCAAGCACAGGCAGCACAGGCAGCACAGGCAGCAAGCACAGGCAGCGCAGCAAGCACAGGCAGCGCAGCAAGCACAGGCAGCACAGCAAGCACAGGCAACAAGCACAGGCAGCACAGCAAGCACAGGCAGCAAGCACACTCAGCACAGCAAGCACAGGCAGCACAGCAAGCACAGGCAGCAGAGCAAGCACAGGCAGCAAGCACATGCAGCATAGCAAGCAGAGGCAGCACAGAAAGCACAGGCAGCACAGCAAGCACAGGCAACACAGCAAGCACAGGCGGCACAGCAAGCACAGCAAGCACAGGCAGCAAGCACAGGCAGCACAGCAAGCACAGGCAGCAAGCACAGGCAGCGCAGCAAGCACAGCAAGCACAGGCAGCACAGGCAGCAAGCACAGGCAGCAAGCACAGGCAGCGCAGCAAGCACAGGCAGCAAGCACACTCAGCACAGCAAGCACAGGCAGCACAGCAAGCACAGGCAGCAAGCACACTCTGCACAGCAAGCACAGGCAGCACAGCAAGCACAGGCAGCAAGCACACTCAGCACAGCAAGCACAGGCAGCGCAGCAAGCACAGCAAGCACAGGCAGCACAGGCAGCAAGCACAGGCAGCAAGCACAGGCAGCGCAGCAAGCACAGGCAGCAAGCACACTCAGCACAGCAAGCACAGGCAGCACAGCAAGCACAGGCAGCAAGCACACTCTGCACAGCAAGCACAGGCAGCACAGCAAGCACAGGCAGCAAGCACACTCAGCACAGCAAGCACAGGCAGCACAGCATGCACAGGCAGCAAGCACAGGCAGCACAACAAGCACAGGCGGCACAGCAAGCACAGGCAGCAAGCACAGGCAGCACAGCATGCACAGGCAGCAAGCACAGGCAGCACAACAAGCACAGGCGGCACAGCAAGCACAGGCAGCAAGCACAGGCAGCAAGCACAGGCAGCACAGCAAGCACAGGCAGAAAGCAAAGGCAGCACAGCAAGCACAGGCAGCACAGCAAGCACAGGCAGCAAGCACAGGCAGCACAGCAAGCACAGGCAGCAAGCACAGACAGCAAGCACAGGCAGCACAGCAAGCACAGGCAGCAAGCACACTCAGCACAGCAAGCACAGGCAGCACAGCAAGCACAGGCTGCAAGCACAGGCAGCACAACAAGCACAGGCGGCACAGCAAGCACAGGCAGCAAGCACAGGCAGCACAGCAAGCACAGGCAGCACAGCAAGCACAGGCAGCAAGCACACTCAGCACAGCAAGCACAGGCAGCACAGCAAACACAGGCAGCACAGCAAGCACAGGCAGCAAGCACAGGCAGCACAGCAAGCACAGGCAGCAAGCACACTCAGCACAGCAAGCACAGGCAGCACAGCAAGCACAGGCAGCACAGCAAGCACAGGCATGTTAGAATCCCGCAAAATAGCTCGACGAGATGTGTTCGTTTTTTAGCGATTCTTGGGGAAGTGCAGAGGGGTCAAGCTCCGTCCTCTTTCCAACAGGCAAAGCCTGCTCCGATCTTCGGCGAGATTCACTCTCGCATTTGTTTAAAATGCTTACTCTTACTGAGACGCAGGTCAATGCAACGGCCGCCGAGGTAAACATATTTATCCGCGACTCTCGGCGCCTCCAAAAACAGGTGACACAGCAACGCACTGTCGTGTGCCACTGTCGAATTACCGCGTGTTACGGGCGAAATCAAATGCATCGCTAACAGGCAGCACAGCAAGCACAGGCAGCTTGCACAGGCAGCATAGCAAGCACAGCAAGCACAGGCAGCAAGCACAGGCAGCACAGCAAGCACAGGCATGTTTGAAACCCGCAAAATAGCTCGACGAGATGTGTTCGTTTTTTAGCGATTCTTGGGGAAGTGCAGAGGGGTCAAGCTCCGTCCTCTTTCCAACAGGCAAAGCCTGCTCCGATCTTCGGCGAGATTCACTCTCGCATTTGTTTAAAATGCTTACTCTTACTGAGACGCAGGTCAATGCACCGGCCGCCGAGGTAAACATATGATCCGCGACTCTCGGCGCCTCCAAAAACAGGTGACACAGCAACGCACTGTCGCGTGCCACTGTCGAATTACAGCGTGTTATGGGCGAAATCAAATGCATCGCTAACAGGTAGCACAGCAAGCACAGGCAGCAAGCACAGGCAGCAAGCACAGGCAGCACAGCAAGCACAGGCAGCACAGCAAGCACAGGCAGCAAGCACACTCAGCACAGCAAGCACAGGCAGCACAGCAAGCACAGGCAGCAAGCACAGGCAGCACAGCAAGCACAGGCAGCACAACAATCACAGGCGGCACAGCAAGCACAGGCAGCAAGCACAGGCGGCACAGCAAGCACAGGCAGCAAGCACAGGCAGCACAGCAAGCACAGGCAGCAAGCACAGGCAGCAAGCACAGGCAGCAAGCACAGGCAGCAAGGACAGGCAGCACAGGCAGCAAGCACCGGCAGCACAGCAAGCACAGGCAGCAAGCACACTCAGCATAGCAAGCACAGGCAGCACAGCAAGCACAGGCAGCAAGCACAGGCAGCACAGCAAGCACAGCAAGCACAGGCAGCAAGCACAGGCAGCACAGCACAGGCAGCGCAGCAAGCACAGGCAGCACAGCAAGTACAGGCAGCAAGCGCAGGCAGCACAGCAAGCACAAACAGCAAGCATAGGCAGCACAGCAAGCACAAGCAGCAAGCACAGGCAGCACAGCAAGCACAGGCAGCACAGCAAGCACAGTCAGCAAGCACAGGCAGCACAGCAAGCACAGGCAGCAAGCACAGGCAGCACAGCAAGCACAGGCAGCAAGCACAGGCAGCGCAGCAAGCACAGGCAGCAAGCACACTCAGCACAGCAAGCACAGGCAGCAAGCACAGGCAGCACAGGCAGCAAGCACAGGCAGCACAGCAAGCACAGGCAGCAAGCACAGACAGCACAGCAAGCACAGGCAGCAAGCACAGGCAGCACAGCAAGCACAGGCAGCAAGCACAGGCAGCACAGCAAGCACAAGCAGCAAGCACAGGCAGCATATCAAGCAGAGGCAGCACAGAAAGCACAGGCAGCACAGCAAGCACAGGCAGCAAGCACAGGCAGCACAGCAAGCACAGGCAGCAAGCACAGGCAGCACAGCAAGCACAGGCAGCAAGCACACTCAGCACAGCAAGCACAGGCAGCACAGCAAGCACAGGCAGCAAGCACAGGCAGCATAGCAAGCAGAGGCAGTACAGAAAGCACAGGCAGCACAGCAAGCACAGGCAACACAGCAAGCACAGGCGGCACAGCAAGCACAGCAAGCACAGGCAGCACAGGCAGAAAGCACAGGCAGCACAGCAAGCACAGGCGTCACAGCAAGCACAGGCAGCAAGCACAGGCAGCAAGCACAGGCAGCAAGCACAGGCAGCACAGCACAGGCAGCACAGGCAGCACAGCAGCACAAGCAGGAAGCACAGGCAGCACAGCAAGCACAGGCAGCAAGCACAGACAGCACAGCAAGCACAGGCAGCAAGCACAGGCAGCACAGCAAGCACAAGCAGCAAGCACAGGCAGCATAGCAAGCAGAGGCAGCACAGAAAGCACAGGCAGCACAGCAAGCACAGGCAGCAAGCACAGGCAGCACAGCAAGCACAGGCAGCAAGCACAGGCAGCACAGCAAGCACAGGCAGCATAGGCAGCAAGCACAGGCAGCAAGCACAGGCAGCGCAGCAAGCACAGCAAGCACAGGCAGCACAGGCAGCAAGCACAGGCAGCAAGCACAGGCAGCGCAGCAAGCACAGGCAACAAGCACAGGCAGCACAGCAAGCACAGGCAGCAAGCACACTCAGCACAGCAAGCACAGGCAGCACAGCAAGCGCAGGCAGCAAGCACAGGCAGCACAGCAAGCACAAGCAGCAAGCACACTCAGCACAGCAAGCACAGGCAGCACAGCAAGCACAGGCAGCACAGCATGCACAGCAAGCACAGGCAGCAAGCACAGGCAGCACACCAAGCACAGGCAGCAAGCACAGGCAGCACAGCAAGCACAGGCAGCAAGCACACTGAGCACAGCAAGCACAGGCAGCACAGCAAGCACTGGCAGCAAGCACAGGCAGCACAGCAAGCACAGGCAGCACAACAAGCACAGGCGGCACAGCAAGCACAGGCAGCAAGCACAGGCAGCGCAGCAAGCACAGGCAGAAAGCAAAGGCAGCACAGCAAGCACAGGCAGCAAGCACAGGCAGCACAGCACAGGCAGCGCAGCAAGCACAGGCAGCACAGGCAGCAAGCACAGGCAGCACAGCAAGCAGAGGCGTCAAGGATAGCAGCACAGCAAGCACAGGCAGCAAGCACAGGCAGCACAGCAAGCACGGGCAGCAAGCACACTCAGCACAGCAAGCACAGGCAGCACAGCAAGCACAAACAGCAAGCACAGGCAGCACAGCAAGCACAGGCAGCAAGCACAGGCAGCAGAGCAAGCACAGGCAGCAAGCACAGGCAGCACAGCAAGCACAGGCAGCAAGCACAGGCAGCACAGGCAGCAAGCACACTCAGCGCAGCAAGCACAGGCAGCAAGCACAGGCAGCAAGCACAGGCAGCACAGCAAGCACAAACAGCAAGCACACTCAGCACAGCAAGCACAGGCAGCACAGACAGCACAGCGCAGGCAGCACAGGCAGCACAGCAAGCACAGGCAGCAAGCACAGGCAGCAAGCACAGGCAGCACAGCAAGCACAGGCAGCAAGCACGGGCAGCACAGCAAGCACAGGCAGCAAGCACACTCAGCACAGCAAGCACAGGCAGCACAGCAAGCACAGACAGCACAGCGCAGGCAGCACAGGCAGCACAGCAAGCACAGGCAGCACAGCACAGGCAGCACAGCAAGCACAGGCAGCAAGCACAGGCAGCACAGCAAGCACAGGCAGCAAGCACAGGCAGCACAACAAGCACAGGCAGCACAGGCAGCAAGCACAGGCAGCACAGCAAGCACAGGCAGCAAGCACAGGCAGCACCGCAGAGGCAGCACTGGCAGCACAGCAAGCACAGGCAGCAAGGACAGGCAGCACAGCAAGCACAGGCAGCAAGAACAGGCAGCACAGCAAGCACAGGCAGCAAGCACACTCAGCACAGCAAGCACAGGCAGCAAGCACAGGCAGCACAGCAAGCACAAACAGCAAGCACAGGCAGCACAGCAAGCACAGGCAGCAAGCACAGGCAGCAAGCACAGGCAGCAAGCACAGGCAGCAAGCACAGGCAGCACAGCAAGCACAGGCAGCACAGCAGAGGCAGCACAGGCAGCACAGCAAGCACAGGAAGCAAGGACAGGCAGCACAGCAAGCACAGGCAGCAAGCACACTCAGCACAGCAAGCACAGGCAGCACAGCAAGCACAGGAAGCAAGCACAGGCAGCAAGCACAGGCAGCACACCAAGCACAGGCAGCACAGCAAGCACAGGCAGCAAGCACAGGCAGCACAGGCAGCACAGGCAGCACAGGCAGCAAGCACAGGCAGCACAGCAAGCACAGGCAGCACAGCAAGCACAGGCAGCAAGCACAGGCAGCAAGCACAGGCAGCACAGCAAGCACAGGCAGCACAGGCAGCAGAGCAAGCACAGGCAGCACAGCAAGCACAGGCAGCAAGCACAGGCAGCAAGCACAGGCAGCAACAACAGGCAGCACAGCAAGCACAGGCAGGACAGCAGAGGCAGCACAGGCAGCACAGCAAGCACAGGCAGCAAGCACAGGCAGCACAACAAGCACAGGCAGCAACAACAGGCAGCACAGCAAGCACGGGCAGCACAGCAAGCACAGGCAGCAAGCACAGGCAGCAAGCACAGGCAGCACAGCAAGCACAAACAGCAAGCACAGGCAGCACAGCAAGCACAGGCAGCAAGCACAGGCAGCAAGCACAGGCAGCAAGCACAGGCAGCACAGCAAGCACAGGCAGCACAGCAGAGGCAGCACAGGCAGCACAGCAAGCACAGGCAGGACAGCAGAGGCAGCACAGGCAGCACAGCAAGCACAGGCAGCAAGCACAGGCAGCACAACAAGCACAGGCAGCAACAACAGGCAGCACAGCAAGCACAGGCAGCACAGCAAGCACAGGCAGCAAGCACAGGCAGCACAGCAAGCACAAACAGCAAGCACAGGCAGCACAGCACGCACAGGCAGCAAGCACAGGCAGCAAGCACAGGCAGCAAGCACAGGCAGCAAGCACAGGCAGCACAGCAAGCACAGGCAGCACAGCAGAGGCAGCACAGGCAGCACAGCAAGCACAGGAAACAAGGACAGGCAGCACAGCAAGCACAGGCAGCAAGCACAGGCAGCACAGCAAGCACAGGCAGCAAGCACACTCAGCGCAGCAAGCACAGGCAGCACAGCAAGCACAAACAGCAAGCACAGGCAGCACAGCAAGCACAGGCAGCAAGCACAGGCAGCAGAGCAAGCACAGGCAGCAAGCACAGGCAGCACAGCAAGCACAGGCAGCAAGCACAGGCAGCACAGGCAGCAAGCACACTCAGCGCAGCAAGCACAGGCAGCAAGCACAGGCAGCAAGCACAGGCAGCACAGCAAGCACAAACAGCAAGCACACTCAGCACAGCAAGCACAGGCAGCACAGACAGCACAGCGCAGGCAGCACAGGCAGCACAGCAAGCACAGGCAGCAAGCACAGGCAGCAAGCACAGGCAGCACAGCAAGCACAGGCAGCAAGCACAGGCAGCACAGCAAGCACAGGCAGCAAGCACACTCAGCACAGCAAGCACAGGCAGCACAGCAAGCACAGACAGCACAGCGCAGGCAGCACAGGCAGCACAGCAAGCACAGGCAGCACAGCACAGGCAGCACAGCAAGCACAGGCAGCAAGCACAGGCAGCACAGCAAGCACAGGCAGCAAGCACAGGCAGCACAACAAGCACAGGCAGCACAGGCAGCAAGCACAGGCAGCACAGCAAGCACAGGCAGCAAGCACAGGCAGCACCGCAGAGGCAGCACTGGCAGCACAGCAAGCACAGGCAGCAAGGACAGGCAGCACAGCAAGCACAGGCAGCAAGAACAGGCAGCACAGCAAGCACAGGCAGCAAGCACACTCAGCACAGCAAGCACAGGCAGCAAGCACAGGCAGCACAGCAAGCACAAACAGCAAGCACAGGCAGCACAGCAAGCACAGGCAGCAAGCACAGGCAGCAAGCACAGGCAGCAAGCACAGGCAGCAAGCACAGGCAGCACAGCAAGCACAGGCAGCACAGCAGAGGCAGCACAGGCAGCACAGCAAGCACAGGAAGCAAGGACAGGCAGCACAGCAAGCACAGGCAGCAAGCACACTCAGCACAGCAAGCACAGGCAGCACAGCAAGCACAGGAAGCAAGCACAGGCAGCAAGCACAGGCAGCACAGGCAGCACAGGCAGCACAGCAAGCACAGGCAGCAAGCACAGGCAGCACAGGCAGCACAGGCAGCACAGGCAGCAAGCACAGGCAGCACAGCAAGCACAGGCAGCACAGCAAGCACAGGCAGCAAGCACAGGCAGCAAGCACAGGCAGCACAGCAAGCACAGGCAGCACAGGCAGCAGAGCAAGCACAGGCAGCACAGCAAGCACAGGCATCAAGCACAGGCAGCAAGCACAGGCAGCAAGCACAGGCAGCACAGCAAGCACAGGCAGCACAGCAGAGGCAGCACAGGCAGCACAGCAAGCACAGGCAGGACAGCAGAGGCAGCACAGGCAGCACAGCAAGCACAGGCAGCAAGCACAGGCAGCACAACAAGCACAGGCAGCAACAACAGGCAGCACAGCAAGCACAGGCAGCACAGCAAGCACAGGCAGCAAGCACAGGCAGCAAGCACAGGCAGCACAGCAAGCACAAACAGCAAGCACAGGCAGCACAGCACGCACAGGCAGCAAGCACAGGCAGCAAGCACAGGCAGCAAGCACAGGCAGCAAGCACAGGCAGCACAGCAAGCACAGGCAGCACAGCAGAGGCAGCACAGGCAGCACAGCAAGCACAGGAAACAAGGACAGGCAGCACAGCAAGCACAGGCAGCAAGCACAGGCAGCACAGCAAGCACAGGCAGCAAGCACACTCAGCGCAGCAAGCACAGGCAGCACAGCAAGCACAGGCAGCAAGCACAGGCAGCAAGCACAGGCAGCACACCAAGCACAGGCAGCACACCAAGCACAGGCAGCAAGCACAGGCAGCACAGGCAGCACAGGCAGCACAGGCAGCAAGCACAGGCAGCACAGCAAGCACAGGCAGCAAGCACAGGCAGCAAGCACAGGCAGCAAGCACAGGCAGCAAGCACAGGCAGCACAGCAAGCACAGGCAGCAACAACAGGCAGCACAGCAAACACAGGCAGCAAGCACACTCAGCACAGCAAGCACAGGCAGCAAGCACAGGCAGCACAGCAAGCACAAACAGCAAGCACAGGCAGCACAGCAAGCACAGGCAGCAAGCACAGGCAGCAAGCACAGGCAGCAAGCACAGGCAGCACAGGCAGCACAGCAAGCACAGGCAGCAAGCACAGGCAGCACAGCAAGCACAGGCAGCAAGCACAGGCAGCACAGGCAGCACAGCAAGCACAGGCAGCAAGCACAGGCAGCAAGCACAGGCAGCACAGCAAGCACAGGCAGCAACAACAGGCAGCACAGCAAACACAGGCAGCAAGCACACTCAGCACAGCAAGCACAGGCAGCAAGCACAGGCAGCAAGCACAGGCAGCACAGCAAGCACAGGCAGCACAGCAGAGGCAGCACAGGCAGCACAGCAAGCACAGGAAACAAGGACAGGCAGCACAGCAAGCACAGGCAGCAAGCACAGGCAGCACAGCAAGCACAGGCAGCAAGCACACTCAGCGCAGCAAGCACAGGCAGCACAGCAAGCACAAACAGCAAGCACAGGCAGCACAGCAAGCACAGGCAGCAAGCACAGGCAGCAGAGCAAGCACAGGCAGCAAGCACAGGCAGCACAGCAAGCACAGGCAGCAAGCACAGGCAGCACAGGCAGCAAGCACACTCAGCGCAGCAAGCACAGGCAGCAAGCACAGGCAGCAAGCACAGGCAGCACAGCAAGCACAAACAGCAAGCACACTCAGCACAGCAAGCACAGGCAGCACAGACAGCACAGCGCAGGCAGCACAGGCAGCACAGCAAGCACAGGCAGCAAGCACAGGCAGCAAGCACAGGCAGCACAGCAAGCACAGGCAGCAAGCACAGGCAGCACAGCAAGCACAGGCAGCAAGCACACTCAGCACAGCAAGCACAGGCAGCACAGCAAGCACAGACAGCACAGCGCAGGCAGCACAGGCAGCACAGCAAGCACAGGCAGCACAGCACAGGCAGCACAGCAAGCACAGGCAGCAAGCACAGGCAGCACAGCAAGCACAGGCAGCAAGCACAGGCAGCACAACAAGCACAGGCAGCACAGCAAGCACAGGCAGCAAGCACAGGCAGCACCGCAGAGGCAGCACTGGCAGCACAGCAAGCACAGGCAGCAAGGACAGGCAGCACAGCAAGCACAGGCAGCAAGAACAGGCAGCACAGCAAGCACAGGCAGCAAGCACACTCAGCACAGCAAGCACAGGCAGCAAGCACAGGCAGCACAGCAAGCACAAACAGCAAGCACAGGCAGCACAGCAAGCACAGGCAGCAAGCACAGGCAGCAAGCACAGGCAGCAAGCACAGGCAGCAAGCACAGGCAGCACAGCAAGCACAGGCAGCACAGCAGAGGCAGCACAGGCAGCACAGCAAGCACAGGAAGCAAGGACAGGCAGCACAGCAAGCACAGGCAGCAAGCACACTCAGCACAGCAAGCACAGGCAGCACAGCAAGCACAGGAAGCAAGCACAGGCAGCAAGCACAGGCAGCACACCAAGCACAGGCAGCACAGCAAGCACAGGCAGCAAGCACAGGCAGCACAGGCAGCACAGGCAGCACAGGCAGCAAGCACAGGCAGCACAGCAAGCACAGGCAGCAAGCACAGGCAGCAAGCACAGGCAGCACAGCAAGCACAGGCAGCACAGGCAGCAGAGCAAGCACAGGCAGCACAGCAAGCACAGGCAGCAAGCACAGGCAGCAAGCACAGGCAGCAACAACAGGCAGCACAGCAAGCACAGGCAGGACAGCAGAGGCAGCACAGGCAGCACAGCAAGCACAGGCAGCAAGCACAGGCAGCACAACAAGCACAGGCAGCAACAACAGGCAGCACAGCAAGCACAGGCAGCACAGCAAGCACAGGCAGCAAGCACAGGCAGCAAGCACAGGCAGCACAGCAAGTACACACAGCAAGCACAGGCAGCACAGCAAGCACAGGCAGCAAGCACAGGCAGCAAGCACAGGCAGCAAGCACAGGCAGCACAGCAAGCACAGGCAGCACAGCAGAGGCAGCACAGGCAGCACAGCAAGCACAGGCAGGACAGCAGAGGCAGCACAGGCAGCACAGCAAGCACAGGCAGCAAGCACAGGCAGCACAACAAGCACAGGCAGCAACAACAGGCAGCACAGCAAGCACAGGCAGCACAGCAAGCACAGGCAGCAAGCACAGGCAGCAAGCAGAGGCAGCACAGCAAGCACAAACAGCAAGCACAGGCAGCACAGCACGCACAGGCAGCAAGCACAGGCAGCAAGCACAGGCAGCACAGCAAGCACAGGCAGCACAGCAGAGGCAGCACAGGCAGCACAGCAAGCACAGGAAACAAGGTCAGGCAGCACAGCAAGCACAGGCAGCAAGCACAGGCAGCACAGCAAGCACAGGCAGCAAGCACACTCAGCGCAGCAAGCACAGGCAGCACAGCAAGCACAGGCAGCAAGCACAGGCAGCAAGCACAGGCAGCACACCAAGCACAGGCAGCACACCAAGCACAGGCAGCAAGCACAGGCAGCACAGGCAGCACAGGCAGCACAGGCAGCAAGCACAGGCAGCACAGCAAGCACAGGCAGCAAGCACAGGCAGCAAGCACAGGCAGCAAGCACAGGCAGCAAGCACAGGCAGCACAGCAAGCACAGGCAGCAACAACAGGCAGCACAGCAAACACAGGCAGCAAGCACACTCAGCACAGCAAGCACAGGCAGCAAGCACAGGCAGCACAGCAAGCACAAACAGCAAGCACAGGCAGCACAGCAAGCACAGGCAGCAAGCACAGGCAGCAAGCACAGGCAGCAAGCACAGGCAGCACAGGCAGCACAGCAAGCACAGGCAGCAAGCACAGGCAGCACAGCAAGCACAGGCAGCAAGCACAGGCAGCACAGGCAGCACAGCAAGCACAGGCAGCAAGCACAGGCAGCAAGCACAGGCAGCACAGCAAGCACAGGCAGCAACAACAGGCAGCACAGCAAACACAGGCAGCAAGCACACTCAGCACAGCAAGCACAGGCAGCAAGCACAGGCAGCACAGCAAGCACAAACAGCAAGCACAGGCAGCAAGCACAGGCAGCACAGCAAGCACAGGCAGCAAGCACAGGCAGCACAGCAAGCACAGCAAGCACAGGCAGCACAGCAAGCACAGGCAGCAAGCACATTCAGCACAGCAAGCACAGGCAGCACAGCAAGCACAGGCAGCAGAGCAAGCACAGGCAGCAAGCACAGGCAGCACAGCAAGCACAGGCAGCAAGCACAGGCAGCACAGCAAGCACAGGCAGCACAGGCAGCACAGGCAGCAAGCACAGGCAGCGCAGCAAGCACAGGCAGCACAGCAAGCACAGGCAACAAGCACAGGCAACAAGCACAGGCAGCACAGCAAGCACAGGCAGCAAGCACACTCAGCACAGCAAGCACAGGCAGCACAGCAAGCACAAACAGCAAGCACAGGCAGCACAGCAAGCACAGGCAGCAAGCACAGGCAGCAAGCACAGGCAGTAAGCACAGGCAGCAAGCACAGGCAGCACAGCAAGCACAGGCAGCACAGCAGAGGCAGCACAGGCAGCACAGCAAGCACAGGAAGCAAGGACAGGCAGCACAGCAAGCACAGGCAGCAAGCACACTCAGCACAGCAAGCACAGGCAGCACAGCAAGCACAGGAAGCAAGCACAGGCAGCAAGCACAGGCAGCACAGGCAGCACAGGCAGCACAGCAAGCACAGGCAGCAAGCACAGGCAGCACAGGCAGCACAGGCAGCACAGGCAGCAAGCACAGGCAGCACAGCAAGTACAGGCAGCAAGCACAGGCAGCAAGCACAGGCAGCTCAGGCAGCACAGCAAGCACAGGCAGAAAGCAAAGGCAGCACAGCAAGCACAGGCAGCACAGCAAGCACAGGCAGCAAGCACAGGCAGCACAGCAAGCACAGGCAGCAAGCACAGACAGCAAGCACAGGCAGCACAGCAAGCACAGGCAGCAAGCACACTCAGCACAGCAAGCACAGGCAGCACAGCAAGCACAGGCTGCAAGCACAGGCAGCACAACAAGCACAGGCGGCACAGCAAGCACAGGCAGCAAGCACAGGCAGCACAGCAAGCACAGGCAGCAAGCACACTCAGCACAGCAAGCACAGGCAGCACAGCAAACACAGGCAGCACAGCAAGCACAGGCAGCAAGCACAGGCAGCACAGCAAGCACAGGCAGCAAGCACACTCAGCACAGCAAGCACAGGCAGCACAGCAAGCACAGGCAGCACAGCAAGCACAGGCATGTTAGAATCCCGCAAAATAGCTCGACGAGATGTGTTCGTTTTTTAGCGATTCTTGGGGAAGTGCAGAGGGGTCAAGCTCCGTCCTCTTTCCAACAGGCAAAGCCTGCTCCGATCTTCGGCGAGATTCACTCTCGCATTTGTTTAAAATGCTTACTCTTACTGAGACGCAGGTCAATGCAACGGCCGCCGAGGTAAACATATTTATCCGCGACTCTCGGCGCCTCCAAAAACAGGTGACACAGCAACGCACTGTCGTGTGCCACTGTCGAATTACCGCGTGTTACGGGCGAAATCAAATGCATCGCTAACAGGCAGCACAGCAAGCACAGGCAGCTTGCACAGGCAGCATAGCAAGCACAGCAAGCACAGGCAGCAAGCACAGGCAGCACAGCAAGCACAGGCATGTTTGAAACCCGCAAAATAGCTCGACGAGATGTGTTCGTTTTTTAGCGATTCTTGGGGAAGTGCAGAGGGGTCAAGCTCCGTCCTCTTTCCAACAGGCAAAGCCTGCTCCGATCTTCGGCGAGATTCACTCTCGCATTTGTTTAAAATGCTTACTCTTACTGAGACGCAGGTCAATGCACCGGCCGCCGAGGTAAACATATGATCCGCGACTCTCGGCGCCTCCAAAAACAGGTGACACAGCAACGCACTGTCGCGTGCCACTGTCGAATTACAGCGTGTTATGGGCGAAATCAAATGCATCGCTAACAGGTAGCACAGCAAGCACAGGCAGCAAGCACAGGCAGCAAGCACAGGCAGCACAGCAAGCACAGGCAGCACAGCAAGCACAGGCAGCAAGCACACTCAGCACAGCAAGCACAGGCAGCACAGCAAGCACAGGCAGCAAGCACAGGCAGCACAGCAAGCACAGGCAGCACAACAATCACAGGCGGCACAGCAAGCACAGGCAGCAAGCACAGGCGGCACAGCAAGCACAGGCAGCAAGCACAGGCAGCACAGCAAGCACAGGCAGCAAGCACAGGCAGCAAGCACAGGCAGCAAGCACAGGCAGCAAGGACAGGCAGCACAGGCAGCAAGCACCGGCAGCACAGCAAGCACAGGCAGCAAGCACACTCAGCATAGCAAGCACAGGCAGCACAGCAAGCACAGGCAGCAAGCACAGGCAGCACAGCAAGCACAGCAAGCACAGGCAGCAAGCACAGGCAGCACAGCACAGGCAGCGCAGCAAGCACAGGCAGCACAGCAAGTACAGGCAGCAAGCGCAGGCAGCACAGCAAGCACAAACAGCAAGCATAGGCAGCACAGCAAGCACAAGCAGCAAGCACAGGCAGCACAGCAAGCACAGGCAGCACAGCAAGCACAGTCAGCAAGCACAGGCAGCACAGCAAGCACAGGCAGCAAGCACAGGCAGCACAGCAAGCACAGGCAGCAAGCACAGGCAGCGCAGCAAGCACAGGCAGCAAGCACACTCAGCACAGCAAGCACAGGCAGCAAGCACAGGCAGCACAGGCAGCAAGCACAGGCAGCACAGCAAGCACAGGCAGCAAGCACAGACAGCACAGCAAGCACAGGCAGCAAGCACAGGCAGCACAGCAAGCACAGGCAGCAAGCACAGGCAGCACAGCAAGCACAAGCAGCAAGCACAGGCAGCATATCAAGCAGAGGCAGCACAGAAAGCACAGGCAGCACAGCAAGCACAGGCAGCAAGCACAGGCAGCAAGCACAGGCAGCACAGCAAGCACAGGCAGCAAGCACACTCAGCACAGCAAGCACAGGCAGCACAGCAAGCACAGGCAGCAAGCACAGGCAGCATAGCAAGCAGAGGCAGTACAGAAAGCACAGGCAGCACAGCAAGCACAGGCAACACAGCAAGCACAGGCGGCACAGCAAGCACAGCAAGCACAGGCAGCACAGGCAGAAAGCACAGGCAGCACAGCAAGCACAGGCGTCACAGCAAGCACAGGCAGCAAGCACAGGCAGCAAGCACAGGCAGCAAGCACAGGCAGCACAGCACAGGCAGCACAGGCAGCACAGCAGCACAAGCAGGAAGCACAGGCAGCACAGCAAGCACAGGCAGCAAGCACAGACAGCACAGCAAGCACAGGCAGCAAGCACAGGCAGCACAGCAAGCACAAGCAGCAAGCACAGGCAGCATAGCAAGCAGAGGCAGCACAGAAAGCACAGGCAGCACAGCAAGCACAGGCAGCAAGCACAGGCAGCACAGCAAGCACAGGCAGCAAGCACAGGCAGCACAGCAAGCACAGGCAGCATAGGCAGCAAGCACAGGCAGCGCAGCAAGCACAGGCAGCAAGCACAGGCAGCGCAGCAAGCACAGCAAGCACAGGCAGCACAGGCAGCAAGCACAGGCAGCAAGCACAGGCAGCGCAGCAAGCACAGGCAACAAGCACAGGCAGCACAGCAAGCACAGGCAGCAAGCACACTCAGCACAGCAAGCACAGGCAGCACAGCAAGCGCAGGCAGCAAGCACAGGCAGCACAGCAAGCACAAGCAGCAAGCACACTCAGCACAGCAAGCACAGGCAGCACAGCAAGCACAGGCAGCACAGCATGCACAGCAAGCACAGGCAGCAAGCACAGGCAGCACACCAAGCACAGGCAGCAAGCACACTCAGCACAGCAAGCACAGGCAGCACAGCAAGCACAGGCAGCACAGCAAGCACAGGCATGTTAGAATCCCGCAAAATAGCTCGACGAGATGTGTTCGTTTTTTAGCGATTCTTGGGGAAGTGCAGAGGGGTCAAGCTCCGTCCTCTTTCCAACAGGCAAAGCCTGCTCCGATCTTCGGCGAGATTCACTCTCGCATTTGTTTAAAATGCTTACTCTTACTGAGACGCAGGTCAATGCAACGGCCGCCGAGGTAAACATATTTATCCGCGACTCTCGGCGCCTCCAAAAACAGGTGACACAGCAACGCACTGTCGTGTGCCACTGTCGAATTACCGCGTGTTACGGGCGAAATCAAATGCATCGCTAACAGGCAGCACAGCAAGCACAGGCAGCTTGCACAGGCAGCATAGCAAGCACAGCAAGCACAGGCAGCAAGCACAGGCAGCACAGCAAGCACAGGCATGTTTGAAACCCGCAAAATAGCTCGACGAGATGTGTTCGTTTTTTAGCGATTCTTGGGGAAGTGCAGAGGGGTCAAGCTCCGTCCTCTTTCCAACAGGCAAAGCCTGCTCCGATCTTCGGCGAGATTCACTCTCGCATTTGTTTAAAATGCTTACTCTTACTGAGACGCAGGTCAATGCACCGGCCGCCGAGGTAAACATATGATCCGCGACTCTCGGCGCCTCCAAAAACAGGTGACACAGCAACGCACTGTCGCGTGCCACTGTCGAATTACAGCGTGTTATGGGCGAAATCAAATGCATCGCTAACAGGTAGCACAGCAAGCACAGGCAGCAAGCACAGGCAGCAAGCACAGGCAGCACAGCAAGCACAGGCAGCACAGCAAGCACAGGCAGCAAGCACACTCAGCACAGCAAGCACAGGCAGCACAGCAAGCACAGGCAGCAAGCACAGGCAGCACAGCAAGCACAGGCAGCACAACAATCACAGGCGGCACAGCAAGCACAGGCAGCAAGCACAGGCGGCACAGCAAGCACAGGCAGCAAGCACAGGCAGCACAGCAAGCACAGGCAGCAAGCACAGGCAGCAAGCACAGGCAGCAAGGACAGGCAGCACAGGCAGCAAGCACCGGCAGCACAGCAAGCACAGGCAGCAAGCACACTCAGCATAGCAAGCACAGGCAGCACAGCAAGCACAGGCAGCAAGCACAGGCAGCACAGCAAGCACAGCAAGCACAGGCAGCAAGCACAGGCAGCACAGCACAGGCAGCGCAGCAAGCACAGGCAGCACAGCAAGTACAGGCAGCAAGCGCAGGCAGCACAGCAAGCACAAACAGCAAGCATAGGCAGCACAGCAAGCACAAGCAGCAAGCACAGGCAGCACAGCAAGCACAGGCAGCACAGCAAGCACAGTCAGCAAGCACAGGCAGCACAGCAAGCACAGGCAGCAAGCACAGGCAGCACAGCAAGCACAGGCAGCAAGCACAGGCAGCGCAGCAAGCACAGGCAGCAAGCACACTCAGCACAGCAAGCACAGGCAGCAAGCACAGGCAGCACAGGCAGCAAGCACAGGCAGCACAGCAAGCACAGGCAGCAAGCACAGACAGCACAGCAAGCACAGGCAGCAAGCACAGGCAGCACAGCAAGCACAGGCAGCAAGCACAGGCAGCACAGCAAGCACAAGCAGCAAGCACAGGCAGCATATCAAGCAGAGGCAGCACAGAAAGCACAGGCAGCACAGCAAGCACAGGCAGCAAGCACAGGCAGCACAGCAAGCACAGGCAGCAAGCACAGGCAGCACAGCAAGCACAGGCAGCAAGCACACTCAGCACAGCAAGCACAGGCAGCACAGCAAGCACAGGCAGCAAGCACAGGCAGCATAGCAAGCAGAGGCAGTACAGAAAGCACAGGCAGCACAGCAAGCACAGGCAACACAGCAAGCACAGGCGGCACAGCAAGCACAGCAAGCACAGGCAGCACAGGCAGAAAGCACAGGCAGCACAGCAAGCACAGGCGTCACAGCAAGCACAGGCAGCAAGCACAGGCAGCAAGCACAGGCAGCAAGCACAGGCAGCACAGCACAGGCAGCACAGGCAGCACAGCAGCACAAGCAGGAAGCACAGGCAGCACAGCAAGCACAGGCAGCAAGCACAGACAGCACAGCAAGCACAGGCAGCAAGCACAGGCAGCACAGCAAGCACAAGCAGCAAGCACAGGCAGCATAGCAAGCAGAGGCAGCACAGAAAGCACAGGCAGCACAGCAAGCACAGGCAGCAAGCACAGGCAGCACAGCAAGCACAGGCAGCAAGCACAGGCAGCACAGCAAGCACAGGCAGCATAGGCAGCAAGCACAGGCAGCGCAGCAAGCACAGGCAGCAAGCACAGGCAGCGCAGCAAGCACAGCAAGCACAGGCAGCACAGGCAGCAAGCACAGGCAGCAAGCACAGGCAGCGCAGCAAGCACAGGCAACAAGCACAGGCAGCACAGCAAGCACAGGCAGCAAGCACACTCAGCACAGCAAGCACAGGCAGCACAGCAAGCGCAGGCAGCAAGCACAGGCAGCACAGCAAGCACAAGCAGCAAGCACACTCAGCACAGCAAGCACAGGCAGCACAGCAAGCACAGGCAGCACAGCATGCACAGCAAGCACAGGCAGCAAGCACAGGCAGCACACCAAGCACAGGCAGCAAGCACAGGCAGCACAGCAAGCACAGGCAGCAAGCACACTGAGCACAGCAAGCACAGGCAGCACAGCAAGCACTGGCAGCAAGCACAGGCAGCACAGCAAGCACAGGCAGCACAACAAGCACAGGCGGCACAGCAAGCACAGGCAGCAAGCACAGGCAGCGCAGCAAGCACAGGCAGAAAGCAAAGGCAGCACAGCAAGCACAGGCAGCAAGCACAGGCAGCACAGCACAGGCAGCGCAGCAAGCACAGGCAGCACAGGCAGCAAGCACAGGCAGCACAGCAAGCAGAGGCGTCAAGGATAGCAGCACAGCAAGCACAGGCAGCAAGCACAGGCAGCACAGCAAGCACGGGCAGCAAGCACACTCAGCACAGCAAGCACAGGCAGCACAGCAAGCACAAACAGCAAGCACAGGCAGCACAGCAAGCACAGGCAGCAAGCACAGGCAGCAGAGCAAGCACAGGCAGCAAGCACAGGCAGCACAGCAAGCACAGGCAGCAAGCACAGGCAGCACAGGCAGCAAGCACACTCAGCGCAGCAAGCACAGGCAGCAAGCACAGGCAGCAAGCACAGGCAGCACAGCAAGCACAAACAGCAAGCACACTCAGCACAGCAAGCACAGGCAGCACAGACAGCACAGCGCAGGCAGCACAGGCAGCACAGCAAGCACAGGCAGCAAGCACAGGCAGCAAGCACAGGCAGCACAGCAAGCACAGGCAGCAAGCACGGGCAGCACAGCAAGCACAGGCAGCAAGCACACTCAGCACAGCAAGCACAGGCAGCACAGCAAGCACAGACAGCACAGCGCAGGCAGCACAGGCAGCACAGCAAGCACAGGCAGCACAGCACAGGCAGCACAGCAAGCACAGGCAGCAAGCACAGGCAGCACAGCAAGCACAGGCAGCAAGCACAGGCAGCACAACAAGCACAGGCAGCACAGGCAGCAAGCACAGGCAGCACAGCAAGCACAGGCAGCAAGCACAGGCAGCACCGCAGAGGCAGCACTGGCAGCACAGCAAGCACAGGCAGCAAGGACAGGCAGCACAGCAAGCACAGGCAGCAAGAACAGGCAGCACAGCAAGCACAGGCAGCAAGCACACTCAGCACAGCAAGCACAGGCAGCAAGCACAGGCAGCACAGCAAGCACAAACAGCAAGCACAGGCAGCACAGCAAGCACAGGCAGCAAGCACAGGCAGCAAGCACAGGCAGCAAGCACAGGCAGCAAGCACAGGCAGCACAGCAAGCACAGGCAGCACAGCAGAGGCAGCACAGGCAGCACAGCAAGCACAGGAAGCAAGGACAGGCAGCACAGCAAGCACAGGCAGCAAGCACACTCAGCACAGCAAGCACAGGCAGCACAGCAAGCACAGGAAGCAAGCACAGGCAGCAAGCACAGGCAGCACACCAAGCACAGGCAGCACAGCAAGCACAGGCAGCAAGCACAGGCAGCACAGGCAGCACAGGCAGCACAGGCAGCAAGCACAGGCAGCACAGCAAGCACAGGCAGCACAGCAAGCACAGGCAGCAAGCACAGGCAGCAAGCACAGGCAGCACAGCAAGCACAGGCAGCACAGGCAGCAGAGCAAGCACAGGCAGCACAGCAAGCACAGGCAGCAAGCACAGGCAGCAAGCACAGGCAGCAACAACAGGCAGCACAGCAAGCACAGGCAGGACAGCAGAGGCAGCACAGGCAGCACAGCAAGCACAGGCAGCAAGCACAGGCAGCACAACAAGCACAGGCAGCAACAACAGGCAGCACAGCAAGCACAGGCAGCACAGCAAGCACAGGCAGCAAGCACAGGCAGCAAGCACAGGCAGCACAGCAAGCACAAACAGCAAGCACAGGCAGCACAGCAAGCACAGGCAGCAAGCACAGGCAGCAAGCACAGGCAGCAAGCACAGGCAGCACAGCAAGCACAGGCAGCACAGCAGAGGCAGCACAGGCAGCACAGCAAGCACAGGCAGGACAGCAGAGGCAGCACAGGCAGCACAGCAAGCACAGGCAGCAAGCACAGGCAGCACAACAAGCACAGGCAGCAACAACAGGCAGCACAGCAAGCACAGGCAGCACAGCAAGCACAGGCAGCAAGCACAGGCAGCAAGCACAGGCAGCACAGCAAGCACAAACAGCAAGCACAGGCAGCACAGCACGCACAGGCAGCAAGCACAGGCAGCAAGCACAGGCAGCAAGCACAGGCAGCAAGCACAGGCAGCACAGCAAGCACAGGCAGCACAGCAGAGGCAGCACAGGCAGCACAGCAAGCACAGGAAACAAGGACAGGCAGCACAGCAAGCACAGGCAGCAAGCACAGGCAGCACAGCAAGCACAGGCAGCAAGCACACTCAGCGCAGCAAGCACAGGCAGCACAGCAAGCACAAACAGCAAGCACAGGCAGCACAGCAAGCACAGGCAGCAAGCACAGGCAGCAGAGCAAGCACAGGCAGCAAGCACAGGCAGCACAGGCAGCAAGCACACTCAGCGCAGCAAGCACAGGCAGCAAGCACAGGCAGCAAGCACAGGCAGCACAGCAAGCACAGGCAGCAAGAACAGGCAGCACAGCAAGCACAGGCAGCAAGCACACTCAGCACAGCAAGCACAGGCAGCAAGCACAGGCAGCACAGCAAGCACAAACAGCAAGCACAGGCAGCACAGCAAGCACAGGCAGCAAGCACAGGCAGCAAGCACAGGCAGCAAGCACAGGCAGCAAGCACAGGCAGCACAGCAAGCACAGGCAGCACAGCAGAGGCAGCACAGGCAGCACAGCAAGCACAGGAAGCAAGGACAGGCAGCACAGCAAGCACAGGCAGCAAGCACACTCAGCACAGCAAGCACAGGCAGCACAGCAAGCACAGGAAGCAAGCACAGGCAGCAAGCACAGGCAGCACACCAAGCACAGGCAGCACAGCAAGCACAGGCAGCAAGCACAGGCAGCACAGGCAGCAAGCACAGGCAGCACAGCAAGCACAGGCAGCACAGCAAGCACAGGCAGCAAGCACAGGCAGCAAGCACAGGCAGCACAGCAAGCACAGGCAGCACAGGCAGCAGAGCAAGCACAGGCAGCACAGCAAGCACAGGCAGCAAGAACAGGCAGCACAGCAAGCACAGGCAGCAAGCACACTCAGCACAGCAAGCACAGGCAGCAAGCACAGGCAGCACAGCAAGCACAAACAGCAAGCACAGGCAGCACAGCAAGCACAGGCAGCAAGCACAGGCAGCAAGCACAGGCAGCAAGCACAGGCAGCAAGCACAGGCAGCACAGCAAGCACAGGCAGCACAGCAGAGGCAGCACAGGCAGCACAGCAAGCACAGGAAGCAAGGACAGGCAGCACAGCAAGCACAGGCAGCAAGCACACTCAGCACAGCAAGCACAGGCAGCACAGCAAGCACAGGCAGCAAGCACAGGCAGCAAGCACAGGCAGCAACAACAGGCAGCACAGCAAGCACAGGCAGGACAGCAGAGGCAGCACAGGCAGCACAGCAAGCACAGGCAGCAAGCACAGGCAGCACAACAAGCACAGGCAGCAACAACAGGCAGCACAGCAAGCACAGGCAGCAAGCACAGGCAGCAAGCACAGGCAGCAAGCACAGGCAGCACAGCAAGCACAAACAGCAAGCACAGGCAGCACAGCACGCACAGGCAGCAAGCACAGGCAGCAAGCACAGGCAGCACAGCAAGCACAGGCAGCACAGCAGAGGCAGCACAGGCAGCACAGCAAGCACAGGAAACAAGGTCAGGCAGCACAGCAAGCACAGGCAGCAAGCACAGGCAGCACAGCAAGCACAGGCAGCAAGCACACTCAGCGCAGCAAGCACAGGCAGCACAGCAAGCACAGGCAGCAAGCACAGGCAGCAAGCACAGGCAGCACACCAAGCACAGGCAGCACACCAAGCACAGGCAGCAAGCACAGGCAGCACAGGCAGCACAGGCAGCACAGGCAGCAAGCACAGGCAGCACAGCAAGCACAGGCAGCAAGCACAGGCAGCAAGCACAGGCAGCAAGCACAGGCAGCAAGCACAGGCAGCACAGCAAGCACAGGCAGCAACAACAGGCAGCACAGCAAACACAGGCAGCAAGCACACTCAGCACAGCAAGCACAGGCAGCAAGCACAGGCAGCACAGCAAGCACAAACAGCAAGCACAGGCAGCACAGCAAGCACAGGCAGCAAGCACAGGCAGCAAGCACAGGCAGCAAGCACAGGCAGCACAGGCAGCACAGCAAGCACAGGCAGCAAGCACAGGCAGCACAGCAAGCACAGGCAGCAAGCACAGGCAGCACAGGCAGCACAGCAAGCACAGGCAGCAAGCACAGGCAGCAAGCACAGGCAGCACAGCAAGCACAGGCAGCAACAACAGGCAGCACAGCAAACACAGGCAGCAAGCACACTCAGCACAGCAAGCACAGGCAGCAAGCACAGGCAGCACAGCAAGCACAAACAGCAAGCACAGGCAGCACAGCAAGCACAGGCAGCAAGCACAGGCAGCAAGCACAGGCAGCAAGCACAGGCAGCACAGGCAGCACAGCAAGCACAGGCAGCAAGCACAGGCAGCACAGCAAGCACAGGCAGCAAGCACAGGCAGCACAGCAAGCACAGCAAGCACAGGCAGCACAGCAAGCACAGGCAGCAAGCACATTCAGCACAGCAAGCACAGGCAGCACAGCAAGCACAGGCAGCAGAGCAAGCACAGGCAGCAAGCACAGGCAGCACAGCAAGCACAGGCAGCAAGCACAGGCAGCACAGCAAGCACAGGCAGCACAGGCAGCACAGGCAGCAAGCACAGGCAGCGCAGCAAGCACAGGCAGCACAGCAAGCACAGGCAACAAGCACAGGCAACAAGCACAGGCAGCACAGCAAGCACAGGCAGCAAGCACACTCAGCACAGCAAGCACAGGCAGCACAGCAAGCACAGGCAGCACAGCAAGCACAGGCAGCAAGCACAGGCAGCAAGCACAGGCAGCACAGCAAGCACAAACAGCAAGCACAGGCAGCACAGCACGCACAGGCAGCAAGCACAGGCAGCAAGCACAGGCAGCAAGCACAGGCAGCAAGCACAGGCAGCACAGCAAGCACAGGCAGCACAGCAGAGGCAGCACAGGCAGCACAGCAAGCACAGGAAACAAGGACAGGCAGCACAGCAAGCACAGGCAGCAAGCACAGGCAGCACAGCAAGCACAGGCAGCAAGCACACTCAGCGCAGCAAGCACAGGCAGCACAGCAAGCACAAACAGCAAGCACAGGCAGCACAGCAAGCACAGGCAGCAAGCACAGGCAGCAGAGCAAGCACAGGCAGCAAGCACAGGCAGCACAGCAAGCACAGGCAGCAAGCACAGGCAGCACAGGCAGCAAGCACACTCAGCGCAGCAAGCACAGGCAGCAAGCACAGGCAGCAAGCACAGGCAGCACAGCAAGCACAAACAGCAAGCACACTCAGCACAGCAAGCACAGGCAGCACAGACAGCACAGCGCAGGCAGCACAGGCAGCACAGCAAGCACAGGCAGCAAGCACAGGCAGCAAGCACAGGCAGCACAGCAAGCACAGGCAGCAAGCACAGGCAGCACAGCAAGCACAGGCAGCAAACACACTCAGCACAGCAAGCACAGGCAGCACAGCAAGCACAGACAGCACAGCGCAGGCAGCACAGGCAGCACAGCAAGCACAGGCAGCACAGCACAGGCAGCACAGCAAGCACAGGCAGCAAGCACAGGCAGCACAGCAAGCACAGGCAGCAAGCACAGGCAGCACAACAAGCACAGGCAGCACAGGCAGCAAGCACAGGCAGCACAGCAAGCACAGGCAGCAAGCACAGGCAGCACCGCAGAGGCAGCACTGGCAGCACAGCAAGCACAGGCAGCAAGGACAGGCAGCACAGCAAGCACAGGCAGCAAGAACAGGCAGCACAGCAAGCACAGGCAGCAAGCACACTCAGCACAGCAAGCACAGGCAGCAAGCACAGGCAGCACAGCAAGCACAAACAGCAAGCACAGGCAGCACAGCAAGCACAGGCAGCAAGCACAGGCAGCAAGCACAGGCAGCAAGCACAGGCAGCAAGCACAGGCAGCACAGCAAGCACAGGCAGCACAGCAGAGGCAGCACAGGCAGCACAGCAAGCACAGGAAGCAAGGACAGGCAGCACAGCAAGCACAGGCAGCAAGCACACTCAGCACAGCAAGCACAGGCAGCACAGCAAGCACAGGAAGCAAGCACAGGCAGCAAGCACAGGCAGCACAGGCAGCACAGGCAGCACAGCAAGCACAGGCAGCAAGCACAGGCAGCACAGGCAGCACAGGCAGCACAGGCAGCAAGCACAGGCAGCACAGCAAGCACAGGCAGCACAGCAAGCACAGGCAGCAAGCACAGGCAGCAAGCACAGGCAGCACAGCAAGCACAGGCAGCACAGGCAGCAGAGCAAGCACAGGCAGCAGAGCAAGCACAGGCAGCACAGCAAGCACAGGCATCAAGCACAGGCAGCAAGCACAGGCAGCAAGCACAGGCAGCACAGCAAGCACAGGCAGCACAGCAGAGGCAGCACAGGCAGCACAGCAAGCACAGGCAGGACAGCAGAGGCAGCACAGGCAGCACAGCAAGCACAGGCAGCAAGCACAGGCAGCACAACAAGCACAGGCAGCAACAACAGGCAGCACAGCAAGCACAGGCAGCACAGCAAGCACAGGCAGCAAGCACAGGCAGCAAGCACAGGCAGCACAGCAAGCACAAACAGCAAGCACAGGCAGCACAGCACGCACAGGCAGCAAGCACAGGCAGCAAGCACAGGCAGCAAGCACAGGCAGCAAGCACAGGCAGCACAGCAAGCACAGGCAGCACAGCAGAGGCAGCACAGGCAGCACAGCAAGCACAGGAAACAAGGACAGGCAGCACAGCAAGCACAGGCAGCAAGCACAGGCAGCACAGCAAGCACAGGCAGCAAGCACACTCAGCGCAGCAAGCACAGGCAGCACAGCAAGCACAGGCAGCAAGCACAGGCAGCAAGCACAGGCAGCACACCAAGCACAGGCAGCACACCAAGCACAGGCAGCAAGCACAGGCAGCACAGGCAGCACAGGCAGCACAGGCAGCAAGCACAGGCAGCACAGCAAGCACAGGCAGCAAGCACAGGCAGCAAGCACAGGCAGCAAGCACAGGCAGCAAGCACAGGCAGCACAGCAAGCACAGGCAGCAACAACAGGCAGCACAGCAAACACAGGCAGCAAGCACACTCAGCACAGCAAGCACAGGCAGCAAGCACAGGCAGCACAGCAAGCACAAACAGCAAGCACAGGCAGCACAGCAAGCACAGGCAGCAAGCACAGGCAGCAAGCACAGGCAGCAAGCACAGGCAGCACAGGCAGCACAGCAAGCACAGGCAGCAAGCACAGGCAGCACAGCAAGCACAGGCAGCAAGCACAGGCAGCACAGGCAGCACAGCAAGCACAGGCAGCAAGCACAGGCAGCAAGCACAGGCAGCACAGCAAGCACAGGCAGCAACAACAGGCAGCACAGCAAACACAGGCAGCAAGCACACTCAGCACAGCAAGCACAGGCAGCAAGCACAGGCAGCAAGCACAGGCAGCACAGCAAGCACAGGCAGCACAGCAGAGGCAGCACAGGCAGCACAGCAAGCACAGGAAACAAGGACAGGCAGCACAGCAAGCACAGGCAGCAAGCACAGGCAGCACAGCAAGCACAGGCAGCAAGCACACTCAGCGCAGCAAGCACAGGCAGCACAGCAAGCACAAACAGCAAGCACAGGCAGCAAGCACAGGCAGCACAGCAAGCACAGGCAGCAAGCACAGGCAGCACAGGCAGCAAGCACACTCAGCGCAGCAAGCACAGGCAGCAAGCACAGGCAGCAAGCACAGGCAGCACAGCAAGCACAAACAGCAAGCACACTCAGCACAGCAAGCACAGGCAGCACAGACAGCACAGCGCAGGCAGCACAGGCAGCACAGCAAGCACAGGCAGCAAGCACAGGCAGCAAGCACAGGCAGCACAGCAAGCACAGGCAGCAAGCACAGGCAGCACAGCAAGCACAGGCAGCAAGCACACTCAGCACAGCAAGCACAGGCAGCACAGCAAGCACAGACAGCACAGCGCAGGCAGCACAGGCAGCACAGCAAGCACAGGCAGCACAGCACAGGCAGCACAGCAAGCACAGGCAGCAAGCACAGGCAGCACAGCAAGCACAGGCAGCAAGCACAGGCAGCACAACAAGCACAGGCAGCACAGGCAGCAAGCACAGGCAGCACAGCAAGCACAGGCAGCAAGCACAGGCAGCACCGCAGAGGCAGCACTGGCAGCACAGCAAGCACAGGCAGCAAGGACAGGCAGCACAGCAAGCACAGGCAGCAAGAACAGGCAGCACAGCAAGCACAGGCAGCAAGCACACTCAGCACAGCAAGCACAGGCAGCAAGCACAGGCAGCACAGCAAGCACAAACAGCAAGCACAGGCAGCACAGCAAGCACAGGCAGCAAGCACAGGCAGCAAGCACAGGCAGCAAGCACAGGCAGCACAGCAAGCACAGGCAGCACAGCAGAGGCAGCACAGGCAGCACAGCAAGCACAGGAAGCAAGGACAGGCAGCACAGCAAGCACAGGCAGCAAGCACACTCAGCACAGCAAGCACAGGCAGCACAGCAAGCACAGGAAGCAAGCACAGGCAGCAAGCACAGGCAGCACACCAAGCACAGGCAGCACAGCAAGCACAGGCAGCAAGCACAGGCAGCACAGGCAGCACAGGCAGCACAGGCAGCAAGCACAGGCAGCACAGCAAGCACAGGCAGCACAGCAAGCACAGGCAGCAAGCACAGGCAGCAAGCACAGGCAGCACAGCAAGCACAGGCAGCACAGGCAGCAGAGCAAGCACAGGCAGCACAGCAAGCACAGGCAGCAAGCACAGGCAGCAAGCACAGGCAGCAACAACAGGCAGCACAGCAAGCACAGGCAGGACAGCAGAGGCAGCACAGGCAGCACAGCAAGCACAGGCAGCAAGCACAGGCAGCACAACAAGCACAGGCAGCAACAACAGGCAGCACAGCAAGCACAGGCAGCACAGCAAGCACAGGCAGCAAGCACAGGCAGCAAGCACAGGCAGCACAGCAAGTACACACAGCAAGCACAGGCAGCACAGCAAGCACAGGCAGCAAGCACAGGCAGCAAGCACAGGCAGCAAGCACAGGCAGCACAGCAAGCACAGGCAGCACAGCAGAGGCAGCACAGGCAGCACAGCAAGCACAGGCAGGACAGCAGAGGCAGCACAGGCAGCACAGCAAGCACAGGCAGCAAGCACAGGCAGCACAACAAGCACAGGCAGCAACAACAGGCAGCACAGCAAGCACAGGCAGCACAGCAAGCACAGGCAGCAAGCACAGGCAGCAAGCACAGGCAGCACAGCAAGCACAAACAGCAAGCACAGGCAGCACAGCACGCACAGGCAGCAAGCACAGGCAGCAAGCACAGGCAGCACAGCAAGCACAGGCAGCACAGCAGAGGCAGCACAGGCAGCACAGCAAGCACAGGAAACAAGGTCAGGCAGCACAGCAAGCACAGGCAGCAAGCACAGGCAGCACAGCAAGCACAGGCAGCAAGCACACTCAGCGCAGCAAGCACAGGCAGCACAGCAAGCACAGGCAGCAAGCACAGGCAGCAAGCACAGGCAGCACACCAAGCACAGGCAGCACACCAAGCACAGGCAGCAAGCACAGGCAGCACAGGCAGCACAGGCAGCACAGGCAGCAAGCACAGGCAGCACAGCAAGCACAGGCAGCAAGCACAGGCAGCAAGCACAGGCAGCAAGCACAGGCAGCAAGCACAGGCAGCACAGCAAGCACAGGCAGCAACAACAGGCAGCACAGCAAACACAGGCAGCAAGCACACTCAGCACAGCAAGCACAGGCAGCAAGCACAGGCAGCACAGCAAGCACAAACAGCAAGCACAGGCAGCACAGCAAGCACAGGCAGCAAGCACAGGCAGCAAGCACAGGCAGCAAGCACAGGCAGCACAGGCAGCACAGCAAGCACAGGCAGCAAGCACAGGCAGCACAGCAAGCACAGGCAGCAAGCACAGGCAGCACAGGCAGCACAGCAAGCACAGGCAGCAAGCACAGGCAGCAAGCACAGGCAGCACAGCAAGCACAGGCAGCAACAACAGGCAGCACAGCAAACACAGGCAGCAAGCACACTCAGCACAGCAAGCACAGGCAGCAAGCACAGGCAGCACAGCAAGCACAAACAGCAAGCACAGGCAGCACAGCAAGCACAGGCAGCAAGCACAGGCAGCAAGCACAGGCAGCAAGCACAGGCAGCACAGGCAGCACAGCAAGCACAGGCAGCAAGCACAGGCAGCACAGCAAGCACAGGCAGCAAGCACAGGCAGCACAGCAAGCACAGCAAGCACAGGCAGCACAGCAAGCACAGGCAGCAAGCACATTCAGCACAGCAAGCACAGGCAGCACAGCAAGCACAGGCAGCAGAGCAAGCACAGGCAGCAAGCACAGGCAGCACAGCAAGCACAGGCAGCAAGCACAGGCAGCACAGCAAGCACAGGCAGCACAGGCAGCACAGGCAGCAAGCACAGGCAGCGCAGCAAGCACAGGCAGCACAGCAAGCACAGGCAACAAGCACAGGCAACAAGCACAGGCAGCACAGCAAGCACAGGCACCAAGCACACTCAGCACAGCAAGCACAGGCAGCACAGCAAGCACAGGCAGCACAGCAAGCACAGGCAGCAAGCACAGGCAGCAAGCACAGGCAGCACAGCAAGCACAAACAGCAAGCACAGGCAGCACAGCACGCACAGGCAGCAAGCACAGGCAGCAAGCACAGGCAGCAAGCACAGGCAGCAAGCACAGGCAGCACAGCAAGCACAGGCAGCACAGCAGAGGCAGCACAGGCAGCACAGCAAGCACAGGAAACAAGGACAGGCAGCACAGCAAGCACAGGCAGCAAGCACAGGCAGCACAGCAAGCACAGGCAGCAAGCACACTCAGCGCAGCAAGCACAGGCAGCACAGCAAGCACAAACAGCAAGCACAGGCAGCACAGCAAGCACAGGCAGCAAGCACAGGCAGCAGAGCAAGCACAGGCAGCAAGCACAGGCAGCACAGCAAGCACAGGCAGCAAGCACAGGCAGCACAGGCAGCAAGCACACTCAGCGCAGCAAGCACAGGCAGCAAGCACAGGCAGCAAGCACAGGCAGCACAGCAAGCACAAACAGCAAGCACACTCAGCACAGCAAGCACAGGCAGCACAGACAGCACAGCGCAGGCAGCACAGGCAGCACAGCAAGCACAGGCAGCAAGCACAGGCAGCAAGCACAGGCAGCACAGCAAGCACAGGCAGCAAGCACAGGCAGCACAGCAAGCACAGGCAGCAAGCACACTCAGCACAGCAAGCACAGGCAGCACAGCAAGCACAGACAGCACAGCGCAGGCAGCACAGGCAGCACAGCAAGCACAGGCAGCACAGCACAGGCAGCACAGCAAGCACAGGCAGCAAGCACAGGCAGCACAGCAAGCACAGGCAGCAAGCACAGGCAGCACAACAAGCACAGGCAGCACAGGCAGCAAGCACAGGCAGCACAGCAAGCACAGGCAGCAAGCACAGGCAGCACCGCAGAGGCAGCACTGGCAGCACAGCAAGCACAGGCAGCAAGGACAGGCAGCACAGCAAGCACAGGCAGCAAGAACAGGCAGCACAGCAAGCACAGGCAGCAAGCACACTCAGCACAGCAAGCACAGGCAGCAAGCACAGGCAGCACAGCAAGCACAAACAGCAAGCACAGGCAGCACAGCAAGCACAGGCAGCAAGCACAGGCAGCAAGCACAGGCAGCAAGCACAGGCAGCAAGCACAGGCAGCACAGCAAGCACAGGCAGCACAGCAGAGGCAGCACAGGCAGCACAGCAAGCACAGGAAGCAAGGACAGGCAGCACAGCAAGCACAGGCAGCAAGCACACTCAGCACAGCAAGCACAGGCAGCACAGCAAGCACAGGAAGCAAGCACAGGCAGCAAGCACAGGCAGCACAGGCAGCACAGGCAGCACAGCAAGCACAGGCAGCAAGCACAGGCAGCACAGGCAGCACAGGCAGCACAGGCAGCAAGCACAGGCAGCACAGCAAGCACAGGCAGCACAGCAAGCACAGGCAGCAAGCACAGGCAGCAAGCACAGGCAGCACAGCAAGCACAGGCAGCACAGGCAGCAGAGCAAGCACAGGCAGCACAGCAAGCACAGGCATCAAGCACAGGCAGCAAGCACAGGCAGCAAGCACAGGCAGCACAGCAAGCACAGGCAGCACAGCAGAGGCAGCACAGGCAGCACAGCAAGCACAGGCAGGACAGCAGAGGCAGCACAGGCAGCACAGCAAGCACAGGCAGCAAGCACAGGCAGCACAACAAGCACAGGCAGCAACAACAGGCAGCACAGCAAGCACAGGCAGCACAGCAAGCACAGGCAGCAAGCACAGGCAGCAAGCACAGGCAGCACAGCAAGCACAAACAGCAAGCACAGGCAGCACAGCACGCACAGGCAGCAAGCACAGGCAGCAAGCACAGGCAGCAAGCACAGGCAGCAAGCACAGGCAGCACAGCAAGCACAGGCAGCACAGCAGAGGCAGCACAGGCAGCACAGCAAGCACAGGAAACAAGGACAGGCAGCACAGCAAGCACAGGCAGCAAGCACAGGCAGCACAGCAAGCACAGGCAGCAAGCACACTCAGCGCAGCAAGCACAGGCAGCACAGCAAGCACAGGCAGCAAGCACAGGCAGCAAGCACAGGCAGCAAGCACAGGCAGCACACCAAGCACAGGCAGCACACCAAGCACAGGCAGCAAGCACAGGCAGCACAGGCAGCACAGGCAGCACAGGCAGCAAGCACAGGCAGCACAGCAAGCACAGGCAGCAAGCACAGGCAGCAAGCACAGGCAGCAAGCACAGGCAGCAAGCACAGGCAGCACAGCAAGCACAGGCAGCAACAACAGGCAGCACAGCAAACACAGGCAGCAAGCACACTCAGCACAGCAAGCACAGGCAGCAAGCACAGGCAGCACAGCAAGCACAAACAGCAAGCACAGGCAGCACAGCAAGCACAGGCAGCAAGCACAGGCAGCAAGCACAGGCAGCAAGCACAGGCAGCACAGGCAGCACAGCAAGCACAGGCAGCAAGCACAGGGAGCACAGCAAGCACAGGCAGCAAGCACAGGCAGCACAGGCAGCACAGCAAGCACAGGCAGCAAGCACAGGCAGCAAGCACAGGCAGCACAGCAAGCACAGGCAGCAACAACAGGCAGCACAGCAAACACAGGCAGCAAGCACACTCAGCACAGCAAGCACAGGCAGCAAGCACAGGCAGCACAGCAAGCACAAACAGCAAGCACAGGCAGCACAGCAAGCACAGGCAGCAAGCACAGGCAGCAAGCACAGGCAGCAAGCACAGGCAGCACAGGCAGCACAGCAAGCACAGGCAGCAAGCACAGGCAGCACAGCAAGCACAGGCAGCAAGCACAGGCAGCACAGGCAGCAAGCACAGGCAGCAAGCACAGGCAGCGCAGCAAGCACAGGCAGCAAGCACACTCAGCACAGCAAGCACAGGCAGCACAGCAAGCACAGGCAGCAAGCACACTGTGCACAGCAAGCACAGGCAGCACAGCAAGCACAGGCAGCACAGCAAGCACAGGCAGCAAGCACAGGCAGCACAGCAAGCACAGGCAGCAAGCACAGGCAGCAAGCACAGGCAGCAAGCACAGGCAGCAAGCACAGGCAGCACAGCACAGGCAGCACAGGCAGCACAGCAGCACAAGCAGGAAGCACAGGCAGCACAGCAAGCACAGGCAGCAAGCACAGACAGCACAGCAAGCACAGGCAGCAAGCACAGGCAGCACAGCAAGCACAGGCAGCAAGCACTGGCAGCACAGCAAGCACAAGCAGCAAGCACAGGCAGCACAGCAAGCACAGGCAGCAAGCACAGGCAGCACAGCAAGCACAAGCAGCAAGCACAGGCAGCACAGCAAACACAGGCAGCACAGCAAGCACAGGCAGCAAGCACAGGCAGCACAGCAAGCACAGGCAGCAAGCACACTCAGCACAGCAAGCACAGGCAGCACAGCATGCACAGGCAGCAAGCACAGGCAGCACAACAAGCACAGGCGGCACAGCAAGCACAGGCAGCAAGCACAGGCAGCAAGCACAGGCAGCACAGCAAGCACAGGCAGAAAGCAAAGGCAGCACAGCAAGCACAGGCAGCACAGCAAGCACAGGCAGCAAGCACAGGCAGCACAGCAAGCACAGGCATCACAGCAAGCACAGGCAGCAAGCACAGGCAGCAAGCACAGGCAGCACAGCACAGGCAGCACAGCAAGCACAGGCAGCAAGCACAGGCAGCACAGCAAGTACAGGCAGCAAGCACAGGCAGCACAGCAAGAACAGGCAGCAAGCACAGGCAGCTCAGGCAGCACAGCAAGCACAGGCAGCAAGGACAAGCACAGGCAGCAAGCACAGGCAGCAAGCACAGGCAGCGCAGCAAGCACAGGCAGCACAGCAAGCACAGGCAGCAAGCACAGACAGCACAGCAAGCACAGGCGGCAAGCACAGGCAGCACAGCAAGCACAGGCAGCAAGCACAGGCAGCACAGCAAGCACAAGCAGCAAGCACAGGCAGCACAGCAAGCACAGGCAGCAAGCACAGGCAGCACAGCAAGCACAAGCAGCAAGCACAGGCAGCACAGCAAGCACAGGCAGCAAGCACAGGCAGCAAGCACAGGCAGCACAGCAAGCACAGGCAGCAAGCACACTCAGCACAGCAAGCACAGGCAGCACAGCAAGCACAGGCAGCACAGGCAGCAAGCACAGGCAGCACAGCAAGCACAGGCAGCAAGCACAGGCAGCAAGCACAGGCAGCACAGCACAGGCAGCACAGCAAGCACAGGCAGCAAGCACAGGCAGCACAGAAAGTACAGGCAGCAAGCACAGGCAGCACAGCAAGAACAGGCAGCAAGCATAGGCAGCTCAGGCAGCAAGGACAAGCACAGGCAGCAAGCACAGGCAGCAAGCACAGGCAGCACAGCAAGCACAGGCAGCAAGCACAGACAGCACAGCAAGCACAGGCAGCAAGCACAGGCAGCACAGCAAGCACAGGCAGCAAGCACAGGCAGCACAGCAAGCACAAGCAGCAAGCACAGGCAGCACAGCAAGCACAGGCATCACAGCAAGCACAGGCAGCAAGCACAGGCAGCAAGCACAGGCAGCACAGCACAGGCAGCACAGCAAGCACAGGCAGCAAGCACAGGCAGCACAGCAAGTACAGGCAGCAAGCACAGGCAGCACAGCAAGAACAGGCAGCAAGCACAGGCAGCTCAGGCAGCACAGCAAGCACAGGCAGCAAGGACAAGCACAGGCAGCAAGCACAGGCAGCAAGCACAGGCAGCGCAGCAAGCACAGGCAGCACAGCAAGCACAGGCAGCAAGCACAGACAGCAAGCACAGGCAGCAAGCACAGGCAGCACAGCAAGCACAAACAGCAAGCACAGGCAGCACAGCAAGCACAGGCAGCAAGCACAGGCAGCAAGAACAGGCAGCAAGCATAGGCAGCTCAGGCAGCAAGGACAAGCACAGGCAGGACAGCAGAGGCAGCACAGGCAGCACAGCAAGCACAGGCAGCAAGCACAGGCAGCACAACAAGCACAGGCAGCAACAACAGGCAGCACAGCAAGCACAGGCAGCACAGCAAGCACAGGCAGCAAGCACAGGCAGCACACCAAGCACAGGCAGCAAGCACAGGCAGCACAGGCAGCACAGGCAGCACAGACAGCAAGCACAGGCAGCACAGCAAGCACAGGCAGCAAGCACAGGCAGCAAGCACAGGCAGCAAGCACAGGCAGCACAGCAAGCACAGGCAGCAACAACAGGCAGCACAGCAAACACAGGCAGCAAGCACACTCAGCACAGCAAGCACAGGCAGCAAGCACAGGCAGCACAGCAAGCACAAACAGCAAGCACAGGCAGCAAGCACAGGCAGCAAGCACAGGCAGCAAGCACAGGCAGCACAGGCAGCACAGCAAGCACAGGCAGCAAGCACAGGCAGCACAGCAAGCACAGGCAGCAAGCACAGGCAGCACAGCAAGCACAGCAAGCACAGGCAGCACAGGCAGCACAGGCAGCAAGCACAGGCAGCGCAGCAAGCACAGGCAGCACAGCAAGCACAGGCAACAAGCACAGGCAGCACAGCAAGCACAGGCAGCAAGCACACTCAGCACAGCAAGCACAGGCAGCACAGCAAGCACAGGCAGCAGAGCAAGCACAGGCAGCAAGCACAGGCAGCACAGCAAGCACAGGCAGCAAGCACAGGCAGCACAGCAAGCACAGCAAGCACAGGCAGCACAGGCAGCACAGGCAGCAAGCACAGGCAGCGCAGCAAGCACAGGCAGCACAGCAAGCACAGGCAACAAGCACAGGCAGCACAGCAAGCACAGGCAGCAAGCACACTCAGCACAGCAAGCACAGGCAGCACAGCAAGCACAGGCAGCAAGCACAGGCAGCATAGCAAGCAGAGGCAGCACAGAAAGCACAGGCAGCACAGCAAGCACAGGCAACACAGCAAGCACAGGCGGCACAGCAAGCACAGCAAGCACAGGCAGCAAGCACAGGCAGCACAGCAAGCACAGGCAGCAAGCACAGGCAGCGCAGCAAGCACAGCAAGCACAGGCAGCACAGGCAGCAAGCACAGGCAGCAAGCACAGGCAGCGCAGCAAGATCAGGCAGCAAGCACACTCAGCACAGCAAGCACAGGCAGCACAGCAAGCACAGGCAGCAAGCACACTCTGCACAGCAAGCACAGGCAGCACAGCAAGCACAGGCAGCAAACACAGGCAGCGCAGCAAGCACAGGCAGCACAGCAAGCACAGGCAGCAAGCACAGACAGCACAGCAAGCACAGGCAGCAAGCACAGGCAGCAAGCACAGGCAGCACAGCACAGGCAGCACAGGCAGCACAGCAGCACAAGCAGGAAGCACAGGCAGCACAGCAAGCACAGGCAGCAAGCACAGACAGCACAGCAAGCACAGGCAGCAAGCACAGGCAGCACAGCAAGCACAGGCAGCAAGCACTGGCAGCACAGCAAGCACAAGCAGCAAGCACAGGCAGCACAGCAAGCACAGGCAGCAAGCACAGGCAGCACAGCAAGCACAAGCAGCAAGCACAGGCAGCACAGCAAACACAGGCAGCACAGCAAGCACAGGCAGCAAGCACAGGCAGCACAGCAAGCACAGGCAGCAAGCACACTCAGCACAGCAAGCACAGGCAGCACAGCATGCACAGGCAGCAAGCACAGGCAGCACAACAAGCACAGGCGGCACAGCAAGCACAGGCAGCAAGCACAGGCAGCAAGCACAGGCAGCACAGCAAGCACAGGCAGAAAGCAAAGGCAGCACAGCAAGCACAGGCAGCACAGCAAGCACAGGCGGCAAGCACAGGCAGCACAGCAAGCACAGGCATCACAGCAAGCACAGGCAGCAAGCACAGGCAGCAAGCACAGGCAGCACAGCACAGGCAGCACAGCAAGCACAGGCAGCAAGCACAGGCAGCACAGCAAGTACAGGCAGCAAGCACAGGCAGCACAGCAAGAACAGGCAGCAAGCACAGGCAGCTCAGGCAGCACAGCAAGCACAGGCAGCAAGGACAAGCACAGGCAGCAAGCACAGGCAGCAAGCACAGGCAGCGCAGCAAGCACAGGCAGCACAGCAAGCACAGGCAGCAAGCACAGACAGCACAGCAAGCACAGGCGGCAAGCACAGGCAGCACAGCAAGCACAGGCAGCAAGCACAGGCAGCACAGCAAGCACAAGCAGCAAGCACAGGCAGCACAGCAAGCACAGGCAGCACAGCAAACACAGGCAGCACAGCAAGCACAGGCAGCAAGCACAGGCAGCACAGCAAGCACAGGCAGCAAGCACACTCAGCACAGCAAGCACAGGCAGCACAGCATGCACAGGCAGCAAGCACAGGCAGCACAACACGCACAGGCGGCACAGCAAGCACAGGCAGCAAGCACAGGCAGCAAGCACAGGCAGCACAGCAAGCACAGGCAGAAAGCAAAGGCAGCACAGCAAGCACAGGCAGCACAGCAAGCACAGGCAGCAAGCACAGGCAGCACAGCAAGCACAGGCAGCAAGCACAGGCAGCAAGCACAGGCAGCACAGCACAGGCAGCACAGCAAGCACAGGCAGCAAGCACAGGCAGCACAGCAAGTACAGGCAGCAAGCACAGGCAGCACAGCAAGAACAGGCAGCAAGCATAGGCAGCTCAGGCAGCAAGGACAAGCACAGGCAGCAAGCACAGGCAGCAAGCACAGGCAGCACAGCAAGCACAAGCAGCAAGCACAGGCAGCACAGCAAGCACAGGCAGCACAGCAAACACAGGCAGCACAGCAAGCACAGGCAGCAAGCACAGGCAGCACAGCAAGCACAGGCAGCAAGCACACTCAGCACACCAAGCACAGGCAGCACAGCAAGCACAGGCTGCAAGCACAGGCAGCACAAGAAGCACAGGCGGCACAGCAAGCACAGGCAGCAAGCACAGGCAGCACAGCAAGCACAGGCAGCAAGCACACTCAGCACAGCAAGCACAGGCAGCACAGCAAACACAGGCAGCACAGCAAGCACAGGCAGCAAGCACAGGCAGCACAGCAAGCACAGGCATGTTTGAAACCCGCAAAATAGCTCGACGAGATGTGTTCGTTTTAGCGATTCTGGGGGAAGTGCAGAGGGGTCAAGCTCCGTCCTCTTTCCAACAGGCAAAGCCTGCTCCGATCTTCGGCGAGATTCACTCTCGCATTTGTTAACAATGCTTACTCTTACTGAGACGCAGGTCAATGCACCGGCCGCCGAGGTAAACATATGATCCGCGACTCTCGGCGCCTCCAAAAACAGGTGACACAGCAACGCACTGTCGTGTGCCACTGTCGAATTACCGCGTGTTATGGGCGAAATCAAATACATCGCTAACAGGTAGCACAGCAAGCACAGGCAGCAAGCACAGGCAGCAAGCACAGGCAGCACAGCAAGCACAGGCAGCACAGCAAGCACAGGCAGCAAGCACACTCAGCACAGCAAGCACAGGCAGCACAGCAAGCACAGGCAGCAAGCACAGGCAGCACAGCAAGCACAGGCAGCACAACAAGCACAGGCGGCACAGCAAGCACAGGCAGCACAGCAAGCACAGGCAGCAAACACAGGCAGCACAGCAAGCACAGGCAGCAAGCACAGGCTGCACAGCAAGCACAGGCAGCACAGCAAGCACAGGCAGCACAGCACAGGCAGCACAGCAAGCACAGGCAGCAAGCACAGGCAGCACAGCAAGCACAGCAAGCACAAGCAGCAAGCACAGGCAGCACAGCAAGCACAGGCAGCAAGAACAGGCAGCAGAGCAAGCACAGGCAGCATAGCAAGCAGAGGCAGCACAGCAAGCACAGGCAACACAGCAAGCACAGGCAGCAAGCACAGGCAGCAAGCACAGGCAGCAAGCACAGGCAGCACAGCAAGCACAGGCAGCAAGCACAGGCAGCACACCAAGCACAGGCAGCACAGCAAGCACAGGCAGCACAGCAAGCACAGGCAGCAAGCACAGGCAGCACAGCAAGCACAAACAGCAAGCACAGGCAGCACAGCACAGGCAGCGCAGCAAGCACAGGCAGCACAGGCAGCACAGCAAGCACAGGCATGTTAGAAACCCGCAAAATAGCTCGACGAGATGTGTTCGTTTTTTAGCGATTCTTGGGGAAGTGCAGTGGGGTCAAGCTCCGTCCTCTTTCCAACAGGCAAAGCCTGCTCCGATCTTCGGCGAGATTCACTCTCGCATTTGTTTAAAATGCTTACTCTTACTGAGACGCAGGTCAATGCAACGGCCGCCGAGGTAAACATATTTATCCGCGACTCTCGGCGCCTCCAAAAACAGGTGACACAGCAACGCACTGTCGTGTGCCACTGTCGAATTACCGCGTGTTATGGGCGAAATAAAATGCATCGCTAACAGGCAGCACAGCAAGCACAGGCAGGTTGCACAGGCAGCATAGCAAGCACAGCAAGCACAGGCAGCAAGCACAGGCAGCACAGGCAGCACAGCACAGGCAGCGCAGCAAGCACAGGCAGCACAGCAAGTACAGGCAGCAAGCACAGGCAGCACAGCAAGCACAGGCAGCAAGCACAGGCAGCACAGGCAGCACAGGCAGCAAGCACAGGCAGCACAGCAAGCACAGGCAGCAAGCACAGGCAGCACAGCAAGCACAGGCAGCAAGGACAGGCAGCACAGCAAGCACAGGCAGCAAGCACCGGCAGCACAGCAAGCACAGGCAGCAAGCACACTCAGCATAGCAAGCACAGGCAGCAAGCACAGGCAGCACAGCAAGCACAAACAGCAAGCACAGGCAGCACAGCAAGCACAGGCAGCAAGCACAGGCAGCAAGCACAGGCAGCACAGGCAGCACAGCAAGCACAGGCAGCACAGGCAGCACAGGCAGCACAGGCAGCACAGGCAGCAAGCACAGGCAGCACAGCAAGCACAGGCAGCACAGGCAGCACAGCAAGCACAGGCAGCACAGGCAGCAAGCACAGGCAGCACAACAAGCACAGGCAGCAAGCACAGGCAGCACAGCAAGCACAGGCAGCACAGGCAGCACAGCAAGCACAGGCAGCACAGGCAGCAAGCACAGGCAGCAAGCACAGGCAGCACAGGCAGCACAGCAAGCACAGGCAGCACAGGCAGCAAGCACAGGCAACACAGCAAGCACAGGCAGCAAGCACAGGCAGCACAGCAAGCACAGGCAGCACACCAAGCACAGGCAGCAAGCACAGGCAGCGCAGCAAGCACAGGCAGCACAGCAAGCACAGGCAGCAAGCACAGACAGCACAGCAAGCACAGGCAGCACAGCATGCACAGCAAGCACAGGCAGCAAGCACAGGCAGCACAGCAAGCACAGGCAGCAAGCACAGGCAGCGCAGCAAGCACAGGCAGCACAGGCAGCACAGCAAGCACAGGCAGCACAGGCAGAAAGCACAGGCAGCACAGCAAGCACAGGCATCACAGCAAGCACAGGCAGCAAGCACAGGCAGCAAGCACAGGCAGCACAGCACAGGCAGCACAGGCAGCACAGCAGCACAAGCAGGAAGCACAGGCAGCACAACAAGCACAGGCAGCAAGCACAGACAGCACAGCAAGCACAGGCAGCAAGCACAGGCAGCACAGCAAGCACAGGCAGCAAGCACTGGCAGCACAGCAAGCACAAGCAGCAAGCACAGGCAGCACAGCAAGCACAGGCAGCAAGCACAGGCAGCACAGCAAGCACAAGCAGCAAGCACAGGCAGCACAGCAAACACAGGCAGCACAGCAAGCACAGGCAGCAAGCACAGGCAGCACAGCAAGCACAGGCAGCAAGCACACTCAGCACAGCAAACACAGGCAGCACAGCATGCACAGGCAGCAAGCACAGGCAGCACAACAAGCACAGGCGGCACAGCAAGCACAGGCAGCAAGCACAGGCAGCAAGCACAGGCAGAAAGCAAAGGCAGCACAGCAAGCACAGGCAGCACAGCAAGCACAGGCAGCAAGCACAGGCAGCACAGCAAGCACAGGCATCACAGCAAGCACAGGCAGCAAGCACAGGCAGCAAGCACAGGCAGCACAGCACAGGCAGCACAGCAAGCACAGGCAGCAAGCACAGGCAGCACAGGTAGCACAGCACAGGCAGCGCAGCAAGCACAGGCAGCACAGCAAGTACAGGCAGCAAGCACAGGCAGCACAGCAAGCACAGGCAGCAAGCACAGGCAGCACAGGCAGCACAGGCAGCAAGCACAGGCAGCACAGCAAGCACAGGCAGCAAGCACAGGCAGCACAGCAAGCACAGGCATCACAGCAAGCACAGGCAGCAAGCACAGGCAGCAAGCACAGGCAGCACAGCACAGGCAGCACAGCAAGCACAGGCAGCAAGCACAGGCAGCACAGGTAGCACAGCACAGGCAGCGCAGCAAGCACAGGCAGCACAGCAAGTACAGGCAGCAAGCACAGGCAGCACAGCAAGCACAGGCAGCAAGCACAGGCAGCACAGGCAGCACAGGCAGCAAGCACAGGCAGCACAGCAAGCACAGGCAGCAAGCACAGGCAGCACAGCAAGCACAGGCAGCAAGGACAGGCAGCACAGCAAGCACAGGCAGCAAGCACCGGCAGCACAGCAAGCACAGGCAGCAAGCACACTCAGCATAGCAAGCACAGGCAGCAAGCACAGGCAGCACAGCAAGCACAAACAGCAAGCACAGGCAGCACAGCAAGCACAGGCAGCAAGCACAGGCAGCAAGCACAGGCAGCACAGGCAGCACAGCAAGCACAGGCAGCACAGGCAGCACAGGCAGCACAGGCAGCACAGGCAGCAAGCACAGGCAGCACAGCAAGCACAGGCAGCACAGGCAGCACAGCAAGCACAGGCAGCACAGGCAGCACAGCAAGCACAGGCAGCACAGGCAGCAAGCACAGGCAGCACAACAAGCACAGGCAGCAAGCACAGGCAGCACAGCAAGCACAGGCAGCACAGGCAGCACAGCAAGCACAGGCAGCACAGGCAGCAAGCACAGGCAGCACAGCAAGCACAGGCAGCAAGCACAGGCAGCACAGGCAGCACAGCAAGCACAGGCAGCACAGGCAGCAAGCACAGGCAACACAGCAAGCACAGGCAGCAAGCACAGGCAGCACAGCAAGCACAGGCAGCACACCAAGCACAGGCAGCAAGCACAGGCAGCGCAGCAAGCACAGGCAGCGCAGCAAGCACAGGCAGCACAGCAAGCACAGGCAGCAAGCACAGACAGCACAGCAAGCACAGGCAGCACAGCATGCACAGCAAGCACAGGCAGCAAGCACAGGCAGCACAGCAAGCACAGGCAGCAAGCACAGGCAGCGCAGCAAGCACAGGCAGCACAGGCAGCACAGCAAGCACAGGCAGCACAGGCAGAAAGCACAGGCAGCACAGCAAGCACAGGCATCACAGCAAGCACAGGCAGCAAGCACAGGCAGCAAGCACAGGCAGCACAGCAAGCACAGGCAGCAAGGACAAGCACAGGCAGCAAGCACAGGCAGCGCAGCAAGAACAGGCAGCACAGCAAGCACAGGCAGCAAGCACTGGCAGCACAGCAAGCACAAGCAGCAAGCACAGGCAGCACAGCAAGCACAGGCAGCAAGCACAGGCAGCACAGCAAGCACAAGCAGCAAGCACAGGCAGCACAGCAAACACAGGCAGCACAGCAAGCACAGGCAGCAAGCACAGGCAGCACAGCAAGCACAGGCAGCAAGCACACTCAGCACAGCAAACACAGGCAGCACAGCATGCACAGGCAGCAAGCACAGGCAGCACAACAAGCACAGGCGGCACAGCAAGCACAGGCAGCAAGCACAGGCAGCACAGCAAGCACAGGCAGAAAGCAAAGGCAGCACAGCAAGCACAGGCAGCACAGCAAGCACAGGCAGCAAGCACAGGCAGCACAGCAAGCACAGGCATCACAGCAAGCACAGGCAGCAAGCACAGGCAGCAAGCACAGGCAGCACAGCACAGGCAGCACAGCAAGCACAGGCAGCAAGCACAGGCAGCACAGCAAGTACAGGCAGCAAGCACAGGCAGCACAGCAAGAACAGGCAGCAAGCACAGGCAGCTCAGGCAGCACAGCAAGCACAGGCAGCAAGGACAAGCACAGGCAGCAAGCACAGGCAGCGCAGCAAGAACAGGCAGCACAGCAAGCACAGGCAGCAAGCACAGGCAGCACAGCAAGCACAGGCAGCAAGCACAGGCAGCACAGCAAGCACAGGCAGCAAGCACAGGCAGCACAGCAAGCACAAGCAGCAAGCACAGGCAGCACAGCAAGCACAGGCAGCACAGCAAGCACAAGCAGCAAGCACAGGCAGCACAGCAAGCACAGGCAGCAAGCACAGGCAGCAAGCACAGGCAGCACAGCAAGCACAGGCAGCAAGCACACTCAGCACAGCAAGCACAGGCAGCACAGCAAGCACAGGCTGCAAGCACAGGCAGCACAACAAGCACAGGCGGCACAGCAAGCACAGGCAGCAAGCACAGGCAGCACAGCAAGCACAGGCAGCAAGCACACTCAGCACAGCAAGCACAGGCAGCACAGCAAACACAGGCAGCACAGCAAGCACAGGCAGCAAGCACAGGCAGCACAGCAAGCACAGGCAGCAAGCACACTCAGCACAGCAAGCACAGGCAGCACAGCAAGCACAGCAAGCACAGGCAGCACAGCAAGCACAGGCATGTTAGAAACCCGCAAAATAGCTCGACGAGATGTGTTCGTTTTTTAGCGATTCTTGGGGAAGTGCAGAGGGGTCAAGCTCCGTCCTCTTTCCAACAGGCAAAGCCTGCTCCGATCTTCGGCGAGATTCACTCTCGCATTTGTTTAAAATGCTTACTCTTACTGAGACGCAGGTCAATGCAACGGCCGCCGAGGTAAACATATTTATCCGCGACTCTCGGCGCCTCCAAAAACAGGTGACACAGCAACGCACTGTCGTGTGCCACTGTCGAATTACCGCGTGTTATGGGCGAAATCAAATGCATCGCTAACAGGCAGCACAGCAAGCACAGGGAGCTTGCACAGGCAGCATAGCAAGCACAGCAAGCACAGGCAGCAAGCACAGGCAGCACAGCAAGCACAGGCATGTTTGAAACCCGCAAAATAGCTCGACGAGATGTGTTCGTTTTAGCGATTCTGGGGGAAGTGCAGAGGGGTCAAGCTCCGTCCTCTTTCCAACAGGCAAAGCCTGCTCCGATCTTCGGCGAGATTCACTCTCGCATTTGTTAACAATGCTTACTCTTACTGAGACGCAGGTCAATGCACCGGCCGCCGAGGTAAACATATGATCCGCGACTCTCGGCGCCTCCAAAAACAGGTGACACAGCAACGCACTGTCGTGTGCCACTGTCGAATTACCGCGTGTTATGGGCGAAATCAAATGCATCGCTAACAGGTAGCACAGCAAGCACAGGCAGCAAGCACAGGCAGCAAGCACAGGCAGCACAGCAAGCACAGGCAGCACAGCAAGCACAGGCAGCAAGCACACTCAGCACAGCAAGCACAGGCAGCACAGCAAGCACAGGCAGCAAGCACAGGCAGCACAGCAAGCACAGGCAGCACAACAAGCACAGGCGGCACAGCAAGCACAGGCAGCAAGCACAGGCAGCACAGCAAGCACAGGCAGCAAACACAGGCAGCACAGCAAGCACAGGCAGCAAGCACAGGCTGCACAGCAAGCACAGGCAGCACAGCAAGCACAGGCAGCAAGCACAGGCAGCAAGCTCAGGCAGCACAGCAAGCACAGGCAGCAAGCACAGGCAGCAAGCACAGGCAGCACAGCAAGCACAGGCAGCAAGCACAGGCAGCACAGGCAGCAAGCACAGGCAGCGCAGCAAGCACAGGCAACAAGCACAGGCAGCACAGCAAGCACAGGCAGCAAGCACACTCAGCACAGCAAGCACAGGCAGCACAGCAAGCACAAACAGCAAGCACAGGCAGCACAGCACAGGCAGCGCAGCAAGCACAGGCAGCACAGCAAGCACAGGCTGCAAGCACAGGCAGCACAGCAAGAACAGGCAGCAAGCAAGCACAGGCAGCACAGCAAACACAGGCAGCACAGCAAGCACAGGCAGCAAGCACAGGCAGCGCAGCAAGCACAGGCAGCACAGGCAACAAGCATAGGCAGCAAGCACACTCAGCACAGCAAGCACACGCAGCACAGCATGCACAGCAAGCACAGGCAGCACAGCAAGCACAGGCAGCAAGCACAGGCAGCACAGCAAGCACAGGCGGCACAGCAAGCACAGGCAGCAAGCACAGGCAGCACAGCAAGCACAGGCAGCACAGCAAGCACAGGCAGCACAGGCAGCACAGCAAGCACAGGCGGCACAGGCAGCAAGCACAGGCAGCACAGCAAGCACAGGCATGTTAGAAACCCGCAAAATAGCTCGACGAGATGTGTTCGTTTTTTAGCGATTCGTGGGGAAGTGTAGTGGGGTCAAGCTCCGTCCTCTTTCCAACAGGCAAAGCCTGCTCCGATCTTCGGCGAGATTCACTCTCGCATTTGTTTAAAATGCTTACTCTTACTGAGACGCAGGTCAATGCAACGGCCGCCGAGGTAAACATATTTATCCGCGACTCTCGGCGCCTCCAAAAACAGGTGACACAGCAACGCACTGTCGTGTGCCACTGTCGAATTACCGCGTGTTATGGGCGAAATCAAATGCATCGCTAACAGGCAGCACAGCAAGCACAGGCAGGTTGCACAGGTAGCATAGCAAGCACAGCAAGCACAGGCAGCAAGCACAGGCAGCACAGCACAGGCAGCGCAGCAAGCACAGGCAGCACAGCAAGTACAGGCAGCAAGCACAGGCAGCACAGCAAGCACAGGCAGCAAGCACAGGCAGCACAGCAAGCACAAACAGCAAGCACAGGCAGCACAGCAAGCACAGGCAGCAAGCACAGGCAGCAAGCACAGGCAGCACAGGCAGCACAGCAAGCACAGGCAGCACAGGCAGCACAGGCAGCAAGCACAGGCAGCACAGCAAGCACAGGCAGCACAGGCAGCACAGCAAGCACAGGCAGCACAGGCAGCAAGCACAGGCAGCACAACAAGCAAAGGCAGCACAGGCAGCACAGCAAGCACAGGCAGCACAGGCAGCAAGCACAGGCAGCACAGCAAGCACAGGCAGCAAGCACAGGCAGCACAGCAAGAACAGGCAGCAAGCACAGGCAACACAGCAAGCACAGGCAGCACAGCAAGCACAGGCAGCAAGCACAGGCAGCACAGCAAGCAGAGGTAGCAAGCACAGGCAGCACAGGCAGCACAGGCAGCAAGCACAGGCAGCACAGCGAGCACAGGCAGCAAGCACAGGCAGCACAGCAAGCACAGGCAGCAAGCACAGGCAGCAAGCACAGGCAGCAAGCACAGGCAGCACAGCAAGCACAGGCAGCACAGGCAGCACAGGCAGCAAGCACAGGCAGCACAGCGAGCACAGGCAGCAAGCACAGGCAGCACAGCAAGCACGGGCAGCAAGCACAGGCAGCACAGCAAGCACAGGCAGCACAGGCAGCACAGCAAGCACAGGCAGCACAGGCAGCAAGCACAGGCAGCACAGCAAGCACAGGCAGCACAGCAAGCACAGGCAGCAAGCACAGGCAGCAAGCACAGGCAGCACAGCAAGCACAGGCAGCAAGCACAGGCAGCACAGCAAAAACAGGCAGCAAGCACAGGCAGCACAGCAAGCATAGGCAGCAAGCACAGGCAGCAAGCACAGGCAGCAAGCACAGGCAGCACAGGCAGCACAGCAAGCACAGGCAGCACAGGCAGCAAGCACAGGCAACACAGCAAGCACAGGCAGCAAGCACAGGCAGCAAGGACAGGCAGCACAGGCAGCAAGCACCGGCAGCACAGCAAGCACAGGCAGCAAGCACACTCAGCATAGCAAGCACAGGCAGCACAGCAAGCACAGGCAGCAAGCACAGGCAGCACAGCAAGCACAGGCAGCAAGCACAGGCAGCACAGCACAGGCAGCGCAACAAGCACAGGCAGCACAGCAAGTACAGGCAGCAAGCGCAGGCAGCACAGCAAGCACAAACAGCAAGCACAGGCAGCACAGCAAGCACAAGCAGCAAGCACAGGCAGCACAGCAAGCACAGTCAGCAAGCACAGGCAGCACAGCAAGCACAGGCAGCAAGCACAGGCAGCGCAGCAAGCACAGGCAGCAAGCACACTCAGCACAGCAAGCACAGGCAGCACAGCAAGCACAGGCAGCAAGCACACTCAGCACAGCAAGCACAGGCAGCACAGCAAGCACAGGCAGCACAGCAACCACAGCAAGCACAGGCAGCAAGCACAGGCAGCAAGCTCAGGCAGCACAGCAAAAACAGGCAGCAAGCACAGGCAGCACAGCAAGCACAGGCAGCAAGCACAGGCAGCAAGCACAGGCAGCAAGCACAGGCAGCAAGCACAGGCAGCACAGGCAGCACAGCAAGCACAGGCAGCACAGGCAGCAAGCACAGGCAACACAGCAAGCACAGGCAGCAAGCACAGGCAGCAAGGACAGGCAGCACAGGCAGCAAGCACCGGCAGCACAGCAAGCACAGGCAGCAAGCACACTCAGCATAGCAAGCACAGGCAGCACAGCAAGCACAGGCAGCAAGCACAGGCAGCACAGCAAGCACAGGCAGCAAGCACAGGCAGCACAGCACAGGCAGCGCAACAAGCACAGGCAGCACAGCAAGTACAGGCAGCAAGCGCAGGCAGCACAGCAAGCACAAACAGCAAGCACAGGCAGCACAGCAAGCACAAGCAGCAAGCACAGGCAGCACAGCAAGCACAGTCAGCAAGCACAGGCAGCACAGCAAGCACAGGCAGCAAGCACAGGCAGCGCAGCAAGCACAGGCAGCAAGCACACTCAGCACAGCAAGCACAGGCAGCACAGCAAGCACAGGCAGCAAGCACACTCAGCACAGCAAGCACAGGCAGCACAGCAAGCACAGGCAGCACAGCAACCACAGCAAGCACAGGCAGCAAGCACAGGCAGCAAGCTCAGGCAGCACAGCAAGCACAGGCAGCAAGCACAGGCAGCACAGCAAGCACAGGCAGCAAGCACAGGCAGCAAGCACAGGCAGCACAGCAAGCACAGGCAGCAAGCACAGGCAGCACAGGCAGCAAGCACAGGCAGCGCAGCAAGCACAGGCAGCACAGCAAGCACAGGCAACAAGCACAGGCAGCACAGCAAGCACAGGCAGCAAGCACACTCAGCACAGCAAGCACAGGCAGCACAGCAAGCACAAACAGCAAGCACAGGCAGCACAGCACAGGCAGCGCAGCAAGCACAGGCAGCACAGCAAGCACAGGCAGCAAGCACAGGCAGCACAGCAAGAACAGGCAGCAAGCAAGCACAGGCAGCACAGCAAACACAGGCAGCACAGCAAGCACAGGCAGCAAGCACAGGCAGCGCAGCAAGCACAGGCAGCACAGGCAACAAGCACAGGCAGCAAGCACACTCAGCACAGCAAGCACACGCAGCACAGCATGCACAGCAAGCACAGGCAGCACAGCAAGCACAGGCAGCAAGCACAGGCAGCACAGCAAGCACAGGCAGCACAACAAGCACAGGCGGCACAGCAAGCACAGGCAGCAAGCACAGGCAGCACAGCAAGCACAGGCAGCACAGGCAGCACAGCAAGCACAGGCGGCACAGGCAGCAAGCACAGGCAGCACAGCAAGCACAGGCATGTTAGAAACCCGCAAAATAGCTCGACGAGATGTGTTCGTTTTTTAGCGATTCTTGGGGAAGTGCAGTGGGGTCAAGCTCCGTCCTCTTTCCAACAGGCAAAGCCTGCTCCGATCTTCGGCGAGATTCACTCTCGCATTTGTTTAAAATGCTTACTCTTACTGAGACGCAGGTCAATGCAACGGCCGCCGAGGTAAACATATTTATCCGCGACTCTCGGCGCCTCCAAAAACAGGTGACACAGCAACGCACTGTCGTGGGCCACTGTCGAATTACCGCGTGTTATGGGCGAAATCAAATGCATCGCTAACAGGCAGCACAGCAAGCACAGGCAGGTTGCACAGGCAGCATAGCAAGCACAGCAAGCACAGGCAGCAAGCACAGGCAGCACAGCACAGGCAGCGCAGCAAGCACAGGCAGCACAGCAAGTACAGGCAGCAAGCACAGGCAGCACAGCAAGCACAGGCAGCAAGCACAGGCAGCACAGCAAGCACAAACAGCAAGCACAGGCGTCACAGCAAGCACAGGCAGCAAGCACAGGCAGCAAGCACAGGCAGCACAGCACAGGCAGCACAGGCAGCACAGCAGCACAAGCAGGAAGCACAGGCAGCACAGCAAGCACAGGCAGCAAGCACAGACAGCACAGCAAGCACAGGCAGCAAGCACAGGCAGCACAGCAAGCACAGGCAGCAAGCACAGGCAGCACAGCAAGCACAAGCAGCAAGCACAGGCAGCACAGCAAGCACAGGCAGCAAGCACAGGCAGCACAGCAAGCACAAGCAGCAAGCACAGGCAGCACAGCAAACACAGGCAGCACAGCAAGCACAGGCAGCAAGCACAGGCAGCACAGCAAGCACAGGCAGCAAGCACACTCAGCACAGCAAGCACAGGCAGCACAGCATGCACAGGCAGCAAGCACAGACAGCACAACACGCACAGGCGGCACAGCAAGCACAGGCAGCAAGCACAGGCAGCAAGCACAGGCAGCACAGCAAGCACAGGCAGAAAGCAAAGGCAGCACAGCAAGCACAGGCAACACAGCAAGCACAGGCAGCAAGCACAGGCAGCACAGCAAGCACAGGCAGCACACCAAGCACAGGCAGCAAGCACAGGCAGCGCAGCAAGCACAGGCAGCGCAGCAAGCACAGGCAGCACAGCAAGCACAGGCAGCAAGCACAGACAGCACAGCAAGCACAGGCAGCACAGCATGCACAGCAAGCACAGGCAGCAAGCACAGGCAGCACAGCAAGCACAGGCAGCAAGCACAGGCAGCGCAGCAAGCACAGGCAGCACAGGCAGCACAGCAAGCACAGGCAGCACAGGCAGAAAGCACAGGCAGCACAGCAAGCACAGGCAGCAAGCACAGGCAGCAAGCACAGGCAGCAAGCACAGGCAGCACAGCACAGGCAGCACAGGCAGCACAGCAGCACAAGCAGGAAGCACAGGCAGCACAGCAAGCACAGGCAGCAAGCACAGACAGCACAGCAAGCACAGGCAGCAAGCACAGGCAGCAAGCACAGGCAGCACAGCAAGCACAGGCAGCAAGCACAGGCAGCACAGCAAGCACAAGCAGCAAGCACAGGCAGCACAGCAAACACAGGCAGCACAGCAAGCACAGGCAGCAAGCACAGGCAGCACAGCAAGCACAGGCAGCAAGCACACTCAGCACAGCAAACACAGGCAGCACAGCATGCACAGGCAGCAAGCACAGGCAGCGCAGCAAGCACAGGCAGCGCAGCAAGCACAGGCAGCACAGCAAGCACAGGCAGCAAGCACAGACAGCACAGCAAGCACAGGCAGCACAGCATGCACAGCAAGCACAGGCAGCAAGCACAGGCAGCACAGCAAGCACAGGCAGCAAGCACAGGCAGCGCAGCAAGCACAGGCAGCACAGGCAGCACAGCAAGCACAGGCAGCACAGGCAGAAAGCACAGGCAGCACAGCAAGCACAGGCAGCAAGCACAGGCAGCAAGCACAGGCAGCAAGCACAGGCAGCACAGCACAGGCAGCACAGGCAGCACAGCAGCACAAGCAGGAAGCACAGGCAGCACAGCAAGCACAGGCAGCAAGCACAGACAGCACAGCAAGCACAGGCAGCAAGCACAGGCAGCAAGCACAGGCAGCACAGCAAGCACAGGCAGCAAGCACAGGCAGCACAGCAAGCACAAGCAGCAAGCACAGGCAGCACAGCAAACACAGGCAGCACAGCAAGCACAGGCAGCAAGCACAGGCAGCACAGCAAGCACAGGCAGCAAGCACACTCAGCACAGCAAACACAGGCAGCACAGCATGCACAGGCAGCAAGCACAGGCAGCACAACAAGCACAGGCGGCACAGCAAGCACAGGCAGCAAGCACAGGCAGCAAGCACAGGCAGCACAGCAAGCACAAGCAGCAAGCACAGGCAGCACAGCAAGCACAGGCAGCACAGCAAGCACAAGCAGCAAGCACAGGCAGCACAGCAAGCACAGGCAGCACAGCAAGCACAGGCAGCAAGCACAGGCAGCAAGCACAGGCAGCACAGCAAGCACAGGCAGCAAGCACACTCAGCACAGCAAGCACAGGCAGCACAGCAAGCACAGGCTGCAAGCACAGGCAGCACAACAAGCACAGGCGGCACAGCAAGCACAGGCAGCAAGCACAGGCAGCACAGCAAGCACAGGCAGCAAGCACACTCAGCACAGGCAGCACAGCAAACACAGGCAGCACAGCAAGCACAGGCAGCAAGCACAGGCAGCACAGCAAGCACAGGCAGCAAGCACACTCAGCACAGCAAGCACAGGCAGCACAGCAAGCACAGCAAGCACAGGCAGCACAGCAAGCACAGGCATGTTAGAAACCCGCAAAATAGCTCGACGAGATGTTTTCGTTTTTTAGCGATTCTTGGGGAAGTGCAGAGGGGTCAAGCTCCGTCCTCTTTCCAACAGGCAAAGCCTGCTCCGATCTTCGGCGAGATTCACTCTCGCATTTGTTTAAAATGCTTACTCTTACTGAGACGCAGGTCAATGCACCGGCCGCCGAGGTAAACATATGATCCGCGACTCTCGGCGCCTCCAAAAACAGGTGACACAGCAACGCACTGTCGTGTGCCACTGTCGAATTACCGCGTGTTATGGGCGAAATCTAATGCATCGCTAACAGGTAGCACAGCAAGCACAGGCAGCAAGCACAGGCAGCACAGCAAGCACAGGCAGCAAGCACAGGCAGCACAGGCAGCAAGCACACTCAGCACAGCAAGCACAGGCAGCACAGCAAGCACAGGCAGCAAGCACAGGCAGCACAGCAAGCACAGGCAGCACAACAAGCACAGGCGGCACAGCAAGCACAGGCAGCAAGCACAGGCAGCACAGCAAGCACAGGCAGCAAACACAGGCAGCACAGCAAGCACAGGCAGCAAGCACAGGCTGCACAGCAAGCACAGGCAGCACAGCAAGCACAGGCAGCAAGCACAGGCAGCATGCTCAGGCAGCACAGCAAGCACAGGCAGCAAGCACAGGCAGCAAGCACAGGCAGCACAGCAAGCACAGGCAGCAAGCACAGGCAGCACAGGCAGCAAGCACAGGCAGCGCAGCAAGCACAGGCAACAAGCACAGGCAGCACAGCAAGCACAGGCAGCAAGCACACTCAGCACAGCAAGCACAGGCAGCACAGCAAGCACAAACAGCAAGCACAGGCAGCACAGCACAGGCAGCGCAGCAAGCACAGGCAGCACAGCAAGCACAGGCAGCAAGCACAGGCAGCACAGCAAGAACAGGCAGCAAGCAAGCACAGGCAGCACAGCAAACACAGGCAGCACAGCAAGCACAGGCAGCAAGCACAGGCAGCGCAGCAAGCACAGGCAGCACAGGCAACAAGCATAGGCAGCAAGCACACTCAGCACAGCAAGCACACGCAGCACAGCATGCACAGCAAGCACAGGCAGCACAGCAAGCACAGGCAGCAAGCACAGGCAGCACAGCAAGCACAGGCGGCACAGCAAGCACAGGCAGCAAGCACAGGCAGCACAGCAAGCACAGGCAGCACAGGCAGCACAGCAAGCACAGGCGGCACAGGCAGCAAGCACAGGCAGCACAGCAAGCACAGGCATGTTAGAAACCCGCAAAATAGCTCGACGAGATGTGTTCGTTTTTTAGCGATTCGTGGGGAAGTGCAGTGGGGTCAAGCTCCGTCCTCTTTCCAACAGGCAAAGCCTGCTCCGATCTTCGGCGAGATTCACTCTCGCATTTGTTTAAAATGCTTACTCTTACTGAGACGCAGGTCAATGCAACGGCCGCCGAGGTAAACATATTTATCCGCGACTCTCGGCGCCTCCAAAAACAGGTGACACAGCAACGCACTGTCGTGTGCCACTGTCGAATTACCGCGTGTTATGGGCGAAATCAAATGCATCGCTAACAGGCAGCACAGCAAGCACAGGCAGGTTGCACAGGCAGCATAGCAAGCACAGCAAGCACAGGCAGCAAGCACAGGCAGCACAGCACAGGCAGCGCAGCAAGCACAGGCAGCACAGCAAGTACAGGCAGCAAGCACAGGCAGCACAGCAAGCACAGGCAGCAAGCACAGGCAGCACAGCAAGCACAAACAGCAAGCACAGGCAGCACAGCAAGCACAGGCAGCAAGCACAGGCAGCAAGCACAGGCAGCACAGGCAGCACAGCAAGCACAGGCAGCACAGGCAGCACAGGCAGCAAGCACAGGCAGCACAGCAAGCACAGGCAGCACAGGCAGCACAGCAAGCACAGGCAGCACAGGCAGCAAGCACAGGCAGCACAACAAGCAAAGGCAGCACAGGCAGCACAGCAAGCACAGGCAGCACAGGCAGCAAGCACAGGCAGCACAGCAAGCACAGGCAGCAAGCACAGGCAGCACAGCAAGAACAGGCAGCAAGCACAGGCAGCACAGCAAGCACAGGCAGCACAGCAAGCACAGGCAGCAAGCACAGGCAGCACAGCAAGCAGAGGCAGCAAGCACAGGCAGCAAGCACAGGCAGCAAGCACTGGCAGCAGAGCAAGCACAAGCAGCAAGCACAGGCAGCACAGCAAGCACAGGCAGCAAGCACAGGCAGCACAGCAAGCACAAGCAGCAAGCACAGGCAGCACAGCAAACACAGGCAGCACAGCAAGCACAGGCAGCAAGCACAGGCAGCACAGCAAGCACAGGCAGCAAGCACACTCAGCACAGCAAACACAGGCAGCACAGCATGCACAGGCAGCAAGCACAGGCAGCACAACAAGCACAGGCGGCACAGCAAGCACAGGCAGCAAGCACAGGCAGCAAGCACAGGCAGAAAGCAAAGGCAGCACAGGCAGCACAGCAAGCACAGGCAGCAAGCACAGGCAGCACAGCAAGCACAGGCATCACAGCAAGCACAGGCAGCAAGCACAGGCAGCAAGCACAGGCAGCACAGCACAGGCAGCACAGCAAGCACAGGCAGCAAGCACAGGCAGCACAGCAAGTACAGGCAGCAAGCACAGGCAGCACAGCAAGAACAGGCAGCAAGCACAGGCATCTCAGGCAGCACAGCAAGCACAGGCAGCAAGGACAAGCACAGGCAGCAAGCACAGGCAGCGCAGCAAGCACAGGCAGCAAGCACAGGCAGCACAGCAAGCACAGGCAGCAAGCACAGGCAGCACAGCAAGCACAGGCAGCAAGCACAGGCAGCACAGCAAGCACAAGCAGCAAGCACAGGCAGCACAGCAAGCACAGGCAGCACAGCAAGCACAAGCAGCAAGCACAGGCAGCACAGCAAGCACAGGCAGCACAGCAAGCACAGGCAGCAAGCACAGGCAGCAAGCACAGGCAGCACAGCAAGCACAGGCAGCAAGCACACTCAGCACAGCAAGCACAGGCAGCACAGCAAGCACAGGCTGCAAGCACAGGCAGCACAACAAGCACAGGCGGCACAGCAAGCACAGGCAGCAAGCACAGGCAGCACAGCAAGCACAGGCAGCAAGCACACTCAGCACAGCAAGCACAGGCAGCACAGCAAACACAGGCAGCACAGCAAGCACAGGCAGCAAGCACAGGCAGCACAGCAAGCACAGGCAGCAAGCACACTCAGCACAGCAAGCACAGGCAGCACAGCAAGCACAGCAAGCACAGGCAGCACAGCAAGCACAGGCATGTTAGAAACCCGCAAAATAGCTCGACGAGATGTGTTCGTTTTTTAGCGATTCTTGGGGAAGTGCAGAGGGGTCAAGCTCCGTCCTCTTTCCAACAGGCAAAGCCTGCTCCGATCTTCGGCGAGATTCACTCTCGCATTTGTTTAAAATGCTTACTCTTACTGAGACGCAGGTCAATGCAACGGCCGCCGAGGTAAACATATTTATCCGCGACTCTCGGCGCCTCCAAAAACAGGTGACACAGCAACGCACTGTCGTGTGCCACTGTCGAATTACCGCGTGTTATGGGCGAAATCAAATGCATCGCTAACAGGCAGCACAGCAAGCACAGGCAGCTTGCACAGGCAGCATAGCAAGCACAGCAAGCACAGGCAGCAAGCACAGGCAGCACAGCAAGCACAGGCATGTTTGAAACCCGCAAAATAGCTCGACGAGATGTGTTCGTTTTAGCGATTCTGGGGGAAGTGCAGAGGGGTCAAGCTCCGTCCTCTTTCCAACAGGCAAAGCCTGCTCCGATCTTCGGCGAGATTCACTCTCGGATTTGTTAACAATGCTTACTCTTACTGAGACGCAGGTCAATGCACCGGCCGCCGAGGTAAACATATGATCCGCGACTCTCGGCGCCTCCAAAAACAGGTGACACAGCAACGCACTGTCGTGTGCCACTGTCGAATTACCGCGTGTTATGGGCGAAATCAAATGCATCGCTAACAGGTAGCACAGCAAGCACAGGCAGCAAGCACAGGCAGCAAGCACAGGCAGCACAGCAAGCACAGGCAGCACAGCAAGCACAGGCAGCAAGCACACTCAGCACAGCAAGCACAGGCAGCACAGCAAGCACAGGCAGCAAGCACAGGCAGCACAGCAAGCACAGGCAGCACAACAAGCACAGGCGGCACAGCAAGCACAGGCAGCAAGCACAGGCAGCACAGCAAGCACAGGCAGCAAACACAGGCAGCACAGCAAGCACAGGCAGCAAGCACAGGCTGCACAGCAAGCACAGGCAGCACAGCAAGCACAGGCAGCAAGCACAGGCAGCAAGCTCAGGCAGCACAGCAAGCACAGGCAGCAAGCACAGGCAGCAAGCACAGGCAGCACAGCAAGCACAGGCAGCAAGCACAGGCAGCACAGGCAGCAAGCACAGGCAGCGCAGCAAGCACAGGCAACAAGCACAGGCAGCACAGCAAGCACAGGCAGCAAGCACACTCAGCACAGCAAGCACAGGCAGCACAGCAAGCACAAACAGCAAGCACAGGCAGCACAGCACAGGCAGCGCAGCAAGCACAGGCAGCACAGCAAGCACAGGCAGCAAGCACAGGCAGCACAGCAAGAACAGGCAGCAAGCAAGCACAGGCAGCACAGCAAACACAGGCAGCACAGCAAGCACAGGCAGCAAGCACAGGCAGCGCAGCAAGCACAGGCAGCACAGGCAACAAGCATAGGCAGCAAGCACACTCAGCACAGCAAGCACACGCAGCACAGCATGCACAGCAAGCACAGGCAGCACAGCAAGCACAGGCAGCAAGCACAGGCAGCACAGCAAGCACAGGCGGCACAGCAAGCACAGGCAGCAAGCACAGGCAGCACAGCAAGCACAGGCAGCACAGGCAGCACAGCAAGCACAGGCAGCACAGGCAGCAAGCACAGGCAGCAAGCACAGGCAGCAAGCACAGGCAGCAAGCACAGGCAGCACAGGCAGCACAGCAAGCACAGGCAGCACAGGCAGCAAGCACAGGCAACACAGCAAGCACAGGCAGCAAGCACAGGCAGCACAGGCAGCACAGCAAGCACAGGCAGCACAGGCAGCAAGCACAGGCAGCACAGCAAGCACAGGCAGCACAGCAAGCACAGGCAGCAAGCACAGGCAGCAAGCACAGGCAGCACAGCAAGCACAGGCAGCAAGCACAGGCAGCACAGCAAAAACAGGCAGCAAGCACAGGCAGCACAGCAAGCACAGGCAGCAAGCACAGGCAGCAAGCACAGGCAGCAAGCACAGGCAGCAAGCACAGGCAGCACAGGCAGCACAGCAAGCACAGGCAGCACAGGCAGCAAGCACAGGCAACACAGCAAGCACAGGCAGCAAGCACAGGCAGCAAGGACAGGCAGCACAGGCAGCAAGCACCGGCAGCACAGCAAGCACAGGCAGCAAGCACACTCAGCATAGCAAGCACAGGCAGCACAGCAAGCACAGGCAGCAAGCACAGGCAGCACAGCAAGCACAGGCAGCAAGCACAGGCAGCACAGCACAGGCAGCGCAACAAGCACAGGCAGCACAGCAAGTACAGGCAGCAAGCGCAGGCAGCACAGCAAGCACAAACAGCAAGCACAGGCAGCACAGCAAGCACAAGCAGCAAGCACAGGCAGCACAGCAAGCACAGTCAGCAAGCACAGGCAGCACAGCAAGCACAGGCAGCAAGCACAGGCAGCGCAGCAAGCACAGGCAGCAAGCACACTCAGCACAGCAAGCACAGGCAGCACAGCAAGCACAGGCAGCAAGCACACTCAGCACAGCAAGCACAGGCAGCACAGCAAGCACAGGCAGCACAGCAACCACAGCAAGCACAGGCAGCAAGCACAGGCAGCAAGCTCAGGCAGCACAGCAAGCACAGGCAGCAAGCACAGGCAGCACAGCAAGCACAGGCAGCAAGCACAGGCAGCACAGCACAGGCAGCGCAGCAAGCACAGGCAGCACAGCAAGCACAGGCAGCAAGCACAGGCAGCAAGCACAGGCAGCACAGCAAGCACAGGCAGCAAGCACAGGCAGCACAGGCAGCAAGCACAGGCAGCGCAGCAAGCACAGGCAACAAGCACAGGCAGCACAGCAAGCACAGGCAGCAAGCACACTCAGCACAGCAAGCACAGGCAGCACAGCAAGCACAAACAGCAAGCACAGGCAGCACAGCACAGGCAGCGCAGCAAGCACAGGCAGCACAGCAAGCACAGGCAGCAAGCACAGGCAGCACAGCAAGAACAGGCAGCAAGCAAGCACAGGCAGCACAGCAAACACAGGCAGCACAGCAAGCACAGGCAGCAAGCACAGGCAGCGCAGCAAGCACAGGCAGCACAGGCAACAAGCACAGGCAGCAAGCACACTCAGCACAGCAAGCACACGCAGCACAGCATGCACAGCAAGCACAGGCAGCACAGCAAGCACAGGCAGCAAGCACAGGCAGCACAGCAAGCACAGGCGGCACAGCAAGCACAGGCAGCAAGCACAGGCAGCACAGCAAGCACAGGCAGCACAGGCAGCACAGCAAGCACAGGCGGCACAGGCAGCAAGCACAGGCAGCACAGCAAGCACAGGCATGTTAGAAACCCGCAAAATAGCTCGACGAGATGTGTTCGTTTTTTAGCGATTCGTGGGGAAGTGCAGTGGGGTCAAGCTCCGTCCTCTTTCCAACAGGCAAAGCCTGCTCCGATCTTCGGCGAGATTCACTCTCGCATTTGTTTAAAATGCTTACTCTTACTGAGACGCAGGTCAATGCAACGGCCGCCGAGGTAAACATATTTATCCGCGACTCTCGGCGCCTCCAAAAACAGGTGACACAGCAACGCACTGTCGTGTGCCACTGTCGAATTACCGCGTGTTATGGGCGAAATCAAATGCATCGCTAACAGGCAGCACAGCAAGCACAGGCAGGTTGCACAGGCAGCATAGCAAGCACAGCAAGCACAGGCAGCAAGCACAGGCAGCACAGCACAGGCAGCGCAGCAAGCACAGGCAGCACAGCAAGTACAGGCAGCAAGCACAGGCAGCACAGCAAGCACAGGCAGCAAGCACAGGCAGCACAGCAAGCACAAACAGCAAGCACAGGCAGCACAGCAAGCACAGGCAGCAAGCACAGGCAGCAAGCACAGGCAGCACAGGCAGCACAGCAAGCACAGGCAGCACAGGCAGCACAGGCAGCAAGCACAGGCAGCACAGCAAGCACAGGCAGCACAGGCAGCACAGCAAGCACAGGCAGCACAGGCAGCAAGCACAGGCAGCACAACAAGCAAAGGCAGCACAGGCAGCACAGCAAGCACAGGCAGCACAGGCAGCAAGCACAGGCAGCACAGCAAGCACAGGCAGCAAGCACAGGCAGCACAGCAAGAACAGGCAGCAAGCACAGGCAGCACAGCAAGCACAGGCAGCACAGCAAGCACAGGCAGCAAGCACAGGCAGCACAGCAAGCAGAGGCAGCAAGCACAGGCAGCACACGCAGCACAGGCAGCAAGCACAGGCAGCACAGCGAGCACAGGCAGCAAGCACAGGCAGCACAGCAAGCACAGGCAGCAAGCACAGGCAGCAAGCACAGGCAGCAAGCACAGGCAGCACAGCAAGCACAGGCAGCACAGGCAGCACAGGCAGCAAGCACAGGCAGCACAGCAAGCACAGGCAGCAAGCACAGGCAGCACAGGCAGCACAGGCAGCAAGCACAGGCAGCACAGCGAGCACAGGCAGCAAGCACAGGCAGCACAGCAAGCACAGGCAGCAAGCACAGGCAGCACAGCAAGCACAGGCAGCACAGGCAGCACAGCAAGCACAGGCAGCACAGGCAGCAAGCACAGGCAGCACAGCAAGCACAGGCAGCACAGCAAGCACAGGCAGCAAGCACAGGCAGCAAGCACAGGCAGCACAGCAAGCACAGGCAGCAAGCACAGGCAGCACAGCAAAAACAGGCAGCAAGCACAGGCAGCACAGCAAGCACAGGCAGCAAGCACAGGCAGCAAGCACAGGCAGCAAGCACAGGCAGCAAGCACAGGCAGCAAGCACAGGCAGCACAGGCAGCACAGCAAGCACAGGCAGCACAGGCAGCAAGCACAGGCAACACAGCAAGCACAGGCAGCAAGCACAGGCAGCACAGCAAGCACAGGCAGCAAGGACAGGCAGCACAGGCAGCAAGCACCGGCAGCACAGCAAGCACAGGCAGCAAGCACACTCAGCATAGCAAGCACAGGCAGCACAGCAAGCACAGGCAGCAAGCACAGGCAGCACAGCAAGCACAGGCAGCAAGCACAGGCAGCACAGCACAGGCAGCGCAACAAGCACAGGCAGCACAGCAAGTACAGGCAGCAAGCGCAGGCAGCACAGCAAGCACAAACAGCAAGCACAGGCAGCACAGCAAGCACAAGCAGCAAGCACAGGCAGCACAGCAAGCACAGTCAGCAAGCACAGGCAGCACAGCAAGCACAGGCAGCAAGCACAGGCAGCGCAGCAAGCACAGGCAGCAAGCACACTCAGCACAGCAAACACAGGCAGCACAGCAAGCACAGGCAGCAAGCACACTCAGCACAGCAAGCACAGGCAGCACAGCAACCACAGCAAGCACAGGCAGCAAGCACAGGCAGCAAGCTCAGGCAGCACAGCAAGCACAGGCAGCACAGGCAGCAAGCACAGGCAGCGCAGCAAGCACAGGGAGCACAGCAAGCACAGGCAACAAGCACAGGCAGCACAGCAAGCACAGGCAGCAAGCACACTCAGCACAGCAAGCACAGGCAGCACAGCAAGCACAGGCAGCAAGCACAGGCAGCATAGCAAGCAGAGGCAGCACAGAAAGCACAGGCAGCACAGCAAGCACAGGCAGCAAGCACAGGCAGCACAGCAAGCACAGGCAGCAAGCACAGGCAGCAAGCACAGGCAGCATAGGCAGCAAGCACAGGCAGCGCAGCAAGCACAGGCAGCACAGCAAGCACAGGCAGCAAGCACAGGCAGCACAGGCAGCAAGCACAGGCAGCGCAGCAAGCACAGGCAGCACAGCAAGCACAGGCAACACAGCAAGCACAGGCGGCACAGCAAGCACAGCAAGCACAGGCAGCAAGCACAGGCAGCACAGCAAGCACAGGCAGCAAGCACAGGCAGCGCAGCAAGCACAGCAAGCACAGGCAGCACAGGCAGCACAGGCAGCAAGCACAGGCAGCACAGCAAGCACAGGCAACAAGCACAGGCAGCACAGCAAGCACAGGCAGCAAGCACACTCAGCACAGCAAGCACAGGCAGCACAGCAAGCACAGGCAGCAAGCACAGGCAGCACAGCAAGCACAAACAGCAAGCACAGGCAGCACAGCAAGCACAGGCAGCAAGCACAGGCAGCACAGGCAGCACAGCAAGCACAGGCAGCACAGGCAGCACAGGCAGCAAGCACAGGCAGCACAGCAAGCACAGGCAGCACAGGCAGCACAGCAAGCACAGGCAGCACAGGCAGCAAGCACAGGCAGCAAGCACAGGCAGCACAGCAAGCACAGGCAGCAAGCACAGGCAGCACAGCAGAGGCAGCACAGGCAGCACAGCAAGCACAGGCAGCAAGCACAGGCAGCACAGCAAGAAAAGGCAGCAAGGACAGGCAGCACAGCAAGCACAGGCAGCAAGCACAGGCAGCACAGCAAGCACAGGCAGCAAGCACACTCAGCATAGCAAGCACACGCAGCACAGGCAGCACAGCAAGCACAAACAGCAAGCACAGGCAGCGCAGCACAGGCAGCGCAGGAAGCACAGGCAGCACAGCAAGCACAGGCAGCAAGCACAGGCAGCACAGCAAGAACAGGCAGCAAGCAAGCACAGGCAGCACAGCAAACACAGGCAGCACAGCAAGCACAGGCAGCACAGCAAGCACAGGCAGCAAGCACAGGCAGCGCAGCAAGCACAGGCAGCACAGGCAACAAGCACAGGCAGCACAGCAAGCACAAGCAGCAAGCACACTCAGCACAGCAAGCACAGGCAGCACAGCATGCACAGCAAGCACAGGCAGCACAGCATGCACAGCAAGCACAGGCAGCAAGCACACTCAGCACAGCAAGCACAGGCAGCACAGCAAGCACAGGCAGCAAGCACAGGCAGCAAGCTCAGGCAGCACAGCAAGCACAGGCAGCAAGCACAGGCAGCACAGCAAGCACAGGCAGCAAGCACAGGCAGCACAGGCAGCAAGCACAGGCAGCGCAGCAAGCACAGGCAGCACAGCAAGCACAGGCAACAAGCACAGGCAGCACAGCAAGCACAGGCAGCAAGCACACTCAGCACAGCAAGCACAGGCAGCACAGCAAGCACAAACAGCAAGCACAGGCAGCACAGCACAGGCAGCGCAGCAAGCACAGGCAGCACAGCAAGCACAGGCAGCAAGCACAGGCAGCACAGCAAGAACAGGCAGCAAGCAAGCACAGGCAGCACAGCAAACACAGGCAGCACAGCAAGCACAGGCAGCAAGCACAGGCAGCGCAGCAAGCACAGGCAGCACAGGCAACAAGCACAGGCAGCAAGCACACTCAGCACAGCAAGCACAAGCAGCACAGCATGCACAGCAAGCACAGGCAGCACAGCAAGCACAGGCAGCAAGCACAGGCAGCACAGCAAGCACAGGCAGCACAACAAGCACAGGCGGCACAGCAAGCACAGGCAGCAAGCACAGGCAGCACAGGCAGCACAGCAAGCACAGGCGGGACAGGCAGAAAGCACAGGCAGCACAGCAAGCACAGGCATGTTAGAAACCCGCAAAATAGCTCGACGAGATGTGTTCGTTGTTTAGCGATTCTTGGGGAAGTGCAGTGGGGTCAAGCTCCGTCCTCTTTCCAACAGGCAAAGCCTGCTCCGATCTTCGGCGAGATTCACTCTCGCATTTGTTTAAAATGCTTACTTTTACTGAGACGCAGGTCAATGCAACGGCCGCCGAGGTAAACATATTTATCCGCGACTCTCGGCGCCTCCAAAAACAGGTGACACAGCAACGCACTGTCGTGTGCCACTGTCGAATTACCGCGTGTTATGGGCGAAATCAAATGCATCGCTAACAGGCAGCACAGCAAGCACAGGCAGGTTGCACAGGCAGCATAGCAAGCACAGCAAGCACAGGCAGCAAGCACAGGCAGCACAGCACAGGCAGCGCAGCAAGCACAGGCAGCACAGCAAGTACAGGCAGCAAGCACAGGCAGCACAGCAAGCACAGGCAGCAAGCACAGGCAGCACAGCAAGCACAAACAGCAAGCACAGGCAGCACAGCAAGCACAGGCAGCAAGCACAGGCAGCAAGCACAGGCAGCACAGGCAGCACAGCCAGCACAGGCAGCACAGGCAGCACAGGCAGCAAGCACAGGCAGCACAACAAGCACAGGCAGCACAGGCAGCACAGCAAGCACAGGCAGCACAGGCAGCAAGCACAGGCAGCACAGCAAGCACAGGCAGCAAGCACAGGGAGCACAGCAAGAACAGGCAGCAAGCACAGGCAGCACAGCAAGCACAGGCAGCACAGCAAGCACAGGCAGCAAGCACAGGCAGCACAGCAAGCAGAGGCAGCAAGCACAGGCAGCACAGGCAGCACAGGCAGCAAGCACAGGCAGCACAGCGAGCACAGGCAGCAAGCACAGGCAGCACAGCAAGCACAGGCAGCAAGCACAGGCAGCAAGCACAGGCAGCAAGCACAGGCAGCACAGCAAGCACAGGCAGCACAGGCAGCACAGCAAGCACAGGCAGCAAGCACAGGCAGCACAGCAAGCACAGGCAGCAAGCACAGGCAGCACAGCAAGCACAGGCTGCAAGCACAGGCAGCAAGCACAGGCAGCAAGCACAGGCAGCACAGGCAGCACAGCAAGCACAGGCAGCAAGCACAGGCAGCAAGCACAGGCAGCACAGCAAGCACAGGCAGCAAGCACAGGCAGCACAGGCAGCACAGCAAGCACAGGCAGCACAGGCAGCAAGCACAGGCAACACAGCAAGCACAGGCAGCAAGCACAGGCAGCACAGCAAGCACAGGCAGCAAGGACAGGCAGCACAGGCAGCAAGCACAGGCAGCACAGCAAGCACAGGCAGCAAGGACAGGCAGCACAGGCAGCAAGCACCGGCAGCACAGCAAGCACAGGCAGCAAGCACACTCAGCATAGCAAGCACAGGCAGCACAGCAAGCACAGGCAGCAAGCACAGGCAGCACAGCAAGCACAGCAAGCACAGGCAGCAAGCACAGGCAGCACAGGCAGCACAGCACAGGCAGCGCAGCAAGCACAGGCAGCACAGCAAGTACAGGCAGCAAGCGCAGGCAGCACAGCAAGCACAAACAGCAAGCACAGGCAGCACAGCAAGCACAAGCAGCAAGCACAGGCAGCACAGCAAGCACAGGCAGCACAGCAGGCACAGTCAGCAAGCACAGGCAGCACAGCAAGCACAGGCAGCAAGCACAGGCAGCACAGCAAGCACAGGCAGCGCAGCAAGCACAGCAAGCACAGGCAGCACAGGCAGCACAGGCAGCAAGCACAGGCAGCGCAGCAAGCACAGGCAGCACAGCAAGCACAGGCAGCAAGCACAGACAGCACAGCAAGCACAGGCAGCACAGCAAGCACAGGCAGCAAGCACAGGCAGCACAGCAAGCACAGGCAGCAAGCACAGGCAGCACAGCAAGCACAGGCAGCAAGCACAGGCAGCATAGGCAGCAAGCACAGGCAGCGCAGCAAGCACAGGCAGCAAGCACAGGCAGCACAGCAAGCACAGGCAGCAAGCACAGGCAGCGCAGGCAGCAAGCACAGGCAGCAAGCACAGGCAGCGCAGCAAGCACAGGCAGCAAGCACACTCAGCACAGCAAGCACAGGCAGCACAGCAAGCACAGGCAGCAAGCACACTCAGCACAGCAAGCACAGGCAGCACAGCAAGCACAGGCAGCACAGCAAGCACAGGCAGCAAGCACAGACAGCACAGCAAGCACAGGCAGCACAGCAAGCACAGGCAGCAAGCACAGGCAGCACAGCAAGTACAGGCAGCAAGCACAGGCAGCAAGCACAGGCAGCAAGCACAGGCAGCGCAGCAAGAACAGGCAGCACAGCAAGCACAGGCAGCAAGCACAGGCAGCACAGCAAGCACAGGCAGCACAGCAACCACAGCAAGCACAGGCAGCAAGCACAGACAGCAAGCACAGGCAGCAACCACAGGCAGCACAGCAAGCACAGGCAGATAGCACAGGCAGCAGAGCAAGCACAGGCAACAAGCACAGGCAGCACAGCAAGCACAGGCAGCAAGCACACTCAGCACAGCAAGCACAGGCAGCACAGCAAGCACAGGCAGCAAGCACAGGCAGCATAGCAAGCAGAGGCAGCACAGAAAGCACAGGCAGCACAGCAAGCACAGGCAGCAAGCACAGGCAGCACAGCAAGCACAGGCAGCAAGCACAGGCAGCATAGGCAGCAAGCACAGGCAGCGCAGCAAGCACAGGCAGCAAGCACAGGCAGCACAGCAAGCACAGGCAGCAAGCACAGGCAGCACAGGCAGCAAGCACAGGCAGCGCAGCAAGCACAGGCAGCACAGCAAGCACAGGCAACAAGCACAGGCAGCACAGCAAGCACAGGCAGCAAGCGCACTCAGCACAGCAAGCACAGGCAGCACAGCAAGCACAGGCAGCAGAGCAAGCACAGGCAGCAAGCACAGGCAGCATAGCAAGCAGAGGCAGTACAGAAAGCACAGGCAGCACAGCAAGCACAGGCAACACAGCAAGCACAGGCGGCACAGCAAGCACAGCAAGCACAGGCAGCAAGCACAGGCAGCACAGCAAGCACAGGCAGCGCAGCAAGCACAGCAAGCACAGGCAGCACAGGCAGCACAGGCAGCAAGCACAGGCAGCGCAGCAAGCACAGGCAGCACAGCAAGCACAGGCAGCACAGCAAGCACAGGCAGCAAGCACAGGCAGCACAGCAAGCACAGGCAGCAAGCACAGGCAGCGCAGCAAGCACAGGCAGCAAGCACAGGCAGCACAGGCAGCAAGCACAGGCAGCAAGCACAGGCAGCGCAGCAAGCACAGGCAGCAAGCACACTCAGCACAGCAAGCACAGGCAGCACAGCAAGCACAGGCAGCAAGCACACTCAGCACAGCAAGCACAGGCAGCACAGCAAGCACAGGCAGCACAGCAAGCACAGGCAGCAAGCACAGACAGCACAGCAAGCACAGGCAGCACAGCAAGCACAGGCAGCAAGCACAGGCAGCACAGCAAGTACAGGCAGCAAGCACAGGCAGCAAGCACAGGCAGCAAGCACAGGCAGCGCAGCAAGAACAGGCAGCACAGCAAGCACAGGCAGCAAGCACAGGCAGCGCAGCAAGAACAGGCAGCACAGCAAGCACAGGCAGCAAGCACAGACAGCAACCACAGGCAGCAACCACAGGCAGCACAGCAAGCACAGGCAGATAGCACAGGCAGCAGAGCAAGCACAGGCAGCTTGCACAGGCAGCAGAGCAAGCACAGCAAGCACAGGCAGCAAGCACAGGCAGCGCAGCAGGCACAGGCAGCACAGCAAGCACAGGCAGCAAGAACAGGCAGCACAGGCAGCAAGCACAGGCAGCAACCACAGGCAGCACAGCAAGCACAGGCAGATAGCACAGGCAGCACAGCAAGCACAGGCAGCACAGGCAGCACAGCAAGCACAGGCAGCACAGGCAGAAAGCACAGGCAGCACAGCAAGCACAGGCATCACAGCAAGCACAGGCAGCAAGCACAGGCAGCAAGCACAGGCAGCACAGCACAGGCAGCACAGGCAGCACAGCAGCACAAGCAGGAAGCACAGGCAGCACAGCAAGCACAGGCAGCAAGCACAGACAGCACAGCAAGCACAGGCAGCAAGCACAGGCAGCACAGCAAGCACAGGCAGCACAGCAAGCACAAGCAGCAAGCACAGGCAGCACAGCAAGCACAGGCAGCAAGCACAGGCAGCAAGCACAGGCAGCACAGCAAGCACAGGCATGTTTGAAACCCGCAAAATAGCTCGACGAGATGTGTTCGTTTTAGCGATTCTGGGGGAAGTGCAGAGGGGTCAAGCTCCGTCCTCTTTCCAACAGGCAAAGCCTGCTCCGATCTTCGGCGAGGTTCACTCTCGCATTTGTTAACAATGCTTACTCTTCCTGAGACGCAGGTCAATGCACCGGCCGCCGAGGTAAACATATGATCCGCGACTCTCGGCGCCTCCAAAAACAGGTGACACAGCAACGCACTGTCGTGTGCCACTGTCGAATTACCGCGTGTTATGGGCGAAATCAAATGCATCGCTAACAGGTAGCACAGCAAGCACAGGCAGCAAGCACAGGCAGCAAGCACAGGCAGCACAGCAAGCACAGGCAGCACAGCAAGCACAGGCAGCAAGCACACTCAGCACAGCAAGCACAGGCAGCACAGGCAGCACAGCAAGCACAGGCAGCACAGGCAGCAAGCACAGGCAGCACAGCAAGCACAGGCAGCACAGCAAGCACAGGCAGCAAGCACACTCAGCATAGCAAGCACAGGCAGCAAGCACAGGCAGCAAGCACAGGCAGCAAGCACAGGCAGCACAGCAAGCACAGGCAGCAAAGCAGAGGCAGCACAGGCAGCACAGCAAGCACAGGCAGCAAGCACAGGCAGCACAGCAAGTACAGGCAGCAAGGACAGGCAGCACAGCAAGCACAGGCAGCAAGCACAGGCAGCACAGCAAGCACAGGCAGCAAGCACACTCAGCATAGCAAGCACAGGCAGCACAGCAAGCACAGGCAGCACAGCAAGCACAAATAGCAAGCACAGGCAGCACAGCACAGGCAGCGCAGGAAGCACAGGCAGCACAGCAAGCACAGGCAGCAAGCACAGGCAGCACAGCAAGAACAGGCAGCAAGCAAGCACAGGCAGCACAGCAAACACAGGCAGCACAGCAAGCACAGGCAGCACAGCAAGCACAGGCAGCAAGCACAGGCAGCGCAGCAAGCACAGGCAGCACAGGCAACAAGCACAGGCAGCACAGCAAGCACAGGCAGCAAGCACACTCAGCACAGCAAGCACAGGCAGCACAGCATGCACAGCAAGCACAGGCAGCAAGCACACTCAGCACAGCAAGCACAGGCAGCACAGCAAGCACAGGCAGCACAGCAAGCACAGGCAGCAAGCACAGGCAGCAAGCTCAGGCAGCACAGCAAGCACAGGCAGCAAGCACAGGCAGCACAGCAAGCACAGGCAGCAAGCACAGGCAGCACAGGCAGCAAGCACAGGCAGCGCAGCAAGCACAGGCAGCACAGCAAGCACAGGCAACAAGCACAGGCAGCACAGCAAGCACAGGCAGCACAGGCAGCACAGGCAGCACAGCAGCACAGGCAGCAAGCACAGGCAGCACAGCAAGCACAGGCAGCAAGCACAGGCAGCACAGGCAGCACAGCACAGGCAGCACACCAAGCACAGGCAGCACAGCACAGGCAGCACAGCAAGCACAGGCAGCACAGCAAGCACAGGCAGCAAGCACAGGCAGCACAAGCAGCAAGGACAAGCACAGGCAGCAAGCACAGGCAGCAAGCACAGGCAGCACAGCAAGCACAGGCAGCAAGCACACTCAGCACAGCAAGCACAGGCAGCACAGCAAGCACACGCAGCAAGCACAGGCAGCACAGCAAGCACAGCAAGCACGGGCAGTACAGCAAGCACAGGCAGCACAGCAACCACAGCAAGCACAGGCAGCAAGCACAGGCAGCACAGCAAGCACAGGCAGCACAGGCAGCACAGCAAGCACAGGCAGCAAGCACAGGCAGCACAGCAAGCACAGGCAGCAAGCACAGGCAGCACAGCAAGCACAGGCTGCAAGCACAGGCAGCAAGCACAGGCAGCAAGCACAGGCAGCACAGGCAGCACAGCAAGCACAGGCAGCACAGCAAGCACAGGCAGCAAGCACAGGCAGCAAGCACAGGCAGCACAGCAAGCACAGGCAGCAAGCACAGGCAGCACAGGCAGCACAGCAAGCACAGGCAGCACAGGCAGCAAGCACAGGCAACACAGCAAGCACAGGCAGCAAGCACAGGCAGCACAGCAAGCACAGGCAGCAAGGACAGGCAGCACAGGCAGCAAGCACAGGCAGCACAGCAAGCACAGGCAGCAAGGACAGGCAGCACAGGCAGCAAGCACCGGCAGCACAGCAAGCACAGGCAGCAAGCACACTCAGCATAGCAAGCACAGGCAGCACAGCAAGCACAGGCAGCAAGCACAGGCAGCACAGCAAGCACAGCAAGCACAGGCAGCAAGCACAGGCAGCACAGGCAGCACAGCACAGGCAGCGCAGCAAGCACAGGCAGCACAGCAAGTACAGGCAGCAAGCGCAGGCAGCACAGCAAGCACAAACAGCAAGCACAGGCAGCACAGCAAGCACAAGCAGCAAGCACAGGCAGCACAGCAAGCACAGGCAGCACAGCAGGCACAGTCAGCAAGCACAGGCAGCACAGCAAGCACAGGCAGCAAGCACAGGCAGCACAGCAAGCACAGGCAGCGCAGCAAGCACAGCAAGCACAGGCAGCACAGGCAGCACAGGCAGCAAGCACAGGCAGCGCAGCAAGCACAGGCAGCACAGCAAGCACAGGCAGCAAGCACAGACAGCACAGCAAGCACAGGCAGCACAGCAAGCACAGGCAGCAAGCACAGGCAGCACAGCAAGCACAGGCAGCAAGCACAGGCAGCACAGCAAGCACAGGCAGCAAGCACAGGCAGCATAGGCAGCAAGCACAGGCAGCGCAGCAAGCACAGGCAGCAAGCACAGGCAGCACAGCAAGCACAGGCAGCAAGCACAGGCAGCGCAGGCAGCAAGCACAGGCAGCACAGCAAGCACAGTCAGCAAGCACAGGCAGCACAGCAAGCACAGGCAGCAAGCACAGGCAGCGCAGCAAGCACAGGCAGCAAGCACACTCAGCACAGCAAGCACAGGCAGCACAGCAAGCACAGGCAGCAAGCACACTCAGCACAGCAAGCACAGGCAGCACAGCAACCACAGCAAGCACAGGCAGCAAGCACAGACAGCAAGCACAGGCAGCAACCACAGGCAGCACAGCAAGCACAGGCAGATAGCACAGGCAGCAGAGCAAGCACAGGCAACGAGCACAGGCAGCACAGCAAGCACAGGCAGCAAGCACACTCAGCACAGCAAGCACAGGCAGCACAGCAAGCACAGGCAGCAAGCACAGGCAGCATAGCAAGCAGAGGCAGCACAGAAAGCACAGGCAGCACAGCAAGCACAGGCAGCAAGCACAGGCAGCACAGCAAGCACAGGCAGCAAGCACAGGCAGCATAGGCAGCAAGCACAGGCAGCGCAGCAAGCACAGGCAGCAAGCACAGGCAGCACAGCAAGCACAGGCAGCAAGCACAGGCAGCACAGGCAGCAAGCACAGGCAGCGCAGCAAGCACAGGCAGCACAGCAAGCACAGGCAACAAGCACAGGCAGCACAGCAAGCACAGGCAGCAAGCGCACTCAGCACAGCAAGCACAGGCAGCACAGCAAGCACAGGCAGCAGAGCAAGCACAGGCAGCAAGCACAGGCAGCATAGCAAGCAGAGGCAGTACAGAAAGCACAGGCAGCACAGCAAGCACAGGCAACACAGCAAGCACAGGCGGCACAGCAAGCACAGCAAGCACAGGCAGCAAGCACAGGCAGCACAGCAAGCACAGGCAGCGCAGCAAGCACAGCAAGCACAGGCAGCACAGGCAGCACAGGCAGCAAGCACAGGCAGCGCAGCAAGCACAGGCAGCACAGCAAGCACAGGCAGCACAGCAAGCACAGGCAGCAAGCACAGGCAGCACAGCAAGCACAGGCAGCAAGCACAGGCAGCGCAGCAAGCACAGGCAGCAAGCACAGGCAGCACAGGCAGCAAGCACAGGCAGCAAGCACAGGCAGCGCAGCAAGCACAGGCAGCAAGCACACTCAGCACAGCAAGCACAGGCAGCACAGCAAGCACAGGCAGCAAGCACACTCAGCACAGCAAGCACAGGCAGCACAGCAAGCACAGGCAGCAAGCACAGACAGCACAGCAAGCACAGGCAGCACAGCAAGCACAGGCAGCAAGCACAGGCAGCACAGCAAGTACAGGCAGCAAGCACAGGCAGCAAGCACAGGCAGCAAGCACAGGCAGCGCAGCAAGAACAGGCAGCACAGCAAGCACAGGCAGCAAGCACAGGCAGCGCAGCAAGAACAGGCAGCACAGCAAGCACAGGCAGCAAGCACAGACAGCAACCACAGGCAGCAACCACAGGCAGCACAGCAAGCACAGGCAGATAGCACAGGCAGCAGAGCAAGCACAGGCAGCTTGCACAGGCAGCAGAGCAAGCACAGCAAGCACAGGCAGCAAGCACAGGCAGCGCAGCAGGCACAGGCAGCACAGCAAGCACAGGCAGCAAGCACAGACAGCACAGGCAGCAAGCACAGGCAGCAACCACAGGCAGCACAGCAAGCACAGGCAGATAGCACAGGCAGCACAGCAAGCACAGGCAGCTTGCACAGGCAGCATAGCAAGCACAGCAAGCACAGGGAGCAAGCACAGGCAGCACAGCACAGGCAGCGCAGCAAGCACAGGCAGCACAGCAAGCACAGGCAGCAAGCACAGGCAGCACAGCAAGAACAGGCAGCAAGCAAGCACAGGCAGCACAGCAAACACAGGCAGCACAGCAAGCACAGGCAGCAAGCACAGGCAGCGCAGCAAGCACAGGCAGCACAGGCAACAAGCACAGGCAGCAAGCACACTCAGCACAGCAAGCACAAGCAGCACAGCATGCACAGCAAGCACAGGCAGCACAGCAAGCACAGGCAGCAAGCACAGGCAGCACAGCAAGCACAGGCAGCACAACAAGCACAGGCGGCACAGCAAGCACAGGCAGCAAGCACAGGCAGCACAGGCAGCACAGCAAGCACAGGCGGGACAGGCAGAAAGCACAGGCAGCACAGCAAGCACAGGCATGTTAGAAACCCGCAAAATAGCTCGACGAGATGTGTTCGTTGTTTAGCGATTCTTGGGGAAGTGCAGTGGGGTCAAGCTCCGTCCTCTTTCCAACAGGCAAAGCCTGCTCCGATCTTCGGCGAGATTCACTCTCGCATTTGTTTAAAATGCTTACTTTTACTGAGACGCAGGTCAATGCAACGGCCGCCGAGGTAAACATATTTATCCGCGACTCTCGGCGCCTCCAAAAACAGGTGACACAGCAACGCACTGTCGTGTGCCACTGTCGAATTACCGCGTGTTATGGGCGAAATCAAATGCATCGCTAACAGGCAGCACAGCAAGCACAGGCAGGTTGCACAGGCAGCATAGCAAGCACAGCAAGCACAGGCAGCAAGCACAGGCAGCACAGCACAGGCAGCGCAGCAAGCACAGGCAGCACAGCAAGTACAGGCAGCAAGCACAGGCAGCACAGCAAGCACAGGCAGCAAGCACAGGCAGCACAGCAAGCACAAACAGCAAGCACAGGCAGCACAGCAAGCACAGGCAGCAAGCACAGGCAGCAAGCACAGGCAGCACAGGCAGCACAGCCAGCACAGGCAGCACAGGCAGCACAGGCAGCAAGCACAGGCAGCACAACAAGCACAGGCAGCACAGGCAGCACAGCAAGCACAGGCAGCACAGGCAGCAAGCACAGGCAGCACAGCAAGCACAGGCAGCAAGCACAGGGAGCACAGCAAGAACAGGCAGCAAGCACAGGCAGCACAGCAAGCACAGGCAGCACAGCAAGCACAGGCAGCAAGCACAGGCAGCACAGCAAGCAGAGGCAGCAAGCACAGGCAGCACAGGCAGCACAGGCAGCAAGCACAGGCAGCACAGCGAGCACAGGCAGCAAGCACAGGCAGCACAGCAAGCACAGGCAGCAAGCACAGGCAGCACAGCAAGCACAGGCAGCAAGGACAGGCAGCACAGGCAGCAAGCACAGGCAGCACAGCAAGCACAGGCAGCAAGGACAGGCAGCACAGGCAGCAAGCACCGGCAGCACAGCAAGCACAGGCAGCAAGCACAGGCAGCACAGCAAGCACAGGCAGCAAGGACAGGCAGCACAGGCAGCAAGCACAGGCAGCACAGCAAGCACAGGCAGCAAGGACAGGCAGCACAGGCAGCAAGCACCGGCAGCACAGCAAGCACAGGCAGCAAGCACAGGCAGCACAGCAAGCACAGGCTGCAAGCACAGGCAGCAAGCACAGGCAGCAAGCACAGGCAGCACAGGCAGCACAGCAAGCACAGGCAGCAAGCACAGGCAGCAAGCACAGGCAGCACAGCAAGCACAGGCAGCAAGCACAGGCAGCACAGCAAGCACAGGCTGCAAGCACAGGCAGCAAGCACAGGCAGCAAGCACAGGCAGCACAGGCAGCACAGCAAGCACAGGCAGCAAGCACAGGCAGCAAGCACAGGCAGCACAGCAAGCACAGGCAGCAAGCACAGGCAGCACAGGCAGCACAGCAAGCACAGGCAGCACAGGCAGCAAGCACAGGCAACACAGCAAGCACAGGCAGCAAGCACAGGCAGCACAGCAAGCACAGGCAGCAAGGACAGGCAGCACAGGCAGCAAGCACAGGCAGCACAGCAAGCACAGGCAGCAAGGACAGGCAGCACAGGCAGCAAGCACCGGCAGCACAGCAAGCACAGGCAGCAAGCACACTCAGCATAGCAAGCACAGGCAGCACAGCAAGCACAGGCAGCAAGCACAGGCAGCACAGCAAGCACAGCAAGCACAGGCAGCAAGCACAGGCAGCACAGGCAGCACAGCACAGGCAGCGCAGCAAGCACAGGCAGCACAGCAAGTACAGGCAGCAAGCGCAGGCAGCACAGCAAGCACAAACAGCAAGCACAGGCAGCACAGCAAGCACAAGCAGCAAGCACAGGCAGCACAGCAAGCACAGGCAGCACAGCAGGCACAGTCAGCAAGCACAGGCAGCACAGCAAGCACAGGCAGCAAGCACAGGCAGCACAGCAAGCACAGGCAGCGCAGCAAGCACAGCAAGCACAGGCAGCACAGGCAGCACAGGCAGCAAGCACAGGCAGCGCAGCAAGCACAGGCAGCACAGCAAGCACAGGCAGCACAGGCAGCACAGCAAGCACAGGCAGCAAGCACAGGCAGCACAGCAAGCACAGGCAGCAAGCACAGGCAGCACAGCAAGCACAGGCAGCAAGCACAGGCAGCATAGGCAGCAAGCACAGGCAGCGCAGCAAGCACAGGCAGCAAGCACAGGCAGCACAGCAAGCACAGGCAGCAAGCACAGGCAGCGCAGGCAGCAAGCACAGGCAGCACAGCAAGCACAGGCAGCACAGCAAGCACAGTCAGCAAGCACAGGCAGCACAGCAAGCACAGGCAGCAAGCACAGGCAGCGCAGCAAGCACAGGCAGCAAGCACACTCAGCACAGCAAGCACAGGCAGCACAGCAAGCACAGGCAGCAAGCACACTCAGCACAGCAAGCACAGGCAGCACAGCAAGCACAGGCAGCACAGCAACCACAGCAAGCACAGGCAGCAAGCACAGACAGCAAGCACAGGCAGCAACCACAGGCAGCACAGCAAGCACAGGCAGATAGCACAGGCAGCAGAGCAAGCACAGGCAACAAGCACAGGCAGCACAGCAAGCACAGGCAGCAAGCACACTCAGCACAGCAAGCACAGGCAGCACAGCAAGCACAGGCAGCAAGCACAGGCAGCATAGCAAGCAGAGGCAGCACAGAAAGCACAGGCAGCACAGCAAGCACAGGCAGCAAGCACAGGCAGCACAGCAAGCACAGGCAGCAAGCACAGGCAGCATAGGCAGCAAGCACAGGCAGCGCAGCAAGCACAGGCAGCAAGCACAGGCAGCACAGCAAGCACAGGCAGCAAGCACAGGCAGCACAGGCAGCAAGCACAGGCAGCGCAGCAAGCACAGGCAGCACAGCAAGCACAGGCAACAAGCACAGGCAGCACAGCAAGCACAGGCAGCAAGCGCACTCAGCACAGCAAGCACAGGCAGCACAGCAAGCACAGGCAGCAGAGCAAGCACAGGCAGCAAGCACAGGCAGCATAGCAAGCAGAGGCAGTACAGAAAGCACAGGCAGCACAGCAAGCACAGGCAACACAGCAAGCACAGGCGGCACAGCAAGCACAGGCAGCAAGCACAGGCAGCACAGCAAGCACAGGCAGCGCAGCAAGCACAGCAAGCACAGGCAGCACAGGCAGCACAGGCAGCAAGCACAGGCAGCGCAGCAAGCACAGGCAGCACAGCAAGCACAGGCAGCACAGCAAGCACAGGCAGCAAGCACAGGCAGCACAGCAAGCACAGGCAGCAAGCACAGGCAGCGCAGCAAGCACAGGCAGCAAGCACAGGCAGCACAGGCAGCAAGCACAGGCAGCAAGCACAGGCAGCGCAGCAAGCACAGGCAGCAAGCACACTCAGCACAGCAAGCACAGGCAGCACAGCAAGCACAGGCAGCAAGCACACTCAGCACAGCAAGCACAGGCAGCACAGCAAGCACAGGCAGCACAGCAAGCACAGGCAGCAAGCACAGACAGCACAGCAAGCACAGGCAGCACAGCAAGCACAGGCAGCAAGCACAGGCAGCACAGCAAGTACAGGCAGCAAGCACAGGCAGCAAGCACAGGCAGCAAGCACAGGCAGCGCAGCAAGAACAGGCAGCACAGCAAGCACAGGCAGCAAGCACAGGCAGCGCAGCAAGAACAGGCAGCACAGCAAGCACAGGCAGCAAGCACAGACAGCAACCACAGGCAGCAACCACAGGCAGCACAGCAAGCACAGGCAGATAGCACAGGCAGCAGAGCAAGCACAGGCAGCTTGCACAGGCAGCAGAGCAAGCACAGCAAGCACAGGCAGCAAGCACAGGCAGCGCAGCAGGCACAGGCAGCACAGCAAGCACAGGCAGCAAGAACAGGCAGCACAGGCAGCAAGCACAGGCAGCAACCACAGGCAGCACAGCAAGCACAGGCAGCGCAGCAAGCACAGCAAGCACAGGCAGCACAGGCAGCACAGGCAGCAAGCACAGGCAGCGCAGCAAGCACAGGCAGCACAGCAAGCACAGGCAGCAAGCACAGACAGCACAGCAAGCACAGGCAGCACAGCAAGCACAGGCAGCAAGCACAGGCAGCACAGCAAGCACAGGCAGCAAGCACAGGCAGCACAGCAAGCACAGGCAGCAAGCACAGGCAGCATAGGCAGCAAGCACAGGCAGCGCAGCAAGCACAGGCAGCAAGCACAGGCAGCACAGCAAGCACAGGCAGCAAGCACAGGCAGCGCAGGCAGCAAGCACAGGCAGCACAGCAAGCACAGGCAGCACAGCAAGCACAGGCAGCAAGCACAGGCAGCACAGCAAGCACAGGCAGCACAGCAAGCACAAGCAGCAAGCACAGGCAGCACAGCAAGCACAGGCAGCAAGCACAGGCAGCAAGCACAGGCAGCACAGCAAGCACAGGCATGTTTGAAACCCGCAAAATAGCTCGACGAGATGTGTTCGTTTTAGCGATTCTGGGGGAAGTGCAGAGGGGTCAAGCTCCGTCCTCTTTCCAACAGGCAAAGCCTGCTCCGATCTTCGGCGAGATTCACTCTCGCATTTGTTAACAATGCTTACTCTTCCTGAGACGCAGGTCAATGCACCGGCCGCCGAGGTAAACATATGATCCGCGACTCTCGGCGCCTCCAAAAACAGGTGACACAGCAACGCACTGTCGTGTGCCACTGTCGAATTACCGCGTGTTATGGGCGAAATCAAATGCATCGCTAACAGGTAGCACAGCAAGCACAGGCAGCAAGCACAGGCAGCAAGCACAGGCAGCACAGCAAGCACAGGCAGCAAGCACACTCAGCACAGCAAGCACAGGCAGCACAGGCAGCACAGCAAGCACAGGCAGCACAGGCAGCAAGCACAGGCAGCACAGCAAGCACAGGCAGCAAGCACAGGCAGCACAGCAAGCACAGGCAGCAAGCACACTCAGCATAGCAAGCACAGGCAGCAAGCACAGGCAGCAAGCACAGGCAGCAAGCACAGGCAGCACAGCAAGCACAGGCAGCAAAGCAGAGGCAGCACAGGCAGCACAGCAAGCACAGGCAGCAAGCACAGGCAGCACAGCAAGTACAGGCAGCAAGGACAGGCAGCACAGCAAGCACAGGCAGCAAGCACAGGCAGCACAGCAAGCACAGGCAGCAAGCACACTCAGCATAGCAAGCACAGGCAGCACAGCAAGCACAGGCAGCACAGCAAGCACAAATAGCAAGCACAGGCAGCACAGCACAGGCAGCGCAGGAAGCACAGGCAGCACAGCAAGCACAGGCAGCAAGCACAGGCAGCACAGCAAGAACAGGCAGCAAGCAAGCACAGGCAGCACAGCAAACACAGGCAGCACAGCAAGCACAGGCAGCACAGCAAGCACAGGCAGCAAGCACAGGCAGCGCAGCAAGCACAGGCAGCACAGGCAACAAGCACAGGCAGCACAGCAAGCACAGGCAGCAAGCACACTCAGCACAGCAAGCACAGGCAGCACAGCATGCACAGCAAGCACAGGCAGCAAGCACACTCAGCACAGCAAGCACAGGCAGCACAGCAAGCACAGGCAGCACAGCAAGCACAGGCAGCAAGCACAGGCAGCAAGCTCAGGCAGCACAGCAAGCACAGGCAGCAAGCACAGGCAGCACAGCAAGCACAGGCAGCAAGCACAGGCAGCACAGGCAGCAAGCACAGGCAGCGCAGCAAGCACAGGCAGCACAGCAAGCACAGGCAACAAGCACAGGCAGCACAGCAAGCACAGGCAGCACAGGCAGCACAGGCAGCACAGCAGCACAGGCAGCAAGCACAGGCAGCACAGCAAGCACAGGCAGCAAGCACAGGCAGCACAGGCAGCACAGCACAGGCAGCACACCAAGCACAGGCAGCACAGCACAGGCAGCACAGCAAGCACAGGCAGCACAGCAAGCACAGGCAGCAAGCACAGGCAGCACAGGCAGCAAGGACAAGCACAGGCAGCAAGCACAGGCAGCAAGCACAGGCAGCACAGCAAGCACAGGCAGCAAGCACACTCAGCACAGCAAGCACAGGCAGCACAGCAAGCACACGCAGCAAGCACAGGCAGCACAGCAAGCACAGCAAGCACGGGCAGTACAGCAAGCACAGGCAGCACAGCAACCACAGCAAGCACAGGCAGCAAGCACAGGCAGCACAGCAAGCACAGGCAGCACAGGCAGCACAGCAAGCACAGGCAGCAAGCACAGGCAGCACAGCAAGCACAGGCAGCAAGCACAGGCAGCACAGCAAGCACAGGCTGCAAGCACAGGCAGCAAGCACAGGCAGCAAGCACAGGCAGCACAGGCAGCACAGCAAGCACAGGCAGCACAGCAAGCACAGGCAGCAAGCACAGGCAGCAAGCACAGGCAGCACAGCAAGCACAGGCAGCAAGCACAGGCAGCACAGGCAGCACAGCAAGCACAGGCAGCACAGGCAGCAAGCACAGGCAACACAGCAAGCACAGGCAGCAAGCACAGGCAGCACAGCAAGCACAGGCAGCAAGGACAGGCAGCACAGGCAGCAAGCACAGGCAGCACAGCAAGCACAGGCAGCAAGGACAGGCAGCACAGGCAGCAAGCACCGGCAGCACAGCAAGCACAGGCAGCAAGCACACTCAGCATAGCAAGCACAGGCAGCACAGCAAGCACAGGCAGCAAGCACAGGCAGCACAGCAAGCACAGCAAGCACAGGCAGCAAGCACAGGCAGCGCAGCAAGCACAGGCAGCACAGCAAGTACAGGCAGCAAGCGCAGGCAGCACAGCAAGCACAAACAGCAAGCACAGGCAGCACAGCAAGCACAAGCAGCAAGCACAGGCAGCACAGCAAGCACAGGCAGCACAGCAGGCACAGTCAGCAAGCACAGGCAGCACAGCAAGCACAGGCAGCAAGCACAGGCAGCACAGCAAGCACAGGCAGCGCAGCAAGCACAGCAAGCACAGGCAGCACAGGCAGCACAGGCAGCAAGCACAGGCAGCGCAGCAAGCACAGGCAGCACAGCAAGCACAGGCAGCAAGCACAGACAGCACAGCAAGCACAGGCAGCACAGCAAGCACAGGCAGCAAGCACAGGCAGCACAGCAAGCACAGGCAGCAAGCACAGGCAGCACAGCAAGCACAGGCAGCAAGCACAGGCGGCATAGGCAGCAAGCACAGGCAGCGCAGCAAGCACAGGCAGCAAGCACAGGCAGCACAGCAAGCACAGGCAGCAAGCACAGGCAGCGCAGGCAGCAAGCACAGGCAGCACAGCAAGCACAGTCAGCAAGCACAGGCAGCACAGCAAGCACAGGCAGCAAGCACAGGCAGCGCAGCAAGCACAGGCAGCAAGCACACTCAGCACAGCAAGCACAGGCAGCACAGCAAGCACAGGCAGCAAGCACACTCAGCACAGCAAGCACAGGCAGCACAGCAACCACAGCAAGCACAGGCAGCAAGCACAGACAGCAAGCACAGGCAGCAACCACAGGCAGCACAGCAAGCACAGGCAGATAGCACAGGCAGCAGAGCAAGCACAGGCAACAAGCACAGGCAGCACAGCAAGCACAGGCAGCAAGCACACTCAGCACAGCAAGCACAGGCAGCACAGCAAGCACAGGCAGCAAGCACAGGCAGCATAGCAAGCAGAGGCAGCACAGAAAGCACAGGCAGCACAGCAAGCACAGGCAGCAAGCACAGGCAGCACAGCAAGCACAGGCAGCAAGCACAGGCAGCATAGGCAGCAAGCACAGGCAGCGCAGCAAGCACAGGCAGCAAGCACAGGCAGCACAGCAAGCACAGGCAGCAAGCACAGGCAGCACAGGCAGCAAGCACAGGCAGCGCAGCAAGCACAGGCAGCACAGCAAGCACAGGCAACAAGCACAGGCAGCACAGCAAGCACAGGCAGCAAGCGCACTCAGCACAGCAAGCACAGGCAGCACAGCAAGCACAGGCAGCAGAGCAAGCACAGGCAGCAAGCACAGGCAGCATAGCAAGCAGAGGCAGTACAGAAAGCACAGGCAGCACAGCAAGCACAGGCAACACAGCAAGCACAGGCGGCACAGCAAGCACAGCAAGCACAGGCAGCAAGCACAGGCAGCACAGCAAGCACAGGCAGCGCAGCAAGCACAGCAAGCACAGGCAGCACAGGCAGCACAGGCAGCAAGCACAGGCAGCGCAGCAAGCACAGGCAGCACAGCAAGCACAGGCAGCACAGCAAGCACAGGCAACAAGCACAGGCAGCACAGCAAGCACAGGCAGCACAGCAAGCACAGGCAGCAAGCACAGGCAGCACAGGCAGCAAGCACAGGCAGCGCAGCAAGCACAGGCAGCACAGCAAGCACAGGCAACAAGCACAGGCAGCACAGCAAGCACAGGCAGCACAGGCAGCACAGGCAGCACAGCAGCACAGGCAGCAAGCACAGGCAGCACAGCAAGCACAGGCAGCAAGCACAGGCAGCACAGGCAGCACAGCACAGGCAGCACACCAAGCACAGGCAGCACAGCACAGGCAGCACAGCAAGCACAGGCAGCACAGCAAGCACAGGCAGCAAGCACAGGCAGCACAGGCAGCAAGGACAAGCACAGGCAGCAAGCACAGGCAGCAAGCACAGGCAGCACAGCAAGCACAGGCAGCAAGCACACTCAGCAAGCACAGGCAGCACAGGCAGCACAGCAAGCACAGGCAGCACAGCAAGCACAGGCAGCAAGCACAGGCAGCAAGCACAGGCAGCACAGCAAGCACAGGCAGCAAGCACAGGCAGCACAGGCAGCACAGCAAGCACAGGCAGCACAGGCAGCAAGCACAGGCAACACAGCAAGCACAGGCAGCAAGCACAGGCAGCACAGCAAGCACAGGCAGCAAGGACAGGCAGCACAGGCAGCAAGCACAGGCAGCACAGCAAGCACAGGCAGCAAGGACAGGCAGCACAGGCAGCAAGCACCGGCAGCACAGCAAGCACAGGCAGCAAGCACACTCAGCATAGCAAGCACAGGCAGCACAGCAAGCACAGGCAGCAAGCACAGGCAGCACAGCAAGCACAGGCAGCAAGCACAGGCAGCACAGGCAGCACAGCACAGGCAGCGCAGCAAGCACAGGCAGCACAGCAAGTACAGGCAGCAAGCGCAGGCAGCACAGCAAGCACAAACAGCAAGCACAGGCAGCACAGCAAGCACAAGCAGCAAGCACAGGCAGCACAGCAAGCACAGGCAGCACAGCAGGCACAGTCAGCAAGCACAGGCAGCACAGCAAGCACAGGCAGCAAGCACAGGCAGCACAGCAAGCACAGGCAGCGCAGCAAGCACAGCAAGCACAGGCAGCACAGGCAGCACAGGCAGCAAGCACAGGCAGCGCAGCAAGCACAGGCAGCACAGCAAGCACAGGCAGCAAGCACAGACAGCACAGCAAGCACAGGCAGCACAGCAAGCACAGGCAGCAAGCACAGGCAGCACAGCAAGCACAGGCAGCAAGCACAGGCAGCACAGCAAGCACAGGCAGCAAGCACAGGCAGCATAGGCAGCAAGCACAGGCAGCGCAGCAAGCACAGGCAGCAAGCACAGGCAGCACAGCAAGCACAGGCAGCAAGCACAGGCAGCGCAGGCAGCAAGCACAGGCAGCACAGCAAGCACAGTCAGCAAGCACAGGCAGCACAGCAAGCACAGGCAGCAAGCACAGGCAGCGCAGCAAGCACAGGCAGCAAGCACACTCAGCACAGCAAGCACAGGCAGCACAGCAAGCACAGGCAGCAAGCACACTCAGCACAGCAAGCACAGGCAGCACAGCAACCACAGCAAGCACAGGCAGCAAGCACAGACAGCAAGCACAGGCAGCAACCACAGGCAGCACAGCAAGCACAGGCAGATAGCACAGGCAGCAGAGCAAGCACAGGCAACAAGCACAGGCAGCACAGCAAGCACAGGCAGCAAGCACACTCAGCACAGCAAGCACAGGCAGCACAGCAAGCACAGGCAGCAAGCACAGGCAGCATAGCAAGCAGAGGCAGCACAGAAAGCACAGGCAGCACAGCAAGCACAGGCAGCAAGCACAGGCAGCACAGCAAGCACAGGCAGCAAGCACAGGCAGCATAGGCAGCAAGCACAGGCAGCGCAGCAAGCACAGGCAGCAAGCACAGGCAGCACAGCAAGCACAGGCAGCAAGCACAGGCAGCACAGGCAGCAAGCACAGGCAGCGCAGCAAGCACAGGCAGCACAGCAAGCACAGGCAACAAGCACAGGCAGCACAGCAAGCACAGGCAGCAAGCGCACTCAGCACAGCAAGCACAGGCAGCACAGCAAGCACAGGCAGCAGAGCAAGCACAGGCAGCAAGCACAGGCAGCATAGCAAGCAGAGGCAGTACAGAAAGCACAGGCAGCACAGCAAGCACAGGCAACACAGCAAGCACAGGCGGCACAGCAAGCACAGCAAGCACAGGCAGCAAGCACAGGCAGCACAGCAAGCACAGGCAGCGCAGCAAGCACAGCAAGCACAGGCAGCACAGGCAGCACAGGCAGCAAGCACAGGCAGCGCAGCAAGCACAGGCAGCACAGCAAGCACAGGCAGCACAGCAAGCACAGGCAGCAAGCACAGGCAGCACAGCAAGCACAGGCAGCAAGCACAGGCAGCGCAGCAAGCACAGGCAGCAAGCACAGGCAGCACAGGCAGCAAGCACAGGCAGCAAGCACAGGCAGCGCAGCAAGCACAGGCAGCAAGCACACTCAGCACAGCAAGCACAGGCAGCACAGCAAGCACAGGCAGCAAGCACACTCAGCACAGCAAGCACAGGCAGCAAGCACAGGCAGCACAGGCAGCAAGCACAGGCAGCGCAGCAAGCACAGGCAGCACAGCAAGCACAGGCAACAAGCACAGGCAGCACAGCAAGCACAGGCAGCACAGGCAGCACAGGCAGCACAGCAGCACAGGCAGCAAGCACAGGCAGCACAGCAAGCACAGGCAGCAAGCACAGGCAGCACAGGCAGCACAGCACAGGCAGCACACCAAGCACAGGCAGCACAGCACAGGCAGCACAGCAAGCACAGGCAGCACAGCAAGCACAGGCAGCAAGCACAGGCAGCATAGCAAGCACACTCAGCACAGCAAGCACAGGCAGCACAGCAAGCACACGCAGCAAGCACAGGCAGCACAGCAAGCACAGCAAGCACGGGCAGTACAGCAAGCACAGGCAGCACAGCAACCACAGCAAGCACAGGCAGCAAGCACAGGCAGCACAGCAAGCACAGGCAGCACAGGCAGCACAGCAAGCACAGGCAGCAAGCACAGGCAGCACAGCAAGCACAGGCAGCAAGCACAGGCAGCACAGCAAGCACAGGCTGCAAGCACAGGCAGCAAGCACAGGCAGCAAGCACAGGCAGCACAGGCAGCACAGCAAGCACAGGCAGCACAGCAAGCACAGGCAGCAAGCACAGGCAGCAAGCACAGGCAGCACAGCAAGCACAGGCAGCAAGCACAGGCAGCACAGGCAGCACAGCAAGCACAGGCAGCACAGGCAGCAAGCACAGGCAACACAGCAAGCACAGGCAGCAAGCACAGGCAGCACAGCAAGCACAGGCAGCAAGGACAGGCAGCACAGGCAGCAAGCACAGGCAGCACAGCAAGCACAGGCAGCAAGGACAGGCAGCACAGGCAGCAAGCACCGGCAGCACAGCAAGCACAGGCAGCAAGCACACTCAGCATAGCAAGCACAGGCAGCACAGCAAGCACAGGCAGCAAGCACAGGCAGCACAGCAAGCACAGCAAGCACAGGCAGCAAGCACAGGCAGCACAGGCAGCACAGCACAGGCAGCGCAGCAAGCACAGGCAGCACAGCAAGTACAGGCAGCAAGCGCAGGCAGCACAGCAAGCACAAACAGCAAGCACAGGCAGCACAGCAAGCACAAGCAGCAAGCACAGGCAGCACAGCAAGCACAGGCAGCACAGCAGGCACAGTCAGCAAGCACAGGCAGCACAGCAAGCACAGGCAGCAAGCACAGGCAGCACAGCAAGCACAGGCAGCGCAGCAAGCACAGCAAGCACAGGCAGCACAGGCAGCACAGGCAGCAAGCACAGGCAGCGCAGCAAGCACAGGCAGCACAGCAAGCACAGGCAGCAAGCACAGACAGCACAGCAAGCACAGGCAGCACAGCAAGCACAGGCAGCAAGCACAGGCAGCACAGCAAGCACAGGCAGCAAGCACAGGCAGCACAGCAAGCACAGGCAGCAAGCACAGGCAGCATAGGCAGCAAGCACAGGCAGCGCAGCAAGCACAGGCAGCAAGCACAGGCAGCACAGCAAGCACAGGCAGCAAGCACAGGCAGCGCAGGCAGCAAGCACAGGCAGCACAGCAAGCACAGTCAGCAAGCACAGGCAGCACAGCAAGCACAGGCAGCAAGCACAGGCAGCGCAGCAAGCACAGGCAGCAAGCACACTCAGCACAGCAAGCACAGGCAGCACAGCAAGCACAGGCAGCAAGCACACTCAGCACAGCAAGCACAGGCAGCACAGCAACCACAGCAAGCACAGGCAGCAAGCACAGACAGCAAGCACAGGCAGCAACCACAGGCAGCACAGCAAGCACAGGCAGATAGCACAGGCAGCAGAGCAAGCACAGGCAACAAGCACAGGCAGCACAGCAAGCACAGGCAGCAAGCACACTCAGCACAGCAAGCACAGGCAGCACAGCAAGCACAGGCAGCAAGCACAGGCAGCATAGCAAGCAGAGGCAGCACAGAAAGCACAGGCAGCACAGCAAGCACAGGCAGCAAGCACAGGCAGCACAGCAAGCACAGGCAGCAAGCACAGGCAGCATAGGCAGCAAGCACAGGCAGCGCAGCAAGCACAGGCAGCAAGCACAGGCAGCACAGCAAGCACAGGCAGCAAGCACAGGCAGCACAGGCAGCAAGCACAGGCAGCGCAGCAAGCACAGGCAGCACAGCAAGCACAGGCAACAAGCACAGGCAGCACAGCAAGCACAGGCAGCAAGCGCACTCAGCACAGCAAGCACAGGCAGCACAGCAAGCACAGGCAGCAGAGCAAGCACAGGCAGCAAGCACAGGCAGCATAGCAAGCAGAGGCAGTACAGAAAGCACAGGCAGCACAGCAAGCACAGGCAACACAGCAAGCACAGGCGGCACAGCAAGCACAGCAAGCACAGGCAGCAAGCACAGGCAGCACAGCAAGCACAGGCAGCGCAGCAAGCACAGCAAGCACAGGCAGCACAGGCAGCACAGGCAGCAAGCACAGGCAGCGCAGCAAGCACAGGCAGCACAGCAAGCACAGGCAGCAAGCACAGGCAGCACAGCAAGCACAGGCAGCAAGCACAGGCAGCGCAGCAAGCACAGGCAGCAAGCACAGGCAGCACAGGCAGCAAGCACAGGCAGCAAGCACAGGCAGCGCAGCAAGCACAGGCAGCAAGCACACTCAGCACAGCAAGCACAGGCAGCACAGCAAGCACAGGCAGCAAGCACACTCAGCACAGCAAGCACAGGCAGCACAGCAAGCACAGGCAGCAAGCACAGACAGCACAGCAAGCACAGGCAGCACAGCAAGCACAGGCAGCAAGCACAGGCAGCACAGCAAGTACAGGCAGCAAGCACAGGCAGCAAGCACAGGCAGCAAGCACAGGCAGCGCAGCAAGAACAGGCAGCACAGCAAGCACAGGCAGCAAGCACAGGCAGCGCAGCAAGAACAGGCAGCACAGCAAGCACAGGCAGCAAGCACAGACAGCAACCACAGGCAGCAACCACAGGCAGCACAGCAAGCACAGGCAGATAGCACAGGCAGCAGAGCAAGCACAGGCAGCTTGCACAGGCAGCAGAGCAAGCACAGCAAGCACAGGCAGCAAGCACAGGCAGCGCAGCAGGCACAGGCAGCACAGCAAGCACAGGCAGCAAGCACAGACAGCACAGGCAGCAAGCACAGGCAGCAACCACAGGCAGCACAGCAAGCACAGGCAGATAGCACAGGCAGCACAGCAAGCACAGGCAGCTTGCACAGGCAGCATAGCAAGCACAGCAAGCACAGGGAGCAAGCACAGGCAGCACAGCAAGCATAGGCAGCAAGCACAGGCAGCACAGCAAGCACAAACAGCAAGCACAGGCAGAACAGCAAGCACAGGCAGCACAGGCAGCACAGCAAGCACAGGCAGCACAGGCAGAAAGCACAGGCAGCACAGCAAGCACAGGCATCACAGCAAGCACAGGCAGCAAGCACAGGCAGCAAGCACAGGCAGCACAGCACAGGCAGCACAGGCAGCACAGCAGCACAAGCAGGAAGCACAGGCAGCACAGCAAGCACAGGCAGCAAGCACAGACAGCACAGCAAGCACAGGCAGCAAGCACAGGCAGCACAGCAAGCACAGGCAGCACAGCAAGCACAAGCAGCAAGCACAGGCAGCACAGCAAGCACAGGCAGCAAGCACAGGCAGCACAGCAAGCACAGGCATGTTTGAAACCCGCAAAATAGCTCGACGAGATGTGTTCGTTTTAGCGATTCTGGGGGAAGTGCAGAGGGGTCAAGCTCCGTCCTCTTTCCAACAGGCAAAGCCTGCTCCGATCTTCGGCGAGATTCACTCTCGCATTTGTTAACAATGCTTACTCTTCCTGAGACGCAGGTCAATGCACCGGCAGCCGAGGTAAACATATGATCCGCGACTCTCGGCGCCTCCAAAAACAGGTGACACAGCAACGCACTGTCGTGTGCCACTGTCGAATTACCGCGTGTTATGGGCGAAATCAAATGCATCGCTAACAGGTAGCACAGCAAGCACAGGCAGCAAGCACAGGCAGCAAGCACAGGCAGCACAGCAAGCACAGGCAGCACAGCAAGCACAGGCAGCAAGCACACTCAGCACAGCAAGCACAGGCAGCACAGGCAGCACAGCAAGCACAGGCAGCACAGGCAGCAAGCACAGGCAGCACAGCAAGTACAGGCAGCAAGGACAGGCAGCACAGCAAGCACAGGCAGCAAGCACAGGCAGCACAGCAAGCACAGGCAGCAAGCACACTCAGCATAGCAAGCACAGGCAGCACAGCAAGCACAGGCAGCACAGCAAGCACAAATAGCAAGCACAGGCAGCACAGCACAGGCAGCGCAGGAAGCACAGGCAGCACAGCAAGCACAGGCAGCAAGCACAGGCAGCACAGCAAGAACAGGCAGCAAGCAAGCACAGGCAGCACAGCAAACACAGGCAGCACAGCAAGCACAGGCAGCACAGCAAGCACAGGCAGCAAGCACAGGCAGCGCAGCAAGCACAGGCAGCACAGGCAACAAGCACAGGCAGCACAGCAAGCACAGGCAGCAAGCACACTCAGCACAGCAAGCACAGGCAGCACAGCATGCACAGCAAGCACAGGCAGCAAGCACACTCAGCACAGCAAGCACAGGCAGCACAGCAAGCACAGGCAGCACAGCAAGCACAGGCAGCAAGCACAGGCAGCAAGCTCAGGCAGCACAGCAAGCACAGGCAGCAAGCACAGGCAGCACAGCAAGCACAGGCAGCAAGCACAGGCAGCACAGGCAGCAAGCACAGGCAGCGCAGCAAGCACAGGCAGCACAGCAAGCACAGGCAACAAGCACAGGCAGCACAGCAAGCACAGGCAGCACAGGCAGCACAGGCAGCACAGCAGCACAGGCAGCAAGCACAGGCAGCACAGCAAGCACAGGCAGCAAGCACAGGCAGCACAGGCAGCACAGCACAGGCAGCACAGCAAGCACAGGCAGCACAGCAAGCACAGGCAGCAAGCACAGGCAGCACAGGCAGCAAGGACAAGCACAGGCAGCAAGCACAGGCAGCAAGCACAGGCAGCACAGCAAGCACAGGCAGCAAGCACACTCAGCACAGCAAGCACAGGCAGCACAGCAAGCACACGCAGCAAGCACAGGCAGCACAGCAAGCACAGCAAGCACGGGCAGTACAGCAAGCACAGGCAGCACAGCAACCACAGCAAGCACAGGCAGCAAGCACAGGCAGCAAGCTCAGGCAGCACAGGCAGCACAGGCAGCAAGCACAGGCAGCGCAGCAAGCACAGACAGCATAGCAAGCACAGGCAGCAAGCACAGGCAGCATAGCAAGCACAGGCAACAAGCACAGGCAGCACAGCAAGCACAGCCAGCAAGCACACTCAGCACAGCAAGCACAGGCAGCACAGCAAGCACAGGCAGCAGAGCAAGCACAGGCAGCAAGCACAGGCAGCATAGCAAGCAGAGGCAGCACAGAAAGCACAGGCAGCACAGCAAGCACAGGCAACACAGCAAGCACAGGCGGCACAGCAAGCACAGCATGCACAGGCAGCAAGCACAGGCAGCACATTCAGCAAGCACAGGCAGCGCAGCAAGCACAGGCAGCACAGGCAGCAAGCACAGGCAGCAAGCACAGGCAGCAAGCACAGGCAGCATAGCAAGCAGAGGCAGCACAGAAAGCACAGGCAGCACAGCACAGGCAGCACAGCAAGCACAAACAGCAAGCACAGGCAGCACAGCAAGCACAGGCAGCACAGGCAGCACAGCAAGCACAGGCAGCAAGGACAGGCAGCAAGGACAGGCAGCACAGCAAGCACAGGCAGCAAGCACAGGCAGCACAGCAAGCACACGCAGCACAGCATGCACAGCAAGCACAGGCAGCACAGGCAGCAAGCACAGGCAGCACAGCAAGCACAAGCAGCACAGCAAGCACAGGCAGCAAGCACAGGCAGCACAGCAAGCACAGGCAGCAAGCACAGGCAGCAAGCACAGGCAGCACAGCAAGCACAGGCAGCAAGCACACTCAGCATAGCAAGCACAGGCAGCAAGCACAGGCAGCAAGCACAGGCAGCACAGCAAGCACAGGCAGCACAGCAGAGGCAGCACAGGCAGCACAGTAAGCACAGGCAGCAAGCACAGGCAGCACAGCAAGTACAGGCAGCAAGGACAGGCAGCACAGCAAGCACAGGCAGCAAGCACAGGCAGCACAGCAAGCACAGGCAGCAAGCACACTCAGCATAGCAAGCACAGGCAGCACAGCAAGCACAGGCAGCACAGCAAGCACAAATAGCAAGCACAGGCAGCACAGCACAGGCAGCGCAGGAAGCACAGGCAGCACAGCAAGCACAGGCAGCAAGCACAGGCAGCACAGCAAGAACAGGCAGCAAGCAAGCACAGGCAGCACAGCAAACACAGGCAGCACAGCAAGCACAGGCAGCACAGCAAGCACAGGCAGCAAGCACAGGCAGCGCAGCAAGCACAGGCAGCACAGGCAACAAGCACAGGCAGCACAGCAAGCACAGGCAGCAAGCACACTCAGCACAGCAAGCACAGGCAGCACAGCATGCACAGCAAGCACAGGCAGCAAGCACACTCAGCACAGCAAGCACAGGCAGCACAGCAAGCACAGGCAGCACAGCAAGCACAGGCAGCAAGCACAGGCAGCAAGCTCAGGCAGCACAGCAAGCACAGGCAGCAAGCACAGGCAGCACAGCAAGCACAGGCAGCAAGCACAGGCAGCACAGGCAGCAAGCACAGGCAGCGCAGCAAGCACAGGCAGCACAGCAAGCACAGGCAACAAGCACAGGCAGCACAGCAAGCACAGGCAGCACAGGCAGCACAGGCAGCACAGCAGCACAGGCAGCAAGCACAGGCAGCACAGCAAGCACAGGCAGCAAGCACAGGCAGCACAGGCAGCACAGCACAGGCAGCACACCAAGCACAGGCAGCACAGCACAGGCAGCACAGCAAGCACAGGCAGCACAGGCAGCACAGGCAGCAAGCACAGGCAGCACAGCAAGCACAGGCAGCAAGCACAGGCAGCACAGGCAGCAAGCACAGGCAGCGCAGCAAGCACAGGCAGCAAGCACAGGCAGCACAGGCAACAAGCACAGGCAGCACAGCAAGCACAGGCAGCAAGCACACTCAGCACAGCAAGCACAGGCAGCACAGCATGCACAGCAAGCACAGGCAGCAAGCACACTCAGCACAGCAAGCACAGGCAGCACAGCAAGCACAGGCAGCAAGCACAGGCAGCAAGCTCAGGCAGCACAGCAAGCACAGGCAGCAAGCACAGGCAGCACAGCAAGCACAGGCAGCAAGCACAGGCAGCACAGGCAGCAAGCACAGGCAGCGCAGCAAGCACAGGCAGCACAGCAAGCACAGGCAACAAGCACAGGCAGCACAGCAAGCACAGGCAGCACAGCAAGCACAGGCAGCAAGCACAGGCAGCGCAGCAAGCACAGGCAGCACAGGCGACAAGCACAGGCAGCACAGCAAGCACAGGCAGCAAGCACACTCAGCACAGCAAGCACACGCAGCACAGCATGCACAGCAAGCACAGGCAGCACAGCAAGCACAGGCATGTTAGAAACCCGCAAAATAGCTCGACGAGATGTGTTCGTTTTTTAGCGATTCTTGGGGAAGTGCAGTGGGGTCAAGCTCCGTCCTCTTTCCAACAGGCAAAGCCTGCTCCGATCTTCGGCGAGATTCACTCTCGCATTTGTTTAAAATGCTTACTCTTACTGAGACGCAGGTCAATGCAACGGCCGCCGAGGTAAACATATTTATCCGCGACTCTCGGCGCCTCCAAAAACAGGTGACACAGCAACGCACTGTCGTGTGCCACTGTCGAATTACCGCGTGTTATGGGCGAAATCAAATGCATCGCTAACAGGCAGCACAGCAAGCACAGGCAGGTTGCACAGGCAGCATAGCAAGCACAGCAAGCACAGGCAGCAAGCACAGGCAGCACAGGCAGCACAGCACAGGCAGCGCAGCAAGCACAGGCAGCACAGCAAGTACAGGCAGCAAGCACAGGCAGCACAGCAAGCACAGGCAGCAAGCACAGGCAGCACAGCAAGCACAAACAGCAAGCACAGGCAGCACAGCAAGCACAGGCAGCAAGCACAGGCAGCACAGGCAGCACAGCAAGCACAGGCAGCACAGGCAGCAAGCACAGGCAGCACAGCAAGCACAGGCAGCAAGCACAGGCAGCACAGCAAGCACAGGCAGCAAGCACAGGCAGCACAGGCAGCAAGCACAGGCAGCGCAGCAAGCACAGGCAGCACAGCAAGCACAGGCAACAAGCACAGGCAGCACAGCAAGCACAGGCAGCACAGGCAGCACAGGCAGCACAGCAGCACAGGCAGCAAGCACAGGCAGCACAGCAAGCACAGGCAGCAAGCACAGGCAGCACAGCACAGGCAGCACACCAAGCACAGGCAGCACAGCACAGGCAGCACAGCAAGCACAGGCAGCACAGGCAGCACAGGCAGCAAGCACAGGCAGCACAGCAAGCACAGGCAGCAAGCACAGGCAGCACAGGCAGCAAGCACAGGCAGCGCAGCAAGCACAGGCAGCAAGCACAGGCAGCACAGGCAACAAGCACAGGCAGCACAGCAAGCACAGGCAGCAAGCACACTCAGCACAGCAAGCACAGGCAGCACAGCATGCACAGCAAGCACAGGCAGCAAGCACACTCAGCACAGCAAGCACAGGCAGCACAGCAAGCACAGGCAGCAAGCACAGGCAGCAAGCTCAGGCAGCACAGCAAGCACAGGCAGCAAGCACAGGCAGCACAGCAAGCACAGGCAGCAAGCACAGGCAGCACAGGCAGCAAGCACAGGCAGCGCAGCAAGCACAGGCAGCACAGCAAGCACAGGCAACAAGCACAGGCAGCACAGCAAGCACAGGCAGCACAGCAAGCACAGGCAGCAAGCACAGGCAGCGCAGCAAGCACAGGCAGCACAGGCGACAAGCACAGGCAGCACAGCAAGCACAGGCAGCAAGCACACTCAGCACAGCAAGCACACGCAGCACAGCATGCACAGCAAGCACAGGCAGCACAGCAAGCACAGGCATGTTAGAAACCCGCAAAATAGCTCGACGAGATGTGTTCGTTTTTTAGCGATTCTTGGGGAAGTGCAGTGGGGTCAAGCTCCGTCCTCTTTCCAACAGGCAAAGCCTGCTCCGATCTTCGGCGAGATTCACTCTCGCATTTGTTTAAAATGCTTACTCTTACTGAGACGCAGGTCAATGCAACGGCCGCCGAGGTAAACATATTTATCCGCGACTCTCGGCGCCTCCAAAAACAGGTGACACAGCAACGCACTGTCGTGTGCCACTGTCGAATTACCGCGTGTTATGGGCGAAATCAAATGCATCGCTAACAGGCAGCACAGCAAGCACAGGCAGGTTGCACAGGCAGCATAGCAAGCACAGCAAGCACAGGCAGCAAGCACAGGCAGCACAGGCAGCACAGCACAGGCAGCGCAGCAAGCACAGGCAGCACAGCAAGTACAGGCAGCAAGCACAGGCAGCACAGCAAGCACAGGCAGCAAGCACAGGCAGCACAGCAAGCACAAACAGCAAGCACAGGCAGCACAGCAAGCACAGGCAGCAAGCACAGGCAGCACAGGCAGCACAGCAAGCACAGGCAGCACAGGCAGCAAGCACAGGCAGCACAGCAAGCACAGGCAGCACAGGCAGCACAGCAAGCACAGGCGGCACAGGCAGCAAGCACAGGCAGCACAACAAGCACAGGCAGCACAGGCAGCACAGCAAGCACAGGCAGCACAGGCAGCAAGCACAGGCAGCACAGCAAGCACAGGCAGCAAGCACAGGCAGCAAGCACAGGCAGCACAGCAAGCACAGGCAGCACAGCAAGAACAGGCAGCAAGCACAGGCAGCACAGCAAGCACAGGCAGCACAGGCAGCAAGCACAGGCAGCACAGCAAGCACAGGCAGCACAGCAGAGGCAGCACAGGCAGCACAGCAAGCACAGGCAGCAAGCACAGGCAGCACAGCAAGTACAGGCAGCAAGGACAGGCAGCACAGCAAGCACAGGCAGCAAGCACAGGCAGCACAGCAAGCACAGGCAGCACAGCAAGCACAGGCAGCACAGCAAGCACAAACAGCAAGCACAGGCAGCACAGCACAGGCAGCGCAGCAAGCACAGGCAGCACAGCAAGCACAGGCAGCGCAGCAAGCACAGGCAGCACAGCAAGCACAGGCAGGAAGCACAGGCAGCACAGCAAGAACAGGCAGCAAGCAAGCACAGGCAGCACAGCAAACACAGGCAGCGCAGCAAGCACAGGCAGCACAGCAAGCACAGGCAGCAAGCACAGGCAGCACAGCAAGAACAGGCAGCAAGCAAGCACAGGCAGCACAGCAAACACAGGCAGCACAGCAAGCACAGGCAGCTCAGGCAGCACAGCAAGCACAGGCAGCAAGCACACTCAGCACAGCAAGCACAGGCAGCAAGCTCAGACAGCACAGCAAGCACAGACAGCACAAGCAGCACAGCAAGCACAGGCAGCAAGCACAGGCAGCGCAGCAAGCACAGGCAGCACAGCAAGCACAGGCAACAAGCACAGGCAGCACAGCAAGCACAGGCAGCAAGCACAGGCAGCACAGCAAGCACAGGCAGCAAGCACAGGCAGCGCAGCAAGCACAGGCAGCACAGCAAGCACAGGCAACAAGCACAGGCAGCACAGCAAGCACAGGCAGCAAGCACACTCAGCACAGCAAGCACAGGCAGCACAGGCAGCAGAGCAAGCACAGGCAGCAAGCACAGGCAGCATAGCAAGCAGAGGCAGCACAGAAAGCACAGGCAGCACAGCAAGCACAGGCAACACAGCAAGCACAGGCGGCACAGCAGGCACAGGCAGCAAGCACAGGCAGCACAGCAAGCACAGGCAGCAAGCACAGGCAGCGCAGCAAGCACAGCAAGCACAGGCAGCAAGCACAGGCAGCAAGCACAGGCAGCGCAGCAAGCACAGGCAGCACAGCAAGCACAGGCAACAAGCACAGGCAGCACAGCAAGCACAGGCAGCAAGCACACTCAGCACCGCAAGCACAGGCAGCACAGCAAGCACAGGCAGCAGAGCAAGCACAGGCAGCAAGCACAGGCAGCATAGCAAGCAGAGGCAGCAAGGACAGGCAGCACAGGCAGCAAGCACAGGCAGCACAGCAAGCACAAACAGCAAGCACAGGCAGCACAGGCAGCACAGCAAGCACAGGCAGCAAGCACACTCAGCACAGCAAGCACAGGCAGCACAGCAAGCACGGGCAGCAGAGCAAACACAGGCAGCAAGCACAGGCAGCATAGCAAGCAGAGGCAGCACAATAAGCACAGGCAGCGCAGCAAGCACAGGCAGCACAGCAAGCACAGGCAACAAGCACAGGCAGCACAGCAAGCACAGGCAGCAAGCAACCTCAGCACAGCAAGCACAGGCAGCACAGCAAGCACAGGCAGCACAGCATGCACAGCAAGCGCAGGCAGCAAGCACAGGCAGCACAGCAAGCACAGGCAGCAAGCACAGGCAGCACAGCAAGCACAGGCAGCACAATAAGCACAGGCGGCACAGCAAGCACAGGCAGCAAGCACAGGCAGCACAGCAAGCACAGGCAGCAAGCACAGGCAGCAAGCACAGGCAGCACAGGCAGCAAGGACAAGCACAGGCAGCAAGCACAGGCAGCAAGCACACTCAGCACAGCAAGCACAGGCAGCAAGCACAGGCAGCACAGCAAGCACAGCAAGCACGGGCAGCACAGCAAGCACAGGCAGCAAGCACAGGCAGCGCAGCAAGCACAGGCAGCACAGGCAACAAGCACAGGCAGCACAGCAAGCACAGGCAGCAAGCACACTCAGCACAGCAAGCACAGGCAGCACAGCATGCACAGCAAGCACAGGCAGCAAGCACACTCAGCACAGCAAGCACAGGCAGCACAGCAAGCACAGGCAGCAAGCACAGGCAGCAAGCTCAGGCAGCACAGCAAGCACAGGCAGCAAGCACAGGCAGCACAGCAAGCACAGGCAGCAAGCACAGGCAGCACAGGCAGCAAGCACAGGCAGCGCAGCAAGCACAGGCAGCACAGCAAGCACAGGCAACAAGCACAGGCAGCACAGCAAGCACAGGCAGCAAGCACACTCAGCACAGCAAGCACAGGCAGCACAGCAAGCACAAACAGCAAGCACAGGCAACACAGCACAGGCAGCGCAGCAAGCACAGGCAGCACAGCAAGCACAGGCAGCAAGCACAGGCAGCACAGCAAGAACAGGCAGCAAGCAAGCACAGGCAGCACAGCAAACACAGGCAGCACAGCAAGCACAGGCAGCAAGCACAGGCAGCGCAGCAAGCACAGGCAGCACAGGCGACAAGCGCAGGCAGCACAGCAAGCACAGGCAGCAAGCACACTCAGCACAGCAAGCACACGCAGCACAGCATGCACAGCAAGCACAGGCAGCACAGCAAGCACAGGCATGTTAGAAACCCGCAAAATAGCTCGACGAGATGTGTTCGTTTTTTAGCGATTCTTGGGGAAGTGCAGTGAGGTCAAGCTCCGTCCTCTTTCCAACAGGCAAAGCCTGCTCCGATCTTCGGCGAGATTCACTCTCGCATTTGTTTAAAATGCTTACTCTTACTGAGACGCAGGTCAATGCAACGGCCGCCGAGGTAAACATATTTATCCGCGACTCTCGGCGCCTCCAAAAACAGGTGACACAGCAACGCACTGTCGTGTGCCACTGTCGAATTACCGCGTGTTATGGGCGAAATCAAATGCATCGCTAACAGGCAGCACAGCAAGCACAGGCAGGTTGCACAGGCAGCACAGCAAGCACAGCAAGCACAGGCAGCAAGCACAGGCAGCACAGGCAGCACAGCACAGGCAGCGCAGCAAGCACAGGCAGCACAGCAAGTACAGGCAGCAAGCACAGGCAGCACAGCAAGCACAGGCAGCACAGCAAGCACAAACAGCAAGCACAGGCAGCACAGCAAGCACAGGCAGGAAGCACAGGCAGCAAGCACAGGCAGCACAGGCAGCACAGGCAGCAAGCACAGGCAGCACAGCAAGCACAGGCAGCACAGGCAGCACAGCAAGCACAGGCAGCACAGGCAGCAAGCACAGGCAGCACAACAAGCACAGGCAGCACAGGCAGCACAGCAAGCACAGGCAGCACAGGCAGCAAGCACAGGCAGCACAGCAAGCACAGGCAGCAAGCACAGACAGCAAGCACAGGCAGCACAGCAAGAACAGGCAGCAAGCACAGGCAGCACAGCAAGCACAGGCAGCACAGCAAGCACGGGCAGCAAGCACAGGCAGCAAGCACAGGCAGCACAGGCAGCACAGGCAGCAAGCACACGCAGCACAGCGAGCACAGGCAGCAAGCACAGGCAGCACAGCAAGCACAGGCAGCAAGCACACTCAGCATAGCAAGCACAGGCAGCACAGCAAGCACAGGCAGCACAGCAAGCACAAACAGCAAGCACAGGCAGCACAGCACAGGCAGCGCAGCAAGCACAGGCAGCACAGCAAGCACAGGCAGGAAGCACAGGCAGCACAGCAAGAACAGGCAGCAAGCAAGCACAGGCAGCACAGCAAACACAGGCAGCGCAGCAAGCACAGGCAGCACAGCAAGCACAGGCAGCAAGCACAGGCAGCACAGCAAGAACAGGCAGCAAGCAAGCACAGGCAGCACAGCAAACACAGGCAGCACAGCAAGCACAGGCAGCGCAGCAAGCACAGGCAGCACAGGCAACAAGCACAGGCTGCACAGCAAGCACAGGCAGCAAGCACACTCCGCACAGCAAGCACAGGCAGCAAGCACACTCAGCACAGCAAGCACAGGCAGCACAGCAAGCACAGGCAGCACGCACACTCAGCACAGCAAGCACAGGCAGCACAGCAAGCACAGCAAGCACAGGCAGCACAGCAAGCACAGGCAGCACAGTAACCACAGCAAGCACAGGCAGCAAGCACAGGCAGCAAGCTCAGACAGCACAGCAAGCACACACAGCACAGCAAGCACAAGCAGCACAGGCAGCAAGCACAGGCAGCGCAGCAAGCACAGGCAGCAAGCACAGGCAGCACAGGCAGCAAGCACAGGCAGCACAGGCAGCAAGCACAGGCAGCACAGCAAGCACAGGCAGCAAGCACAGGCAGCACAGGCAGCAAGCACAGGCAGCACAGGCAGCACAGCAAGCACAGCAAGCACAGGCAGCACAGCAAGCACAGGCAGCACAGCAAGCACAGGCAGCACAGCAACCACAGCAAGCACAGGCAGCAAGCACAGGCAGCAAGCTCAGACAGCACAGCAAGCACAGACAGCACAAGCAGCACAGCAAGCACAGGCAGCAAGCACAGGCAGCGCAGCAAGCACAGGCAGCACAGCAAGCACAGGCAACAAGCACAGGCAGCACAGCAAGCACAGGCAGCAAGCACAGGCAGCACAGCAAGCACAGGCAGCAAGCACAGGCAGCACAGGCAGCAAGCACAGGCAGCGCAGCAAGCACAGGCAGCACAGCAAGCACAGGCAACAAGCACAGGCAGCACAGCAAGCACAGGCAGCAAGCACACTCAGCACAGCAAGCACAGGCAGCACAGGCAGCAGAGCAAGCACAGGCAGCAAGCACAGGCAGCATAGCAAGCAGAGGCAGCACAGAAAGCACAGGCAGCACAGCAAGCACAGGCAACACAGCAAGCACAGGCGGCACAGCAGGCACAGGCAGCAAGCACAGGCAGCACAGCAAGCACAGGCAGCAAGCACAGGCAGCGCAGCAAGCACAGCAAGCACAGGCAGCACAGGCAGCAAGCACAGGCAGCGCAGCAAGCACAGGCAGCACAGCAAGCACAGGCAACAAGCACAGGCAGCACAGCAAGCACAGGCAGCAAGCACACTCAGCACCGCAAGCACAGGCAGCACAGCAAGCACAGGCAGCAGAGCAAGCACAGGCAGCAAGCACAGGCAGCATAGCAAGCAGAGGCAGCAAGGACAGGCAGCACAGGCAGCAAGCACAGGCAGCACAGCAAGCACAAACAGCAAGCACAGGCAGCACAGGCAGCACAGCAAGCACAGGCAGCAAGCACACTCAGCACAGCAAGCACAGGCAGCACAGCAAGCACAGGCAGCAAGCACACTCAGCACAGCAAGCACAGGCAGCACAGCAACCACAGCAAGCACAGGCAGCAAGCACAGACAGCAAGCACAGGCAGCAACCACAGGCAGCACAGCAAGCACAGGCAGATAGCACAGGCAGCAGAGCAAGCACAGGCAACAAGCACAGGCAGCACAGCAAGCACAGGCAGCAAGCACACTCAGCACAGCAAGCACAGGCAGCACGGCAAGCACAGGCAGCAAGCACAGGCAGCATAGCAAGCAGAGGCAGCACAGAAAGCACAGGCAGCACAGCAAGCACAGGCAGCAAGCACAGGCAGCACAGCAAGCACAGGCAGCAAGCACAGGCAGCATAGGCAGCAAGCACAGGCAGCGCAGCAAGCACAGGCAGCAAGCACAGGCAGCACAGCAAGCACAGGCAGCAAGCACAGGCAGCACAGGCAGCAAGCACAGGCAGCGCAGCAAGCACAGGCAGCACAGCAAGCACAGGCAACAAGCACAGGCAGCACAGCAAGCACAGGCAGCAAGCGCACTCAGCACAGCAAGCACAGGCAGCACAGCAAGCACAGGCAGCAGAGCAAGCACAGGCAGCAAGCACAGGCAGCATAGCAAGCAGAGGCAGTACAGAAAGCACAGGCAGCACAGCAAGCACAGGCAACACAGCAAGCACAGGCGGCACAGCAAGCACAGCAAGCACAGGCAGCAAGCACAGGCAGCACAGCAAGCACAGGCAGCGCAGCAAGCACAGCAAGCACAGGCAGCACAGGCAGCACAGGCAGCAAGCACAGGCAGCGCAGCAAGCACAGGCAGCACAGCAAGCACAGGCAGCACAGCAAGCACAGGCAGCAAGCACAGGCAGCACAGCAAGCACAGGCAGCAAGCACAGGCAGCGCAGCAAGCACAGGCAGCAAGCACAGGCAGCACAGGCAGCAAGCACAGGCAGCAAGCACAGGCAGCAAGCACAGGCAGCGCAGCAAGAACAGGCAGCACAGCAAGCACAGGCAGCAAGCACAGGCAGCGCAGCAAGAACAGGCAGCACAGCAAGCACAGGCAGCAAGCACAGACAGCAACCACAGGCAGCAACCACAGGCAGCACAGCAAGCACAGGCAGATAGCACAGGCAGCAGAGCAAGCACAGGCAGCTTGCACAGGCAGCAGAGCAAGCACAGCAAGCACAGGCAGCAAGCACAGGCAGCGCAGCAGGCACAGGCAGCACAGCAAGCACAGGCAGCAAGCACAGACAGCACAGGCAGCAAGCACAGGCAGCAACCACAGGCAGCACAGCAAGCACAGGCAGATAGCACAGGCAGCACAGCAAGCACAGGCAGCTTGCACAGGCAGCATAGCAAGCACAGCAAGCACAGGGAGCAAGCACAGGCAGCACAGCAAGCATAGGCAGCAAGCACAGGCAGCACAGCAAGCACAAACAGCAAGCACAGGCAGAACAGCAAGCACAGGCAGCACAGGCAGCACAGCAAGCACAGGCAGCACAGGCAGAAAGCACAGGCAGCACAGCAAGCACAGGCATCACAGCAAGCACAGGCAGCAAGCACAGGCAGCAAGCACAGGCAGCACAGCACAGGCAGCACAGGCAGCACAGCAGCACAAGCAGGAAGCACAGGCAGCACAGCAAGCACAGGCAGCAAGCACAGACAGCACAGCAAGCACAGGCAGCAAGCACAGGCAGCACAGCAAGCACAGGCAGCACAGCAAGCACAAGCAGCAAGCACAGGCAGCACAGCAAGCACAGGCAGCAAGCACAGGCAGCACAGCAAGCACAGGCATGTTTGAAACCCGCAAAATAGCTCGACGAGATGTGTTCGTTTTAGCGATTCTGGGGGAAGTGCAGAGGGGTCAAGCTCCGTCCTCTTTCCAACAGGCAAAGCCTGCTCCGATCTTCGGCGAGATTCACTCTCGCATTTGTTAACAATGCTTACTCTTCCTGAGACGCAGGTCAATGCACCGGCCGCCGAGGTAAACATATGATCCGCGACTCTCGGCGCCTCCAAAAACAGGTGACACAGCAACGCACTGTCGTGTGCCACTGTCGAATTACCGCGTGTTATGGGCGAAATCAAATGCATCGCTAACAGGTAGCACAGCAAGCACAGGCAGCAAGCACAGGCAGCAAGCACAGGCAGCACAGCAAGCACAGGCAGCACAGCAAGCACAGGCAGCAAGCACACTCAGCACAGCAAGCACAGGCAGCACAGGCAGCACAGCAAGCACAGGCAGCACAGGCAGCAAGCACAGGCAGCACAGCAAGTACAGGCAGCAAGGACAGGCAGCACAGCAAGCACAGGCAGCAAGCACAGGCAGCACAGCAAGCACAGGCAGCAAGCACACTCAGCATAGCAAGCACAGGCAGCACAGCAAGCACAGGCAGCACAGCAAGCACAAATAGCAAGCACAGGCAGCACAGCAACAACAGCAAGCACAGGCAGCAAGCACAGGCAGCAAGCTCAGGCAGCACAGGCAGCACAGGCAGCAAGCACAGGCAGCGCAGCAAGCACAGACAGCATAGCAAGCACAGGCAGCAAGCACAGGCAGCATAGCAAGCACAGGCAACAAGCACAGGCAGCACAGCAAGCACAGCCAGCAAGCACACTCAGCACAGCAAGCACAGGCAGCACAGCAAGCACAGGCAGCAGAGCAAGCACAGGCAGCAAGCACAGGCAGCATAGCAAGCAGAGGCAGCACAGAAAGCACAGGCAGCACAGCAAGCACAGGCAACACAGCAAGCACAGGCGGCACAGCAAGCACAGCATGCACAGGCAGCAAGCACAGGCAGCACATTCAGCAAGCACAGGCAGCGCAGCAAGCACAGGCAGCACAGGCAGCAAGCACAGGCAGCAAGCACAGGCAGCAAGCACAGGCAGCATAGCAAGCAGAGGCAGCACAGAAAGCACAGGCAGCACAGCACAGGCAGCACAGCAAGCACAAACAGCAAGCACAGGCAGCACAGCAAGCACAGGCAGCACAGGCAGCACAGCAAGCACAGGCAGCAAGGACAGGCAGCAAGGACAGGCAGCACAGCAAGCACAGGCAGCAAGCACAGGCAGCACAGCAAGCACACGCAGCACAGCATGCACAGCAAGCACAGGCAGCACAGGCAGCAAGCACAGGCAGCACAGCAAGCACAAGCAGCACAGCAAGCACAGGCAGCAAGCACAGGCAGCACAGGCAGCACAGCACAGGCAGCACACCAAGCACAGGCAGCACAGCACAGGCAGCACAGCAAGCACAGGCAGCACAGGCAGCACAGGCAGCACAGCAGCACAGGCAGCAAGCACAGGCAGCACAGCAAGCACAGGCAGCAAGGACAGGCAGCACAGCAAGCACAGGCATCAAGCACAGGCAGCACAACAAGCACAGGCAGCAAGCACAGGCAGCAAGCACAGGCAGCACAGCAAGCACAGGCAGCAAGCACAGGCAGCACAGCAAGCACAGGCAGCAAGCACACTCAGCATAGCAAGCACAGGCAGCAAGCACAGGCAGCAAGCACAGGCAGCACAGCAAGCACAGGCAGCACAGCAGAGGCAGCACAGGCAGCACAGCAAGCACAGGCAGCAAGCACAGGCAGCACAGCAAGTACAGGCAGCAAGGACAGGCAGCACAGCAAGCACAGGCAGCAAGCACAGGCAGCACAGCAAGCACAGGCAGCAAGCACACTCAGCATAGCAAGCACAGGCAGCACAGCAAGCACAGGCAGCACAGCAAGCACAAATAGCAAGCACAGGCAGCACAGCACAGGCAGCGCAGGAAGCACAGGCAGCACAGCAAGCACAGGCAGCAAGCACAGGCAGCACAGCAAGAACAGGCAGCAAGCAAGCACAGGCAGCACAGCAAACACAGGCAGCACAGCAAGCACAGGCAGCACAGCAAGCACAGGCAGCAAGCACAGGCAGCGCAGCAAGCACAGGCAGCACAGGCAACAAGCACAGGCAGCACAGCAAGCACAGGCAGCAAGCACACTCAGCACAGCAAGCACAGGCTGCACAGCATGCACAGCAAGCACAGGCAGCAAGCACACTCAGCACAGCAAGCACAGGCAGCACAGCAAGCACAGGCAGCACAGCAAGCACAGGCAGCAAGCACAGGCAGCAAGCTCAGGCAGCACAGCAAGCACAGGCAGCAAGCACAGGCAGCACAGCAAGCACAGGCAGCAAGCACAGGCAGCACAGGCAGCAAGCACAGGCAGCGCAGCAAGCACAGGCAGCACAGCAAGCACAGGCAACAAGCACAGGCAGCACAGCAAGCACAGGCAGCACAGGCAGCACAGGCAGCACAGCAGCACAGGCAGCAAGCACAGGCAGCACAGCAAGCACAGGCAGCAAGCACAGGCAGCACAGGCAGCACAGCACAGGCAGCACACCAAGCACAGGCAGCACAGCACAGGCAGCACAGCAAGCACAGGCAGCACAGGCAGCACAGGCAGCAAGCACAGGCAGCACAGCAAGCACAGGCAGCAAGCACAGGCAGCACAGGCAGCAAGCACAGGCAGCGCAGCAAGCACAGGCAGCAAGCACAGGCAGCACAGGCAACAAGCACAGGCAGCACAGCAAGCACAGGCAGCAAGCACACTCAGCACAGCAAGCACAGGCAGCACAGCATGCACAGCAAGCACAGGCAGCAAGCACACTCAGCACAGCAAGCACAGGCAGCACAGCAAGCACAGGCAGCAAGCACAGGCAGCAAGCTCAGGCAGCACAGCAAGCACAGGCAGCAAGCACAGGCAGCACAGCAAGCACAGGCAGCAAGCACAGGCAGCACAGGCAGCAAGCACAGGCAGCGCAGCAAGCACAGGCAGCACAGCAAGCACAGGCAACAAGCACAGGCAGCACAGCAAGCACAGGCAGCACAGCAAGCACAGGCAGCAAGCACAGGCAGCGCAGCAAGCACAGGCAGCACAGGCGACAAGCACAGGCAGCACAGCAAGCACAGGCAGCAAGCACACTCAGCACAGCAAGCACACGCAGCACAGCATGCACAGCAAGCACAGGCAGCACAGCAAGCACAGGCATGTTAGAAACCCGCAAAATAGCTCGACGAGATGTGTTCGTTTTTTAGCGATTCTTGGGGAAGTGCATTGGGGTCAAGCTCCGTCCTCTTTCCAACAGGCAAAGCCTGCTCCGATCTTCGGCGAGATTCACTCTCGCATTTGTTTAAAATGCTTACTCTTACTGAGACGCAGGTCAATGCAACGGCCGCCGAGGTAAACATATTTATCCGCGACTCTCGGCGCCTCCAAAAACAGGTGACACAGCAACGCACTGTCGTGTGCCACTGTCGAATTACCGCGTGTTATGGGCGAAATCAAATGCATCGCTAACAGGCAGCACAGCAAGCACAGGCAGGTTGCACAGGCAGCATAGCAAGCACAGCAAGCACAGGCAGCAAGCACAGGCAGCACAGGCAGCACAGCACAGGCAGCGCAGCAAGCACAGGCAGCACAGCAAGTACAGGCAGCAAGCACAGGCAGCACAGCAAGCACAGGCAGCAAGCACAGGCAGCACAGCAAGCACAAACAGCAAGCACAGGCAGCACAGCAAGCACAGGCAGCAAGCACAGGCAGCACAGGCAGCACAGCAAGCACAGGCAGCACAGGCAGCACAGGCAGCAAGCACAGGCAGCACAGCAAGCACAGGCAGCACAGGCAGCACAGCAAGCACAGGCGGCACAGGCAGCAAGCACAGGCAGCACAACAAGCACAGGCAGCACAGGCAGCACAGCAAGCACAGGCAGCACAGGCAGCAAGCACAGGCAGCACAGCAAGCACAGGCAGCAAGCACAGGCAGCAAGCACAGGCAGCACAGCAAGCACAGGCAGCACAGGCAACAAGCACAGGCAGCACAGCAAGCACAGGCAGCAAGCACACTCAGCACAGCAAGCACAGGCAGCACAGCATGCACAGCAAGCACAGGCAGCAAGCACACTCAGCACAGCAAGCACAGGCAGCACAGCAAGCACAGGCAGCACAGCAAGCACAGGCAGCAAGCACAGGCAGCAAGCTCAGGCAGCACAGCAAGCACAGGCAGCACAGCAAGCACAGGCAGCAAGCACAGGCAGCACAGGCAGCAAGCACAGGCAGCGCAGCAAGCACAGGCAGCACAGCAAGCACAGGCAACAAGCACAGGCAGCACAGCAAGCACAGGCAGCACAGGCAGCACAGGCAGCACAGCAGCACAGGCAGCAAGCACAGGCAGCACAGCAAGCACAGGCAGCAAGCACAGGCAGCACAGGCAGCACAGCACAGGCAGCACACCAAGCACAGGCAGCACAGCACAGGCAGCACAGCAAGCACAGGCAGCACAGGCAGCACAGGCAGCAAGCACAGGCAGCACAGCAAGCACAGGCAGCAAGCACAGCAAGCACAGGCAGCAAGCACAGGCAGCACAGCAAGCACAAACAGCAAGCACAGGCAGCACAGCAAGCACAGGCAGCAAGCACAGGCAGCACAGGCAGCACAGCAAGCACAGGCAGCACAGGCAGCAAGCACAGGCAGCACAGCAAGCACAGGCAGCACAGGCAGCACAGCAAGCACAGGCGGCACAGGCAGCAAGCACAGGCAGCACAACAAGCACAGGCAGCACAGGCAGCACAGCAAGCACAGGCAGCACAGGCAGCAAGCACAGGCAGCACAGCAAGCACAGGCAGCAAGCACAGGCAGCAAGCACAGGCAGCACAGCAAGCACAGGCAGCACAGCAAGAACAGGCAGCAAGCACAGGCAGCACAGCAAGCACAGGCAGCACAGGCAGCAAGCACAGGCAGCACAGCAAGCACAGGCAGCACAGCAGAGGCAGCACAGGCAGCACAGCAAGCACAGGCAGCAAGCACAGGCAGCACAGCAAGTACAGGCAGCAAGGACAGGCAGCACAGCAAGCACAGGCAGCAAGCACAGGCAGCACAGCAAGCACAGGCAGCAAGCACACTCAGCATAGCAAGCACAGGCAGCACAGCAAGCACAGGCAACAAGCACAGGCAGCACAGCAAGCACAGGCAGCAAGCACAGGCAGCACAGCAAGCACAGGCAGCAAGCACAGGCAGCGCAGCAAGCACAGGCAGCACAGCAAGCACAGGCAACAAGCACAGGCAGCACAGCAAGCACAGGCAGCAAGCACACTCAGCACAGCAAGCACAGGCAGCACAGGCAGCAGAGCAAGCACAGGCAGCAAGCACAGGCAGCATAGCAAGCAGAGGCAGCACAGAAAGCACAGGCAGCACAGCAAGCACAGGCAACACAGCAAGCACAGGCGGCACAGCAGGCACAGGCAGCAAGCACAGGCAGCACAGCAAGCACAGGCAGCAAGCACAGGCAGCGCAGCAAGCACAGCAAGCACAGGCAGCAAGCACAGGCAGCAAGCACAGGCAGCGCAGCAAGCACAGGCAGCACAGCAAGCACAGGCAACAAGCACAGGCAGCACAGCAAGCACAGGCAGCAAGCACACTCAGCACCGCAAGCACAGGCAGCACAGCAAGCACAGGCAGCAGAGCAAGCACAGGCAGCAAGCACAGGCAGCATAGCAAGCAGAGGCAGCAAGGACAGGCAGCACAGGCAGCAAGCACAGGCAGCACAGCAAGCACAAACAGCAAGCACAGGCAGCACAGGCAGCACAGCAAGCACAGGCAGCAAGCACACTCAGCACAGCAAGCACAGGCAGCACAGCAAGCACGGGCAGCAGAGCAAACACAGGCAGCAAGCACAGGCAGCATAGCAAGCAGAGGCAGCACAATAAGCACAGGCAGCGCAGCAAGCACAGGCAGCACAGCAAGCACAGGCAACAAGCACAGGCAGCACAGCAAGCACAGGCAGCAAGCAACCTCAGCACAGCAAGCACAGGCAGCACAGCAAGCACAGGCAGCACAGCATGCACAGCAAGCGCAGGCAGCAAGCACAGGCAGCACAGCAAGCACAGGCAGCAAGCACAGGCAGCACAGCAAGCACAGGCAGCACAATAAGCACAGGCGGCACAGCAAGCACAGGCAGCAAGCACAGGCAGCACAGCAAGCACAGGCAGCAAGCACAGGCAGCACAGGCAGCAAGGACAAGCACAGGCAGCAAGCTCAGGCAGCAAGCACACTCAGCACAGCAAGCACAGGCAGCAAGCACAGGCAGCACAGCAAGCACAGCAAGCACGGGCAGCACAGCAAGCACAGGCAGCAAGCACAGGCAGCGCAGCAAGCACAGGCAGCACAGGCAACAAGCACAGGCAGCACAGCAAGCACAGGCAGCAAGCACACTCAGCACAGCAAGCACAGGCAGCACAGCATGCACAGCAAGCACAGGCAGCAAGCACACTCAGCACAGCAAGCACAGGCAGCACAGCAAGCACAGGCAGCAAGCACAGGCAGCAAGCTCAGGCAGCACAGCAAGCACAGGCAGCAAGCACAGGCAGCACAGCAAGCACAGGCAGCAAGCACAGGCAGCACAGGCAGCAAGCACAGGCAGCGCAGCAAGCACAGGCAGCACAGCAAGCACAGGCAACAAGCACAGGCAGCACAGCAAGCACAGGCAGCAAGCACACTCAGCACAGCAAGCACAGGCAGCACAGCAAGCACAAACAGCAAGCACAGGCAACACAGCACAGGCAGCGCAGCAAGCACAGGCAGCACAGCAAGCACAGGCAGCAAGCACAGGCAGCACAGCAAGAACAGGCAGCAAGCAAGCACAGGCAGCACAGCAAACACAGGCAGCACAGCAAGCACAGGCAGCAAGCACAGGCAGCGCAGCAAGCACAGGCAGCACAGGCGACAAGCACAGGCAGCACAGCAAGCACAGGCAGCAAGCACACTCAGCACAGCAAGCACACGCAGCACAGCATGCACAGCAAGCACAGGCAGCACAGCAAGCACAGGCATGTTAGAAACCCGCAAAATAGCTCGACGAGATGTGTTCGTTTTTTAGCGATTCTTGGGGAAGTGCAGTGAGGTCAAGCTCCGTCCTCTTTCCAACAGGCAAAGCCTGCTCCGATCTTCGGCGAGATTCACTCTCGCATTTGTTTAAAATGCTTACTCTTACTGAGACGCAGGTCAATGCAACGGCCGCCGAGGTAAACATATTTATCCGCGACTCTCGGCGCCTCCAAAAACAGGTGACACAGCAACGCACTGTCGTGTGCCACTGTCGAATTACCGCGTGTTATGGGCGAAATCAAATGCATCGCTAACAGGCAGCACAGCAAGCACAGGCAGGTTGCACAGGCAGCACAGCAAGCACAGCAAGCACAGGCAGCAAGCACAGGCAGCACAGGCAGCACAGCACAGGCAGCGCAGCAAGCACAGGCAGCACAGCAAGTACAGGCAGCAAGCACAGGCAGCACAGCAAGCACAGGCAGCACAGCAAGCACAAACAGCAAGCACAGGCAGCACAGCAAGCACAGGCAGGAAGCACAGGCAGCAAGCACAGGCAGCACAGGCAGCACAGGCAGCAAGCACAGGCAGCACAGCAAGCACAGGCAGCACAGGCAGCACAGCAAGCACAGGCAGCACAGGCAGCAAGCACAGGCAGCACAGCAAGCACAGGCAGCAAGCACAGACAGCAAGCACAGGCAGCACAGCAAGAACAGGCAGCAAGCACAGGCAGCACAGCAAGCACAGGCAGCACAGCAAGCACGGGCAGCAAGCACAGGCAGCAAGCACAGGCAGCACAGGCAGCACAGGCAGCAAGCACACGCAGCACAGCGAGCACAGGCAGCAAGCACAGGCAGCACAGCAAGCACAGGCAGCAAGCACACTCAGCATAGCAAGCACAGGCAGCACAGCAAGCACAGGCAGCACAGCAAGCACAAACAGCAAGCACAGGCAGCACAGCACAGGCAGCGCAGCAAGCACAGGCAGCACAGCAAGCACAGGCAGGAAGCACAGGCAGCACAGCAAGAACAGGCAGCAAGCAAGCACAGGCAGCACAGCAAACACAGGCAGCGCAGCAAGCACAGGCAGCACAGCAAGCACAGGCAGCAAGCACAGGCAGCACAGCAAGAACAGGCAGCAAGCAAGCACAGGCAGCACAGCAAACACAGGCAGCACAGCAAGCACAGGCAGCGCAGCAAGCACAGGCAGCACAGGCAACAAGCACAGGCTGCACAGCAAGCACAGGCAGCAAGCACACTCCGCACAGCAAGCACAGGCAGCAAGCACACTCAGCACAGCAAGCACAGGCAGCACAGCAAGCACAGGCAGCACGCACACTCAGCACAGCAAGCACAGGCAGCACAGCAAGCACAGCAAGCACAGGCAGCACAGCAAGCACAGGCAGCACAGTAACCACAGCAAGCACAGGCAGCAAGCACAGGCAGCAAGCTCAGACAGCACAGCAAGCACACACAGCACAGCAAGCACAAGCAGCACAGGCAGCAAGCACAGGCAGCGCAGCAAGCACAGGCAGCAAGCACAGGCAGCACAGGCAGCAAGCACAGGCAGCACAGGCAGCAAGCACAGGCAGCACAGGCAGCAAGCACAGGCAGCGCAGCAAGCACAGGCAGCAAGCACAGGCAGCACAGGCAGCAAGCACAGGCAGCACAGGCAGCAAGCACAGGCAGCACAGCAAGCACAGGCAGCAAGCACAGGCAGCACAGGCAGCAAGCACAGGCAGCACAGGCAGCACAGCAAGCACAGCAAGCACAGGCAGCACAGCAAGCACAGGCAGCACAGCAACCACAGCAAGCACAGGCAGCAAGCACAGGCAGCAAGCTCAGACAGCACAGCAAGCACAGACAGCACAAGCAGCACAGCAAGCACAGGCAGCAAGCACAGGCAGCGCAGCAAGCACAGGCAGCACAGCAAGCACAGGCAACAAGCACAGGCAGCACAGCAAGCACAGGCAGCAAGCACAGGCAGCACAGCAAGCACAGGCAGCAAGCACAGGCAGCACAGGCAGCAAGCACAGGCAGCGCAGCAAGCACAGGCAGCACAGCAAGCACAGGCAACAAGCACAGGCAGCACAGCAAGCACAGGCAGCAAGCACACTCAGCACAGCAAGCACAGGCAGCACAGGCAGCAGAGCAAGCACAGGCAGCAAGCACAGGCAGCATAGCAAGCAGAGGCAGCACAGAAAGCACAGGCAGCACAGCAAGCACAGGCAACACAGCAAGCACAGGCGGCACAGCAGGCACAGGCAGCAAGCACAGGCAGCACAGCAAGCACAGGCAGCAAGCACAGGCAGCGCAGCAAGCACAGCAAGCACAGGCAGCACAGGCAGCAAGCACAGGCAGCGCAGCAAGCACAGGCAGCACAGCAAGCACAGGCAACAAGCACAGGCAGCACAGCAAGCACAGGCAGCAAGCACACTCAGCACCGCAAGCACAGGCAGCACAGCAAGCACAGGCAGCAGAGCAAGCACAGGCAGCAAGCACAGGCAGCATAGCAAGCAGAGGCAGCAAGGACAGGCAGCACAGGCAGCAAGCACAGGCAGCACAGCAAGCACAAACAGCAAGCACAGGCAGCACAGGCAGCACAGCAAGCACAGGCAGCAAGCACACTCAGCACAGCAAGCACAGGCAGCACAGCAAGCACGGGCAGCAGAGCAAGCACAGGCAGCAAGCACAGGCAGCATAGCAAGCAGAGGCAGCACAATAAGCACAGGCAGCGCAGCAAGCACAGGCAGCACAGCAAGCACAGGCAACAAGCACAGGCAGCACAGCAAGCACAGGCAGCACAGCATGCACAGCAAGCACAGGCAGCAAGCACAGGCAGCACAGCAAGCACAGGCAGCAAGCACAGGCAGCACAGCAAGCACAGGCAGCACAATAAGCACAGGCGGCACAGCAAGCACAGGCAGCAAGCACAGGCAGCACAGCAAGCACAGGCAGCAAGCACAGGCAGCACAGGCAGCAAGGACAAGCACAGGCAGCAAGCACAGGCAGCAAGCACACTCAGCACAGCAAGCACAGGCAGCAAGCACAGGCAGCACAGCAAGCACGGGCAGCACAGCAAGCACAGGCAGCAAGCACAGGCAGCGCAGCAAGCACAGGCAGCACAGGCAACAAGCACAGGCAGCACAGCAAGCACAGGCAGCAAGCACACTCAGCACAGCAAGCACAGGCAGCACAGCATGCACAGCAAGCACAGGCAGCAAGCACACTCAGCACAGCAAGCACAGGCAGCACAGCAAGCACAGGCAGCAAGCACAGGCAGCAAGCTCAGGCAGCACAGCAAGCACAGGCAGCAAGCACAGGCAGCACAGCAAGCACAGGCAGCAAGCACAGGCAGCACAGCAAGCACAAACAGCAAGCACAGGCAGCACAGCAAGCACAGGCAGGAAGCACAGGCAGCAAGCACAGGCAGCACAGGCAGCACAGGCAGCAAGCACAGGCAGCACAGCAAGCACAGGCAGCACAGGCAGCACAGCAAGCACAGGCAGCACAGGCAGCAAGCACAGGCAGCACAACAAGCACAGGCAGCACAGGCAGCACAGCAAGCACAGGCAGCACAGCAAGCACGGGCAGCAAGCACAGGCAGCACAGGCAGCACAGCAAGCACAGGCAGCACAGGCAGCAAGCACAGGCAGCACAACAAGCACAGGCAGCACAGGCAGCACAGCAAGCACAGGCAGCACAGGCAGCAAGCACAGGCAGCACAGCAAGCACAGGCAGCAAGCACAGACAGCAAGCACAGGCAGCACAGCAAGCACAGGCAGCACAGCAAGCACGGGCAGCAAGCACAGGCAGCAAGCACAGGCAGCACAGGCAGCACAGGCAGCAAGCACACGCAGCACAGCGAGCACAGGCAGCAAGCACAGGCAGCACAGCAAGCACAGGCAGCAAGCACAGGCAGCAAGCACAGGCAGCACAGCAAGCACAGGCAGCACAGGCAGCACAGCAAACACAGGCAGCACAGGCAGCAAGCACAGGCAGCACAGCAAGCACAGGCAGCACAGCAGAGGCAGCACAGGCAGCACAGCAAGCACAGGCAGCAAGCACAGGCAGCACAGCAAGTACAGGCAGCAAGGACAGGCAGCACAGCAAGCACAGGCAGCAAGCACAGGCAGCACAGCAAGCACAGGCAGCAAGCACACTCAGCATAGCAAGCACAGGCAGCACAGCAAGCACAGGCAGCACAGCAAGCACAAACAGCAAGCACAGGCAGCACAGCACAGGCAGCGCAGCAAGCACAGGCAGCACAGCAAGCACAGGCAGGAAGCACAGGCAGCACAGCAAGAACAGGCAGCAAGCAAGCACAGGCAGCACAGCAAACACAGGCAGCGCAGCAAGCACAGGCAGCACAGCAAGCACAGGCAGCAAGCACAGGCAGCACAGCAAGAACAGGCAGCAAGCAAGCACAGGCAGCACAGCAAACACAGGCAGCACAGCAAGCACAGGCAGCGCAGCAAGCACAGGCAGCACAGGCAACAAGCACAGGCTGCACAGCAAGCACAGGCAGCAAGCACACTCCGCACAGCAAGCACAGGCAGCAAGCACACTCAGCACAGCAAGCACAGGCAGCACAGCAAGCACAGGCAGCACGCACACTCAGCACAGCAAGCACAGGCAGCACAGCAAGCACAGCAAGCACAGGCAGCACAGCAAGCACAGGCAGCACAGTAACCACAGCAAGCACAGGCAGCAAGCACAGGCAGCAAGCTCAGACAGCACAGCAAGCACACACAGCACAGCAAGCACAAGCAGCACAGGCAGCAAGCACAGGCAGCACAGCAAGCACAGGCAGCACAGCAAGCACAGGCAACAAGCACAGGCAGCACAGCAAGCACAGGCAGCAAGCACAGGCAGCACAGCAAGCACAGGCAGCAAGCACAGGCAGCACATGCAGCAAGCACAGGCAGCGCAGCAAGCACAGGCAGCACAGCAAGCACAGGCAACAAGCACAGGCAGCACAGCAAGCACAGGCAGCAAGCACACTCAGCACAGCAAGCACAGCAAGCACAGGCAGCACAGGCAGCAAGCACAGGCAGCAAGCACAGGCAGCGCAGCAAGCACAGGCAGCACAGCAAGCACAGGCAACAAGCACAGGCAGCACAGCAAGCACAGGCAGCAAGCACACTCAGCACCGCAAGCACAGGCAGCACAGCAAGCACAGGCAGCACAGCAAGCACAGGCAGCAAGCACAGGCAGCACAGCAAGCACAGGCAGCAAGCACAGGCAGCACAGCAAGCACAGGCAGCACAGGCAGCAAGCACAGGCAGCACAGAAAGCACAGGCAGCACAGCAAGCACAGGCAGCAAGCACAGGCAGCACAGCAAACACAGGCAGCACGGCAAGCACAGGCAGCAAGCACAGGCAGCACAGCAAGCACAGGCAGCAAGCACAGGCAGCACAGGCAGCAAGCACAGGCAGCACAGAAAGCACAGGCAGCACAGCAAGCACAGGCAGCAAGCACAGGCAGCACAGCAAACACAGGCAGCACGGCAAGCACAGGCAGCAAGCACAGGCAGCACAGCAAGCACGGGCAGCAAGCACCGGCAGCACAGCAAGCACGGGCAGCAAGCACAGGCAGCACAGCAAGCACAGGCAGCAAGCACTGGCAGCATAGCAAGCAGAGGCAGCACAGAAAGCACAGGCAGCACAGCAAGCACAGGCAGCAAGCACAGGCAGCACAGCAAGCACAGGCAGCAAGCACAGGCAGCGCAGCAAGCACAGGCAGCACAGCAAGCACAGGCAACAAGCACAGGCAGCACAGCAAGCACAGGCAGCAAGCAACCCCAGCACAGCAAGCACAGGCAGCACAGCAAGCACAGGCAGCAAGCACAGGCAGCACAGCAAGCACAGGCAGCACAATAAGCACAGGCGGCACAGCAAGCACAGGCAGCAAGCACAGGCAGCACAGCAAGCACAGGCAGCAAGCACAGGCAGCACAGGCAGCAACGACAAGCACAGGCAGCAAGCACAGGCAGCAAGCACAGGCAGCACAGGCAGCAAGCACAGGCAGCAAGCACAGGCAGCAAGCACACTCAGCACAGCAAGCACAGGCAGCACAGCAAGCACAGGCAGCAAGCACACTCAGCACAGCAAGCACAGGCAGCACAGCACAGGCAGCAAGCACAGGCAGCGCAGCAAGAACAGGCAGCACAGCAAGCACAGGCAGCAAGCACAGACAGCAAGCACAGGCAGCAACCACAGGCAGCACAGCAAGCACAGGCAGATAGCACAGGCAGCACAGCATGCACAGCAAGCACAGGCAGCAAGCACAGGCAGCACAGCAAGCACAGGCAGCAAGCACAGGCAGCACAGCAAGCACAGGCAGCACAGCAAGCACAGGCAGCAAGCACAGGCAGCACAGCAAGCACAGGCAGCAAGCACAGGCAGCACAGGCAGCAAGGACAAGCACAGGCAGCAAGCACAGGCAGCAAGCACAGGCAGCACAGCAAGCACAGGCAGCAAGCACACTCAGCACAGCAAGCACAGGCAGCACAGCAAGCACAGGCAGCAAGCACAGGCAGCACAGCAGGCACAGCAAGCACGGGCAGCACAGCAAGCACAGGCAGCACAGCAACCACAGCAAGCACAGGTAGCAAGCACAGGCAGCAAGCTCAGGCAGCACAGCAAGCACAGGCAGCAAGCACAGGCAGCACAGCAAGCACAGGCAGCAAGCACAGGCAGCACAGGCAGCAAGCACAGGCAGCACAGCAAGCACAGGCAGCAAGCACAGGCAGCACAGGCAGCAAGGACAAGCACATGCAGCAAGCACAGGCAGCAAGCACAGGCAGCACAGGCAGCAAGCACAGGCAGCAAGCACAGGCAGCAAGCACACTCAGCACAGCAAGCACAGGCAGCACAGCAAGCACAGGCAGCAAGCACACTCAGCACAGCAAGCACAGGCAGCACAGCACAGGCAGCAAGCACAGGCAGCGCAGCAAGAACAGGCAGCACAGCAAGCACAGGCAGCAAGCACAGACAGCAAGCACAGGCAGCAACCACAGGCAGCACAGCAAGCACAGGCAGATAGCACAGGCAGCAAGCACAGGCAGCACAGCAAGCACAGGCAGCAAGCACAGGCAGCACAGCAAGCACAGGCAGCACAGCAAGCACAGGCAGCAAGCACAGGCAGCACAGCAAGCACAGGCAGCAAGCACAGGCAGCACAGCAAGCACAGGCAGCAAGCACACTCAGCACAGCAAGCACAGGCAGCACAGCAAGCACAGGCAGCAAGCACAGGCAGCACAGCAGGCACAGCAAGCACGGGCAGCACAGCAAGCACAGGCAGCACAGCAACCACAGCAAGCACAGGCAGCAAGCACAGGCAGGAAGCACAGGCAGCACAGCAAGCACAGGCAGCAAGCACAGGCAGCACAGGCAGCAAGCACAGGCAGCGCAGCAAGCACAGGCAGCATAGCAAGCACAGGCAACAAGCACAGGCAGCACAGCAACCACAGCAAGCACAGGCAGCAAGCACAGGCAGCAAGCACAGGCAGCACAGCAAGCACAGGCAGCAAGCACAGGCAGCACAGCCAGCACAGGCAGCAAGCACAGGCAGCACAGGCAGCAAGCACAGGCAGCGCAGCAAGCACAGGCAACAAGCACAGGCAGCACAGCAAGCACAGGCAGCAAGCACACTCAGCACAGCAAGCACAGGCAGCACAGCAAGCACAGGCAGCAGAGCAAGCACAGGCAGCAAGCACAGGCAGCATAGCAAGCAGAGGCAGCACAGAAAGCACAGGCAGCACAGCAAGCACAGGCGGCACAGCAAGCACAGGCAGCATAGCAAGCAGAGGCAGCACAGAAAGCACAGGCAGCACAGCAAGCACAGGCAACACAGCAAGCACAGGCAGCAAGCACACTCAGCATAGCAAGCACAGGCAGCACAGGCAGCACAGCAAGCACAAACAGCAAGTACAGGCAGCACAGCAAGCACAGGCAGCGCAGCAAGCACAGGCAGCGCAGCAAGCACAGGCAGCACAGCAAGCACAGGCAGCAAGCACAGACAGCACAGAAAGCACAGGCAGCAAGCACAGGCAGCAACCACAGGCAGCACAGCAAGCACAGGCAGATAGCACAGGCAGCACAGCAAGCACAGGCAGCTTGCACAGGCAGCATAGCAAGCACGGCAAGCACAGCAAGCACAGGCAGCAAGCACAGGCAGCGCAGCTAGCACAGGCAGCACAGCAAGCACAGGCAGCACAGCAAGCACAGGCAACACAGCAAGCACAGGCGGCACAGCAAGCACAGCAAGCACAGGCAGCAAGCACAGGCAGCACAGCAAGCACAGGCAGCGCAGCAAGCACAGGCAGCACAGCAAGCACAGGCAGCGCAGCAAGCACAGGCAGCGCAGCAAGCACAGGCAGCACAGCAAGCACAGGCAGCAAGCACAGACAGCACAGAAAGCACAGGCAGCAAGCACAGGCAGCAACCACAGGCAGCACAGCAAGCACAGGCAGATAGCACAGGCAGCACAGCAAGCACAGGCAGCTTGCACAGGCAGCATAGCAAGCACGGCAAGCACAGCAAGCACAGGCAGCAAGCACAGGCAGCGCAGCTAGCACAGGCGGCACAGCAAGCACAGGCAGCAAGCACAGGCAGCACAGCAAGCACAGGCAGCACAGCAGAGGCAGCACAGGCAGCACAGCAAGCACAGGCAGCAAGCACAGGCAGCACAGCAAGTACAGGCAGCAAGGACAGGCAGCACAGCAAGCACAGGCAGCAAGCACAGGCAGCACAGCAAGCACAGGCAGCAAGCACACTCAGCATAGCAAGCACAGGCAGCACAGGCAGCACAGCAAGCACAAACAGCAAGCACAGGCAGCACAGCACAGGCAGCGCAGCAAGCACAGGCAGCACAGCAAGCACAGGCAGCAAGCACAGGCAGCACAGCAAGCACAGGCAGCAAGCACAGGCAGCGCAGCTAGCACAGGCAGCACAGCAAGCACAGGCAGCAAGCACAGGCAGCAAGCACAGGCAGCACAGCAAGCACAGGCAGCACAGCAGAGGCAGCACAGGCAGCACAGCAAGCACAGGCAGCGCAGCAAGCACAGGCAGCACAGCAAGCACAGGCAACAAGCACAGGCAGCACAGCAAGCACAGGCAGCACAGCAAGCACAGGCAGCAAGCACAGGCAGCGCAGCAAGCACAGGCAGCACAGGCGACAAGCACAGGCAGCACAGCAAGCACAGGCAGCAAGCACACTCAGCACAGCAAGCACACGCAGCACAGCATGCACAGCAAGCACAGGCAGCACAGCAAGCACAGGCATGTTAGAAACCCGCAAAATAGCTCGACGAGATGTGTTCGTTTTTTAGCGATTCTTGGGGAAGTGCAGTGGGGTCAAGCTCCGTCCTCTTTCCAACAGGCAAAGCCTGCTCCGATCTTCGGCGAGATTCACTCTCGCATTTGTTTAAAATGCTTACTCTTACTGAGACGCAGGTCAATGCAACGGCCGCCGAGGTAAACATATTTATCCGCGACTCTCGGCGCCTCCAAAAACAGGTGACACAGCAACGCACTGTCGTGTGCCACTGTCGAATTACCGCGTGTTATGGGCGAAATCAAATGCATCGCTAACAGGCAGCACAGCAAGCACAGGCAGGTTGCACAGGCAGCATAGCAAGCACAGCAAGCACAGGCAGCAAGCACAGGCAGCACAGGCAGCACAGCACAGGCAGCGCAGCAAGCACAGGCAGCACAGCAAGTACAGGCAGCAAGCACAGGCAGCACAGCAAGCACAGGCAGCAAGCACAGGCAGCACAGCAAGCACAAACAGCAAGCACAGGCAGCACAGCAAGCACAGGCAGCAAGCACAGGCAGCACAGGCAGCACAGCAAGCACAGGCAGCACAGGCAGCACAGGCAGCAAGCACAGGCAGCACAGCAAGCACAGGCAGCACAGGCAGCACAGCAAGCACAGGCGGCACAGGCAGCAAGCACAGGCAGCACAACAAGCACAGGCAGCACAGGCAGCACAGCAAGCACAGGCAGCACAGGCAGCAAGCACAGGCAGCACAGCAAGCACAGGCAGCAAGCACAGGCAGCAAGCACAGGCAGCACAGCAAGCACAGGCAGCACAGGCAACAAGCACAGGCAGCACAGCAAGCACAGGCAGCAAGCACACTCAGCACAGCAAGCACAGGCAGCACAGCATGCACAGCAAGCACAGGCAGCAAGCACACTCAGCACAGCAAGCACAGGCAGCACAGCAAGCACAGGCAGCACAGCAAGCACAGGCAGCAAGCACAGGCAGCAAGCTCAGGCAGCACAGCAAGCACAGGCAGCAAGCACAGGCAGCACAGCAAGCACAGGCAGCAAGCACAGGCAGCACAGGCAGCAAGCACAGGCAGCGCAGCAAGCACAGGCAGCACAGGCAACAAGCACAGGCAGCACAGCAAGCACAGGCAGCACAGGCAGCACAGGCAGCACAGCAGCACAGGCAGCAAGCACAGGCAGCACAGCAAGCACAGGCAGCAAGCACAGGCAGCACAGGCAGCACAGCACAGGCAGCACACCAAGCACAGGCAGCACAGCACAGGCAGCACAGCAAGCACAGGCAGCACAGGCAGCACAGGCAGCAAGCACAGGCAGCACAGCAAGCACAGGCAGCAAGCACAGGCAGCACAGGCAGCAAGCACAGGCAGCGCAGCAAGCACAGGCAGCAAGCACAGGCAGCACAGGCAACAAGCACAGGCAGCGCAGCAAGCACAGGCAGCACAGCAAGTACAGGCAGCAAGCACAGGCAGCACAGGCAGCACAGGCAGCAAGCACAGGCAGCACAGCAAGCACAGGCAGCAAGCACAGGCAGCACAGGCAGCAAGCACAGGCAGCGCAGCAAGCACAGGCAGCAAGCACAGGCAGCACAGGCAACAAGCACAGGCAGCACAGCAAGCACAGGCAGCAAGCACACTCAGCACAGCAAGCACAGGCAGCACAGCATGCACAGCAAGCACAGGCAGCAAGCACACTCAGCACAGCAAGCACAGGCAGCACAGCAAGCACAGGCAGCAAGCACAGGCAGCAAGCTCAGGCAGCACAGCAAGCACAGGCAGCAAGCACAGGCAGCACAGCAAGCACAGGCAGCAAGCACAGGCAGCACAGGCAGCAAGCACAGGCAGCGCAGCAAGCACAGGCAGCACAGCAAGCACAGGCAACAAGCACAGGCAGCACAGCAAGCACAGGCAGCACAGCAAGCACAGGCAGCAAGCACAGGCAGCGCAGCAAGCACAGGCAGCACAGGCGACAAGCACAGGCAGCACAGCAAGCACAGGCAGCAAGCACACTCAGCACAGCAAGCACACGCAGCACAGCATGCACAGCAAGCACAGGCAGCACAGCAAGCACAGGCATGTTAGAAACCCGCAAAATAGCTCGACGAGATGTGTTCGTTTTTTAGCGATTCTTGGGGAAGTGCAGTGGGGTCAAGCTCCGTCCTCTTTCCAACAGGCAAAGCCTGCTCCGATCTTCGGCGAGATTCACTCTCGCATTTGTTTAAAATGCTTACTCTTACTGAGACGCAGGTCAATGCAACGGCCGCCGAGGTAAACATATTTATCCGCGACTCTCGGCGCCTCCAAAAACAGGTGACACAGCAACGCACTGTCGTGTGCCACTGTCGAATTACCGCGTGTTATGGGCGAAATCAAATGCATCGCTAACAGGCAGCACAGCAAGCACAGGCAGGTTGCACAGGCAGCATAGCAAGCACAGCAAGCACAGGCAGCAAGCACAGGCAGCACAGGCAGCACAGCACAGGCAGCGCAGCAAGCACAGGCAGCACAGCAAGTACAGGCAGCAAGCACAGGCAGCACAGCAAGCACAGGCAGCAAGCACAGGCAGCACAGCAAGCACAAACAGCAAGCACAGGCAGCACAGCAAGCACAGGCAGCAAGCACAGGCAGCACAGGCAGCACAGCAAGCACAGGCAGCACAGGCAGCACAGGCAGCAAGCACAGGCAGCACAGCAAGCACAGGCAGCACAGGCAGCACAGCAAGCACAGGCGGCACAGGCAGCAAGCACAGGCAGCACAACAAGCACAGGCAGCACAGGCAGCACAGCAAGCACAGGCAGCACAGGCAGCAAGCACAGGCAGCACAGCAAGCACAGGCAGCAAGCACAGGCAGCAAGCACAGGCAGCACAGCAAGCACAGGCAGCACAGCAAGAACAGGCAGCAAGCACAGGCAGCACAGCAAGCACAGGCAGCACAGGCAGCAAGCACAGGCAGCACAGCAAGCACAGGCAGCACAGCAGAGGCAGCACAGGCAGCACAGCAAGCACAGGCAGCAAGCACAGGCAGCACAGCAAGTACAGGCAGCAAGGACAGGCAGCACAGCAAGCACAGGCAGCAAGCACAGGCAGCACAGCAAGCACAGGCAGCAAGCACACTCAGCATAGCAAGCACAGGCAGCACAGCAAGCACAGGCAGCACAGCAAGCACAAACAGCAAGCACAGGCAGCACAGCACAGGCAGCGCAGCAAGCACAGGCAGCACAGCAAGCACAGGCAGGAAGCACAGGCAGCACAGCAAGAACAGGCAGCAAGCAAGCACAGGCAGCACAGCAAACACAGGCAGCGCAGCAAGCACAGGCAGCACAGCAAGCACAGGCAGCAAGCACAGGCAGCACAGCAAGAACAGGCAGCAAGCAAGCACAGGCAGCACAGCAAACACAGGCAGCACAGCAAGCACAGGCAGCTCAGGCAGCACAGCAAGCACAGGCAGCAAGCACACTCAGCACAGCAAGCACAGGCAGCAAGCTCAGACAGCACAGCAAGCACAGACAGCACAAGCAGCACAGCAAGCACAGGCAGCAAGCACAGGCAGCGCAGCAAGCACAGGCAGCACAGCAAGCACAGGCAACAAGCACAGGCAGCACAGCAAGCACAGGCAGCAAGCACAGGCAGCACAGCAAGCACAGGCAGCAAGCACAGGCAGCGCAGCAAGCACAGGCAGCACAGCAAGCACAGGCAACAAGCACAGGCAGCACAGCAAGCACAGGCAGCAAGCACACTCAGCACAGCAAGCACAGGCAGCACAGGCAGCAGAGCAAGCACAGGCAGCAAGCACAGGCAGCATAGCAAGCAGAGGCAGCACAGAAAGCACAGGCAGCACAGCAAGCACAGGCAACACAGCAAGCACAGGCGGCACAGCAGGCACAGGCAGCAAGCACAGGCAGCACAGCAAGCACAGGCAGCAAGCACAGGCAGCGCAGCAAGCACAGCAAGCACAGGCAGCACAGGCAGCAAGCACAGGCAGCAAGCACAGGCAGCGCAGCAAGCACAGGCAGCACAGCAAGCACAGGCAACAAGCACAGGCAGCACAGCAAGCACAGGCAGCAAGCACACTCAGCACCGCAAGCACAGGCAGCACAGCAAGCACAGGCAGCAGAGCAAGCACAGGCAGCAAGCACAGGCAGCATAGCAAGCAGAGGCAGCAAGGACAGGCAGCACAGGCAGCAAGCACAGGCAGCACAGCAAGCACAAACAGCAAGCACAGGCAGCACAGGCAGCACAGCAAGCACAGGCAGCAAGCACACTCAGCACAGCAAGCACAGGCAGCACAGCAAGCACGGGCAGCAGAGCAAACACAGGCAGCAAGCACAGGCAGCATAGCAAGCAGAGGCAGCACAATAAGCACAGGCAGCGCAGCAAGCACAGGCAGCACAGCAAGCACAGGCAACAAGCACAGGCAGCACAGCAAGCACAGGCAGCAAGCAACCTCAGCACAGCAAGCACAGGCAGCACAGCAAGCACAGGCAGCACAGCATGCACAGCAAGCGCAGGCAGCAAGCACAGGCAGCACAGCAAGCACAGGCAGCAAGCACAGGCAGCACAGCAAGCACAGGCAGCACAATAAGCACAGGCGGCACAGCAAGCACAGGCAGCAAGCACAGGCAGCACAGCAAGCACAGGCAGCAAGCACAGGCAGCACAGGCAGCAAGGACAAGCACAGGCAGCAAGCACAGGCAGCAAGCACACTCAGCACAGCAAGCACAGGCAGCAAGCACAGGCAGCACAGCAAGCACAGCAAGCACGGGCAGCACAGCAAGCACAGGCAGCAAGCACAGGCAGCGCAGCAAGCACAGGCAGCACAGGCAACAAGCACAGGCAGCACAGCAAGCACAGGCAGCAAGCACACTCAGCACAGCAAGCACAGGCAGCACAGCATGCACAGCAAGCACAGGCAGCAAGCACACTCAGCACAGCAAGCACAGGCAGCACAGCAAGCACAGGCAGCAAGCACAGGCAGCAAGCTCAGGCAGCACAGCAAGCACAGGCAGCAAGCACAGGCAGCACAGCAAGCACAGGCAGCAAGCACAGGCAGCACAGGCAGCAAGCACAGGCAGCGCAGCAAGCACAGGCAGCACAGCAAGCACAGGCAACAAGCACAGGCAGCACAGCAAGCACAGGCAGCAAGCACACTCAGCACAGCAAGCACAGGCAGCACAGCAAGCACAAACAGCAAGCACAGGCAACACAGCACAGGCAGCGCAGCAAGCACAGGCAGCACAGCAAGCACAGGCAGCAAGCACAGGCAGCACAGCAAGAACAGGCAGCAAGCAAGCACAGGCAGCACAGCAAACACAGGCAGCACAGCAAGCACAGGCAGCAAGCACAGGCAGCGCAGCAAGCACAGGCAGCACAGGCGACAAGCACAGGCAGCACAGCAAGCACAGGCAGCAAGCACACTCAGCACAGCAAGCACACGCAGCACAGCATGCACAGCAACACAGGCAGCACAGCAAGCACAGGCATGTTAGAAACCCGCAAAATAGCTCGACGAGATGTGTTCGTTTTTTAGCGATTCTTGGGGAAGTGCAGTGAGGTCAAGCTCCGTCCTCTTTCCAACAGGCAAAGCCTGCTCCGATCTTCGGCGAGATTCACTCTCGCATTTGTTTAAAATGCTTACTCTTACTGAGACGCAGGTCAATGCAACGGCCGCCGAGGTAAACATATTTATCCGCGACTCTCGGCGCCTCCAAAAACAGGTGACACAGCAACGCACTGTCGTGTGCCACTGTCGAATTACCGCGTGTTATGGGCGAAATCAAATGCATCGCTAACAGGCAGCACAGCAAGCACAGGCAGGTTGCACAGGCAGCATAGCAAGCACAGCAAGCACAGGCAGCAAGCACAGGCAGCACAGCACAGGCAGCACAGCACAGGCAGCGCAGCAAGCACAGGCAGCACAGCAAGTACAGGCAGCAAGCACAGGCAGCACAGCAAGCACAGGCAGCACAGCAAGCACAAACAGCAAGCACAGGCAGCACAGCAAGCACAGGCAGGAAGCACAGGCAGCAAGCACAGGCAGCACAGGCAGCACAGGCAGCAAGCACAGGCAGCACAGCAAGCACAGGCAGCACAGGCAGCACAGCAAGCACAGGCAGCACAGGCAGCAAGCACAGGCAGCACAACAAGCACAGGCAGCACAGGCAGCACAGCAAGCACAGGCAGCACAGGCAGCAAGCACAGGCAGCACAGCAAGCACAGGCAGCAAGCACAGACAGCAAGCACAGGCAGCACAGCAAGAACAGGCAGCAAGCACAGGCAGCACAGCAAGCACAGGCAGCACAGCAAGCACGGGCAGCAAGCACAGGCAGCAAGCACAGGCAGCACAGGCAGCACAGGCAGCAAGCACACGCAGCACAGCGAGCACAGGCAGCAAGCACAGGCAGCACAGCAAGCACAGGCAGCAAGCACACTCAGCATAGCAAGCACAGGCAGCACAGCAAGCACAGGCAGCACAGCAAGCACAAACAGCAAGCACAGGCAGCACAGCACAGGCAGCGCAGCAAGCACAGGCAGCACAGCAAGCACAGGCAGGAAGCACAGGCAGCACAGCAAGAACAGGCAGCAAGCAAACACAGGCAGCACAGCAAACACAGGCAGCGCAGCAAGCACAGGCAGCACAGCAAGCACAGGCAGCAAGCACAGGCAGCACAGCAAGAACAGGCAGCAAGCAAGCACAGGCAGCACAGCAAACACAGGCAGCACAGCAAGCACAGGCAGCGCAGCAAGCACAGGCAGCACAGGCAACAAGCACAGGCTGCACAGCAAGCACAGGCAGCAAGCACACTCCGCACAGCAAGCACAGGCAGCAAGCACACTCAGCACAGCAAGCACAGGCAGCACAGCAAGCACAGGCAGCACGCACACTCAGCACAGCAAGCACAGGCAGCACAGCAAGCACAGCAAGCACAGGCAGCACAGCAAGCACAGGCAGCACAGTAACCACAGCAAGCACAGGCAGCAAGCACAGGCAGCAAGCTCAGACAGCACAGCAAGCACACACAGCACAGCAAGCACAAGCAGCACAGGCAGCAAGCACAGGCAGCGCAGCAAGCACAGGCAGCAAGCACAGGCAGCACAGGCAGCAAGCACAGGCAGCACAGGCAGCAAGCACAGGCAGCACAGCAAGCACAGGCAGCAAGCACAGGCAGCACAGGCAGCAAGCACAGGCAGCACAGGCAGCACAGCAAGCACAGCAAGCACAGGCAGCACAGCAAGCACAGGCAGCACAGCAACCACAGCAAGCACAGGCAGCAAGCACAGGCAGCAAGCTCAGACAGCACAGCAAGCACAGACAGCACAAGCAGCACAGCAAGCACAGGCAGCAAGCACAGGCAGCGCAGCAAGCACAGGCAGCACAGCAAGCACAGGCAACAAGCACAGGCAGCACAGCAAGCACAGGCAGCAAGCACAGGCAGCACAGCAAGCACAGGCAGCAAGCACAGGCAGCACAGGCAGCAAGCACAGGCAGCGCAGCAAGCACAGGCAGCACAGCAAGCACAGGCAACAAGCACACGCAGCACAGCAAGCACAGGCAGCAAGCACACTCAGCACAGCAAGCACAGGCAGCACAGGCAGCAGAGCAAGCACAGGCAGCAAGCACAGGCAGCATAGCAAGCAGAGGCAGCACAGAAAGCACAGGCAGCACAGCAAGCACAGGCAACACAGCAAGCACAGGCGGCACAGCAGGCACAGGCAGCAAGCACAGGCAGCACAGCAAGCACAGGCAGCAAGCACAGGCAGCGCAGCAAGCACAGCAAGCACAGGCAGCACAGGCAGCAAGCACAGGCAGCGCAGCAAGCACAGGCAGCACAGCAAGCACAGGCAACACGCACAGGCAGCACAGCAAGCACAGGCAGCAAGCACACTCAGCACCGCAAGCACAGGCAGCACAGCAAGCACAGGCAGCAGAGCAAGCACAGGCAGCAAGCACAGGCAGCATAGCAAGCAGAGGCAGCAAGGACAGGCAGCACAGGCAGCAAGCACAGGCAGCACAGCAAGCACAAACAGCAAGCACAGGCAGCACAGGCAGCACAGCAAGCACAGGCAGCAAGCACACTCAGCACAGCAAGCACAGGCAGCACAGCAAGCACGGGCAGCAGAGCAAGCACAGGCAGCAAGCACAGGCAGCATAGCAAGCAGAGGCAGCACAATAAGCACAGGCAGCGCAGCAAGCACAGGCAGCACAGCAAGCACAGGCAACAAGCACAGGCAGCACAGCAAGCACAGGCAGCACAGCATGCACAGCAAGCACAGGCAGCAAGCACAGGCAGCACAGCAAGCACAGGCAGCAAGCACAGGCAGCACAGCAAGCACAGGCAGCACAATAAGCACAGGCGGCACAGCAAGCACAGGCAGCAAGCACAGGCAGCACAGCAAGCACAGGCAGCAAGCACAGGCAGCACAGGCAGCAAGGACAAGCACAGGCAGCAAGCACAGGCAGCAAGCACACTCAGCACAGCAAGCACAGGCAGCAAGCACAGGCAGCACAGCAAGCACGGGCAGCACAGCAAGCACAGGCAGCAAGCACAGGCAGCGCAGCAAGCACAGGCAGCACAGGCAACAAGCACAGGCAGCACAGCAAGCACAGGCAGCAAGCACACTCAGCACAGCAAGCACAGGCAGCACAGCATGCACAGCAAGCACAGGCAGCAAGCACACTCAGCACAGCAAGCACAGGCAGCACAGCAAGCACAGGCAGCAAGCACAGGCAGCAAGCTCAGGCAGCACAGCAAGCACAGGCAGCAAGCACAGGCAGCACAGCAAGCACAGGCAGCAAGCACAGGCAGCACAGCAAGCACAAACAGCAAGCACAGGCAGCACAGCAAGCACAGGCAGGAAGCACAGGCAGCAAGCACAGGCAGCACAGGCAGCACAGGCAGCAAGCACAGGCAGCACAGCAAGCACAGGCAGCACAGGCAGCACAGCAAGCACAGGCAGCACAGGCAGCAAGCACAGGCAGCACAACAAGCACAGGCAGCACAGGCAGCACAGCAAGCACAGGCAGCACAGCAAGCACGGGCAGCAAGCACAGGCAGCACAGGCAGCACAGCAAGCACAAGCAGCACAGGCAGCAAGCACAGGCAGCACAACAAGCACAGGCAGCACAGGCAGCACAGCAAGCACAGGCAGCACAGGCAGCAAGCACAGGCAGCACAGCAAGCACAGGCAGCAAGCACAGACAGCAAGCACAGGCAGCACAGCAAGAACAGGCAGCAAGCACAGGCAGCACAGCAAGCACAGGCAGCACAGCAAGCACGGGCAGCAAGCACAGGCAGCAAGCACAGGCAGCACAGGCAGCACAGGCAGCAAGCACACGCAGCACAGCGAGCACAGGCAGCAAGCACAGGCAGCACAGCAAGCACAGGCAGCAAGCACAGGCAGCAAGCACAGGCAGCACAGCAAGCACAGGCAGCACAGGCAGCACAGCAAACACAGGCAGCACAGGCAGCAAGCACAGGCAGCACAGCAAGCACAGGCAGCACAGCAGAGGCAGCACAGGCAGCACAGCAAGCACAGGCAGCAAGCACAGGCAGCACAGCAAGTACAGGCAGCAAGGACAGGCAGCACAGCAAGCACAGGCAGCAAGCACAGGCAGCACAGCAAGCACAGGCAGCAAGCACACTCAGCATAGCAAGCACAGGCAGCACAGCAAGCACAGGCAGCACAGCAAGCACAAACAGCAAGCACAGGCAGCACAGCACAGGCAGCGCAGCAAGCACAGGCAGCACAGCAAGCACAGGCAGGAAGCACAGGCAGCACAGCAAGAACAGGCAGCAAGCAAGCACAGGCAGCACAGCAAACACAGGCAGCGCAGCAAGCACAGGCAGCACAGCAAGCACAGGCAGCAAGCACAGGCAGCACAGCAAGAACAGGCAGCAAGCAAGCACAGGCAGCACAGCAAACACAGGCAGCACAGCAAGCACAGGCAGCGCAGCAAGCACAGGCAGCACAGGCAACAAGCACAGGCTGCACAGCAAGCACAGGCAGCAAGCACACTCCGCACAGCAAGCACAGGCAGCAAGCACACTCAGCACAGCAAGCACAGGCAGCACAGCAAGCACAGGCAGCACGCACACTCAGCACAGCAAGCACAGGCAGCACAGCAAGCACAGCAAGCACAGGCAGCACAGCAAGCACAGGCAGCACAGTAACCACAGCAAGCACAGGCAGCAAGCACAGGCAGCAAGCTCAGACAGCACAGCAAGCACACACAGCACAGCAAGCACAAGCAGCACAGGCAGCAAGCACAGGCAGCACAGCAAGCACAGGCAGCACAGCAAGCACAGGCAACAAGCACAGGCAGCACAGCAAGCACAGGCAGCAAGCACAGGCAGCACAGCAAGCACAGGCAGCAAGCACAGGCAGCACAGGCAGCAAGCACAGGCAGCGCAGCAAGCACAGGCAGCACAGCAAGCACAGGCAACAAGCACAGGCAGCACAGCAAGCACAGGCAGCAAGCACACTCAGCACAGCAAGCACAGCAAGCACAGGCAGCACAGGCAGCAAGCACAGGCAGCAAGCACAGGCAGCGCAGCAAGCACAGGCAGCACAGCAAGCACAGGCAACAAGCACAGGCAGCACAGCAAGCACAGGCAGCAAGCACACTCAGCACCGCAAGCACAGGCAGCACAGCAAGCACAGGCAGCACAGGCAGCAAGCACAGGCAGCACAGCAAGCACAGGCAGCAAGCACAGGCAGCACAGCAAGCACAGGCAGCACAGGCAGCAAGCACAGGCAGCACAGAAAGCACAGGCAGCACAGCAAGCACAGGCAGCAAGCACAGGCAGCACAGCAAACACAGGCAGCACGGCAAGCACAGGCAGCAAGCACAGGCAGCACAGCAAGCACAGGCAGCAAGCACAGGCAGCACAGGCAGCAAGCACAGGCAGCACAGAAAGCACAGGCAGCACAGCAAGCACAGGCAGCAAGCACAGGCAGCACAGCAAACACAGGCAGCACGGCAAGCACAGGCAGCAAGCACAGGCAGCACAGCAAGCACGGGCAGCAAGCACCGGCAGCACAGCAAGCACGGGCAGCAAGCACAGGCAGCACAGCAAGCACAGGCAGCAAGCACTGGCAGCATAGCAAGCAGAGGCAGCACAGAAAGCACAGGCAGCACAGCAAGCACAGGCAGCAAGCACAGGCAGCACAGCAAGCACAGGCAGCAAGCACAGGCAGCGCAGCAAGCACAGGCAGCACAGCAAGCACAGGCAACAAGCACAGGCAGCTCAGCAAGCACAGGCAGCAAGCAACCCCAGCACAGCAAGCACAGGCAGCACAGCAAGCACAGGCAGCAAGCACAGGCAGCACAGCAAGCACAGGCAGCACAATAAGCACAGGCGGCACAGCAAGCACAGGCAGCAAGCACAGGCAGCACAGCAAGCACAGGCAGCACAGGCAGCAACGACAAGCACAGGCAGCAAGCACAGGCAGCAAGCACAGGCAGCACAGGCAGCAAGCACAGGCAGCAAGCACAGGCAGCAAGCACACTCAGCACAGCAAGCACAGGCAGCACAGCAAGCACAGGCAGCAAGCACACTCAGCACAGCAAGCACAGGCAGCACAGCACAGGCAGCGCAGCAAGAACAGGCAGCACAGCAAGCACAGGCAGCAAGCACAGACAGCAAGCACAGGCAGCAACCACAGGCAGCACAGCAAGCACAGGCAGATAGCACAGGCAGCACAGCATGCACAGCAAGCACAGGCAGCAAGCACAGGCAGCACAGCAAGCACAGGCAGCAAGCACAGGCAGCACAGCAAGCACAGGCAGCACAGCAAGCACAGGCAGCAAGCACAGGCAGCACAGCAAGAACAGGCAGCAAGCACAGGCAGCACAGGCAGCAAGGACAAGCACAGGCAGCAAGCACAGGCAGCAAGCACAGGCAGCACAGCAAGCACAGGCAGCAAGCACACTCAGCACAGCAAGCACAGGCAGCACAGCAAGCACAGGCAGCAAGCACAGGCAGCACAGCAGGCACAGCAAGCACGGGCAGCACAGCAAGCACAGGCAGCACAGCAACCACAGCAAGCACAGGTAGCAAGCACAGGCAGCAAGCTCAGGCAGCACAGCAAGCACAGGCAGCAAGCACAGGCAGCACAGCAAGCACAGGCAGCAAGCACAGGTAGCACAGGCAGCAAGCACAGGCAGCACAGCAAGCACAGGCAGCAAGCACAGGCAGCACAGGCAGCAAGGACAAGCACATGCAGCAAGCACAGGCAGCAAGCACAGGCAGCACAGGCAGCAAGCACAGGCAGCAAGCACAGGCAGCAAGCACACTCAGCACAGCAAGCACAGGCAGCACAGCAAGCACAGGCAGCAAGCACACTCAGCACAGCAAGCACAGGCAGCACAGCACAGGCAGCAAGCACAGGCAGCGCAGCAAGAACAGGCAGCACAGCAAGCACAGGCAGCAAGCACAGACAGCAAGCACAGGCAGCAACCACAGGCAGCACAGCAAGCACAGGCAGATAGCACAGGCAGCAAGCACAGGCAGCACAGCAAGCACAGGCAGCAAGCACAGGCAGCACAGCAAGCACAGGCAGCACAGCAAGCACAGGCAGCAAGCACAGGCAGCACAGCAAGCACAGGCAGCAAGCACACTCAGCATAGCAAGCACAGGCAGCACAGGCAGCACAGCAAGCACAAACAGCAAGCACAGGCAGCACAGCACAGGCAGCACAGAAAGCACAGGCAGCACAGCAAGCACAGGCAGCAAGCACAGGCAGCACAGCAAACACAGGCAGCACGGCAAGCACAGGCAGCAAGCACAGGCAGCACAGCAAGCACAGGCAGCAAGCACAGGCAGCACAGGCAGCAAGCACAGGCAGCACAGAAAGCACAGGCAGCACAGCAAGCACAGGCAGCAAGCACAGGCAGCACAGCAAACACAGGCAGCACGGCAAGCACAGGCAGCAAGCACAGGCAGCACAGCAAGCACGGGCAGCAAGCACCGGCAGCACAGCAAGCACGGGCAGCAAGCACAGGCAGCACAGCAAGCACAGGCAGCAAGCACTGGCAGCATAGCAAGCAGAGGCAGCACAGAAAGCACAGGCAGCACAGCAAGCACAGGCAGCAAGCACAGGCAGCACAGCAAGCACAGGCAGCAAGCACAGGCAGCGCAGCAAGCACAGGCAGCACAGCAAGCACAGGCAACAAGCACAGGCAGCTCAGCAAGCACAGGCAGCAAGCAACCCCAGCACAGCAAGCACAGGCAGCACAGCAAGCACAGGCAGCAAGCACAGGCAGCACAGCAAGCACAGGCAGCACAATAAGCACAGGCGGCACAGCAAGCACAGGCAGCAAGCACAGGCAGCACAGCAAGCACAGGCAGCACAGGCAGCAACGACAAGCACAGGCAGCAAGCACAGGCAGCAAGCACAGGCAGCACAGGCAGCAAGCACAGGCAGCAAGCACAGGCAGCAAGCACACTCAGCACAGCAAGCACAGGCAGCACAGCAAGCACAGGCAGCAAGCACACTCAGCACAGCAAGCACAGGCAGCACAGCACAGGCAGCGCAGCAAGAACAGGCAGCACAGCAAGCACAGGCAGCAAGCACAGACAGCAAGCACAGGCAGCAACCACAGGCAGCACAGCAAGCACAGGCAGATAGCACAGGCAGCACAGCATGCACAGCAAGCACAGGCAGCAAGCACAGGCAGCACAGCAAGCACAGGCAGCAAGCACAGGCAGCACAGCAAGCACAGGCAGCACAGCAAGCACAGGCAGCAAGCACAGGCAGCACAGCAAGAACAGGCAGCAAGCACAGGCAGCACAGGCAGCAAGGACAAGCACAGGCAGCAAGCACAGGCAGCAAGCACAGGCAGCACAGCAAGCACAGGCAGCAAGCACACTCAGCACAGCAAGCACAGGCAGCACAGCAAGCACAGGCAGCAAGCACAGGCAGCACAGCAGGCACAGCAAGCACGGGCAGCACAGCAAGCACAGGCAGCACAGCAACCACAGCAAGCACAGGTAGCAAGCACAGGCAGCAAGCTCAGGCAGCACAGCAAGCACAGGCAGCAAGCACAGGCAGCACAGCAAGCACAGGCAGCAAGCACAGGCAGCACAGGCAGCAAGCACAGGCAGCACAGCAAGCACAGGCAGCAAGCACAGGCAGCACAGGCAGCAAGGACAAGCACATGCAGCAAGCACAGGCAGCAAGCACAGGCAGCACAGGCAGCAAGCACAGGCAGCAAGCACAGGCAGCAAGCACACTCAGCACAGCAAGCACAGGCAGCACAGCAAGCACAGGCAGCAAGCACACTCAGCACAGCAAGCACAGGCAGCACAGCACAGGCAGCAAGCACAGGCAGCGCAGCAAGAACAGGCAGCACAGCAAGCACAGGCAGCAAGCACAGACAGCAAGCACAGGCAGCAACCACAGGCAGCACAGCAAGCACAGGCAGATAGCACAGGCAGCAAGCACAGGCAGCACAGCAAGCACAGGCAGCAAGCACAGGCAGCACAGCAAGCACAGGCAGCACAGCAAGCACAGGCAGCAAGCACAGGCAGCACAGCAAGCACAGGCAGCAAGCACACTCAGCATAGCAAGCACAGGCAGCACAGGCAGCACAGCAAGCACAAACAGCAAGCACAGGCAGCACAGCACAGGCAGCGCAGCAAGCACAGGCAGCACAGCAAGCACAGGCAGCAAGCACAGGCAGCACAGCAAGCACAGGCAGCAAGCACAGGCAGCGCAGCTAGCACAGGCAGCACAGCAAGCACAGGCAGCAAGCACAGGCAGCAAGCACAGGCAGCACAGCAAGCACAGGCAGCACAGCAGAGGCAGCACAGGCAGCACAGCAAGCACAGGCAGCACAGCAAGTACAGGCAGCAAGCACAGGCAGCAAGCACAGGCAGCACAGCAAGCACAGGCAGCACAGCAAGCACAGGCAGCACAGCAGAGGCAGCACAGGCAGCACAGCAAGCACAGGCAGCAAGCACGGGCAGCAAGCACAGGCAGCACAGCAAGCACAGGCAGCACAGCAAGCACAGGCAGCAAGCACAGGCAGCACAGGCAGCAAGCACACTCAGCATAGCAAGCACAGGCAGCACAGCAAGCACAAACAGCAAGCACAGGCAGCACAGCAAGCACAGGCAGCACAGCAAGCACAGGCAGCAAGCACAGGCAGCAAGCACAGGCAGCACAGCAAGCACAGGCAGCACAGCAGACGCAGCACAGGCAGCACAGCAAGCACAGGCAGCACAGCACAGGCAGCACAGCAAGCACAAACAGCAAGCACAGGCAGCAAGCACACTCAGCACAGCAAGCACAGGCAGCACAGCAAGCACAGCAAGCACAGGCAGCACAGGCAGCAAGCACAGGCAGCAAGCACAGGCAGCAAGCACAGGCAGCGCAGCAAGCACAGGCAGCAAGCACACTCAGCACAGCAAGCACAGGCAGCACAGCAAGCACAGGCAGCAAGCACAGGCAGCAAGCACAGGCAGCACAGCAAGCACAGGCAGCACAGCAGACGCAGCACAGGCAGCACAGCAAGCACAGGCAGCACAGCAAGCACAGGCAGCAAGCACAGGCAGCGCAGCAAGCACAGGCAGCAAGCACACTCAGCACAGCAAGCACAGGCAGCACAGCAAGCACAGGCAGCAAGCACACTCAGCATAGCAAGCACAGGCAGCACAGCAAGCACAGGCAGCACAGCAAGCACAAACAGCAAGCACAGGCAGCACAGCACAGGCAGCACAGCAAGCACAAACAGCAAGCACAGGCAGCAAGCACACTCAGCACAGCAAGCACAGGCAGCACAGCAAGCACAGGCAGCACAGGCAGCAAGCACAGGCAGCAAGCACAGGCAGCGCAGCAAGCACAGGCAGCAAGCACACTCAGCACAGCAAGCACAGGCAGCACAGCAAGCACAAACAGCAAGCACAGGCAGCACAGCACAGGCAGCGCAGCAAGCACAGCAAGCACAGGCAGCACAGCAAGCACAGGCAGCAGAGCAACCACAGCAAGCACAGGCAGCAAGCACAGGCAGCAAGCTCAGACAGCACAGCAAGCACAGACAGCACAGCAAGCACAAGCAGCACAGCAAGCACAGGCAGCAAGCACAGGCAGCAAGCACAGGCAGCAAGCACAGGCAGCACAGCAAGCACAGGCAGCAAGCACACTCAGCACAGCAAGCACAGGCAGCAAGCACAGGCAGCACAGCAGGCACAGCAAGCACGGGCAGCACAGCAAGCACAGGCAGCACAGCAACCACAGCAAGCACAGGCAGCAAGCACAGGCAGCAAGCTCAGGCAGCACAGCAAGCACAGGCAGCAAGCACAGGCAGCACAGCAAGCACAGGCAGCAAGCACAGGCAGCACAGGCAGCAAGCACAGGCAGCGCAGCAAGCACAGGCAGCATAGCAAGCACAGGCAACAAGCACAGGCAGCACAGCAACCACAGCAAGCACAGGCAGCAAGCACAGGCAGCAAGCTCAGGCAGCACAGCAAGGACAGGCAGCAAGCACAGGCAGCACAGCAAGCACAGGCAGCAAGCACAGGCAGCACAGCCAGCACAGGCAGCACAGCAAACACAGGCAGCACAGCAAGCACAGGCAGCAAGCACAGGCAGCGCAGCAAGCACAGGCAGCACAGGCAACAAGCATAGGCAGCAAGCACACTCAGCACAGCAAGCACACGCAGCACAGCATGCACAGCAAGCACAGGCAGCACAGCAAGCACAGGCAGCAAGCACAGGCAGCACAGCAAGCACAGGCGGCACAGCAAGCACAGGCAGCAAGCACAGGCAGCACAGCAAGCACAGGCAGCACACCAAGCACAGGCAGCAAGCACAGGCAGCGCAGCAAGCACAGGCAGCACAGCAAGCACAGGCAGCAAGCACAGACAGCACAGCAAGCACAGGCAGCACAGCATGCACAGCAAGCACAGGCAGCAAGCACAGGCAGCACAGCAAGCACAGGCAGCAAGCACAGGCAGCGCAGCAAGCACAGGCAGCACAGGCAGCACAGCAGCACAAGCAGGAAGCACAGGCAGCACAGCAAGCACAGGCAGCAAGCACAGACAGCACAGCAAGCACAGGCAGCAAGCACAGGCAGCACAGCAAGCACAGGCAGCAAGCACAGGCAGCACAGCAAGCACAAGCAGCAAGCACAGGCAGCACAGCAAGCACAGGCAGCAAGCACAGGCAGCACAGCAAGCACAAGCAGCAAGCACAGGCAGCACAGCAAACACAGGCAGCACAGCAAGCACAGGCAGCAAGCACAGGCAGCACAGCAAGCACAGGCAGCAAGCACACTCAGCACAGCAAGCACAGGCAGCACAGCATGCACAGGCAGCAAGCACAGGCAGCACAACACGCACAGGCGGCACAGCAAGCACAGGCAGCAAGCACAGGCAGCAAGCACAGGCAGCACAGCAAGCACAGGCAGAAAGCAAAGGCAGCACAGCAAGCACAGGCAACACAGCAAGCACAGGCAGCAAGCACAGGCAGCACAGCAAGCACAGGCAGCACACCAAGCACAGGCAGCAAGCACAGGCAGCGCAGCAAGCACAGGCAGCGCAGCAAGCACAGGCAGCACAGCAAGCACAGGCAGCAAGCACAGACAGCACAGCAAGCACAGGCAGCACAGCATGCACAGCAAGCACAGGCAGCAAGCACAGGCAGCACAGCAAGCACAGGCAGCAAGCACAGGCAGCGCAGCAAGCACAGGCAGCACAGGCAGCACAGCAAGCACAGGCAGCACAGGCAGAAAGCACAGGCAGCACAGCAAGCACAGGCATCACAGCAAGCACAGGCAGCAAGCACAGGCAGCAAGCACAGGCAGCACAGCACAGGCAGCACAGGCAGCACAGCAGCACAAGCAGGAAGCACAGGCAGCACAGCAAGCACAGGCAGCAAGCACAGACAGCACAGCAAGCACAGGCAGCAAGCACAGGCAGCAAGCACTGGCAGCACAGCAAGCACAAGCAGCAAGCACAGGCAGCACAGCAAGCACAGGCAGCAAGCACAGGCAGCACAGCAAGCACAAGCAGCAAGCACAGGCAGCACAGCAAACACAGGCAGCACAGCAAGCACAGGCAGCAAGCACAGGCAGCACAGCAAGCACAGGCAGCAAGCACACTCAGCACAGCAAACACAGGCAGCACAGCATGCACAGGCAGCAAGCACAGGCAGCACAACAAGCACAGGCGGCACAGCAAGCACAGGCAGCAAGCACAGGCAGCAAGCACAGGCAGCACAGCAAGCACAAGCAGCAAGCACAGGCAGCACAGCAAGCACAGGCAGCACAGCAAGCACAAGCAGCAAGCACAGGCAGCACAGCAAGCACAGGCAGCAAGCACAGGCAGCAAGCACAGGCAGCACAGCAAGCACAGGCAGCAAGCACACTCAGCACAGCAAGCACAGGCAGCACAGCAAGCACAGGCTGCAAGCACAGGCAGCACAACAAGCACAGGCGGCACAGCAAGCACAGGCAGCAAGCACAGGCAGCACAGCAAGCACAGGCAGCAAGCACACTCAGCACAGGCAGCACAGCAAACACAGGCAGCACAGCAAGCACAGGCAGCAAGCACAGGCAGCACAGCAAGCACAGGCAGCAAGCACACTCAGCACAGCAAGCACAGGCAGCACAGCAAGCACAGCAAGCACAGGCAGCACAGCAAGCACAGGCATGTTAGAAACCCGCAAAATAGCTCGACGAGATGTTTTCGTTTTTTAGCGATTCTTGGGGAAGTGCAGAGGGGTCAAGCTCCGTCCTCTTTCCAACAGGCAAAGCCTGCTCCGATCTTCGGCGAGATTCACTCTCGCATTTGTTTAAAATGCTTACTCTTACTGAGACGCAGGTCAATGCAACGGCCGCCGAGGTAAACATATTTATCCGCGACTCTCGGCGCCTCCAAAAACAGGTGACACAGCAACGCACTGTCGTGTGCCACTGTCGAATTACCGCGTGTTATGGGCGAAATCAAATGCATCGCTAACAGGCAGCACAGCAAGCACAGGCAGCTTGCACAGGCAGCATAGCAAGCACAGCAAGCACAGGCAGCAAGCACAGGCAGCACAGCAAGCACAGGCATGTTTGAAACCCGCAAAATAGCTCGACGAGATGTGTTCGTTTTAGCGATTCTGGGGGAAGTGCAGAGGGGTCAAGCTCCGTCCTCTTTCCAACAGGCAAAGCCTGCTCCGATCTTCGGCGAGATTCACTCTCGCATTTGTTAACAATGCTTACTCTTACTGAGACGCAGGTCAATGCACCGGCCGCCGAGGTAAACATATGATCCGCGACTCTCGGCGCCTCCAAAAACAGGTGACACAGCAACGCACTGTCGTGTGCCACTGTCGAATTACCGCGTGTTATGGGCGAAATCAAATGCATCGCTAACAGGTAGCACAGCAAGCACAGGCAGCAAGCACAGGCAGCAAGCACAGGCAGCACAGCAAGCACAGGCAGCACAGCAAGCACAGGCAGCAAGCACACTCAGCACAGCAAGCACAGGCAGCACAGCAAGCACAGGCAGCAAGCACAGGCAGCACAGCAAGCACAGGCAGCACAACAAGCACAGGCGGCACAGCAAGCACAGGCAGCAAGCACAGGCAGCACAGCAAGCACAGGCAGCAAACACAGGCAGCACAGCAAGCACAGGCAGCAAGCACAGGCTGCACAGCAAGCACAGGCAGCACAGCAAGCACAGGCAGCAAGCACAGGCAGCAAGCTCAGGCAGCACAGCAAGCACAGGCAGCAAGCACAGGCAGCAAGCACAGGCAGCACAGCAAGCACAGGCAGCAAGCACAGGCAGCACAGGCAGCAAGCACAGGCAGCGCAGCAAGCACAGGCAACAAGCACAGGCAGCACAGCAAGCACAGGCAGCAAGCACACTCAGCACAGCAAGCACAGGCAGCACAGCAAGCACAAACAGCAAGCACAGGCAGCACAGCACAGGCAGCGCAGCAAGCACAGGCAGCACAGCAAGCACAGGCAGCAAGCACAGGCAGCACAGCAAGAACAGGCAGCAAGCAAGCACAGGCAGCACAGCAAACACAGGCAGCACAGCAAGCACAGGCAGCAAGCACAGGCAGCGCAGCAAGCACAGGCAGCACAGGCAACAAGCATAGGCAGCAAGCACACTCAGCACAGCAAGCACACGCAGCACAGCATGCACAGCAAGCACAGGCAGCACAGCAAGCACAGGCAGCAAGCACAGGCAGCACAGCAAGCACAGGCGGCACAGCAAGCACAGGCAGCAAGCACAGGCAGCACAGCAAGCACAGGCAGCACAGGCAGCACAGCAAGCACAGGCGGCACAGGCAGCAAGCACAGGCAGCACAGCAAGCACAGGCATGTTAGAAACCCGCAAAATAGCTCGACGAGATGTGTTCGTTTTTTAGCGATTCGTGGGGAAGTGCAGTGGGGTCAAGCTCCGTCCTCTTTCCAACAGGCAAAGCCTGCTCCGATCTTCGGCGAGATTCACTCTCGCATTTGTTTAAAATGCTTACTCTTACTGAGACGCAGGTCAATGCAACGGCCGCCGAGGTAAACATATTTATCCGCGACTCTCGGCGCCTCCAAAAACAGGTGACACAGCAACGCACTGTCGTGTGCCACTGTCGAATTACCGCGTGTTATGGGCGAAATCAAATGCATCGCTAACAGGCAGCACAGCAAGCACAGGCAGGTTGCACAGGCAGCATAGCAAGCACAGCAAGCACAGGCAGCAAGCACAGGCAGCACAGCACAGGCAGCGCAGCAAGCACAGGCAGCACATCAAGTACAGGCAGCAAGCACAGGCAGCACAGCAAGCACAGGCAGCAAGCACAGGCAGCACAGCAAGCACAAACAGCAAGCACAGGCAGCACAGCAAGCACAGGCAGCAAGCACAGGCAGCAAGCACAGGCAGCACAGGCAGCACAGCAAGCACAGGCAGCACAGGCAGCACAGGCAGCAAGCACAGGCAGCACAGCAAGCACAGGCAGCACAGGCAGCAAGCACAGGCAGCACAACAAGCAAAGGCAGCACAGGCAGCACAGCAAGCACAGGCAGCACAGGCAGCAAGCACAGGCAGCACAGCAAGCACAGGCAGCAAGCACAGGCAGCACAGCAAGAACAGGCAGCAAGCACAGGCAGCACAGCAAGCACAGGCAGCACAGCAAGCACAGGCAGCAAGCACAGGCAGCACAGCAAGCAGAGGCAGCAAGCACAGGCAGCAAGCACAGGCAGCAAGCACTGGCAGCACAGCAAGCACAAGCAGCAAGCACAGGCAGCACAGCAAGCACAGGCAGCAAGCACAGGCAGCACAGCATGCACAGGCAGCAAGCACAGGCAGCACAACAAGCACAGGCGGCACAGCAAGCACAGGCAGCAAGCACAGGCAGAAAGCAAAGGCAGCACAGCAAGCACAGGCAGCACAGCAAGCACAGGCAGCAAGCACAGGCAGCACAGCAAGCACAGGCATCACAGCAAGCACAGGCAGCAAGCACAGGCAGCAAGCACAGGCAGCACAGCACAGGCAGCACAGCAAGCACAGGCAGCAAGCACAGGCAGCACAGCAAGTACAGGCAGCAAGCACAGGCAGCACAGCAAGAACAGGCAGCAAGCACAGGCAGCTCAGGCAGCACAGCAAGCACAGGCAGCAAGGACAAGCACAGGCAGCAAGCACAGGCAGCGCAGCAAGCACAGGCAGCACAGCAAGCACAGGCAGCAAGCACAGGCAGCACAGCAAGCACAGGCAGCAAGCACAGGCAGCACAGCAAGCACAGGCAGCAAGCACAGGCAGCACAGCAAGCACAAGCAGCAAGCACAGGCAGCACAGCAAGCACAGGCAGCACAGCAAGCACAAGCAGCAAGCACAGGCAGCACAGCAAGCACAGGCAGCACAGCAAGCACAGGCAGCAAGCACAGGCAGCAAGCACAGGCAGCACAGCAAGCACAGGCAGCAAGCACACTCAGCACAGCAAGCACAGGCAGCACAGCAAGCACAGGATGCAAGCACAGGCAGCACAACAAGCACAGGCGGCACAGCAAGCACAGGCAGCAAGCACAGGCAGCACAGCAAGCACAGGCAGCAAGCACACTCAGCACAGCAAGCACAGGCAGCACAGCAAACACAGGCAGCACAGCAAGCACAGGCAGCAAGCACAGGCAGCACAGCAAGCACAGGCAGCAAGCACACTCAGCACAGCAAGCACAGGCAGCACAGCAAGCACAGGCAGCAAGCACACTCAGCACAGCAAGCACAGGCAGCACAGCACAGGCAGCAAGCACAGGCAGCGCAGCAAGAACAGGCAGCACAGCAAGCACAGGCAGCAAGCACAGACAGCAAGCACAGGCAGCAACCACAGGCAGCACAGCAAGCACAGGCAGATAGCACAGGCAGCAAGCACAGGCAGCACAGCAAGCACAGGCAGCAAGCACAGGCAGCACAGCAAGCACAGGCAGCACAGCAAGCACAGGCAGCAAGCACAGGCAGCACAGCAAGCACAGGCAGCAAGCACACTCAGCATAGCAAGCACAGGCAGCACAGGCAGCACAGCAAGCACAAACAGCAAGCACAGGCAGCACAGCACAGGCAGCGCAGCAAGCACAGGCAGCACAGCAAGCACAGGCAGCAAGCACAGGCAGCACAGCAAGCACAGGCAGCAAGCACAGGCAGCGCAGCTAGCACAGGCAGCACAGCAAGCACAGGCAGCAAGCACAGGCAGCAAGCACAGGCAGCACAGCAAGCACAGGCAGCACAGCAGAGGCAGCACAGGCAGCACAGCAAGCACAGGCAGCACAGCAAGTACAGGCAGCAAGCACAGGCAGCAAGCACAGGCAGCACAGCAAGCACAGGCAGCACAGCAAGCACAGGCAGCACAGCAGAGGCAGCACAGGCAGCACAGCAAGCACAGGCAGCAAGCACGGGCAGCAAGCACAGGCAGCACAGCAAGCACAGGCAGCAAGCACAGGCAGCACAGGCAGCAAGCACACTCAGCATAGCAAGCACAGGCAGCACAGCAAGCACAAACAGCAAGCACAGGCAGCACAGCAAGCACAGGCAGCACAGCAAGCACAGGCAGCAAGCACAGGCAGCAAGCACAGGCAGCACAGCAAGCACAGGCAGCACAGCAGACGCAGCACAGGCAGCACAGCAAGCACAGGCAGCACAGCACAGGCAGCACAGCAAGCACAAACAGCAAGCACAGGCAGCAAGCACACTCAGCACAGCAAGCACAGGCAGCACAGCAAGCACAGCAAGCACAGGCAGCACAGGCAGCAAGCACAGGCAGCAAGCACAGGCAGCAAGCACAGGCAGCGTAGCAAGCACAGGCAGCAAGCACACTCAGCACAGCAAGCACAGGCAGCACAGCAAGCACAGGCAGCAAGCACAGGCAGCAAGCACAGGCAGCACAGCAAGCACAGGCAGCACAGCAGACGCAGCACAGGCAGCACAGCAAGCACAGGCAGCACAGCAAGCACAGGCAGCAAGCACAGGCAGCGCAGCAAGCACAGGCAGCAAGCACACTCAGCACAGCAAGCACAGGCAGCACAGCAAGCACAGGCAGCAAGCACACTCAGCATAGCAAGCACAGGCAGCACAGCAAGCACAGGCAGCACAGCAAGCACAAACAGCAAGCACAGGCAGCACAGCACAGGCAGCACAGCAAGCACAAACAGCAAGCACAGGCAGCAAGCACACTCAGCACAGCAAGCACAGGCAGCACAGCAAGCACAGGCAGCACAGGCAGCAAGCACAGGCAGCAAGCACAGGCAGCGCAGCAAGCACAGGCAGCAAGCACACTCAGCACAGCAAGCACAGGCAGCACAGCAAGCACAAACAGCAAGCACAGGCAGCACAGCACAGGCAGCGCAGCAAGCACAGGCAGCACAGCAAGCACAGGCAGCAGAGCAACCACAGCAAGCACAGGCAGCAAGCACAGGCAGCAAGCTCAGACAGCACAGCAAGCACAGACAGCACAGCAAGCACAAGCAGCACAGCAAGCACAGGCAGCAAGCACAGGCAGCAAGCACAGGCAGCAAGCACAGGCAGCACAGCAAGCACAGGCAGCAAGCACACTCAGCACAGCAAGCACAGGCAGCAAGCACAGGCAGCACAGCAGGCACAGCAAGCACGGGCAGCACAGCAAGCACAGGCAGCACAGCAACCACAGCAAGCACAGGCAGCAAGCACAGGCAGCAAGCTCAGGCAGCACAGCAAGCACAGGCAGCAAGCACAGGCAGCACAGCAAGCACAGGCAGCAAGCTCAGGCAGCACAGCAAGGACAGGCAGCAAGCACAGGCAGCACAGCAAGCACAGGCAGCAAGCACAGGCAGCACAGCCAGCACAGGCAGCACAGCAAACACAGGCAGCACAGCAAGCACAGGCAGCAAGCACAGGCAGCGCAGCAAGCACAGGCAGCACAGGCAACAAGCATAGGCAGCAAGCACACTCAGCACAGCAAGCACACGCAGCACAGCATGCACAGCAAGCACAGGCAGCACAGCAAGCACAGGCAGCAAGCACAGGCAGCACAGCAAGCACAGGCGGCACAGCAAGCACAGGCAGCAAGCACAGGCAGCACAGCAAGCACAGGCAGCACACCAAGCACAGGCAGCAAGCACAGGCAGCGCAGCAAGCACAGGCAGCGCAGCAAGCACAGGCAGCACAGCAAGCACAGGCAGCAAGCACAGACAGCACAGCAAGCACAGGCAGCACAGCATGCACAGCAAGCACAGGCAGCAAGCACAGGCAGCACAGCAAGCACAGGCAGCAAGCACAGGCAGCGCAGCAAGCACAGGCAGCACAGGCAGCACAGCAGCACAAGCAGGAAGCACAGGCAGCACAGCAAGCACAGGCAGCAAGCACAGACAGCACAGCAAGCACAGGCAGCAAGCACAGGCAGCACAGCAAGCACAGGCAGCAAGCACAGGCAGCACAGCAAGCACAAGCAGCAAGCACAGGCAGCACAGCAAGCACAGGCAGCAAGCACAGGCAGCACAGCAAGCACAAGCAGCAAGCACAGGCAGCACAGCAAACACAGGCAGCACAGCAAGCACAGGCAGCAAGCACAGGCAGCACAGCAAGCACAGGCAGCAAGCACACTCAGCACAGCAAGCACAGGCAGCACAGCATGCACAGGCAGCAAGCACAGGCAGCACAACACGCACAGGCGGCACAGCAAGCACAGGCAGCAAGCACAGGCAGCAAGCACAGGCAGCACAGCAAGCACAGGCAGAAAGCAAAGGCAGCACAGCAAGCACAGGCAACACAGCAAGCACAGGCAGCAAGCACAGGCAGCACAGCAAGCACAGGCAGCACACCAAGCACAGGCAGCAAGCACAGGCAGCGCAGCAAGCACAGGCAGCGCAGCAAGCACAGGCAGCACAGCAAGCACAGGCAGCAAGCACAGACAGCACAGCAAGCACAGGCAGCACAGCATGCACAGCAAGCACAGGCAGCAAGCACAGGCAGCACAGCAAGCACAGGCAGCAAGCACAGGCAGCGCAGCAAGCACAGGCAGCACAGGCAGCACAGCAAGCACAGGCAGCACAGGCAGAAAGCACAGGCAGCACAGCAAGCACAGGCATCACAGCAAGCACAGGCAGCAAGCACAGGCAGCAAGCACAGGCAGCACAGCACAGGCAGCACAGGCAGCACAGCAGCACAAGCAGGAAGCACAGGCAGCACAGCAAGCACAGGCAGCAAGCACAGACAGCACAGCAAGCACAGGCAGCAAGCACAGGCAGCAAGCACTGGCAGCACAGCAAGCACAAGCAGCAAGCACAGGCAGCACAGCAAGCACAGGCAGCAAGCACAGGCAGCACAGCAAGCACAAGCAGCAAGCACAGGCAGCACAGCAAACACAGGCAGCACAGCAAGCACAGGCAGCAAGCACAGGCAGCACAGCAAGCACAGGCAGCAAGCACACTCAGCACAGCAAACACAGGCAGCACAGCATGCACAGGCAGCAAGCACAGGCAGCACAACAAGCACAGGCGGCACAGCAAGCACAGGCAGCAAGCACAGGCAGCAAGCACAGGCAGCACAGCAAGCACAAGCAGCAAGCACAGGCAGCACAGCAAGCACAGGCAGCACAGCAAGCACAAGCAGCAAGCACAGGCAGCACAGCAAGCACAGGCAGCAAGCACAGGCAGCAAGCACAGGCAGCACAGCAAGCACAGGCAGCAAGCACACTCAGCACAGCAAGCACAGGCAGCACAGCAAGCACAGGCTGCAAGCACAGGCAGCACAACAAGCACAGGCGGCACAGCAAGCACAGGCAGCAAGCACAGGCAGCACAGCAAGCACAGGCAGCAAGCACACTCAGCACAGGCAGCACAGCAAACACAGGCAGCACAGCAAGCACAGGCAGCAAGCACAGGCAGCACAGCAAGCACAGGCAGCAAGCACACTCAGCACAGCAAGCACAGGCAGCACAGCAAGCACAGCAAGCACAGGCAGCACAGCAAGCACAGGCATGTTAGAAACCCGCAAAATAGCTCGACGAGATGTTTTCGTTTTTTAGCGATTCTTGGGGAAGTGCAGAGGGGTCAAGCTCCGTCCTCTTTCCAACAGGCAAAGCCTGCTCCGATCTTCGGCGAGATTCACTCTCGCATTTGTTTAAAATGCTTACTCTTACTGAGACGCAGGTCAATGCAACGGCCGCCGAGGTAAACATATTTATCCGCGACTCTCGGCGCCTCCAAAAACAGGTGACACAGCAACGCACTGTCGTGTGCCACTGTCGAATTACCGCGTGTTATGGGCGAAATCAAATGCATCGCTAACAGGCAGCACAGCAAGCACAGGCAGCTTGCACAGGCAGCATAGCAAGCACAGCAAGCACAGGCAGCAAGCACAGGCAGCACAGCAAGCACAGGCATGTTTGAAACCCGCAAAATAGCTCGACGAGATGTGTTCGTTTTAGCGATTCTGGGGGAAGTGCAGAGGGGTCAAGCTCCGTCCTCTTTCCAACAGGCAAAGCCTGCTCCGATCTTCGGCGAGATTCACTCTCGCATTTGTTAACAATGCTTACTCTTACTGAGACGCAGGTCAATGCACCGGCCGCCGAGGTAAACATATGATCCGCGACTCTCGGCGCCTCCAAAAACAGGTGACACAGCAACGCACTGTCGTGTGCCACTGTCGAATTACCGCGTGTTATGGGCGAAATCAAATGCATTGCTAACAGGTAGCACAGCAAGCACAGGCAGCAAGCACAGGCAGCAAGCACAGGCAGCACAGCAAGCACAGGCAGCACAGCAAGCACAGGCAGCAAGCACACTCAGCACAGCAAGCACAGGCAGCACAGCAAGCACAGGCAGCAAGCACAGGCAGCACAGCAAGCACAGGCAGCACAACAAGCACAGGCGGCACAGCAAGCACAGGCAGCAAGCACAGGCAGCACAGCAAGCACAGGCAGCAAACACAGGCAGCACAGCAAGCACAGGCAGCAAGCACAGGCTGCACAGCAAGCACAGGCAGCACAGCAAGCACAGGCAGCAAGCACAGGCAGCAAGCTCAGGCAGCACAGCAAGCACAGGCAGCAAGCACAGGCAGCAAGCACAGGCAGCACAGCAAGCACAGGCAGCAAGCACAGGCAGCACAGGCAGCAAGCACAGGCAGCGCAGCAAGCACAGGCAACAAGCACAGGCAGCACAGCAAGCACAGGCAGCAAGCACACTCAGCACAGCAAGCACAGGCAGCACAGCAAGCACAAACAGCAAGCACAGGCAGCACAGCACAGGCAGCGCAGCAAGCACAGGCAGCACAGCAAGCACAGGCAGCAAGCACAGGCAGCACAGCAAGAACAGGCAGCAAGCAAGCACAGGCAGCACAGCAAACACAGGCAGCACAGCAAGCACAGGCAGCAAGCACAGGCAGCGCAGCAAGCACAGGCAGCACAGGCAACAAGCATAGGCAGCAAGCACACTCAGCACAGCAAGCACACGCAGCACAGCATGCACAGCAAGCACAGGCAGCACAGCAAGCACAGGCAGCAAGCACAGGCAGCACAGCAAGCACAGGCGGCACAGCAAGCACAGGCAGCAAGCACAGGCAGCACAGCAAGCACAGGCAGCACAGGCAGCACAGCAAGCACAGGCGGCACAGGCAGCAAGCACAGGCAGCACAGCAAGCACAGGCATGTTAGAAACCCGCAAAATAGCTCGACGAGATGTGTTCGTTTTTTAGCGATTCGTGGGGAAGTGCAGTGGGGTCAAGCTCCGTCCTCTTTCCAACAGGCAAAGCCTGCTCCGATCTTCGGCGAGATTCACTCTCGCATTTGTTTAAAATGCTTACTCTTACTGAGACGCAGGTCAATGCAACGGCCGCCGAGGTAAACATATTTATCCGCGACTCTCGGCGCCTCCAAAAACAGGTGACACAGCAACGCACTGTCGTGTGCCACTGTCGAATTACCGCGTGTTATGGGCGAAATCAAATGCATCGCTAACAGGCAGCACAGCAAGCACAGGCAGGTTGCACAGGCAGCATAGCAAGCACAGCAAGCACAGGCAGCAAGCACAGGCAGCACAGCACAGGCAGCGCAGCAAGCACAGGCAGCACATCAAGTACAGGCAGCAAGCACAGGCAGCACAGCAAGCACAGGCAGCAAGCACAGGCAGCACAGCAAGCACAAACAGCAAGCACAGGCAGCACAGCAAGCACAGGCAGCAAGCACAGGCAGCAAGCACAGGCAGCACAGGCAGCACAGCAAGCACAGGCAGCACAGGCAGCACAGGCAGCAAGCACAGGCAGCACAGCAAGCACAGGCAGCACAGGCAGCAAGCACAGGCAGCACAACAAGCAAAGGCAGCACAGGCAGCACAGCAAGCACAGGCAGCACAGGCAGCAAGCACAGGCAGCACAGCAAGCACAGGCAGCAAGCACAGGCAGCACAGCAAGAACAGGCAGCAAGCACAGGCAGCACAGCAAGCACAGGCAGCACAGCAAGCACAGGCAGCACAGCAAGCACAGGCAGCAAGCACAGGCAGCACAGCAAGCAGAGGCAGCAAGCACAGGCAGCAAGCACAGGCAGCAAGCACTGGCAGCACAGCAAGCACAAGCAGCAAGCACAGGCAGCACAGCAAGCACAGGCAGCAAGCACAGGCAGCACAGCATGCACAGGCAGCAAGCACAGGCAGCACAACAAGCACAGGCGGCACAGCAAGCACAGGCAGCAAGCACAGGCAGAAAGCAAAGGCAGCACAGCAAGCACAGGCAGCACAGCAAGCACAGGCAGCAAGCACAGGCAGCACAGCAAGCACAGGCATCACAGCAAGCACAGGCAGCAAGCACAGGCAGCAAGCACAGGCAGCACAGCACAGGCAGCACAGCAAGCACAGGCAGCAAGCACAGGCAGCACAGCAAGTACAGGCAGCAAGCACAGGCAGCACAGCAAGAACAGGCAGCAAGCACAGGCAGCTCAGGCAGCACAGCAAGCACAGGCAGCAAGGACAAGCACAGGCAGCAAGCACAGGCAGCGCAGCAAGCACAGGCAGCACAGCAAGCACAGGCAGCAAGCACAGGCAGCACAGCAAGCACAGGCAGCAAGCACAGGCAGCACAGCAAGCACAGGCAGCAAGCACAGGCAGCACAGCAAGCACAAGCAGCAAGCACAGGCAGCACAGCAAGCACAGGCAGCACAGCAAGCACAAGCAGCAAGCACAGGCAGCACAGCAAGCACAGGCAGCACAGCAAGCACAGGCAGCAAGCACAGGCAGCAAGCACAGGCAGCACAGCAAGCACAGGCAGCAAGCACACTCAGCACAGCAAGCACAGGCAGCACAGCAAGCACAGGCTGCAAGCACAGGCAGCACAACAAGCACAGGCGGCACAGCAAGCACAGGCAGCAAGCACAGGCAGCACAGCAAGCACAGGCAGCAAGCACACTCAGCACAGCAAGCACAGGCAGCACAGCAAACACAGGCAGCACAGCAAGCACAGGCAGCAAGCACAGGCAGCACAGCAAGCACAGGCAGCAAGCACACTCAGCACAGCAAGCACAGGCAGCACAGCAAGCACAGCAAGCACAGGCAGCACAGCAAGCACAGGCATGTTAGAAACCCGCAAAATAGCTCGACGAGATGTGTTCGTTTTTTAGCGATTCTTGGGGAAGTGCAGAGGGGTCAAGCTCCGTCCTCTTTCCAACAGGCAAAGCCTGCTCCGATCTTCGGCGAGATTCACTCTCGCATTTGTTTAAAATGCTTACTCTTACTGAGACGCAGGTCAATGCAACGGCCGCCGAGGTAAACATATTTATCCGCGACTCTCGGCGCCTCCAAAAACAGGTGACACAGCAACGCACTGTCGTGTGCCACTGTCGAATTACCGCGTGTTATGGGCGAAATCAAATGCATCGCTAACAGGCAGCACAGCAAGCACAGGCAGCTTGCACAGGCAGCATAGCAAGCACAGCAAGCACAGGCAGCAAGCACAGGCAGCACAGCAAGCACAGGCATGTTTGAAACCCGCAAAATAGCTCGACGAGATGTGTTCGTTTTAGCGATTCTGGGGGAAGTGCAGAGGGGTCAAGCTCCGTCCTCTTTCCAACAGGCAAAGCCTGCTCCGATCTTCGGCGAGATTCACTCTCGCATTTGTTAACAATGCTTACTCTTACTGAGACGCAGGTCAATGCACCGGCCGCCGAGGTAAACATATGATCCGCGACTCTCGGCGCCTCCAAAAACAGGTGACACAGCAACGCACTGTCGTGTGCCACTGTCGAATTACCGCGTGTTATGGGCGAAATCAAATGCATCGCTAACAGGTAGCACAGCAAGCACAGGCAGCAAGCACAGGCAGCAAGCACAGGCAGCACAGCAAGCACAGGCAGCACAGCAAGCACAGGCAGCAAGCACACTCAGCACAGCAAGCACAGGCAGCACAGCAAGCACAGGCAGCAAGCACAGGCAGCACAGCAAGCACAGGCAGCACAGCAAGCACAGGCAGCAAGCACAGGCAGCAAGCACAGGCAGCAAGCACAGGCAGCAAGCACAGGCAGCACAGGCAGCACAGCAAGCACAGGCAGCACAGGCAGCAAGCACAGGCAACACAGCAAGCACAGGCAGCAAGCACAGGCAGCAAGGACAGGCAGCACAGGCAGCAAGCACCGGCAGCACAGCAAGCACAGGCAGCAAGCACAATCAGCATAGCAAGCACAGGCAGCACAGCAAGCACAGGCAGCACAGCAAGCACAGGCAGCACAGCAACCACAGCAAGCACAGGCAGCAAGCACAGGCAGCAAGCTCAGGCAGCACAGCAAGCACAGGCAGCAAGCACAGGCAGCACAGCAAGCACAGGCAGCAAGCACAGGCAGCACAGCACAGGCAGCGCAGCAAGCACAGGCAGCACAGCAAGCACAGGCAGCAAGCACAGGCAGCAAGCACAGGCAGCACAGCAAGCACAGGCAGCAAGCACAGGCAGCACAGGCAGCAAGCACAGGCAGCGCAGCAAGCACAGGCAACAAGCACAGGCAGCACAGCAAGCACAGGCAGCAAGCACACTCAGCACAGCAAGCACAGGCAGCACAGCAAGCACAAACAGCAAGCACAGGCAGCACAGCACAGGCAGCGCAGCAAGCACAGGCAGCACAGCAAGCACAGGCAGCAAGCACAGGCAGCACAGCAAGAACAGGCAGCAAGCAAGCACAGGCAGCACAGCAAACACAGGCAGCACAGCAAGCACAGGCAGCAAGCACAGGCAGCGCAGCAAGCACAGGCAGCACAGGCAACAAGCACAGGCAGCAAGCACACTCAGCACAGCAAGCACACGCAGCACAGCATTCACAGCAAGCACAGGCAGCACAGCAAGCACAGGCAGCAAGCACAGGCAGCACAGCAAGCACAGGCGGCACAGCAAGCACAGGCAGCAAGCACAGGCAGCACAGCAAGCACAGGCAGCACAGGCAGCACAGCAAGCACAGGCGGCACAGGCAGCAAGCACAGGCAGCACAGCAAGCACAGGCATGTTAGAAACCCGCAAAATAGCTCGACGAGATGTGTTCGTTTTTTAGCGATTCGTGGGGAAGTGCAGTGGGGTCAAGCTCCGTCCTCTTTCCAACAGGCAAAGCCTGCTCCGATCTTCGGCGAGATTCACTCTCGCATTTGTTTAAAATGCTTACTCTTACTGAGACGCAGGTCAATGCAACGGCCGCCGAGGTAAACATATTTATCCGCGACTCTCGGCGCCTCCAAAAACAGGTGACACAGCAACGCACTGTCGTGTGCCACTGTCGAATTACCGCGTGTTATGGGCGAAATCAAATGCATCGCTAACAGGCAGCACAGCAAGCACAGGCAGGTTGCACAGGCAGCATAGCAAGCACAGCAAGCACAGGCAGCAAGCACAGGCAGCACAGCACAGGCAGCGCAGCAAGCACAGGCAGCACAGCAAGTACAGGCAGCAAGCACAGGCAGCACAGCAAGCACAGGCAGCAAGCACAGGCAGCACAGCAAGCACAAACAGCAAGCACAGGCAGCACAGCAAGCACAGGCAGCAAGCACAGGCAGCAAGCACAGGCAGCACAGGCAGCACAGCAAGCACAGGCAGCACAGGCAGCACAGGCAGCAAGCACAGGCAGCACAGCAAGCACAGGCAGCACAGGCAGCACAGCAAGCACAGGCAGCACAGGCAGCAAGCACAGGCAGCACAACAAGCAAAGGCAGCACAGGCAGCACAGCAAGCACAGGCAGCACAGGCAGCAAGCACAGGCAGCACAGCAAGCACAGGCAGCAAGCACAGGCAGCACAGCAAGAACAGGCAGCAAGCACAGGCAGCACAGCAAGCACAGGCAGCACAGCAAGCACAGGCAGCAAGCACAGGCAGCACAGCAAGCAGAGGCAGCAAGCACAGGCAGCACACGCAGCACAGGCAGCAAGCACAGGCAGCACAGCGAGCACAGGCAGCAAGCACAGGCAGCACAGCAAGCACAGGCAGCAAGCACAGGCAGCAAGCACAGGCAGCAAGCACAGGCAGCACAGCAAGCACAGGCAGCACAGGCAGCACAGGCAGCAAGCACAGGCAGCACAGCAAGCACAGGCAGCAAGCACAGGCAGCACAGGCAGCACAGGCAGCAAGCACAGGCAGCACAGCGAGCACAGGCAGCAAGCACAGGCAGCACAGCAAACACAGGCAGCAAGCACAGGCAGCACAGCAAGCACAGGCAGCAAGCACAGGCAGCACAGGCAGCAAGCACAGGCAGCGCAGCAAGCACAGGGAGCACAGCAAGCACAGGCAACAAGCACAGGCAGCACAGCAAGCACAGGCAGCAAGCACACTCAGCACAGCAAGCACAGGCAGCACAGCAAGCACAGGCAGCAGAGCAAGCACAGGCAGCAAGCACAGGCAGCATAGCAAGCAGAGGCAGCACAGAAAGCACAGGCAGCACAGCAAGCACAGGCAGCAAGCACAGGCAGCACAGCAAGCACAGGCAGCAAGCACAGGCAGCAAGCACAGGCAGCATAGGCAGCAAGCACAGGCAGCGCAGCAAGCACAGGCAGCAAGCACAGGCAGCACAGCAAGCACAGGCAGCAAGCACAGGCAGCACAGGCAGCAAGCACAGGCAGCGCAGCAAGCACAGGCAGCACAGCAAGCACAGGCAACACAGCAAGCACAGGCGGCACAGCAAGCACAGCAAGCACAGGCAGCAAGCACAGGCAGCACAGCAAGCACAGGCAGCAAGCACAGGCAGCGCAGCAAGCACAGCAAGCACAGGCAGCACAGGCAGCAAGCACAGGCAGCGCAGCAAGCACAGGCAGCACAGCAAGCACAGGCAACAAGCACAGGCAGCACAGCAAGCACAGGCAGCAAGCACACTCAGCACAGCAAGCACAGGCAGCACAGCAAGCACAGGCAGCAGAGCAAGCACCGGCAGCAAGCACAGGCAGCATAGCAAGCAGAGGCAGCACAGAAAGCACAGGCAGCACAGCAAGCACAGGCAACACAGCAAGCACAGGCGGCACAGGCAGCACAGCACAGGCAGCGCAGCAAGCACAGGCAGCACAGCAAGTACAGGCAGCAAGCACAGGCAGCACAGCAAGCACAGGCAGCAAGCACAGGCAGCGCAGGCAGCACAGGCAGCAAGCACAGGCAGCACAGCAAGCACAGGCAGCAAGCACAGGCAGCACAGCAAGCACAGGCAGCAAGGACAGGCAGCACAGCAAGCACAGGCAGCAAGCTCCGGCAGCACAGCAAGCACAGGCAGCAAGCACACTCAGCATAGCAAGCACAGGCAGCACAGCAAGCACAGGCAGCAAGCACAGGCAGCACAGCAAGCACAAACAGCAAGCACAGGCAGCACAGCAAGCACAGGCAGCAAGCACAGGCAGCAAGCACAGGCAGTACAGGCAGCACAGCAAGCACAGGCAGCACAGGCAGCACAGGCAGCAAGCACAGGCAGCACAGCAAGCACAGGCAGCACAGGCAGCACAGCAAGCACAGGCAGCACAGGCAGCAAGCACAGGCAGCAAGCACAGGCAGCACAGCAAGCACAGGCAGCAAGCACAGGCAGCACAGCAGAGGCAGCACAGGCAGCACAGCAAGCACAGGCAGCAAGCACAGGCAGCACAGCAAGAAAAGGCAGCAAGGACAGGCAGCACAGCAAGCACAGGCAGCAAGCACAGGCAGCACAGCAAGCACAGGCAGCAAGCACACTCAGCATAGCAAGCACAGGCAGCACAGCAAGCACAGGCAGCACAGCAAACACAGGCAGCACAGCAAGCACAGGCAGCACAGCAAGCACAGGCAGCAAGCACAGGCAGCGCAGCAAGCACAGGCAGCACAGGCAACAAGCACAGGCAGCACAGCAAGCACAAGCAGCAAGCACACTCAGCACAGCAAGCACAGGCAGCACAGCATGCACAGCAAGCACAGGCAGCACAGCATGCACAGCAAGCACAGGCAGCAAGCACACTCAGCACAGCAAGCACAGGCAGCACAGCAAGCACAGGCAGCAAGCACAGGCAGCAAGCTCAGGCAGCACAGCAAGCACAGGCAGCAAGCACAGGCAGCAAGCACAGGCAGCACAGGCAGCAAGCACAGGCAGCGCAGCAAGCACAGGCAGCACAGCAAGCACAGGCAACAAGCACAGGCAGCACAGCAAGCACAGGCAGCAAGCACACTCAGCACAGCAAGCACAGGCAGCACAGCAAGCACAGGCAGCAAGCACAGGCAGCAAGCTCAGGCAGCACAGCAAGCACAGGCAGCAAGCACAGGCAGCAAGCACAGGCAGCACAGCAAGCACAGGCAGCAAGCACAGGCAGCACAGGCAGCAAGCACAGGCAGCGCAGCAAGCACAGGCAGCACAGCAAGCACAGGCAACAAGCACAGGCAGCACAGCAAGCACAGGCAGCAAGCACACTCAGCACAGCAAGCACAGGCAGCACAGCAAGCACAAACAGCAAGCACAGGCAGCACAGCACAGGCAGCGCAGCAAGCACAGGCAGCACAGCAAGCACAGGCAGCAAGCACAGGCAGCACAGCAAGAACAGGCAGCAAGCAAGCACAGGCAGCACAGCAAACACAGGCAGCACAGCAAGCACAGGCAGCAAGCACAGGCAGCGCAGCAAGCACAGGCAGCACAGGCAACAAGCACAGGCAGCAAGCACACTCAGCACAGCAAGCACAAGCAGCACAGCATGCACAGCAAGCACAGGCAGCACAGCAAGCACAGGCAGCAAGCACAGGCAGCACAGCAAGCACAGGCAGCAAGCACAGGCAGCACAGCAAGAACAGGCAGCAAGCAAGCACAGGCAGCACAGCAAACACAGGCAGCACAGCAAGCACAGGCAGCACAGCAAGCACAGGCAGCAAGCACAGGCAGCGCAGCAAGCACAGGCAGCACAGGCAACAAGCACAGGCAGCACAGCAAGCACAAGCAGCAAGCACACTCAGCACAGCAAGCACAGGCAGCACAGCATGCACAGCAAGCACAGGCAGCACAGCATGCACAGCAAGCACAGGCAGCAAGCACACTCAGCACAGCAAGCACAGGCAGCACAGCAAGCACAGGCAGCAAGCACAGGCAGCAAGCTCAGGCAGCACAGCAAGCACAGGCAGCAAGCACAGGCAGCAAGCACAGGCAGCACAGCAAGCACAGGCAGCAAGCACAGGCAGCACAGGCAGCAAGCACAGGCAGCGCAGCAAGCACAGGCAGCACAGCAAGCACAGGCAACAAGCACAGGCAGCACAGCAAGCACAGGCAGCAAGCACACTCAGCACAGCAAGCACAGGCAGCACAGCAAGCACAGGCAGCAAGCACAGGCAGCAAGCTCAGGCAGCACAGCAAGCACAGGCAGCAAGCACAGGCAGCAAGCACAGGCAGCACAGCAAGCACAGGCAGCAAGCACAGGCAGCACAGGCAGCAAGCACAGGCAGCGCAGCAAGCACAGGCAGCACAGCAAGCACAGGCAACAAGCACAGGCAGCACAGCAAGCACAGGCAGCAAGCACACTCAGCACAGCAAGCACAGGCAGCACAGCAAGCACAAACAGCAAGCACAGGCAGCACAGCACAGGCAGCGCAGCAAGCACAGGCAGCACAGCAAGCACAGGCAGCAAGCACAGGCAGCACAGCAAGAACAGGCAGCAAGCAAGCACAGGCAGCACAGCAAACACAGGCAGCACAGCAAGCACAGGCAGCAAGCACAGGCAGCGCAGCAAGCACAGGCAGCACAGGCAACAAGCACAGGCAGCAAGCACACTCAGCACAGCAAGCACAAGCAGCACAGCATGCACAGCAAGCACAGGCAGCACAGCAAGCACAGGCAGCAAGCACAGGCAGCACAGCAAGCACAGGCAGCAAGCACAGGCAGCACAGCAAGAACAGGCAGCAAGCAAGCACAGGCAGCACAGCAAACACAGGCAGCACAGCAAGCACAGGCAGCACAGCAAGCACAGGCAGCAAGCACAGGCAGCGCAGCAAGCACAGGCAGCACAGGCAACAAGCACAGGCAGCACAGCAAGCACAAGCAGCAAGCACACTCAGCACAGCAAGCACAGGCAGCACAGCATGCACAGCAAGCACAGGCAGCAAGCACACTCAGCACAGCAAGCACAGGCAGCACAGCAAGCACAGGCAGCAAGCACAGGCAGCAAGCTCAGGCAGCACAGCAAGCACAGGCAGCAAGCACAGGCAGCAAGCACAGGCAGCACAGCAAGCACAGGCAGCAAGCACAGGCAGCACAGGCAGCAAGCACAGGCAGCGCAGCAAGCACAGGCAGCACAGCAAGCACAGGCAACAAGCACAGGCAGCACAGCAAGCACAGGCAGCAAGCACACTCAGCACAGCAAGCACAGGCAGCACAGCAAGCACAAACAGCAAGCACAGGCAGCACAGCACAGGCAGCGCAGCAAGCACAGGCAGCACAGCAAGCACAGGCAGCAAGCACAGGCAGCACAGCAAGAACAGGCAGCAAGCAAGCACAGGCAGCACAGCAAACACAGGCAGCACAGCAAGCACAGGCAGCAAGCACAGGCAGCGCAGCAAGCACAGGCAGCACAGGCAACAAGCACAGGCAGCAAGCACACTCAGCACAGCAAGCACAAGCAGCACAGCATGCACAGCAAGCACAGGCAGCACAGCAAGCACAGGCAGCAAGCACAGGCAGCACAGCAAGCACAGGCAGCACAACAAGCACAGGCGGCACAGCAAGCACAGGCAGCAAGCACAGGCAGCACAGCAAGCACAGGCAGCACAGGCAGCACAGCAAGCACAGGCGGGACAGGCAGAAAGCACAGGCAGCACAGCAAGCACAGGCATGTTAGAAACCCGCAAAATAGCTCGACGAGATGTGTTCGTTGTTTAGCGATTCTTGGGGAAGTGCAGTGGGGTCAAGCTCCGTCCTCTTTCCAACAGGCAAAGCCTGCTCCGATCTTCGGCGAGATTCACTCTCGCATTTGTTTAAAATGCTTACTTTTACTGAGACGCAGGTCAATGCAACGGCCGCCGAGGTAAACATATTTATCCGCGACACTCGGCGCCTCCAAAAACAGGTGACACAGCAACGCACTGTCGTGTGCCACTGTCGAATTACCGCGTGTTATGGGCGAAATCAAATGCATCGCTAACAGGCAGCACAGCAAGCACAGGCAGGTTGCACAGGCAGCATAGCAAGCACAGCAAGCACAGGCAGCAAGCACAGGCAGCACAGCACAGGCAGCGCAGCAAGCACAGGCAGCACAGCAAGTACAGGCAGCAAGCACAGGCAGCACAGCAAGCACAGGCAGCAAGCACAGGCAGCACAGCAAGCACAAACAGCAAGCACAGGCAGCACAGCAAGCACAGGCAGCAAGCACAGGCAGCAAGCACAGGCAGCACAGGCAGCACAGCAAGCACAGGCAGCACAGGCAGCACAGGCAGCAAGCACAGGCAGCACAACAAGCACAGGCAGCACAGGCAGCACAGCAAGCACAGGCAGCAAGCACAGGCAGCACAGCAAGCAGAGGCAGCAAGCACAGGCAGCACAGGCAGCACAGGCAGCAAGCACAGGCAGCACAGCGAGCACAGGCAGCAAGCACAGGCAGCACAGCAAGCACAGGCAGCAAGCACAGGCAGCAAGCACAGGCAGCAAGCACAGGCAGCACAGCAAGCACAGGCAGCACAGGCAGCACAGCAAGCACAGGCAGCAAGCACAGGCAGCACAGCAAGCACAGGCAGCAAGCACAGGCAGCACAGCAAGCACAGGCTGCAAGCACAGGCAGCAAGCACAGGCAGCAAGCACAGGCAGCACAGGCAGCACAGCAAGCACAGGCAGCACAGCAAGCACAGGCAGCAAGCACAGGCAGCACAGCAAGCACAGGCAGCAAGCACAGGCAGCACAGCAAGCACAGGCAGCAAGCACAGGCAGCACAGCAAGCACAGGCAGCAAGCACAGGCAGCAAGCACAGGCAGCACAGCAAGCACAGGCAGCAAGCACAGGCAGCACAGGCAGCACAGCAAGCACAGGCAGCACAGGCAGCAAGCACAGGCAACACAGCAAGCACAGGCAGCAAGCACAGGCAGCACAGCAAGCACAGGCAGCAAGCACAGGCAGCACAGCAAGCACAGGCATGTTTGAAACCCGCAAAATAGCTCGACGAGATGTGTTCGTTTTAGCGATTCTGGGGGAAGTGCAGAGGGGTCAAGCTCCGTCCTCTTTCCAACAGGCAAAGCCTGCTCCGATCTTCGGCGAGATTCACTCTCGCATTTGTTAACAATGCTTACTCTTCCTGAGACGCAGGTCAATGCACCGGCCGCCGAGGTAAACATATGATCCGCGACTCTCGGCGCCTCCAAAAACAGGTGACACAGCAACGCACTGTCGTGTGCCACTGTCGAATTACCGCGTGTTATGGGCGAAATCAAATGCATCGCTAACAGGTAGCACAGCAAGCACAGGCAGCAAGCACAGGCAGCAAGCACAGGCAGCACAGCAAGCACAGGCAGCAAGCACACTCAGCACAGCAAGCACAGGCAGCACAGGCAGCACAGCAAGCACAGGCAGCACAGGCAGCAAGCACAGGCAGCACAGCAAGCACAGGCAGCAAGCACAGGCAGCACAGCAAGCACAGGCAGCAAGCACACTCAGCATAGCAAGCACAGGCAGCAAGCACAGGCAGCAAGCACAGGCAGCAAGCACAGGCAGCACAGCAAGCACAGGCAGCAAAGCAGAGGCAGCACAGGCAGCACAGCAAGCACAGGCAGCAAGCACAGGCAGCACAGCAAGCACAGGCAGCAAGCACACTCAGCATAGCAAGCACAGGCAGCACAGCAAGCACAGGCAGCACAGCAAGCACAAATAGCAAGCACAGGCAGCACAGCACAGGCAGCGCAGGAAGCACAGGCAGCACAGCAAGCACAGGCAGCAAGCACAGGCAGCACAGCAAGAACAGGCAGCAAGCAAGCACAGGCAGCACAGCAAACACAGGCAGCACAGCAAACACAGGCAGCACAGCAAGCACAGGCAGCACAGCAAGCACAGGCAGCAAGCACAGGCAGCACAGGCAACAAGCACAGGCAGCACAGCAAGCACAGGCAGCAAGCACACTCAGCACAGCAAGCACAGGCAGCACAGCATGCACAGCAAGCACAGGCAGCAAGCACACTCAGCACAGCAAGCACAGGCAGCACAGCAAGCACAGGCAGCAAGCACAGGCAGCAAGCTCAGGCAGCACAGCAAGCACAGGCAGCAAGCACAGGCAGCACAGCAAGCACAGGCAGCAAGCACAGGCAGCACAGGCAGCAAGCACAGGCAGCGCAGCAAGCACAGGCAGCACAGCAAGCACAGGCAACAAGCACAGGCAGCACAGCAAGCACAGGCAGCACAGGCAGCACAGGCAGCACAGCAGCACAGGCAGCAAGCACAGGCAGCACAGCAAGCACAGGCAGCAAGCACAGGCAGCACAGGCAGCACAGCACAGGCAGCACACCAAGCACAGGCAGCACAGCACAGGCAGCACAGCAAGCACAGGCAGCACAGCAAGCACAGGCAGCAAGCACAGGCAGCACAGGCAGCAAGGACAAGCACAGGCAGCAAGCACAGGCAGCAAGCACAGGCAGCACAGCAAGCACAGGCAGCAAGCACACTCAGCACAGCAAGCACAGGCAGCACAGCAAGCACACGCAGCAAGCACAGGCAGCACAGCAAGCACGGGCAGTACAGCAAGCACAGGCAGCACAGCAACCACAGCAAGCACAGGCAGCAAGCACAGGCAGCAAGCTCAGGCAGCACAGGCAGCACAGGCAGCAAGCACAGGCAGCGCAGCAAGCACAGACAGCATAGCAAGCACAGGCAGCAAGCACAGGCAGCATAGCAAGCACAGGCAACAAGCACAGGCAGCACAGCAAGCACAGCCAGCAAGCACACTCAGCACAGCAAGCACAGGCAGCACAGCAAGCACAGGCAGCAGAGCAAGCACAGGCAGCAAGCACAGGCAGCATAGCAAGCAGAGGCAGCACAGAAAGCACAGGCAGCACAGCACAGGCAGCACAGCAAGCACAGGCAGCACAGGCAGCACAGGCAGCACAGCAGCACAGGCAGCAAGCACAGGCAGCACAGCAAGCACAGGCAGCAAGGACAGGCAGCACAGCAAGCACAGGCATCAAGCACAGGCAGCACAACAAGCACAGGCAGCAAGCACAGGCAGCAAGCACAGGCAGCACAGCAAGCACAGGCAGCAAGCACAGGCAGCACAGCAAGCACAGGCAGCAAGCACACTCAGCATAGCAAGCACAGGCAGCAAGCACAGGCAGCAAGCACAGGCAGCACAGCAAGCACAGGCAGCACAGCAGAGGCAGCACAGGCAGCACAGCAAGCACAGGCAGCAAGCACAGGCAGCACAGCAAGTACAGGCAGCAAGGACAGGCAGCACAGCAAGCACAGGCAGCAAGCACAGGCAGCACAGCAAGCACAGGCAGCAAGCACACTCAGCATAGCAAGCACAGGCAGCACAGCAAGCACAGGCAGCACAGCAAGCACAAATAGCAAGCACAGGCAGCACAGCACAGGCAGCGCAGGAAGCACAGGCAGCACAGCAAGCACAGGCAGCAAGCACAGGCAGCACAGCAAGAACAGGCAGCAAGCAAGCACAGGCAGCACAGCAAACACAGGCAGCACAGCAAGCACAGGCAGCAAGCACAGGCAGCGCAGCAAGCACAGGCAGCACAGGCAACAAGCACAGGCAGCACAGCAAGCACAGTCAGCAAGCACACTCAGCACAGCAAGCACAGGCAGCACAGCATGCACAGCAAGCACAGGCAGCAAGCACACTCAGCACAGCAAGCACAGGCAGCACAGCAAGCACAGGCAGCACAGCAAGCACAGGCAGCAAGCACAGGCAGCAAGCTCAGGCAGCACAGCAAGCACAGGCAGCAAGCACAGGCAGCACAGCAAGCACAGGCAGCAAGCACAGGCAGCACAGGCAGCAAGCACAGGCAGCGCAGCAAGCACAGGCAGCACAGCAAGCACAGGCAACAAGCACAGGCAGCACAGCAAGCACAGGCAGCACAGGCAGCACAGGCAGCACAGCAGCACAGGCAGCAAGCACAGGCAGCACAGCAAGCACAGGCAGCAAACACAGGCAGCACAGGCAGCACAGCACAGGCAGCACACCAAGCACAGGCAGCACAGCACAGGCAGCACAGCAAGCACAGGCAGCACAGGCAGCACAGGCAGCAAGCACAGGCAGCACAGCAAGCACAGGCAGCAAGCACAGGCAGCACAGGCAGCAAGCACAGGCAGCGCAGCAAGCACAGGCAGCAAGCACAGGCAGCACAGGCAACAAGCACAGGCAGCACAGCAAGCACAGGCAGCAAGCACACTCAGCACAGCAAGCACAGGCAGCACAGCATGCACAGCAAGCACAGGCAGCAAGCACACTCAGCACAGCAAGCACAGGCAGCACAGCAAGCACAGGCAGCAAGCTCAGGCAGCACAGCAAGCACAGGCAGCAAGCACAGGCAGCACAGCAAGCACAGGCAGCAAGCACAGGCAGCACAGGCAGCAAGCACAGGCAGCGCAGCAAGCACAGGCAGCACAGCAAGCACAGGCAACAAGCACAGGCAGCACAGCAAGCACAGGCAGCACAGCAAGCACAGGCAGCAAGCACAGGCAGCGCAGCAAGCACAGGCAGCACAGGCGACAAGCACAGGCAGCACAGCAAGCACAGGCAGCAAGCACACTCAGCACAGCAAGCACACGCAGCACAGCATGCACAGCAAGCACAGGCAGCACAGCAAGCACAGGCATGTTAGAAACCCGCAAAATAGCTCGACGAGATGTGTTCGTTTTTTAGCGATTCTTGGGGAAGTGCAGTGGGGTCAAGCTCCGTCCTCTTTCCAACAGGCAAAGCCTGCTCCGATCTTCGGCGAGATTCACTCTCGGATTTGTTTAAAATGCTTACTCTTACTGAGACGCAGGTCAATGCAACGGCCGCCGAGGTAAACATATTTATCCGCGACTCTCGGCGCCTCCAAAAACAGGTGACACAGCAACGCACTGTCGTGTGCCACTGTCGAATTACCGCGTGTTATGGGCGAAATCAAATGCATCGCTAACAGGCAGCACAGCAAGCACAGGCAGGTTGCACAGGCAGCATAGCAAGCACAGCAAGCACAGGCAGCAAGCACAGGCAGCACAGGCAGCACAGCACAGGCAGCGCAGCAAGCACAGGCAGCACAGCAAGTACAGGCAGCAAGCACAGGCAGCACAGCAAGCACAGGCAGCACAGCAAGCACAAACAGCAAGCACAGGCAGCACAGCAAGCACAGGCAGGAAGCACAGGCAGCAAGCACAGGCAGCACAGGCAGCACAGGCAGCAAGCACAGGCAGCACAGCAAGCACAGGCAGCACAGGCAGCACAGCAAGCACAGGCAGCACAGGCAGCAAGCACAGGCAGCACAGGCAGCACAGCAAGCACAGGCAGCACAGGCAGCACAGCAAGCACAGGCAGCAAGCACAGACAGCAAGCACAGGCAGCACAGCAAGAACAGGCAGCAAGCACAGGCAGCACAGCAAGCACAGGCAGCACAGCAAGCACGGGCAGCAAGCACAGGCAGCAAGCACAGGCAGCACAGGCAGCACAGGCAGCAAGCACACGCAGCACAGCGAGCACAGGCAGCAAGCACAGGCAGCACAGCAAGCACAGGCAGCAAGCACACTCAGCATAGCAAGCACAGGCAGCACAGCAAGCACAGGCAGCACAGCAAGCACAAACAGCAAGCACAGGCAGCACAGCACAGGCAGCGCAGCAAGCACAGGCAGGAAGCACAGGCAGCACAGCAAGAACAGGCAGCAAGCAAGCACAGGCAGCACAGCAAACACAGGCAGCGCAGCAAGCACAGGCAGCACAGCAAGCACAGGCAGCAAGCACAGGCAGCACAGCAAGAACAGGCAGCAAGCAAGCACAGGCAGCACAGCAAACACAGGCAGCACAGCAAGCACAGGCAGCAAGCACAGGCAGCATAGCAAGCAGAGGCAGCACAGAAAGCACAGGCAGCACAGCAAGCACAGGCAACACAGCAAGCACAGGCGGCACAGCAGGCACAGGCAGCAAGCACAGGCAGCACAGCAAGCACAGGCAGCAAGCACAGGCAGCGCAGCAAGCACAGCAAGCACAGGCAGCACAGGCAGCAAGCACAGGCAGCGCAGCAAGCACAGGCAGCACAGCAAGCACAGGCAACAAGCACAGGCAGCACAGCAAGCACAGGCAGCAAGCACACTCAGCACCGCAAGCACAGGCAGCACAGCAAGCACAGGCAGCAGAGCAAGCACAGGCAGCAAGCACAGGCAGCATAGCAAGCAGAGGCAGCAAGGACAGGCAGCACAGGCAGCAAGCACAGGCAGCACAGCAAGCACAAACAGCAAGCACAGGCAGCACAGGCAGCACAGCAAGCACAGGCAGCAAGCACACTCAGCACAGCAAGCACAGGCAGCACAGCAAGCACGGGCAGCAGAGCAAGCACAGGCAGCAAGCACAGGCAGCACAGCAAGCACAGGCAGCACAATAAGCACAGGCGGCACAGCAAGCACAGGCAGCAAGCACAGGCAGCACAGCAAGCACAGGCAGCAAGCACAGGCAGCACAGGCAGCAAGGACAAGCACAGGCAGCAAGCACAGGCAGCAAGCACACTCAGCACAGCAAGCACAGGCAGCAAGCACAGGCAGCACAGCAAGCACGGGCAGCACAGCAAGCACAGGCAGCAAGCACAGGCAGCGCAGCAAGCACAGGCAGCACAGGCAACAAGCACAGGCAGCACAGCAAGCACAGGCAGCAAGCACACTCAGCACAGCAAGCACAGGCAGCACAGCATGCACAGCAAGCACAGGCAGCAAGCACACTCAGCACAGCAAGCACAGGCAGCACAGCAAGCACAGGCAGCAAGCACAGGCAGCAAGCTCAGGCAGCACAGCAAGCACAGGCAGCAAGCACAGGCAGCACAGCAAGCACAGGCAGCAAGCACAGGCAGCACAGCAAGCACAAACAGCAAGCACAGGCAGCACAGCAAGCACAGGCAGGAAGCACAGGCAGCAAGCACAGGCAGCACAGGCAGCACAGGCAGCAAGCACAGGCAGCACAGCAAGCACAGGCAGCACAGGCAGCACAGCAAGCACAGGCAGCACAGGCAGCAAGCACAGGCAGCACAACAAGCACAGGCAGCACAGGCAGCACAGCAAGCACAGGCAGCACAGGCAGCAAGCACAGGCAGCACAGCAAGCACAGGCAGCAAGCACAGACAGCAAGCACAGGCAGCACAGCAAGAACAGGCAGCAAGCACAGGCAGCACAGCAAGCACAGGCAGCACAGCAAGCACGGGCAGCAAGCACAGGCAGCACAGGCAGCACAGCAAGCACAGGCAGCACAGGCAGCAAGCACAGGCAGCACAGCAAGCACAGGCAGCAAGCACAGACAGCAAGCACAGGCAGCACAGCAAGAACAGGCAGCAAGCACAGGCAGCACAGCAAGCACAGGCAGCACAGCAAGCACGGGCAGCAAGCACAGGCAGCAAGCACAGGCAGCACAGGCAGCACAGGCAGCAAGCACACGCAGCACAGCGAGCACAGGCAGCAAGCACAGGCAGCACAGCAAGCACAGGCAGCAAGCACAGGCAGCAAGCACAGGCAGCACAGCAAGCACAGGCAGCACAGGCAGCACAGCAAACACAGGCAGCACAGGCAGCAAGCACAGGCAGCACAGCAAGCACAGGCAGCACAGCAGAGGCAGCACAGGCAGCACAGCAAGCACAGGCAGCAAGCACAGGCAGCACAGCAAGTACAGGCAGCAAGGACAGGCAGCACAGCAAGCACAGGCAGCAAGCACAGGCAGCACAGCAAGCACAGGCAGCAAGCACACTCAGCATAGCAAGCACAGGCAGCACAGCAAGCACAGGCAGCACAGCAAGCACAAACAGCAAGCACAGGCAGCACAGCACAGGCAGCGCAGCAAGCACAGGCAGCACAGCAAGCACAGGCAGGAAGCACAGGCAGCACAGCAAGAACAGGCAGCAAGCAAGCACAGGCAGCACAGCAAACACAGGCAGCGCAGCAAGCACAGGCAGCACAGCAAGCACAGGCAGCAAGCACAGGCAGCACAGCAAGAACAGGCAGCAAGCAAGCACAGGCAGCACAGCAAACACAGGCAGCACAGCAAGCACAGGCAGCGCAGCAAGCACAGGCAGCACAGGCAACAAGCACAGGCTGCACAGCAAGCACAGGCAGCAAGCACACTCCGCACAGCAAGCACAGGCAGCAAGCACACTCAGCACAGCAAGCACAGGCAGCACAGCAAGCACAGGCAGCACGCACACTCAGCACAGCAAGCACAGGCAGCACAGCAAGCACAGCAAGCACAGGCAGCACAGCAAGCACAGGCAGCACAGTAACCACAGCAAGCACAGGCAGCAAGCACAGGCAGCAAGCTCAGACAGCACAGCAAGCACACACAGCACAGCAAGCACAAGCAGCACAGGCAGCAAGCACAGGCAGCGCAGCAAGCACAGGCAGCACAGCAAGCACAGGCAACAAGCACAGGCAGCACAGCAAGCACAGGCAGCAAGCACAGGCAGCAAGCACAGGCAGCACAGGCAGCAAGCACAGGCAGCGCAGCAAGCACAGGCAGCACAGCAAGCACAGGCAACAAGCACAGGCAGCACAGCAAGCACAGGCAGCAAGCACACTCAGCACAGCAAGCACAGCAAGCACAGGCAGCACAGGCAGCAAGCACAGGCAGCAAGCACAGGCAGCGCAGCAAGCACAGGCAGCACAGCAAGCACAGGCAGCACAGCAAGCACAGGCAGCAAGCACACTCAGCACCGCAAGCACAGGCAGCACAGCAAGCACAGGCAGCACAGCAAGCACAGGCAGCAAGCACAGGCAGCAAGCACAGGCAGCAAGCTCAGGCAGCACAGCAAGCACAGGCAGGAAGCACAGGCAGCACAGCAAGCACAGGCAGCAAGCACAGGCAGCACAGGCAGCAAGCACAGGCAGCGCAGCAAGCACAGGCAGCATAGCAAGCACAGGCAACAAGCACAGGCAGCACAGCAACCACAGCAAGCACAGGCAGCAAGCACAGGCAGCAAGCTCAGGCAGCACAGCAAGCACAGGCAGCAAGCACAGGCAGCACAGCAAGCACAGGCAGCAAGCACAGGCAGCACAGCCAGCACAGGCAGCAAGGACAGGCAGCACAGGCAGCAAGCACAGGCAGCGCAGCAAGCACAGGCAACAAGCACAGGCAGCACAGCAAGCACAGGCAGCAAGCACACTCAGCACAGCAAGCACAGGCAGCACAGCAAGCACAGGCAGCAGAGCAAGCACAGGCAGCAAGCACAGGCAGCATAGCAAGCAGAGGCAGCACAGAAAGCACAGGCAGCACAGCAAGCACAGGCGGCACAGCAAGCACAGGCAGCATAGCAAGCAGAGGCAGCACAGAAAGCACAGGCAGCACAGCAAGCACAGGCAACACAGCAAGCACAGGCAGCAAGCACACTCAGCATAGCAAGCACAGGCAGCACAGGCAGCACAGCAAGCACAAACAGCAAGTACAGGCAGCACAGCAAGCACAGGCAGCGCAGCAAGCACAGGCAGCGCAGCAAGCACAGGCAGCACAGCAAGCACAGGCAGCAAGCACAGACAGCACAGAAAGCACAGGCAGCAACCACAGGCAGCACAGCAAGCACAGGCAGATAGCACAGGCAGCACAGCAAGCACAGGCAGCTTGCACAGGCAGCATAGCAAGCACGGCAAGCACAGCAAGCACAGGCAGCAAGCACAGGCAGCGCAGCTAGCACAGGCAGCACAGCAAGCACAGGCAGCACAGCAAGCACAGGCAACACAGCAAGCACAGGCGGCACAGCAAGCACAGCAAGCACAGGCAGCAAGCACAGGCAGCACAGCAAGCACAGGCAGCGCAGCAAGCACAGGCAGCACAGCAAGCACAGGCAGCGCAGCAAGCACAGGCAGCGCAGCAAGCACAGGCAGCACAGCAAGCACAGGCAGCAAGCACAGACAGCACAGAAAGCACAGGCAGCAAGCACAGGCAGCAACCACAGGCAGCACAGCAAGCACAGGCAGATAGCACAGGCAGCACAGCAAGCACAGGCAGCTTGCACAGGCAGCATAGCAAGCACGGCAAGCACAGCAAGCACAGGCAGCAAGCACAGGCAGCGCAGCTAGCACAGGCAGCACAGCAAGCACAGGCAGCAAGCACAGGCAGCACAGCAAGCACAGGCAGCACAGCAGAGGCAGCACAGGCAGCACAGCAAGCACAGGCAGCAAGCACAGGCAGCACAGCAAGTACAGGCAGCAAGGACAGGCAGCACAGCAAGCACAGGCAGCAAGCACAGGCAGCACAGCAAGCACAGGCAGCAAGCACAGGCAGCGCAGCTAGCACAGGCAGCACAGCAAGCACAGGCAGCAAGCACAGGCAGCAAGCACAGGCAGCACAGCAAGCACAGGCAGCACAGCAGAGGCAGCACAGGCAGCACAGCAAGCACAGGCAGCACAGCAAGTACAGGCAGCAAGCACAGGCAGCAAGCACAGGCAGCACAGCAAGCACAGGCAGCACAGCAAGCACAGGCAGCACAGCAGAGGCAGCACAGGCAGCACAGCAAGCACAGGCAGCAAGCACGGGCAGCAAGCACAGGCAGCACAGCAAGCACAGGCAGCACAGCAAGCACAGGCAGCAAGCACAGGCAGCACAGGCAGCAAGCACACTCAGCATAGCAAGCACAGGCAGCACAGCAAGCACAAACAGCAAGCACAGGCAGCACAGCAAGCACAGGCAGCACAGCAAGCACAGGCAGCAAGCACAGGCAGCAAGCACAGGCAGCACAGCAAGCACAGGCAGCACAGCAGACGCAGCACAGGCAGCACAGCAAGCACAGGCAGCACAGCACAGGCAGCACAGCAAGCACAAACAGCAAGCACAGGCAGCAAGCACACTCAGCACAGCAAGCACAGGCAGCACAGCAAGCACAGCAAGCACAGGCAGCACAGCACAGGCAGCACAGCAAGCACAAACAGCAAGCACAGGCAGCAAGCACAGGCAGCGCAGCAAGCACAGGCAGCAAGCACACTCAGCACAGCAAGCACAGGCAGCACAGCAAGCACAAACAGCAAGCACAGGCAGCACAGCACAGACAGCGCAGCAAGCACAGCAAGCACAGGCAGCACAGCAAGCACAGGCAGCAGAGCAACCACAGCAAGCACAGGCAGCAAGCACAGGCAGCAAGCTCAGACAGCACAGCAAGCACAGACAGCACAGCAAGCACAAGCAGCACAGCAAGCACAGGCAGCAAGCACAGGCAGCAAGCACAGGCAGCAAGCACAGGCAGCAAGCACAGGCAGCAAGCACAGGCAGCACAGCAAGCACAGGCAGCAAGCACACTCAGCACAGCAAGCACAGGCAGCAAGCACAGGCAGCACAGCAGGCACAGCAAGCACGGGCAGCACAGCAAGCACAGGCAGCACAGCAACCACAGCAAGCACAGGCAGCAAGCACAGGCAGCAAGCTCAGGCAGCACAGCAAGCACAGGCAGCAAGCACAGGCAGCACAGCAAGCACAGGCAGCAAGCACAGGCAGCACAGGCAGCAAGCACAGGCAGCGCAGCAAGCACAGGCAGCATAGCAAGCACAGGCAACAAGCACAGGCAGCACAGCAACCACAGCAAGCACAGGCAGCAAGCACAGGCAGCAAGCTCAGGCAGCACAGCAAGGACAGGCAGCAAGCACAGGCAGCACAGCAAGCACAGGCAGCAAGCACAGGCAGCACAGCCAGCACAGGCAGCAAGCACAGGCAGCGCAGCAAGCACAGGCAACAAGCACAGGCAGCACAGCAAGCACAGGCAGCAAGCACACTCAGCACAGCAAGCACAGGCAGCACAGCAAGCACAGGCAGCAGAGCAAGCACAGGCAGCAAGCACAGGCAGCATAGCAAGCAGAGGCAGCACAGAAAGCACAGGCAGCACAGCAAGCACAGGCAACACAGCAAGCACAGGCGGCACAGCAAGCACAGGCAGCACAGGCAGCAAGCAGAGGCAGCACAGCAAACACAGGCAGCACGGCAAGCACAGGCAGCACAGCAAGCACGGGCAGCAAGCACCGGCAGCACAGCAAGCATGGGCAGCAAGCACAGGCAGCACAGCAAGCACAGGCAGCAAGGAAGCACAGGCAGCACAGCAAACACAGGCAGCACAGCAAGCACAGGCAGCAAGCACAGGCAGCACAGCAAGCACAGGCAGCAAGCACAGGCAGCGCAGCAAGCACAGGCAGCAAGCACAGGCAGCACAGGCAGCACAGGCAGCAAGCACAGGCAGCACAGCAAGCACAAGCAGCACAGCAAGCACAGGCAGCAAGCACAGGCAGCACAGCAAGCACAGGCAGCACAGCAGAGGCAGCACAGGCAGCACAGCAAGCACAGGCAGCACAGCAAGTACAGGCAGCAAGCACAGGCAGCAAGCACAGGCAGCACAGGCAGCACAGCAAGCACAGGCAGCACAGCAGAGGCAGCACAGGCAGCACAGCAAGCACAGGCAGCAAGCACGGGCAGCAAGCACAGGCAGCACAGCAAGCACAGGCAGCACAGCAAGCACAGGCAGCAAGCACAGGCAGCACAGGCAGCAAGCACACTCAGCATAGCAAGCACAGGCAGCACAGCAAGCACAAACAGCAAGCACAGGCAGCACAGCAAGCACAGGCAGCACAGCAAGCACAGGCAGCAAGCACAGGCAGCAAGCACAGGCAGCACAGCAAGCACAGGCAGCACAGCAGACGCAGCACAGGCAGCACAGCAAGCACAGGCAGCACAGCACAGGCAGCACAGCAAGCACAAACAGCAAGCACAGGCAGCAAGCACACTCAGCACAGCAAGCACAGGCAGCACAGCAAGCACAGCAAGCACAGGCAGCACAGCACAGGCAGCACAGCAAGCACAAACAGCAAGCACAGGCAGCAAGCACAGGCAGCGCAGCAAGCACAGGCAGCAAGCACACTCAGCACAGCAAGCACAGGCAGCACAGCAAGCACAAACAGCAAGCACAGGCAGCACAGCACAGACAGCGCAGCAAGCACAGCAAGCACAGGCAGCACAGCAAGCACAGGCAGCAGAGCAACCACAGCAAGCACAGGCAGCAAGCACAGGCAGCAAGCTCAGACAGCACAGCAAGCACAGACAGCACAGCAAGCACAAGCAGCACAGCAAGCACAGGCAGCAAGCACAGGCAGCAAGCACAGGCAGCAAGCACAGGCAGCAAGCACAGGCAGCAAGCACAGGCAGCACAGCAAGCACAGGCAGCAAGCACACTCAGCACAGCAAGCACAGGCAGCAAGCACAGGCAGCACAGCAGGCACAGCAAGCACGGGCAGCACAGCAAGCACAGGCAGCACAGCAACCACAGCAAGCACAGGCAGCAAGCACAGGCAGCAAGCTCAGGCAGCACAGCAAGCACAGGCAGCAAGCACAGGCAGCACAGCAAGCACAGGCAGCAAGCACAGGCAGCACAGGCAGCAAGCACAGGCAGCGCAGCAAGCACAGGCAGCATAGCAAGCACAGGCAACAAGCACAGGCAGCACAGCAACCACAGCAAGCACAGGCAGCAAGCACAGGCAGCAAGCTCAGGCAGCACAGCAAGGACAGGCAGCAAGCACAGGCAGCACAGCAAGCACAGGCAGCAAGCACAGGCAGCACAGCCAGCACAGGCAGCAAGCACAGGCAGCGCAGCAAGCACAGGCAACAAGCACAGGCAGCACAGCAAGCACAGGCAGCAAGCACACTCAGCACAGCAAGCACAGGCAGCACAGCAAGCACAGGCAGCAGAGCAAGCACAGGCAGCAAGCACAGGCAGCATAGCAAGCAGAGGCAGCACAGAAAGCACAGGCAGCACAGCAAGCACAGGCAACACAGCAAGCACAGGCGGCACAGCAAGCACAGGCAGCACAGGCAGCAAGCAGAGGCAGCACAGCAAACACAGGCAGCACGGCAAGCACAGGCAGCACAGCAAGCACGGGCAGCAAGCACCGGCAGCACAGCAAGCATGGGCAGCAAGCACAGGCAGCACAGCAAGCACAGGCAGCAAGGAAGCACAGGCAGCACAGCAAACACAGGCAGCACAGCAAGCACAGGCAGCAAGCACAGGCAGCACAGCAAGCACAGGCAGCAAGCACAGGCAGCGCAGCAAGCACAGGCAGCAAGCACAGGCAGCACAGGCAGCACAGGCAGCAAGCACAGGCAGCACAGCAAGCACAAGCAGCACAGCAAGCACAGGCAGCAAGCACAGGCAGCACAGGCAGCAAGCACAGGCAGCACAGCAAGCACAGGCAACACAGGCAACAGCACAGGCAGCACAGCAAGCACAGGCAGCAAGCACAGGCAGCACAGCAAGCACGGGAAGCAAGCACAGGCAGCACAGCAAGCACAGGCAGCAAGCACAGGCAGCACAGCAAGCACAGGCAGCAAGCACAGGCAGCACAGCAAGCACAGGCAGCACAGGCAGCAAGCACAGGCAGCACAGCAAGCACAGGCAGCAGAGCAAGCACAGGCAGCAAGCACAGGCAGCATAGCAAGCAGAGGCAGCACAGCAAGCACAGGCAGCAGAGCAAGCACAGGCAGCAAGCACAGGCAGCATAGCAAGCAGAGGCAGCACAGAAAGCACAGGCAGCACAGCAAGCACAGGCAACACAGCAAGCACAGGCGGCACAGCAAGCACAGGCAGCACAGCAAGCACAGGCAGCAAGCACAGGCAGCACAGCAAGCACAAACAGCAAGCACAGGCAGCAAGCACAGGCAGCACAGGCAGCACAGGCAGCACAGCAAGCACAGGCAGCACAGGCAGCACAGCAAGCACAGGCAGCACAGGCAGCAAGCACAGGCAGCACAGCAAGCACAAGCAGCACAGCAAGCACAGGCAGCAAGCACAGGCAGCACAGCAAGCACAGGCAGCACAGCAAGCACGGGAAGCAAGCACAGGCAGCACAGCAAGCACAGGCAGCAAGCACAGGCAGCACAGCAAGCACAGGCAGCAAGCACAGGCAGCACAGCAAGCACAGGCAGCACAGGCAGCAAGCACAGGCAGCACAGAAAGCACAGGCAGCACAGCAAGCACAGGCAGCAAGCACAGGCAGCACAGCAAACACAGGCAGCACGGCAAGCACAGGCAGCACAGCAAGCACGGGCAGCAAGCACCGGCAGCACAGCAAGCATGGGCAGCAAGCACAGGCAGCACAGCAAGCACAGGCAGCAAGGAAGCACAGGCAGCACAGCGAACACAGGCAGCACAGCAAGCACAGGCAGCAAGCACAGGCAGCACAGCAAGCACAGGCAGCAAGCACAGGCAGCGCAGCAAGCACAGGCAGCAAGCACAGGCAGCACAGGCAGCACAGGCAGCAAGCACAGGCAGCACAGCAAGCACAAGCAGCACAGCAAGCACAGGCAGCAAGCACAGGCAGCACAGGCAGCAAGCACAGGCAGCACAGCAAGCACAGGCAACACAGGCAACAGCACAGGCAGCACAGCAAGCACAGGCAGCAAGCACAGGCAGCACAGCAAGCACGGGAAGCAAGCACAGGCAGCACAGCAAGCACAGGCAGCAAGCACAGGCAGCACAGCAAGCACAGGCAGCAAGCACAGGCAGCACAGGCAGCAAGCACAGGCAGCACAGAAAGCACAGGCAGCACAGCAAGCACAGGCAGCAAGCACAGGCAGCACAGCAAACACAGGCAGCACGGCAAGCACAGGCAGCAAGCACAGGCAGCACAGCAAGCACAGGCAGCAAGCACAGGCAGCACAGGCAGCAAGCACAGGCAGCACAGAAAGCACAGGCAGCACAGCAAGCACAGGCAGCAAGCACAGGCAGCACAGCAAACACAGGCAGCACGGCAAGCACAGGCAGCAAGCACAGGCAGCACAGCAAGCACGGGCAGCAAGCACCGGCAGCACAGCAAGCACGGGCAGCAAGCACAGGCAGCACAGCAAGCACAGGCAGCAAGCACTGGCAGCATAGCAAGCAGAGGCAGCACAGAAAGCACAGGCAGCACAGCAAGCACAGGCAGCAAGCACAGGCAGCACAGCAAGCACAGGCAGCAAGCACAGGCAGCGCAGCAAGCACAGGCAGCACAGCAAGCACAGGCAACAAGCACAGGCAGCACAGCAAGCACAGGCAGCAAGCAACCCCAGCACAGCAAGCACAGGCAGCACAGCAAGCACAGGCAGCAAGCACAGGCAGCACAGCAAGCACAGGCAGCACAATAAGCACAGGCGGCACAGCAAGCACAGGCAGCAAGCACAGGCAGCACAGCAAGCACAGGCAGCAAGCACAGGCAGCACAGGCAGCAAGGACAAGCACAGGCAGCAAGCACAGGCAGCAAGCACAGGCAGCAAGCATAGGCAGCACAGGCAGCAAGCACAGGCAGCAAGCACAGGCAGCAAGCACACTCAGCACAGCAAGCACAGGCAGCACAGCAAGCACAGGCAGCAAGCACACTCAGCACAGCAAGCACAGGCAGCACAGCACAGGCAGCAAGCACAGGCAGCGCAGCAAGAACAGGCAGCACAGCAAGCACAGGCAGCAAGCACAGACAGCAAGCACAGGCAGCAACCACAGGCAGCACAGCAAGCACAGGCAGATAGCACAGGCAGCACAGCATGCACAGCAAGCACAGGCAGCAAGCACAGGCAGCACAGCAAGCACAGGCAGCAAGCACAGGCAGCACAGCAAGCACAGGCAGCACAGCAAGCACAGGCAGCAAGCACAGGCAGCACAGCAAGCACAGGCAGCAAGCACAGGCAGCACAGCAAGCACAGGCAGCACAGCAAGCACAGGCAGCAAGCACAGGCAGCACAGCAAGCACAGGCAGCAAGCACAGGCAGCACAGGCAGCAAGGACAAGCACAGGCAGCAAGCACAGGCAGCAAGCACAGGCAGCACAGCAAGCACAGGCAGCAAGCACACTCAGCACAGCAAGCACAGGCAGCACAGCAAGCACAGGCAGCAAGCACAGGCAGCACAGCAGGCACAGCATGCACGGGCAGCACAGCAAGCACAGGCAGCACAGCAACCACAGCAAGCACAGGTAGCAAGCACAGGCAGCAAGCTCAGGCAGCACAGCAAGCACAGGCAGCAAGCACAGGCAGCACAGCAAGCACAGGCAACAAGCACAGGCAGCACAGCAAGCACAGGCAGCAAGCACACTCAGCACAGCAAGCACAGGCAGCACAGCAAGCACAGGCAGCAGAGCAAGCACAGGCAGCAAGCACAGGCAGCATAGCAAGCAGAGGCAGCACAGAAAGCACAGGCAGCACAGCAAGCACAGGCGGCACAGCAAGCACAGGCAGCATAGCAAGCAGAGGCAGCACAGAAAGCACAGGCAGCACAGCAAGCACAGGCAACACAGCAAGCACAGGCAGCAAGCACACTCAGCATAGCAAGCACAGGCAGCACAGGCAGCACAGCAAGCACAAACAGCAAGTACAGGCAGCACAGCAAGCACAGGCAGCGCAGCAAGCACAGGCAGCGCAGCAAGCACAGGCAGCACAGCAAGCACAGGCAGCAAGCACAGACAGCACAGAAAGCACAGGCAGCAACCACAGGCAGCACAGCAAGCACAGGCAGATAGCACAGGCAGCACAGCAAGCACAGGCAGCTTGCACAGGCAGCATAGCAAGCACGGCAAGCACAGCAAGCACAGGCAGCAAGCACAGGCAGCGCAGCAAGCACAGGCAGCAAGCACAGGCAGCACAGCAAGCACAGGCAGCAAGCACAGGCAGCACAGGCAGCAAGCACAGGCAGCGCAGCAAGCACAGGCAGCATAGCAAGCACAGGCAACAAGCACAGGCAGCACAGCAACCACAGCAAGCACAGGCAGCAAGCACAGGCAGCAAGCTCAGGCAGCACAGCAAGCACAGGCAGCAAGCACAGGCAGCACAGCAAGCACAGGCAGCAAGCACAGGCAGCACAGCCAGCACAGGCAGCAAGGACAGGCAGCACAGGCAGCAAGCACAGGCAGCGCAGCAAGCACAGGCAACAAGCACAGGCAGCACAGCAAGCACAGGCAGCAAGCACACTCAGCACAGCAAGCACAGGCAGCACAGCAAGCACAGGCAGCAGAGCAAGCACAGGCAGCAAGCACAGGCAGCATAGCAAGCAGAGGCAGCACAGAAAGCACAGGCAGCACAGCAAGCACAGGCGGCACAGCAAGCACAGGCAGCATAGCAAGCAGAGGCAGCACAGAAAGCACAGGCAGCACAGCAAGCACAGGCAACACAGCAAGCACAGGCAGCAAGCACACTCAGCATAGCAAGCACAGGCAGCACAGGCAGCACAGCAAGCACAAACAGCAAGTACAGGCAGCACAGCAAGCACAGGCAGCGCAGCAAGCACAGGCAGCGCAGCAAGCACAGGCAGCACAGCAAGCACAGGCAGCAAGCACAGACAGCACAGAAAGCACAGGCAGCAACCACAGGCAGCACAGCAAGCACAGGCAGATAGCACAGGCAGCACAGCAAGCACAGGCAGCTTGCACAGGCAGCATAGCAAGCACGGCAAGCACAGCAAGCACAGGCAGCAAGCACAGGCAGCGCAGCTAGCACAGGCAGCACAGCAAGCACAGGCAGCACAGGCAGCACAGCAAGCACAAACAGCAAGTACAGGCAGCACAGCAAGCACAGGCAGCGCAGCAAGCACAGGCAGCGCAGCAAGCACAGGCAGCACAGCAAGCACAGGCAGCAAGCACAGACAGCACAGAAAGCACAGGCAGCAACCACAGGCAGCACAGCAAGCACAGGCAGATAGCACAGGCAGCACAGCAAGCACAGGCAGCTTGCACAGGCAGCATAGCAAGCACGGCAAGCACAGCAAGCACAGGCAGCAAGCACAGGCAGCGCAGCAAGCACAGGCAGCAAGCACAGGCAGCACAGCAAGCACAGGCAGCAAGCACAGGCAGCACAGGCAGCAAGCACAGGCAGCGCAGCAAGCACAGGCAGCATAGCAAGCACAGGCAACAAGCACAGGCAGCACAGCAACCACAGCAAGCACAGGCAGCAAGCACAGGCAGCAAGCTCAGGCAGCACAGCAAGCACAGGCAGCAAGCACAGGCAGCACAGCAAGCACAGGCAGCAAGCACAGGCAGCACAGCCAGCACAGGCAGCAAGGACAGGCAGCACAGGCAGCAAGCACAGGCAGCGCAGCAAGCACAGGCAACAAGCACAGGCAGCACAGCAAGCACAGGCAGCAAGCACACTCAGCACAGCAAGCACAGGCAGCACAGCAAGCACAGGCAGCAGAGCAAGCACAGGCAGCAAGCACAGGCAGCATAGCAAGCAGAGGCAGCACAGAAAGCACAGGCAGCACAGCAAGCACAGGCGGCACAGCAAGCACAGGCAGCATAGCAAGCAGAGGCAGCACAGAAAGCACAGGCAGCACAGCAAGCACAGGCAACACAGCAAGCACAGGCAGCAAGCACACTCAGCATAGCAAGCACAGGCAGCACAGGCAGCACAGCAAGCACAAACAGCAAGTACAGGCAGCACAGCAAGCACAGGCAGCGCAGCAAGCACAGGCAGCGCAGCAAGCACAGGCAGCACAGCAAGCACAGGCAGCAAGCACAGACAGCACAGAAAGCACAGGCAGCAACCACAGGCAGCACAGCAAGCACAGGCAGACAGCACAGGCAGCACAGCAAGCACAGGCAGCTTGCACAGGCAGCATAGCAAGCACGGCAAGCACAGCAAGCACAGGCAGCAAGCACAGGCAGCGCAGCTAGCACAGGCAGCACAGCAAGCACAGGCAGCACAGCAAGCACAGGCAACACAGCAAGCACAGGCGGCACAGCAAGCACAGCAAGCACAGGCAGCAAGCACAGGCAGCACAGCAAGCACAGGCAGCGCAGCAAGCACAGGCAGCACAGCAAGCACAGGCAGCGCAGCAAGCACAGGCAGCGCAGCAAGCACAGGCAGCACAGCAAGCACAGGCAGCAAGCACAGACAGCACAGAAAGCACAGGCAGCAAGCACAGGCAGCAACCACAGGCAGCACAGCAAGCACAGGCAGATAGCACAGGCAGCACAGCAAGCACAGGCAGCTTGCACAGGCAGCATAGCAAGCACGGCAAGCACAGCAAGCACAGGCAGCAAGCACAGGCAGCGCAGCTAGCACAGGCAGCACAGCAAGCACAGGCAGCAAGCACAGGCAGCACAGCAAGCACAGGCAGCACAGCAGAGGCAGCACAGGCAGCACAGCAAGCACAGGCAGCAAGCACAGGCAGCACAGCAAGTACAGGCAGCAAGGACAGGCAGCACAGCAAGCACAGGCAGCAAGCACAGGCAGCACAGCAAGCACAGGCAGCAAGCACACTCAGCATAGCAAGCACAGGCAGCACAGGCAGCACAGCAAGCACAAACAGCAAGCACAGGCAGCACAGCACAGGCAGCGCAGCAAGCACAGGCAGCACAGCAAGCACAGGCAGCAAGCACAGGCAGCACAGCAAGCACAGGCAGCAAGCACAGGCAGCGCAGCTAGCACAGGCAGCACAGCAAGCACAGGCAGCAAGCACAGGCAGCAAGCACAGGCAGCACAGCAAGCACAGGCAGCACAGCAGAGGCAGCACAGGCAGCACAGCAAGCACAGGCAGCACAGCAAGTACAGGCAGCAAGCACAGGCAGCAAGCACAGGCAGCACAGCAAGCACAGGCAGCACAGCAAGCACAGGCAGCACAGCAGAGGCAGCACAGGCAGCACAGCAAGCACAGGCAGCAAGCACGGGCAGCAAGCACAGGCAGCACAGCAAGCACAGGCAGCAAGCACAGGCAGCACAGGCAGCAAGCACACTCAGCATAGCAAGCACAGGCAGCACAGCAAGCACAAACAGCAAGCACAGGCAGCACAGCAAGCACAGGCAGCACAGCAAGCACAGGCAGCAAGCACAGGCAGCAAGCACAGGCAGCACAGCAAGCACAGGCAGCACAGCAGACGCAGCACAGGCAGCACAGCAAGCACAGGCAGCACAGCACAGGCAGCACAGCAAGCACAAACAGCAAGCACAGGCAGCAAGCACACTCAGCACAGCAAGCACAGGCAGCACAGCAAGCACAGCAAGCACAGGCAGCACAGGCAGCAAGCACAGGCAGCAAGCACAGGCAGCGCAGCAAGCACAGGCAGCAAGCACACTCAGCACAGCAAGCACAGGCAGCACAGCAAGCACAGGCAGCAAGCACAGGCAGCAAGCACAGGCAGCACAGCAAGCACAGGCAGCACAGCAGACGCAGCACAGGCAGCACAGCAAGCACAGGCAGCACAGCAAGCACAGGCAGCAAGCACAGGCAGCGCAGCAAGCACAGGCAGCAAGCACACTCAGCACAGCAAGCACAGGCAGCACAGCAAGCACAGGCAGCAAGCACACTCAGCATAGCAAGCACAGGCAGCACAGCAAGCACAGGCAGCACAGCAAGCACAAACAGCAAGCACAGGCAGCACAGCACAGGCAGCACAGCAAGCACAAACAGCAAGCACAGGCAGCAAGCACACTCAGCACAGCAAGCACAGGCAGCACAGCAAGCACAGCAAGCACAGGCAGCACAGGCAGCAAGCACAGGCAGCAAGCACAGGCAGCGCAGCAAGCACAGGCAGCAAGCACACTCAGCACAGCAAGCACAGGCAGCACAGCAAGCACAAACAGCAAGCACAGGCAGCACAGCACAGACAGCGCAGCAAGCACAGCAAGCACAGGCAGCACAGCAAGCACAGGCAGCAGAGCAACCACAGCAAGCACAGGCAGCAAGCACAGGCAGCAAGCTCAGACAGCACAGCAAGCACAGACAGCACAGCAAGCACAAGCAGCACAGCAAGCACAGGCAGCAAGCACAGGCAGCAAGCACAGGCAGCAAGCACAGGCAGCAAGCACAGGCAGCAAGCACAGGCAGCACAGCAAGCACAGGCAGCAAGCACACTCAGCACAGCAAGCACAGGCAGCAAGCACAGGCAGCACAGCAGGCACAGCAAGCACGGGCAGCACAGCAAGCACAGGCAGCACAGCAACCACAGCAAGCACAGGCAGCAAGCACAGGCAGCAAGCTCAGGCAGCACAGCAAGCACAGGCAGCAAGCACAGGCAGCACAGCAAGCACAGGCAGCAAGCACAGGCAGCACAGGCAGCAAGCACAGGCAGCGCAGCAAGCACAGGCAGCATAGCAAGCACAGGCAACAAGCACAGGCAGCACAGCAACCACAGCAAGCACAGGCAGCAAGCACAGGCAGCAAGCTCAGGCAGCACAGCAAGGACAGGCAGCAAGCACAGGCAGCACAGCAAGCACAGGCAGCAAGCACAGGCAGCACAGCCAGCACAGGCAGCAAGCACAGGCAGCGCAGCAAGCACAGGCAACAAGCACAGGCAGCACAGCAAGCACAGGCAGCAAGCACACTCAGCACAGCAAGCACAGGCAGCACAGCAAGCACAGGCAGCAGAGCAAGCACAGGCAGCAAGCACAGGCAGCATAGCAAGCAGAGGCAGCACAGAAAGCACAGGCAGCACAGCAAGCACAGGCAACACAGCAAGCACAGGCGGCACAGCAAGCACAGGCAGCACAGGCAGCAAGCAGAGGCAGCACAGCAAACACAGGCAGCACGGCAAGCACAGGCAGCACAGCAAGCACGGGCAGCAAGCACCGGCAGCACAGCAAGCATGGGCAGCAAGCACAGGCAGCACAGCAAGCACAGGCAGCAAGGAAGCACAGGCAGCACAGCAAACACAGGCAGCACAGCAAGCACAGGCAGCAAGCACAGGCAGCACAGCAAGCACAGGCAGCAAGCACAGGCAGCGCAGCAAGCACAGGCAGCAAGCACAGGCAGCACAGGCAGCACAGGCAGCAAGCACAGGCAGCACAGCAAGCACAGGCAACACAGCAAGCACAGGCGGCACAGCAAGCACAGGCAGCACAGGCAGCAAGCAGAGGCAGCACAGCAAACACAGGCAGCACGGCAAGCACAGGCAGCACAGCAAGCACGGGCAGCAAGCACCGGCAGCACAGCAAGCATGGGCAGCAAGCACAGGCAGCACAGGCAGCACAGGCAGCAAGCACAGGCAGCACAGCAAGCACAGGCAGCACAGGCAGCACAGCAAGCACAGGCAGCACAGGCAGCAAGCACAGGCAGCACAACAAGCAAAGGCAGCACAGGCAGCACAGCAAGCACAGGCAGCACAGGCAGCAAGCACAGGCAGCACAGCAAGCACAGGCAGCAAGCACAGGCAGCACAGCAAGAACAGGCAGCAAGCACAGGCAGCACAGCAAGCACAGGCAGCACAGCAAGCACAGGCAGCAAGCACAGGCAGCACAGCAAGCAGAGGCAGCAAGCACAGGCAGCACACGCAGCACAGGCAGCAAGCACAGGCAGCACAGCGAGCACAGGCAGCAAGCACAGGCAGCACAGCAAGCACAGGCAGCAAGCACAGGCAGCAAGCACAGGCAGCAAGCACAGGCAGCACAGCAAGCACAGGCAGCACAGGCAGCACAGGCAGCAAGCACAGGCAGCACAGCAAGCACAGGCAGCAAGCACAGGCAGCACAGGCAGCACAGGCAGCAAGCACAGGCAGCACAGCGAGCACAGGCAGCAAGCACAGGCAGCACAGCAAGCACAGGCAGCAAGCACAGGCAGCACAGCAAGCACAGGCAGCACAGGCAGCACAGCAAGCACAGGCAGCACAGGCAGCAAGCACAGGCAGCACAGCAAGCACAGGCAGCACAGCAAGCACAGGCAGCAAGCACAGGCAGCAAGCACAGGCAGCACAGCAAGCACAGGCAGCAAGCACAGGCAGCACAGCAAAAACAGGCAGCAAGCACAGGCAGCACAGCAAGCACAGGCAGCAAGCACAGGCAGCAAGCACAGGCAGCAAGCACAGGCAGCAAGCACAGGCAGCACAGGCAGCACAGCAAGCACAGGCAGCACAGGCAGCAAGCACAGGCAACACAGCAAGCACAGGCAGCAAGCACAGGCAGCACAGCAAGCACAGGCAGCAAGGACAGGCAGCACAGGCAGCAAGCACCGGCAGCACAGCAAGCACAGGCAGCAAGCACACTCAGCATAGCAAGCACAGGCAGCACAGCAAGCACAGGCAGCAAGCACAGGCAGCACAGCAAGCACAGGCAGCAAGCACAGGCAGCACAGCACAGGCAGCGCAACAAGCACAGGCAGCACAGCAAGTACAGGCAGCAAGCGCAGGCAGCACAGCAAGCACAAACAGCAAGCACAGGCAGCACAGCAAGCACAAGCAGCAAGCACAGGCAGCACAGCAAGCACAGTCAGCAAGCACAGGCAGCACAGCAAGCACAGGCAGCAAGCACAGGCAGCGCAGCAAGCACAGGCAGCAAGCACACTCAGCACAGCAAGCACAGGCAGCACAGCAAGCACAGGCAGCAAGCACACTCAGCACAGCAAGCACAGGCAGCACAGCAAGCACAGGCAGCACAGCAACCACAGCAAGCACAGGCAGCAAGCACAGGCAGCAAGCTCAGGCAGCACAGCAAGCACAGGCAGCAAGCACAGGCAGCACAGCAAACACAGGCAGCAAGCACAGGCAGCACAGCAAGCACAGGCAGCAAGCACAGGCAGCACAGGCAGCAAGCACAGGCAGCGCAGCAAGCACAGGGAGCACAGCAAGCACAGGCAACAAGCACAGGCAGCACAGCAAGCACAGGCAGCAAGCACACTCAGCACAGCAAGCACAGGCAGCACAGCAAGCACAGGCAGCAGAGCAAGCACAGGCAGCAAGCACAGGCAGCATAGCAAGCAGAGGCAGCACAGAAAGCACAGGCAGCACAGCAAGCACAGGCAGCAAGCACAGGCAGCACAGCAAGCACAGGCAGCAAGCACAGGCAGCAAGCACAGGCAGCATAGGCAGCAAGCACAGGCAGCGCAGCAAGCACAGGCAGCAAGCACAGGCAGCACAGCAAGCACAGGCAGCAAGCACAGGCAGCACAGGCAGCAAGCACAGGCAGCGCAGCAAGCACAGGCAGCACAGCAAGCACAGGCAACACAGCAAGCACAGGCGGCACAGCAAGCACAGCAAGCACAGGCAGCAAGCACAGGCAGCACAGCAAGCACAGGCAGCAAGCACAGGCAGCGCAGCAAGCACAGCAAGCACAGGCAGCACAGGCAGCAAGCACAGGCAGCGCAGCAAGCACAGGCAGCACAGCAAGCACAGGCAACAAGCACAGGCAGCACAGCAAGCACAGGCAGCAAGCACACTCAGCACAGCAAGCACAGGCAGCACAGCAAGCACAGGCAGCAGAGCAAGCACCGGCAGCAAGCACAGGCAGCATAGCAAGCAGAGGCAGCACAGAAAGCACAGGCAGCACAGCAAGCACAGGCAACACAGCAAGCACAGGCGGCACAGGCAGCACAGCACAGGCAGCGCAGCAAGCACAGGCAGCACAGCAAGTACAGGCAGCAAGCACAGGCAGCACAGCAAGCACAGGCAGCAAGCACAGGCAGCGCAGGCAGCACAGGCAGCAAGCACAGGCAGCACAGCAAGCACAGGCAGCAAGCACAGGCAGCACAGCAAGCACAGGCAGCAAGGACAGGCAGCACAGCAAGCACAGGCAGCAAGCTCCGGCAGCACAGCAAGCACAGGCAGCAAGCACACTCAGCATAGCAAGCACAGGCAGCACAGCAAGCACAGGCAGCAAGCACAGGCAGCACAGCAAGCACAAACAGCAAGCACAGGCAGCACAGCAAGCACAGGCAGCAAGCACAGGCAGCAAGCACAGGCAGCACAGGCAGCACAGCAAGCACAGGCAGCACAGGCAGCACAGGCAGCAAGCACAGGCAGCACAGCAAGCACAGGCAGCACAGGCAGCACAGCAAGCACAGGCAGCACAGGCAGCAAGCACAGGCAGCAAGCACAGGCAGCACAGCAAGCACAGGCAGCAAGCACAGGCAGCACAGCAGAGGCAGCACAGGCAGCACAGCAAGCACAGGCAGCAAGCACAGGCAGCACAGCAAGAAAAGGCAGCAAGGACAGGCAGCACAGCAAGCACAGGCAGCAAGCACAGGCAGCACAGCAAGCACAGGCAGCAAGCACACTCAGCATAGCAAGCACAGGCAGCACAGCAAGCACAGGCAGCACAGCAAACACAGGCAGCACAGCAAGCACAGGCAGCACAGCAAGCACAGGCAGCAAGCACAGGCAGCGCAGCAAGCACAGGCAGCACAGGCAACAAGCACAGGCAGCACAGCAAGCACAAGCAGCAAGCACACTCAGCACAGCAAGCACAGGCAGCACAGCATGCACAGCAAGCACAGGCAGCACAGCATGCACAGCAAGCACAGGCAGCAAGCACACTCAGCACAGCAAGCACAGGCAGCACAGCAAGCACAGGCAGCAAGCACAGGCAGCAAGCTCAGGCAGCACAGCAAGCACAGGCAGCAAGCACAGGCAGCAAGCACAGGCAGCACAGCAAGCACAGGCAGCAAGCACAGGCAGCACAGGCAGCAAGCACAGGCAGCGCAGCAAGCACAGGCAGCACAGCAAGCACAGGCAACAAGCACAGGCAGCACAGCAAGCACAGGCAGCAAGCACACTCAGCACAGCAAGCACAGGCAGCACAGCAAGCACAGGCAGCAAGCACAGGCAGCAAGCTCAGGCAGCACAGCAAGCACAGGCAGCAAGCACAGGCAGCAAGCACAGGCAGCACAGCAAGCACAGGCAGCAAGCACAGGCAGCACAGGCAGCAAGCACAGGCAGCGCAGCAAGCACAGGCAGCACAGCAAGCACAGGCAACAAGCACAGGCAGCACAGCAAGCACAGGCAGCAAGCACACTCAGCACAGCAAGCACAGGCAGCACAGCAAGCACAAACAGCAAGCACAGGCAGCACAGCACAGGCAGCGCAGCAAGCACAGGCAGCACAGCAAGCACAGGCAGCAAGCACAGGCAGCACAGCAAGAACAGGCAGCAAGCAAGCACAGGCAGCACAGCAAACACAGGCAGCACAGCAAGCACAGGCAGCAAGCACAGGCAGCGCAGCAAGCACAGGCAGCACAGGCAACAAGCACAGGCAGCAAGCACACTCAGCACAGCAAGCACAAGCAGCACAGCATGCACAGCAAGCACAGGCAGCACAGCAAGCACAGGCAGCAAGCACAGGCAGCACAGCAAGCACAGGCAGCAAGCACAGGCAGCACAGCAAGAACAGGCAGCAAGCAAGCACAGGCAGCACAGCAAACACAGGCAGCACAGCAAGCACAGGCAGCACAGCAAGCACAGGCAGCAAGCACAGGCAGCGCAGCAAGCACAGGCAGCACAGGCAACAAGCACAGGCAGCACAGCAAGCACAAGCAGCAAGCACACTCAGCACAGCAAGCACAGGCAGCACAGCATGCACAGCAAGCACAGGCAGCACAGCATGCACAGCAAGCACAGGCAGCAAGCACACTCAGCACAGCAAGCACAGGCAGCACAGCAAGCACAGGCAGCAAGCACAGGCAGCAAGCTCAGGCAGCACAGCAAGCACAGGCAGCAAGCACAGGCAGCAAGCACAGGCAGCACAGCAAGCACAGGCAGCAAGCACAGGCAGCACAGGCAGCAAGCACAGGCAGCGCAGCAAGCACAGGCAGCACAGCAAGCACAGGCAACAAGCACAGGCAGCACAGCAAGCACAGGCAGCAAGCACACTCAGCACAGCAAGCACAGGCAGCACAGCAAGCACAAACAGCAAGCACAGGCAGCACAGCACAGGCAGCGCAGCAAGCACAGGCAGCACAGCAAGCACAGGCAGCAAGCACAGGCAGCACAGCAAGAACAGGCAGCAAGCAAGCACAGGCAGCACAGCAAACACAGGCAGCACAGCAAGCACAGGCAGCAAGCACAGGCAGCGCAGCAAGCACAGGCAGCACAGGCAACAAGCACAGGCAGCAAGCACACTCAGCACAGCAAGCACAAGCAGCACAGCATGCACAGCAAGCACAGGCAGCACAGCAAGCACAGGCAGCAAGCACAGGCAGCACAGCAAGCACAGGCAGCACAACAAGCACAGGCGGCACAGCAAGCACAGGCAGCAAGCACAGGCAGCACAGCAAGCACAGGCAGCACAGGCAGCACAGCAAGCACAGGCGGGACAGGCAGAAAGCACAGGCAGCACAGCAAGCACAGGCATGTTAGAAACCCGCAAAATAGCTCGACGAGATGTGTTCGTTGTTTAGCGATTCTTGGGGAAGTGCAGTGGGGTCAAGCTCCGTCCTCTTTCCAACAGGCAAAGCCTGCTCCGATCTTCGGCGAGATTCACTCTCGCATTTGTTTAAAATGCTTACTTTTACTGAGACGCAGGTCAATGCAACGGCCGCCGAGGTAAACATATTTATCCGCGACTCTCGGCGCCTCCAAAAACAGGTGACACAGCAACGCACTGTCGTGTGCCACTGTCGAATTACCGCGTGTTATGGGCGAAATCAAATGCATCGCTTGTTAGCGATGCCTGTTGGCAGCACAGCAAGCACAGGCAGGTTGCACAGGCAGCATAGCAAGCACAGCAAGCACAGGCAGCAAGCACAGGCAGCACAGCACAGGCAGCGCAGCAAGCACAGGCAGCACAGCAAGTACAGGCAGCAAGCACAGGCAGCACAGCAAGCACAGGCAGCAAGCACAGGCAGCACAGCAAGCACAAACTGCAAGCACAGGCAGCACAGCAAGCACAGGCAGCAAGCACAGGCAGCAAGCACAGGCAGCACAGGCAGCACAGCAAGCACAGGCAGCACAGGCAGCACAGGCAGCAAGCACAGGCAGCACAACAAGCACAGGCAGCACAGGCAGCAAGCACAGGCAGCACAGCAAGCACAGGCAGCAAGCACAGGGAGCACAGCAAGAACAGGCAGCAAGCACAGGCAGCACAGCAAGCACAGGCAGCACAGCAAGCACAGGCAGCAAGCACAGGCAGCACAGCAAGCAGAGGCAGCAAGCACAGGCAGCACAGGCAGCACAGGCAGCAAGCACAGGCAGCACAGCGAGCACAGGCAGCAAGCACAGGCAGCACAGCAAGCACAGGCAGCAAGCACAGGCAGCAAGCACAGGCAGCAAGCACAGGCAGCACAGCAAGCACAGGCAGCACAGGCAGCACAGCAAGCACAGGCAGCAAGCACAGGCAGCACAGCAAGCACAGGCAGCAAGCACAGGCAGCACAGCAAGCACAGGCTGCAAGCACAGGCAGCAAGCACAGGCAGCAAGCACAGGCAGCACAGGCAGCACAGCAAGCACAGGCAGCACAGCAAGCACAGGCAGCAAGCACAGGCAGCACAGCAAGCACAGGCAGCAAGCACAGGCAGCACAGCAAGCACAGGCAGCAAGCACAGGCAGCACAGCAAGCACAGGCAGCAAGCACAGGCAGCAAGCACAGGCAGCACAGCAAGCACAGGCAGCAAGCACAGGCAGCACAGGCAGCACAGCAAGCACAGGCAGCACAGGCAGCAAGCACAGGCAACACAGCAAGCACAGGCAGCAAGCACAGGCAGCACAGCAAGCACAGGCAGCAAGGACAGGCAGCACAGGCAGCAAGCACCGGCAGCACAGCAAGCACAGGCAGCAAGCACACTCAGCATAGCAAGCACAGGCAGCACAGCAAGCACAGGCAGCAAGCACAGGCAGCACAGCAAGCACAGCAAGCACAGGCAGCAAGCACAGGCAGCACAGGCAGCACAGCACAGGCAGCGCAGCAAGCACAGGCAGCACAGCAAGTACAGGCAGCAAGCGCAGGCAGCACAGCAAGCACAAACAGCAAGCACAGGCAGCACAGCAAGCACAAGCAGCAAGCACAGGCAGCACAGCAAGCACAGGCAGCACAGCAGGCACAGTCAGCAAGCACAGGCAGCACAGCAAGCACAGGCAGCAAGCACAGGCAGCACAGCAAGCACAGGCAGCGCAGCAAGCACAGCAAGCACAGGCAGCACAGGCAGCACAGGCAGCAAGCACAGGCAGCGCAGCAAGCACAGGCAGCACAGCAAGCACAGGCAGCAAGCACAGACAGCACAGCAAGCACAGGCAGCACAGCAAGCACAGGCAGCAAGCACAGGCAGCACAGCAAGCACAGGCAGCAAGCACAGGCAGCACAGCAAGCACAGGCAGCAAGCACAGGCAGCATAGGCAGCAAGCACAGGCAGCGCAGCAAGCACAGGCAGCAAGCACAGGCAGCACAGCAAGCACAGGCAGCAAGCACAGGCAGCGCAGGCAGCAAGCACAGGCAGCACAGCAAGCACAGGCAGCACAGCAAGCACAGTCAGCAAGCACAGGCAGCACAGCAAGCACAGGCAGCAAGCACAGGCAGCGCAGCAAGCACAGGCAGCAAGCACACTCAGCACAGCAAGCACAGGCAGCACAGCAAGCACAGGCAGCAAGCACACTCAGCACAGCAAGCACAGGCAGCACAGCAAGCACAGGCAGCACAGCAACCACAGCAAGCACAGGCAGCAAGCACAGACAGCAAGCACAGGCAGCAACCACAGGCAGCACAGCAAGCACAGGCAGATAGCACAGGCAGCAGAGCAAGCACAGGCAACAAGCACAGGCAGCACAGCAAGCACAGGCAGCAAGCACACTCAGCACAGCAAGCACAGGCAGCACAGCAAGCACAGGCAGCAAGCACAGGCAGCATAGCAAGCAGAGGCAGCACAGAAAGCACAGGCAGCACAGCAAGCACAGGCAGCAAGCACAGGCAGCACAGCAAGCACAGGCAGCAAGCACAGGCAGCATAGGCAGCAAGCACAGGCAGCGCAGCAAGCACAGGCAGCAAGCACAGGCAGCACAGCAAGCACAGGCAGCAAGCACAGGCAGCACAGGCAGCAAGCACAGGCAGCGCAGCAAGCACAGGCAGCACAGCAAGCACAGGCAACAAGCACAGGCAGCACAGCAAGCACAGGCAGCAAGCGCACTCAGCACAGCAAGCACAGGCAGCACAGCAAGCACAGGCAGCAGAGCAAGCACAGGCAGCAAGCACAGGCAGCATAGCAAGCAGAGGCAGTACAGAAAGCACAGGCAGCACAGCAAGCACAGGCAACACAGCAAGCACAGGCGGCACAGCAAGCACAGCAAGCACAGGCAGCAAGCACAGGCAGCACAGCAAGCACAGGCAGCGCAGCAAGCACAGCAAGCACAGGCAGCACAGGCAGCAAGCACAGGCAGCGCAGCAAGCACAGGCAGCACAGCAAGCACAGGCAGCACAGCAAGCACAGGCAGCAAGCACAGGCAGCACAGCAAGCACAGGCAGCAAGCACAGGCAGCGCAGCAAGCACAGGCAGCAAGCACAGGCAGCACAGGCAGCAAGCACAGGCAGCAAGCACAGGCAGCGCAGCAAGCACAGGCAGCAAGCACACTCAGCACAGCAAGCACAGGCAGCACAGCAAGCACAGGCAGCAAGCACACTCAGCACAGCAAGCACAGGCAGCACAGCAAGCACAGGCAGCACAGCAAGCACAGGCAGCAAGCACAGACAGCACAGCAAGCACAGGCAGCACAGCAAGCACAGGCAGCAAGCACAGGCAGCACAGCAAGTACAGGCAGCAAGCACAGGCAGCAAGCACAGGCAGCAAGCACAGGCAGCGCAGCAAGAACAGGCAGCACAGCAAGCACAGGCAGCAAGCACAGGCAGCGCAGCAAGAACAGGCAGCACAGCAAGCACAGGCAGCAAGCACAGACAGCAACCACAGGCAGCAACCACAGGCAGCACAGCAAGCACAGGCAGATAGCACAGGCAGCAGAGCAAGCACAGGCAGCTTGCACAGGCAGCAGAGCAAGCACAGCAAGCACAGGCAGCAAGCACAGGCAGCGCAGCAGGCACAGGCAGCACAGCAAGCACAGGCAGCAAGCACAGACAGCACAGCAAGCACAGGCAGCAAGCACAGGCAGCAACCACAGGCAGCACAGCAAGCACAGGCAGCACAGCAAGCACAGGCAGCTTGCACAGGCAGCATAGCAAGCACAGCAAGCACAGGCAGCAAGCACAGGCAGCACAGCAAGCATAGGCAGCAAGCACAGGCAGCACAGCAAGCACAAACAGCAAGCACAGGCAGCACAGCAAGCACAGGCAGCACAGGCAGCACAGCAAGCACAGGCAGCACAGGCAGAAAGCACAGGCAGCACAGCAAGCACAGGCATCACAGCAAGCACAGGCAGCAAGCACAGGCAGCAAGCACAGGCAGCACAGCACAGGCAGCACAGGCAGCACAGCAGCACAAGCAGGAAGCACAGGCAGCACAGCAAGCACAGGCAGCAAGCACAGACAGCACAGCAAGCACAGGCAGCAAGCACAGGCAGCACAGCAAGCACAAGCAGCAAGCACAGGCAGCACAGCAAGCACAGGCAGCAAGCACAGGCAGCACAGCAAGCACAGGCATGTTTGAAACCCGCAAAATAGCTCGACGAGATGTGTTCGTTTTAGCGATTCTGGGGGAAGTGCAGAGGGGTCAAGCTCCGTCCTCTTTCCAACAGGCAAAGCCTGCTCCGATCTTCGGCGAGATTCACTCTCGCATTTGTTAACAATGCTTACTCTTCCTGAGACGCAGGTCAATGCACCGGCCGCCGAGGTAAACATATGATCCGCGACTCTCGGCGCCTCCAAAAACAGGTGACACAGCAACGCACTGTCGTGTGCCACTGTCGAATTACCGCGTGTTATGGGCGAAATCAAATGCATCGCTAACAGGTAGCACAGCAAGCACAGGCAGCAAGCACAGGCAGCAAGCACAGGCAGCACAGCAAGCACAGGCAGCAAGCACACTCAGCACAGCAAGCACAGGCAGCACAGGCAGCACAGCAAGCACAGGCAGCACAGGCAGCAAGCACAGGCAGCACAGCAAGCACAGGCAGCAAGCACAGGCAGCACAGCAAGCAGAGGCAGCAAGCACACTCAGCATAGCAAGCACAGGCAGCAAGCACAGGCAGCAAGCACAGGCAGCAAGCACAGGCAGCACAGCAAGCACAGGCAGCAAAGCAGAGGCAGCACAGGCAGCACAGCAAGCACAGGCAGCAAGCACAGGCAGCACAGCAAGCACAGGCAGCAAGCACACTCAGCATAGCAAGCACAGGCAGCACAGCAAGCACAGGCAGCACAGCAAGCACAAATAGCAAGCACAGGCAGCACAGCACAGGCAGCGCAGGAAGCACAGGCAGCACAGCAAGCACAGGCAGCAAGCACAGGCAGCACAGCAAGAACAGGCAGCAAGCAAGCACAGGCAGCACAGCAAACACAGGCAGCACAGCAAACACAGGCAGCACAGCAAGCACAGGCAGCACAGCAAGCACAGGCAGCAAGCACAGGCAGCACAGGCAACAAGCACAGGCAGCACAGCAAGCACAGGCAGCAAGCACACTCAGCACAGCAAGCACAGGCAGCACAGCATGCACAGCAAGCACAGGCAGCAAGCACACTCAGCACAGCAAGCACAGGCAGCACAGCAAGCACAGGCAGCAAGCACAGGCAGCAAGCTCAGGCAGCACAGCAAGCACAGGCAGCAAGCACAGGCAGCACAGCAAGCACAGGCAGCAAGCACAGGCAGCACAGGCAGCAAGCACAGGCAGCGCAGCAAGCACAGGCAGCACAGCAAGCACAGGCAACAAGCACAGGCAGCACAGCAAGCACAGGCAGCACAGGCAGCACAGGCAGCACAGCAGCACAGGCAGCAAGCACAGGCAGCACAGCAAGCACAGGCAGCAAGCACAGGCAGCACAGGCAGCACAGCACAGGCAGCACACCAAGCACAGGCAGCACAGCACAGGCAGCACAGCAAGCACAGGCAGCACAGCAAGCACAGGCAGCAAGCACAGGCAGCACAGGCAGCAAGGACAAGCACAGGCAGCAAGCACAGGCAGCAAGCACAGGCAGCACAGCAAGCACAGGCAGCAAGCACACTCAGCACAGCAAGCACAGGCAGCACAGCAAGCACACGCAGCAAGCACAGGCAGCACAGCAAGCACGGGCAGTACAGCAAGCACAGGCAGCACAGCAACCACAGCAAGCACAGGCAGCAAGCACAGGCAGCAAGCTCAGGCAGCACAGGCAGCACAGGCAGCAAGCACAGGCAGCGCAGCAAGCACAGACAGCATAGCAAGCACAGGCAGCAAGCACAGGCAGCATAGCAAGCACAGGCAACAAGCACAGGCAGCACAGCAAGCACAGCCAGCAAGCACACTCAGCACAGCAAGCACAGGCAGCACAGCAAGCACAGGCAGCAGAGCAAGCACAGGCAGCAAGCACAGGCAGCATAGCAAGCAGAGGCAGCACAGAAAGCACAGGCAGCACAGCACAGGCAGCACAGCAAGCACAGGCAGCACAGGCAGCACAGGCAGCACAGCAGCACAGGCAGCAAGCACAGGCAGCACAGCAAGCACAGGCAGCAAGGACAGGCAGCACAGCAAGCACAGGCATCAAGCACAGGCAGCACAACAAGCACAGGCAGCAAGCACAGGCAGCAAGCACAGGCAGCACAGCAAGCACAGGCAGCAAGCACAGGCAGCACAGCAAGCACAGGCAGCAAGCACACTCAGCATAGCAAGCACAGGCAGCAAGCACAGGCAGCAAGCACAGGCAGCACAGCAAGCACAGGCAGCACAGCAGAGGCAGCACAGGCAGCACAGCAAGCACAGGCAGCAAGCACAGGCAGCACAGCAAGTACAGGCAGCAAGGACAGGCAGCACAGCAAGCACAGGCAGCAAGCACAGGCAGCACAGCAAGCACAGGCAGCAAGCACACTCAGCATAGCAAGCACAGGCAGCACAGCAAGCACAAATAGCAAGCACAGGCAGCACAGCACAGGCAGCGCAGGAAGCACAGGCAGCACAGCAAGCACAGGCAGCAAGCACAGGCAGCACAGCAAGAACAGGCAGCAAGCAAGCACAGGCAGCACAGCAAACACAGGCAGCACAGCAAGCACAGGCAGCACAGCAAGCACAGGCAGCAAGCACAGGCAGCGCAGCAAGCACAGGCAGCACAGGCAACAAGCACAGGCAGCACAGCAAGCACAGGCAGCAAGCACACTCAGCACAGCAAGCACAGGCAGCACAGCATGCACAGCAAGCACAGGCAGCAAGCACACTCAGCACAGCAAGCACAGGCAGCACAGCAAGCACAGGCAGCACAGCAAGCACAGGCAGCAAGCACAGGCAGCAAGCTCAGGCAGCACAGCAAGCACAGGCAGCAAGCACAGGCAGCACAGCAAGCACAGGCAGCAAGCACAGGCAGCACAGGCAGCAAGCACAGGCAGCGCAGCAAGCACAGGCAGCACAGCAAGCACAGGCAACAAGCACAGGCAGCACAGCAAGCACAGGCAGCACAGGCAGCACAGGCAGCACAGCAGCACAGGCAGCAAGCACAGGCAGCACAGCAAGCACAGGCAGCAAGCACAGGCAGCACAGGCAGCACAGCACAGGCAGCACACCAAGCACAGGCAGCACAGCACAGGCAGCACAGCAAGCACAGGCAGCACAGGCAGCACAGGCAGCAAGCACAGGCAGCACAGCAAGCACAGGCAGCAAGCACAGGCAGCACAGGCAGCAAGCACAGGCAGCGCAGCAAGCACAGGCAGCAAGCACAGGCAGCACAGGCAACAAGCACAGGCAGCACAGCAAGCACAGGCAGCAAGCACACTCAGCACAGCAAGCACAGGCAGCACAGCATGCACAGCAAGCACAGGCAGCAAGCACACTCAGCACAGCAAGCACAGGCAGCACAGCAAGCACAGGCAGCAAGCACAGGCAGCAAGCTCAGGCAGCACAGCAAGCACAGGCAGCAAGCACAGGCAGCACAGCAAGCACAGGCAGCAAGCACAGGCAGCACAGGCAGCAAGCACAGGCAGCGCAGCAAGCACAGGCAGCACAGCAAGCACAGGCAACAAGCACAGGCAGCACAGCAAGCACAGGCAGCACAGCAAGCACAGGCAGCAAGCACAGGCAGCGCAGCAAGCACAGGCAGCACAGGCGACAAGCACAGGCAGCACAGCAAGCACAGGCAGCAAGCACACTCAGCACAGCAAGCACACGCAGCACAGCATGCACAGCAAGCACAGGCAGCACAGCAAGCACAGGCATGTTAGAAACCCGCAAAATAGCTCGACGAGATGTGTTCGTTTTTTAGCGATTCTTGGGGAAGTGCAGTGGGGTCAAGCTCCGTCCTCTTTCCAACAGGCAAAGCCTGCTCCGATCTTCGGCGAGATTCACTCTCGGATTTGTTTAAAATGCTTACTCTTACTGAGACGCAGGTCAATGCAACGGCCGCCGAGGTAAACATATTTATCCGCGACTCTCGGCGCCTCCAAAAACAGGTGACACAGCAACGCACTGTCGTGTGCCACTGTCGAATTACCGCGTGTTATGGGCGAAATCAAATGCATCGCTAACAGGCAGCACAGCAAGCACAGGCAGGTTGCACAGGCAGCATAGCAAGCACAGCAAGCACAGGCAGCAAGCACAGGCAGCACAGGCAGCACAGCACAGGCAGCGCAGCAAGCACAGGCAGCACAGCAAGTACAGGCAGCAAGCACAGGCAGCACAGCAAGCACAGGCAGCACAGCAAGCACAAACAGCAAGCACAGGCAGCACAGCAAGCACAGGCAGGAAGCACAGGCAGCAAGCACAGGCAGCACAGGCAGCACAGGCAGCAAGCACAGGCAGCACAGCAAGCACAGGCAGCACAGGCAGCACAGCAAGCACAGGCAGCACAGGCAGCAAGCACAGGCAGCACAGGCAGCACAGCAAGCACAGGCAGCACAGGCAGCAAGCACAGGCAGCACAGCAAGCACAGGCAGCAAGCACAGACAGCAAGCACAGGCAGCACAGCAAGAACAGGCAGCAAGCACAGGCAGCACAGCAAGCACAGGCAGCACAGCAAGCACGGGCAGCAAGCACAGGCAGCAAGCACAGGCAGCACAGGCAGCACAGGCAGCAAGCACACGCAGCACAGCGAGCACAGGCAGCAAGCACAGGCAGCACAGCAAGCACAGGCAGCAAGCACACTCAGCATAGCAAGCACAGGCAGCACAGCAAGCACAGGCAGCACAGCAAGCACAAACAGCAAGCACAGGCAGCACAGCACAGGCAGCGCAGCAAGCACAGGCAGCACAGCAAGCACAGGCAGGAAGCACAGGCAGCACAGCAAGAACAGGCAGCAAGCAAGCACAGGCAGCACAGCAAACACAGGCAGCGCAGCAAGCACAGGCAGCACAGCAAGCACAGGCAGCAAGCACAGGCAGCACAGCAAGAACAGGCAGCAAGCAAGCACAGGCAGCACAGCAAACACAGGCAGCACAGCAAGCACAGGCAGCGCAGCAAGCACAGGCAGCACAGGCAACAAGCACAGGCTGCACAGCAAGCACAGGCAGCAAGCACACTCCGCACAGCAAGCACAGGCAGCAAGCACACTCAGCACAGCAAGCACAGGCAGCACAGCAAGCACAGGCAGCACGCACACTCAGCACAGCAAGCACAGGCAGCACAGCAAGCACAGCAAGCACAGGCAGCACAGCAAGCACAGGCAGCACAGTAACCACAGCAAGCACAGGCAGCAAGCACAGGCAGCAAGCTCAGACAGCACAGCAAGCACACACAGCACAGCAAGCACAAGCAGCACAGGCAGCAAGCACAGGCAGCGCAGCAAGCACAGGCAGCAAGCACAGGCAGCACAGGCAGCAAGCACAGGCAGCACAGCAAGCACAGGCAGCAAGCACAGGCAGCACAGGCAGCAAGCACAGGCAGCACAGGCAGCACAGCAAGCACAGCAAGCACAGGCAGCACAGCAAGCACAGGCAGCACAGCAACCACAGCAAGCACAGGCAGCAAGCACAGGCAGCAAGCTCAGACAGCACAGCAAGCACAGACAGCACAAGCAGCACAGCAAGCACAGGCAGCAAGCACAGGCAGCGCAGCAAGCACAGGCAGCACAGCAAGCACAGGCAACAAGCACAGGCAGCACAGCAAGCACAGGCAGCAAGCACAGGCAGCACAGCAAGCACAGGCAGCAAGCACAGGCAGCACAGGCAGCAAGCACAGGCAGCGCAGCAAGCACAGGCAGCACAGCAAGCACAGGCAACAAGCACAGGCAGCACAGCAAGCACAGGCAGCAAGCACACTCAGCACAGCAAGCACAGGCAGCACAGGCAGCAGAGCAAGCACAGGCAGCAAGCACAGGCAGCATAGCAAGCAGAGGCAGCACAGAAAGCACAGGCAGCACAGCAAGCACAGGCAACACAGCAAGCACAGGCGGCACAGCAGGCACAGGCAGCAAGCACAGGCAGCACAGCAAGCACAGGCAGCAAGCACAGGCAGCGCAGCAAGCACAGCAAGCACAGGCAGCACAGGCAGCAAGCACAGGCAGCGCAGCAAGCACAGGCAGCACAGCAAGCACAGGCAACAAGCACAGGCAGCACAGCAAGCACAGGCAGCAAGCACACTCAGCACCGCAAGCACAGGCAGCACAGCAAGCACAGGCAGCAGAGCAAGCACAGGCAGCAAGCACAGGCAGCATAGCAAGCAGAGGCAGCAAGGACAGGCAGCACAGGCAGCAAGCACAGGCAGCACAGCAAGCACAAACAGCAAGCACAGGCAGCACAGGCAGCACAGCAAGCACAGGCAGCAAGCACACTCAGCACAGCAAGCACAGGCAGCACAGCAAGCACGGGCAGCAGAGCAAGCACAGGCAGCAAGCACAGGCAGCATAGCAAGCAGAGGCAGCACAATAAGCACAGGCAGCGCAGCAAGCACAGGCAGCACAGCAAGCACAGGCAACAAGCACAGGCAGCACAGCAAGCACAGGCAGCACAGCATGCACAGCAAGCACAGGCAGCAAGCACAGGCAGCACAGCAAGCACAGGCAGCAAGCACAGGCAGCACAGCAAGCACAGGCAGCACAATAAGCACAGGCGGCACAGCAAGCACAGGCAGCAAGCACAGGCAGCACAGCAAGCACAGGCAGCAAGCACAGGCAGCACAGGCAGCAAGGACAAGCACAGGCAGCAAGCACAGGCAGCAAGCACACTCAGCACAGCAAGCACAGGCAGCAAGCACAGGCAGCACAGCAAGCACGGGCAGCACAGCAAGCACAGGCAGCAAGCACAGGCAGCGCAGCAAGCACAGGCAGCACAGGCAACAAGCACAGGCAGCACAGCAAGCACAGGCAGCAAGCACACTCAGCACAGCAAGCACAGGCAGCACAGCATGCACAGCAAGCACAGGCAGCAAGCACACTCAGCACAGCAAGCACAGGCAGCACAGCAAGCACAGGCAGCAAGCACAGGCAGCAAGCTCAGGCAGCACAGCAAGCACAGGCAGCAAGCACAGGCAGCACAGCAAGCACAGGCAGCAAGCACAGGCAGCACAGCAAGCACAAACAGCAAGCACAGGCAGCACAGCAAGCACAGGCAGGAAGCACAGGCAGCAAGCACAGGCAGCACAGGCAGCACAGGCAGCAAGCACAGGCAGCACAGCAAGCACAGGCAGCACAGGCAGCACAGCAAGCACAGGCAGCACAGGCAGCAAGCACAGGCAGCACAACAAGCACAGGCAGCACAGGCAGCACAGCAAGCACAGGCAGCACAGGCAGCAAGCACAGGCAGCACAGCAAGCACAGGCAGCAAGCACAGACAGCAAGCACAGGCAGCACAGCAAGAACAGGCAGCAAGCACAGGCAGCACAGCAAGCACAGGCAGCACAGCAAGCACGGGCAGCAAGCACAGGCAGCACAGGCAGCACAGCAAGCACAGGCAGCACAGGCAGCAAGCACAGGCAGCACAGCAAGCACAGGCAGCAAGCACAGACAGCAAGCACAGGCAGCACAGCAAGAACAGGCAGCAAGCACAGGCAGCACAGCAAGCACAGGCAGCACAGCAAGCACGGGCAGCAAGCACAGGCAGCAAGCACAGGCAGCACAGGCAGCACAGGCAGCAAGCACACGCAGCACAGCGAGCACAGGCAGCAAGCACAGGCAGCACAGCAAGCACAGGCAGCAAGCACAGGCAGCAAGCACAGGCAGCACAGCAAGCACAGGCAGCACAGGCAGCACAGCAAACACAGGCAGCACAGGCAGCAAGCACAGGCAGCACAGCAAGCACAGGCAGCACAGCAGAGGCAGCACAGGCAGCACAGCAAGCACAGGCAGCAAGCACAGGCAGCACAGCAAGCACAGGCAGCAAGCACAGACAGCACAGAAAGCACAGGCAGCAACCACAGGCAGCACAGCAAGCACAGGCAGATAGCACAGGCAGCACAGCAAGCACAGGCAGCTTGCACAGGCAGCATAGCAAGCACGGCAAGCACAGCAAGCACAGGCAGCAAGCACAGGCAGCGCAGCTAGCACAGGCAGCACAGCAAGCACAGGCAGCACAGCAAGCACAGGCAACACAGCAAGCACAGGCGGCACAGCAAGCACAGCAAGCACAGGCAGCAAGCACAGGCAGCACAGCAAGCACAGGCAGCGCAGCAAGCACAGGCAGCACAGCAAGCACAGGCAGCGCAGCAAGCACAGGCAGCACAGCAAGCACAGGCAGCAAGCACAGACAGCACAGAAAGCACAGGCAGCAAGCACAGGCAGCAACCACAGGCAGCACAGCAAGCACAGGCAGATAGCACAGGCAGCACAGCAAGCACAGGCAGCTTGCACAGGCAGCATAGCAAGCACGGCAAGCACAGCAAGCACAGGCAGCAAGCACAGGCAGCGCAGCTAGCACAGGCAGCACAGCAAGCACAGGCAGCAAAGCAGAGGCAGCACAGGCAGCACAGCAAGCACAGGCAGCAAGCACAGGCAGCACAGCAAGCACAGGCAGCAAGCACACTCAGCATAGCAAGCACAGGCAGCACAGCAAGCACAGGCAGCACAGCAAGCACAAATAGCAAGCACAGGCAGCACAGCACAGGCAGCGCAGGAAGCACAGGCAGCACAGCAAGCACAGGCAGCAAGCACAGGCAGCACAGCAAGAACAGGCAGCAAGCAAGCACAGGCAGCACAGCAAACACAGGCAGCACAGCAAACACAGGCAGCACAGCAAGCACAGGCAGCACAGCAAGCACAGGCAGCAAGCACAGGCAGCACAGGCAACAAGCACAGGCAGCACAGCAAGCACAGGCAGCAAGCACACTCAGCACAGCAAGCACAGGCAGCACAGCATGCACAGCAAGCACAGGCAGCAAGCACACTCAGCACAGCAAGCACAGGCAGCACAGCAAGCACAGGCAGCAAGCACAGGCAGCAAGCTCAGGCAGCACAGCAAGCACAGGCAGCAAGCACAGGCAGCACAGCAAGCACAGGCAGCAAGCACAGGCAGCACAGGCAGCAAGCACAGGCAGCGCAGCAAGCACAGGCAGCACAGCAAGCACAGGCAACAAGCACAGGCAGCACAGCAAGCACAGGCAGCACAGGCAGCACAGGCAGCACAGCAGCACAGGCAGCAAGCACAGGCAGCACAGCAAGCACAGGCAGCAAGCACAGGCAGCACAGGCAGCACAGCACAGGCAGCACACCAAGCACAGGCAGCACAGCACAGGCAGCACAGCAAGCACAGGCAGCACAGCAAGCACAGGCAGCAAGCACAGGCAGCACAGGCAGCAAGGACAAGCACAGGCAGCAAGCACAGGCAGCAAGCACAGGCAGCACAGCAAGCACAGGCAGCAAGCACACTCAGCACAGCAAGCACAGGCAGCACAGCAAGCACACGCAGCAAGCACAGGCAGCACAGCAAGCACGGGCAGTACAGCAAGCACAGGCAGCACAGCAACCACAGCAAGCACAGGCAGCAAGCACAGGCAGCAAGCTCAGGCAGCACAGGCAGCACAGGCAGCAAGCACAGGCAGCGCAGCAAGCACAGACAGCATAGCAAGCACAGGCAGCAAGCACAGGCAGCATAGCAAGCACAGGCAACAAGCACAGGCAGCACAGCAAGCACAGCCAGCAAGCACACTCAGCACAGCAAGCACAGGCAGCACAGCAAGCACAGGCAGCAGAGCAAGCACAGGCAGCAAGCACAGGCAGCATAGCAAGCAGAGGCAGCACAGAAAGCACAGGCAGCACAGCACAGGCAGCACAGCAAGCACAGGCAGCACAGGCAGCACAGGCAGCACAGCAGCACAGGCAGCAAGCACAGGCAGCACAGCAAGCACAGGCAGCAAGGACAGGCAGCACAGCAAGCACAGGCATCAAGCACAGGCAGCACAACAAGCACAGGCAGCAAGCACAGGCAGCAAGCACAGGCAGCACAGCAAGCACAGGCAGCAAGCACAGGCAGCACAGCAAGCACAGGCAGCAAGCACACTCAGCATAGCAAGCACAGGCAGCAAGCACAGGCAGCAAGCACAGGCAGCACAGCAAGCACAGGCAGCACAGCAGAGGCAGCACAGGCAGCACAGCAAGCACAGGCAGCAAGCACAGGCAGCACAGCAAGTACAGGCAGCAAGGACAGGCAGCACAGCAAGCACAGGCAGCAAGCACAGGCAGCACAGCAAGCACAGGCAGCAAGCACACTCAGCATAGCAAGCACAGGCAGCACAGCAAGCACAAATAGCAAGCACAGGCAGCACAGCACAGGCAGCGCAGGAAGCACAGGCAGCACAGCAAGCACAGGCAGCAAGCACAGGCAGCACAGCAAGAACAGGCAGCAAGCAAGCACAGGCAGCACAGCAAACACAGGCAGCACAGCAAGCACAGGCAGCACAGCAAGCACAGGCAGCAAGCACAGGCAGCGCAGCAAGCACAGGCAGCACAGGCAACAAGCACAGGCAGCACAGCAAGCACAGGCAGCAAGCACACTCAGCACAGCAAGCACAGGCAGCACAGCATGCACAGCAAGCACAGGCAGCAAGCACACTCAGCACAGCAAGCACAGGCAGCACAGCAAGCACAGGCAGCACAGCAAGCACAGGCAGCAAGCACAGGCAGCAAGCTCAGGCAGCACAGCAAGCACAGGCAGCAAGCACAGGCAGCACAGCAAGCACAGGCAGCAAGCACAGGCAGCACAGGCAGCAAGCACAGGCAGCGCAGCAAGCACAGGCAGCACAGCAAGCACAGGCAACAAGCACAGGCAGCACAGCAAGCACAGGCAGCACAGGCAGCACAGGCAGCACAGCAGCACAGGCAGCAAGCACAGGCAGCACAGCAAGCACAGGCAGCAAGCACAGGCAGCACAGGCAGCACAGCACAGGCAGCACACCAAGCACAGGCAGCACAGCACAGGCAGCACAGCAAGCACAGGCAGCACAGGCAGCACAGGCAGCAAGCACAGGCAGCACAGCAAGCACAGGCAGCAAGCACAGGCAGCACAGGCAGCAAGCACAGGCAGCGCAGCAAGCACAGGCAGCAAGCACAGGCAGCACAGGCAACAAGCACAGGCAGCACAGCAAGCACAGGCAGCAAGCACACTCAGCACAGCAAGCACAGGCAGCACAGCATGCACAGCAAGCACAGGCAGCAAGCACACTCAGCACAGCAAGCACAGGCAGCACAGCAAGCACAGGCAGCAAGCACAGGCAGCAAGCTCAGGCAGCACAGCAAGCACAGGCAGCAAGCACAGGCAGCACAGCAAGCACAGGCAGCAAGCACAGGCAGCACAGGCAGCAAGCACAGGCAGCGCAGCAAGCACAGGCAGCACAGCAAGCACAGGCAACAAGCACAGGCAGCACAGCAAGCACAGGCAGCACAGCAAGCACAGGCAGCAAGCACAGGCAGCGCAGCAAGCACAGGCAGCACAGGCGACAAGCACAGGCAGCACAGCAAGCACAGGCAGCAAGCACACTCAGCACAGCAAGCACACGCAGCACAGCATGCACAGCAAGCACAGGCAGCACAGCAAGCACAGGCATGTTAGAAACCCGCAAAATAGCTCGACGAGATGTGTTCGTTTTTTAGCGATTCTTGGGGAAGTGCAGTGGGGTCAAGCTCCGTCCTCTTTCCAACAGGCAAAGCCTGCTCCGATCTTCGGCGAGATTCACTCTCGGATTTGTTTAAAATGCTTACTCTTACTGAGACGCAGGTCAATGCAACGGCCGCCGAGGTAAACATATTTATCCGCGACTCTCGGCGCCTCCAAAAACAGGTGACACAGCAACGCACTGTCGTGTGCCACTGTCGAATTACCGCGTGTTATGGGCGAAATCAAATGCATCGCTAACAGGCAGCACAGCAAGCACAGGCAGGTTGCACAGGCAGCATAGCAAGCACAGCAAGCACAGGCAGCAAGCACAGGCAGCACAGGCAGCACAGCACAGGCAGCGCAGCAAGCACAGGCAGCACAGCAAGTACAGGCAGCAAGCACAGGCAGCACAGCAAGCACAGGCAGCACAGCAAGCACAAACAGCAAGCACAGGCAGCACAGCAAGCACAGGCAGGAAGCACAGGCAGCAAGCACAGGCAGCACAGGCAGCACAGGCAGCAAGCACAGGCAGCACAGCAAGCACAGGCAGCACAGGCAGCACAGCAAGCACAGGCAGCACAGGCAGCAAGCACAGGCAGCACAGGCAGCACAGCAAGCACAGGCAGCACAGGCAGCAAGCACAGGCAGCACAGCAAGCACAGGCAGCAAGCACAGACAGCAAGCACAGGCAGCACAGCAAGAACAGGCAGCAAGCACAGGCAGCACAGCAAGCACAGGCAGCACAGCAAGCACGGGCAGCAAGCACAGGCAGCAAGCACAGGCAGCACAGGCAGCACAGGCAGCAAGCACACGCAGCACAGCGAGCACAGGCAGCAAGCACAGGCAGCACAGCAAGCACAGGCAGCAAGCACACTCAGCATAGCAAGCACAGGCAGCACAGCAAGCACAGGCAGCACAGCAAGCACAAACAGCAAGCACAGGCAGCACAGCACAGGCAGCGCAGCAAGCACAGGCAGCACAGCAAGCACAGGCAGGAAGCACAGGCAGCACAGCAAGAACAGGCAGCAAGCAAGCACAGGCAGCACAGCAAACACAGGCAGCGCAGCAAGCACAGGCAGCACAGCAAGCACAGGCAGCAAGCACAGGCAGCACAGCAAGAACAGGCAGCAAGCAAGCACAGGCAGCACAGCAAACACAGGCAGCACAGCAAGCACAGGCAGCGCAGCAAGCACAGGCAGCACAGGCAACAAGCACAGGCTGCACAGCAAGCACAGGCAGCAAGCACACTCCGCACAGCAAGCACAGGCAGCAAGCACACTCAGCACAGCAAGCACAGGCAGCACAGCAAGCACAGGCAGCACGCACACTCAGCACAGCAAGCACAGGCAGCACAGCAAGCACAGCAAGCACAGGCAGCACAGCAAGCACAGGCAGCACAGTAACCACAGCAAGCACAGGCAGCAAGCACAGGCAGCAAGCTCAGACAGCACAGCAAGCACACACAGCACAGCAAGCACAAGCAGCACAGGCAGCAAGCACAGGCAGCGCAGCAAGCACAGGCAGCAAGCACAGGCAGCACAGGCAGCAAGCACAGGCAGCACAGCAAGCACAGGCAGCAAGCACAGGCAGCACAGGCAGCAAGCACAGGCAGCACAGGCAGCACAGCAAGCACAGCAAGCACAGGCAGCACAGCAAGCACAGGCAGCACAGCAACCACAGCAAGCACAGGCAGCAAGCACAGGCAGCAAGCTCAGACAGCACAGCAAGCACAGACAGCACAAGCAGCACAGCAAGCACAGGCAGCAAGCACAGGCAGCGCAGCAAGCACAGGCAGCACAGCAAGCACAGGCAACAAGCACAGGCAGCACAGCAAGCACAGGCAGCAAGCACAGGCAGCACAGCAAGCACAGGCAGCAAGCACAGGCAGCACAGGCAGCAAGCACAGGCAGCGCAGCAAGCACAGGCAGCACAGCAAGCACAGGCAACAAGCACAGGCAGCACAGCAAGCACAGGCAGCAAGCACACTCAGCACAGCAAGCACAGGCAGCACAGGCAGCAGAGCAAGCACAGGCAGCAAGCACAGGCAGCATAGCAAGCAGAGGCAGCACAGAAAGCACAGGCAGCACAGCAAGCACAGGCAACACAGCAAGCACAGGCGGCACAGCAGGCACAGGCAGCAAGCACAGGCAGCACAGCAAGCACAGGCAGCAAGCACAGGCAGCGCAGCAAGCACAGCAAGCACAGGCAGCACAGGCAGCAAGCACAGGCAGCGCAGCAAGCACAGGCAGCACAGCAAGCACAGGCAACAAGCACAGGCAGCACAGCAAGCACAGGCAGCAAGCACACTCAGCACCGCAAGCACAGGCAGCACAGCAAGCACAGGCAGCAGAGCAAGCACAGGCAGCAAGCACAGGCAGCATAGCAAGCAGAGGCAGCAAGGACAGGCAGCACAGGCAGCAAGCACAGGCAGCACAGCAAGCACAAACAGCAAGCACAGGCAGCACAGGCAGCACAGCAAGCACAGGCAGCAAGCACACTCAGCACAGCAAGCACAGGCAGCACAGCAAGCACGGGCAGCAGAGCAAGCACAGGCAGCAAGCACAGGCAGCATAGCAAGCAGAGGCAGCACAATAAGCACAGGCAGCGCAGCAAGCACAGGCAGCACAGCAAGCACAGGCAACAAGCACAGGCAGCACAGCAAGCACAGGCAGCACAGCATGCACAGCAAGCACAGGCAGCAAGCACAGGCAGCACAGCAAGCACAGGCAGCAAGCACAGGCAGCACAGCAAGCACAGGCAGCACAATAAGCACAGGCGGCACAGCAAGCACAGGCAGCAAGCACAGGCAGCACAGCAAGCACAGGCAGCAAGCACAGGCAGCACAGGCAGCAAGGACAAGCACAGGCAGCAAGCACAGGCAGCAAGCACACTCAGCACAGCAAGCACAGGCAGCAAGCACAGGCAGCACAGCAAGCACGGGCAGCACAGCAAGCACAGGCAGCAAGCACAGGCAGCGCAGCAAGCACAGGCAGCACAGGCAACAAGCACAGGCAGCACAGCAAGCACAGGCAGCAAGCACACTCAGCACAGCAAGCACAGGCAGCACAGCATGCACAGCAAGCACAGGCAGCAAGCACACTCAGCACAGCAAGCACAGGCAGCACAGCAAGCACAGGCAGCAAGCACAGGCAGCAAGCTCAGGCAGCACAGCAAGCACAGGCAGCAAGCACAGGCAGCACAGCAAGCACAGGCAGCAAGCACAGGCAGCACAGCAAGCACAAACAGCAAGCACAGGCAGCACAGCAAGCACAGGCAGGAAGCACAGGCAGCAAGCACAGGCAGCACAGGCAGCACAGGCAGCAAGCACAGGCAGCACAGCAAGCACAGGCAGCACAGGCAGCACAGCAAGCACAGGCAGCACAGGCAGCAAGCACAGGCAGCACAACAAGCACAGGCAGCACAGGCAGCACAGCAAGCACAGGCAGCACAGGCAGCAAGCACAGGCAGCACAGCAAGCACAGGCAGCAAGCACAGACAGCAAGCACAGGCAGCACAGCAAGAACAGGCAGCAAGCACAGGCAGCACAGCAAGCACAGGCAGCACAGCAAGCACGGGCAGCAAGCACAGGCAGCACAGGCAGCACAGCAAGCACAGGCAGCACAGGCAGCAAGCACAGGCAGCACAGCAAGCACAGGCAGCAAGCACAGACAGCAAGCACAGGCAGCACAGCAAGAACAGGCAGCAAGCACAGGCAGCACAGCAAGCACAGGCAGCACAGCAAGCACGGGCAGCAAGCACAGGCAGCAAGCACAGGCAGCACAGGCAGCACAGGCAGCAAGCACACGCAGCACAGCGAGCACAGGCAGCAAGCACAGGCAGCACAGCAAGCACAGGCAGCAAGCACAGGCAGCAAGCACAGGCAGCACAGCAAGCACAGGCAGCACAGGCAGCACAGCAAACACAGGCAGCACAGGCAGCAAGCACAGGCAGCACAGCAAGCACAGGCAGCACAGCAGAGGCAGCACAGGCAGCACAGCAAGCACAGGCAGCAAGCACAGGCAGCACAGCAAGTACAGGCAGCAAGGACAGGCAGCACAGCAAGCACAGGCAGCAAGCACAGGCAGCACAGCAAGCACAGGCAGCAAGCACACTCAGCATAGCAAGCACAGGCAGCACAGCAAGCACAGGCAGCACAGCAAGCACAAACAGCAAGCACAGGCAGCACAGCACAGGCAGCGCAGCAAGCACAGGCAGCACAGCAAGCACAGGCAGGAAGCACAGGCAGCACAGCAAGAACAGGCAGCAAGCAAGCACAGGCAGCACAGCAAACACAGGCAGCGCAGCAAGCACAGGCAGCACAGCAAGCACAGGCAGCAAGCACAGGCAGCACAGCAAGAACAGGCAGCAAGCAAGCACAGGCAGCACAGCAAACACAGGCAGCACAGCAAGCACAGGCAGCGCAGCAAGCACAGGCAGCACAGGCAACAAGCACAGGCTGCACAGCAAGCACAGGCAGCAAGCACACTCCGCACAGCAAGCACAGGCAGCAAGCACACTCAGCACAGCAAGCACAGGCAGCACAGCAAGCACAGGCAGCACGCACACTCAGCACAGCAAGCACAGGCAGCACAGCAAGCACAGCAAGCACAGGCAGCACAGCAAGCACAGGCAGCACAGTAACCACAGCAAGCACAGGCAGCAAGCACAGGCAGCAAGCTCAGACAGCACAGCAAGCACACACAGCACAGCAAGCACAAGCAGCACAGGCAGCAAGCACAGGCAGCGCAGCAAGCACAGGCAGCACAGCAAGCACAGGCAACAAGCACAGGCAGCACAGCAAGCACAGGCAGCAAGCACAGGCAGCACAGCAAGCACAGGCAGCAAGCACAGGCAGCACAGGCAGCAAGCACAGGCAGCGCAGCAAGCACAGGCAGCACAGCAAGCACAGGCAACAAGCACAGGCAGCACAGCAAGCACAGGCAGCAAGCACACTCAGCACAGCAAGCACAGCAAGCACAGGCAGCACAGGCAGCAAGCACAGGCAGCAAGCACAGGCAGCGCAGCAAGCACAGGCAGCACAGCAAGCACAGGCAGCACAGCAAGCACAGGCAGCAAGCACACTCAGCACCGCAAGCACAGGCAGCACAGCAAGCACAGGCAGCACAGCAAGCACAGGCAGCAAGCACAGGCAGCAAGCACAGGCAGCAAGCTCAGGCAGCACAGCAAGCACAGGCAGAAAGCACAGGCAGCACAGCAAGCACAGGCAGCAAGCACAGGCAGCACAGGCAGCAAGCACAGGCAGCGGAGCAAGCACAGGCAGCATAGCAAGCACAGGCAACAAGCACAGGCAGCACAGCAACCACAGCAAGCACAGGCAGCAAGCACAGGCAGCAAGCTCAGGCAGCACAGCAAGCACAGGCAGCAAGCACAGGCAGCACAGCAAGCACAGGCAGCAAGCACAGGCAGCACAGCCAGCACAGGCAGCAAGGACAGGCAGCACAGGCAGCAAGCACAGGCAGCGCAGCAAGCACAGGCAACAAGCACAGGCAGCACAGCAAGCACAGGCAGCAAGCACACTCAGCACAGCAAGCACAGGCAGCACAGCAAGCACAGGCAGCAGAGCAAGCACAGGCAGCAAGCACAGGCAGCATAGCAAGCAGAGGCAGCACAGAAAGCACAGGCAGCACAGCAAGCACAGGCGGCACAGCAAGCACAGGCAGCATAGCAAGCAGAGGCAGCACAGAAAGCACAGGCAGCACAGCAAGCACAGGCAACACAGCAAGCACAGGCAGCAAGCACACTCAGCATAGCAAGCACAGGCAGCACAGGCAGCACAGCAAGCACAAACAGCAAGTACAGGCAGCACAGCAAGCACAGGCAGCGCAGCAAGCACAGGCAGCACAGCAAGCACAGGCAGCAAGCACAGACAGCACAGAAAGCACAGGCAGCAACCACAGGCAGCACAGCAAGCACAGGCAGATAGCACAGGCAGCACAGCAAGCACAGGCAGCTTGCACAGGCAGCATAGCAAGCACGGCAAGCACAGCAAGCACAGGCAGCAAGCACAGGCAGCGCAGCTAGCACAGGCAGCACAGCAAGCACAGGCAGCACAGCAAGCACAGGCAACACAGCAAGCACAGGCGGCACAGCAAGCACAGCAAGCACAGGCAGCAAGCACAGGCAGCACAGCAAGCACAGGCAGCGCAGCAAGCACAGGCAGCACAGCAAGCACAGGCAGCGCAGCAAGCACAGGCAGCACAGCAAGCACAGGCAGCAAGCACAGACAGCACAGAAAGCACAGGCAGCAAGCACAGGCAGCAACCACAGGCAGCACAGCAAGCACAGGCAGATAGCACAGGCAGCACAGCAAGCACAGGCAGCTTGCACAGGCAGCATAGCAAGCACGGCAAGCACAGCAAGCACAGGCAGCAAGCACAGGCAGCGCAGCTAGCACAGGCAGCACAGCAAGCACAGGCAGCAAGCACAGGCAGCACAGCAAGCACAGGCAGCACAGCAGAGGCAGCACAGGCAGCACAGCAAGCACAGGCAGCAAGCACAGGCAGCACAGCAAGTACAGGCAGCAAGGACAGGCAGCACAGCAAGCACAGGCAGCAAGCACAGGCAGCACAGCAAGCACAGGCAGCAAGCACACTCAGCATAGCAAGCACAGGCAGCACAGGCAGCACAGCAAGCACAAACAGCAAGCACAGGCAGCACAGCACAGGCAGCGCAGCAAGCACAGGCAGCACAGCAAGCACAGGCAGCAAGCACAGGCAGCACAGCAAGCACAGGCAGCAAGCACAGGCAGCGCAGCTAGCACAGGCAGCACAGCAAGCACAGGCAGCAAGCACAGGCAGCAAGCACAGGCAGCACAGCAAGCACAGGCAGCACAGCAGAGGCAGCACAGGCAGCACAGCAAGCACAGGCAGCACAGCAAGTACAGGCAGCAAGCACAGGCAGCAAGCACAGGCAGCACAGCAAGCACAGGCAGCACAGCAAGCACAGGCAGCACAGCAGAGGCAGCACAGGCAGCACAGCAAGCACAGGCAGCAAGCACGGGCAGCAAGCACAGGCAGCACAGCAAGCACAGGCAGCACAGCAAGCACAGGCAGCAAGCACAGGCAGCACAGGCAGCAAGCACACTCAGCATAGCAAGCACAGGCAGCACAGCAAGCACAAACAGCAAGCACAGGCAGCACAGCAAGCACAGGCAGCACAGCAAGCACAGGCAGCAAGCACAGGCAGCAAGCACAGGCAGCACAGCAAGCACAGGCAGCACAGCAGACGCAGCACAGGCAGCACAGCAAGCACAGGCAGCACAGCACAGGCAGCACAGCAAGCACAAACAGCAAGCACAGGCAGCAAGCACACTCAGCACAGCAAGCACAGGCAGCACAGCAAGCACAGCAAGCACAGGCAGCACAGGCAGCAAGCACAGGCAGCAAGCACAGGCAGCGCAGCAAGCACAGGCAGCAAGCACACTCAGCACAGCAAGCACAGGCAGCACAGCAAGCACAGGCAGCAAGCACAGGCAGCAAGCACAGGCAGCACAGCAAGCACAGGCAGCACAGCAGACGCAGCACAGGCAGCACAGCAAGCACAGGCAGCACAGCAAGCACAGGCAGCAAGCACAGGCAGCGCAGCAAGCACAGGCAGCAAGCACACTCAGCACAGCAAGCACAGGCAGCACAGCAAGCACAGGCAGCAAGCACACTCAGCATAGCAAGCACAGGCAGCACAGCAAGCACAGGCAGCACAGCAAGCACAAACAGCAAGCACAGGCAGCACAGCACAGGCAGCACAGCAAGCACAAACAGCAAGCACAGGCAGCAAGCACACTCAGCACAGCAAGCACAGGCAGCACAGCAAGCACAGCAAGCACAGGCAGCACAGGCAGCAAGCACAGGCAGCAAGCACAGGCAGCGCAGCAAGCACAGGCAGCAAGCACACTCAGCACAGCAAGCACAGGCAGCACAGCAAGCACAAACAGCAAGCACAGGCAGCACAGCACAGACAGCGCAGCAAGCACAGCAAGCACAGGCAGCACAGCAAGCACAGGCAGCACAGGCAGCAAGCACAGGCAGCACAGCAAGCACAGGCAGCACAGCAGAGGCAGCACAGGCAGCACAGCAAGCACAGGCAGCAAGCACAGGCAGCACAGCAAGTACAGGCAGCAAGGACAGGCAGCACAGCAAGCACAGGCAGCAAGCACAGGCAGCACAGCAAGCACAGGCAGCAAGCACACTCAGCATAGCAAGCACAGGCAGCACAGCAAGCACAGGCAGCACAGCAAGCACAAACAGCAAGCACAGGCAGCACAGCACAGGCAGCGCAGCAAGCACAGGCAGCACAGCAAGCACAGGCAGGAAGCACAGGCAGCACAGCAAGAACAGGCAGCAAGCAAGCACAGGCAGCACAGCAAACACAGGCAGCGCAGCAAGCACAGGCAGCACAGCAAGCACAGGCAGCAAGCACAGGCAGCACAGCAAGAACAGGCAGCAAGCAAGCACAGGCAGCACAGCAAACACAGGCAGCACAGCAAGCACAGGCAGCGCAGCAAGCACAGGCAGCACAGGCAACAAGCACAGGCTGCACAGCAAGCACAGGCAGCAAGCACACTCCGCACAGCAAGCACAGGCAGCAAGCACACTCAGCACAGCAAGCACAGGCAGCACAGCAAGCACAGGCAGCACGCACACTCAGCACAGCAAGCACAGGCAGCACAGCAAGCACAGCAAGCACAGGCAGCACAGCAAGCACAGGCAGCACAGTAACCACAGCAAGCACAGGCAGCAAGCACAGGCAGCAAGCTCAGACAGCACAGCAAGCACACACAGCACAGCAAGCACAAGCAGCACAGGCAGCAAGCACAGGCAGCGCAGCAAGCACAGGCAGCACAGCAAGCACAGGCAACAAGCACAGGCAGCACAGCAAGCACAGGCAGCAAGCACAGGCAGCACAGCAAGCACAGGCAGCAAGCACAGGCAGCACAGGCAGCAAGCACAGGCAGCGCAGCAAGCACAGGCAGCACAGCAAGCACAGGCAACAAGCACAGGCAGCACAGCAAGCACAGGCAGCAAGCACACTCAGCACAGCAAGCACAGCAAGCACAGGCAGCACAGGCAGCAAGCACAGGCAGCAAGCACAGGCAGCGCAGCAAGCACAGGCAGCACAGCAAGCACAGGCAGCACAGCAAGCACAGGCAGCAAGCACACTCAGCACCGCAAGCACAGGCAGCACAGCAAGCACAGGCAGCACAGCAAGCACAGGCAGCAAGCACAGGCAGCAAGCACAGGCAGCAAGCTCAGGCAGCACAGCAAGCACAGGCAGAAAGCACAGGCAGCACAGCAAGCACAGGCAGCAAGCACAGGCAGCACAGGCAGCAAGCACAGGCAGCGCAGCAAGCACAGGCAGCATAGCAAGCACAGGCAACAAGCACAGGCAGCACAGCAACCACAGCAAGCACAGGCAGCAAGCACAGGCAGCAAGCTCAGGCAGCACAGCAAGCACAGGCAGCAAGCACAGGCAGCACAGCCAGCACAGGCAGCAAGGACAGGCAGCACAGGCAGCAAGCACAGACAGCACAGAAAGCACAGGCAGCAAGCACAGGCAGCAACCACAGGCAGCACAGCAAGCACAGGCAGATAGCACAGGCAGCACAGCAAGCACAGGCAGCTTGCACAGGCAGCATAGCAAGCACGGCAAGCACAGCAAGCACAGGCAGCAAGCACAGGCAGCGCAGCTAGCACAGGCAGCACAGCAAGCACAGGCAGCAAGCACAGGCAGCACAGCAAGCACAGGCAGCACAGCAGAGGCAGCACAGGCAGCACAGCAAGCACAGGCAGCAAGCACAGGCAGCACAGCAAGTACAGGCAGCAAGGACAGGCAGCACAGCAAGCACAGGCAGCAAGCACAGGCAGCACAGCAAGCACAGGCAGCAAGCACACTCAGCATAGCAAGCACAGGCAGCACAGGCAGCACAGCAAGCACAAACAGCAAGCACAGGCAGCACAGCACAGGCAGCGCAGCAAGCACAGGCAGCACAGCAAGCACAGGCAGCAAGCACAGGCAGCACAGCAAGCACAGGCAGCAAGCACAGGCAGCGCAGCTAGCACAGGCAGCACAGCAAGCACAGGCAGCAAGCACAGGCAGCAAGCACAGGCAGCACAGCAAGCACAGGCAGCACAGCAGAGGCAGCACAGGCAGCACAGCAAGCACAGGCAGCACAGCAAGTACAGGCAGCAAGCACAGGCAGCAAGCACAGGCAGCACAGCAAGCACAGGCAGCACAGCAAGCACAGGCAGCACAGCAGAGGCAGCACAGGCAGCACAGCAAGCACAGGCAGCAAGCACGGGCAGCAAGCACAGGCAGCACAGCAAGCACAGGCAGCACAGCAAGCACAGGCAGCAAGCACAGGCAGCACAGGCAGCAAGCACACTCAGCATAGCAAGCACAGGCAGCACAGCAAGCACAAACAGCAAGCACAGGCAGCACAGCAAGCACAGGCAGCACAGCAAGCACAGGCAGCAAGCACAGGCAGCAAGCACAGGCAGCACAGCAAGCACAGGCAGCACAGCAGACGCAGCACAGGCAGCACAGCAAGCACAGGCAGCACAGCACAGGCAGCACAGCAAGCACAAACAGCAAGCACAGGCAGCAAGCACACTCAGCACAGCAAGCACAGGCAGCACAGCAAGCACAGCAAGCACAGGCAGCACAGGCAGCAAGCACAGGCAGCAAGCACAGGCAGCGCAGCAAGCACAGGCAGCAAGCACACTCAGCACAGCAAGCACAGGCAGCACAGCAAGCACAGGCAGCAAGCACAGGCAGCACAGCAAGCACAGGCAGCACAGCAGACGCAGCACAGGCAGCACAGCAAGCACAGGCAGCACAGCAAGCACAGGCAGCAAGCACAGGCAGCGCAGCAAGCACAGGCAGCAAGCACACTCAGCACAGCAAGCACAGGCAGCACAGCAAGCACAGGCAGCAAGCACACTCAGCATAGCAAGCACAGGCAGCACAGCAAGCACAGGCAGCACAGCAAGCACAAACAGCAAGCACAGGCAGCACAGCACAGGCAGCACAGCAAGCACAAACAGCAAGCACAGGCAGCAAGCACACTCAGCACAGCAAGCACAGGCAGCACAGCAAGCACAGCAAGCACAGGCAGCACAGGCAGCAAGCACAGGCAGCAAGCACAGGCAGCGCAGCAAGCACAGGCAGCAAGCACACTCAGCACAGCAAGCACAGGCAGCACAGCAAGCACAAACAGCAAGCACAGGCAGCACAGCACAGACAGCGCAGCAAGCACAGCAAGCACAGGCAGCACAGCAAGCACAGGCAGCAGAGCAACCACAGCAAGCACAGGCAGCAAGCACAGGCAGCAAGCTCAGACAGCACAGCAAGCACAGACAGCACAGCAAGCACAAGCAGCACAGCAAGCACAGGCAGCAAGCACAGGCAGCAAGCACAGGCAGCAAGCACAGGCAGCAAGCACAGGCAGCAAGCACAGGCAGCAAGCACAGGCAGCACAGCAAGCACAGGCAGCAAGCACACTCAGCACAGCAAGCACAGGCAGCAAGCACAGGCAGCACAGCAGGCACAGCAAGCACGGGCAGCACAGCAAGCACAGGCAGCACAGCAACCACAGCAAGCACAGGCAGCAAGCACAGGCAGCAAGCTCAGGCAGCACAGCAAGCACAGGCAGCAAGCACAGGCAGCACAGCAAGCACAGGCAGCAAGCACAGGCAGCACAGGCAGCAAGCACAGGCAGCGCAGCAAGCACAGGCAGCATAGCAAGCACAGGCAACAAGCACAGGCAGCACAGCAACCACAGCAAGCACAGGCAGCAAGCACAGGCAGCAAGCTCAGGCAGCACAGCAAGGACAGGCAGCAAGCACAGGCAGCACAGCAAGCACAGGCAGCAAGCACAGGCAGCACAGCCAGCACAGGCAGCAAGCACAGGCAGCGCAGCAAGCACAGGCAACAAGCACAGGCAGCACAGCAAGCACAGGCAGCAAGCACACTCAGCACAGCAAGCACAGGCAGCACAGCAAGCACAGGCAGCAGAGCAAGCACAGGCAGCAAGCACAGGCAGCATAGCAAGCAGAGGCAGCACAGAAAGCACAGGCAGCACAGCAAGCACAGGCAACACAGCAAGCACAGGCGGCACAGCAAGCACAGGCAGCACAGGCAGCAAGCAGAGGCAGCACAGCAAACACAGGCAGCACGGCAAGCACAGGCAGCACAGCAAGCACGGGCAGCAAGCACCGGCAGCACAGCAAGCATGGGCAGCAAGCACAGGCAGCACAGCAAGCACAGGCAGCAAGGAAGCACAGGCAGCACAGCAAACACAGGCAGCACAGCAAGCACAGGCAGCAAGCACAGGCAGCACAGCAAGCACAGGCAGCAAGCACAGGCAGCGCAGCAAGCACAGGCAGCAAGCACAGGCAGCACAGGCAGCACAGGCAGCAAGCACAGGCAGCACAGCAAGCACAAGCAGCACAGCAAGCACAGGCAGCAAGCACAGGCAGCACAGGCAGCAAGCACAGGCAGCACAGCAAGCACAGGCAACACAGGCAACAGCACAGGCAGCACAGCAAGCACAGGCAGCAAGCACAGGCAGCACAGCAAGCACGGGAAGCAAGCACAGGCAGCACAGCAAGCACAGGCAGCAAGCACAGGCAGCACAGCAAGCACAGGCAGCAAGCACAGGCAGCACAGCAAGCACAGGCAGCACAGGCAGCAAGCACAGGCAGCACAGCAAGCACAGGCAGCAGAGCAAGCACAGGCAGCAAGCACAGGCAGCATAGCAAGCAGAGGCAGCACAGAAAGCACAGGCAGCACAGCAAGCACAGGCAACACAGCAAGCACAGGCGGCACAGCAAGCACAGGCAGCACAGCAAGCACAGGCAGCAAGCACAGGCAGCACAGCAAGCACAAACAGCAAGCACAGGCAGCAAGCACAGGCAGCACAGGCAGCACAGGCAGCACAGCAAGCACAGGCAGCACAGGCAGCACAGCAAGCACAGGCAGCACAGGCAGCAAGCACAGGCAGCACAGCAAGCACAAGCAGCACAGCAAGCACAGGCAGCAAGCACAGGCAGCACAGCAAGCACAGGCAGCACAGCAAGCACGGGAAGCAAGCACAGGCAGCACAGCAAGCACAGGCAGCAAGCACAGGCAGCACAGCAAGCACAGGCAGCAAGCACAGGCAGCACAGCAAGCACAGGCAGCACAGGCAGCAAGCACAGGCAGCACAGAAAGCACAGGCAGCACAGCAAGCACAGGCAGCAAGCACAGGCAGCACAGCAAACACAGGCAGCACGGCAAGCACAGGCAGCACAGCAAGCACGGGCAGCAAGCACCGGCAGCACAGCAAGCATGGGCAGCAAGCACAGGCAGCACAGCAAGCACAGGCAGCAAGGAAGCACAGGCAGCACAGCGAACACAGGCAGCACAGCAAGCACAGGCAGCAAGCACAGGCAGCACAGCAAGCACAGGCAGCAAGCACAGGCAGCGCAGCAAGCACAGGCAGCAAGCACAGGCAGCACAGGCAGCACAGGCAGCAAGCACAGGCAGCACAGCAAGCACAAGCAGCACAGCAAGCACAGGCAGCAAGCACAGGCAGCACAGGCAGCAAGCACAGGCAGCACAGCAAGCACAGGCAACACAGGCAACAGCACAGGCAGCACAGCAAGCACAGGCAGCAAGCACAGGCAGCACAGCAAGCACGGGAAGCAAGCACAGGCAGCACAGCAAGCACAGGCAGCAAGCACAGGCAGCACAGCAAGCACAGGCAGCAAGCACAGGCAGCACAGGCAGCAAGCACAGGCAGCACAGAAAGCACAGGCAGCACAGCAAGCACAGGCAGCAAGCACAGGCAGCACAGCAAACACAGGCAGCACGGCAAGCACAGGCAGCAAGCACAGGCAGCACAGCAAGCACAGGCAGCAAGCACAGGCAGCACAGGCAGCAAGCACAGGCAGCACAGAAAGCACAGGCAGCACAGCAAGCACAGGCAGCAAGCACAGGCAGCACAGCAAACACAGGCAGCACGGCAAGCACAGGCAGCAAGCACAGGCAGCACAGCAAGCACGGGCAGCAAGCACCGGCAGCACAGCAAGCACGGGCAGCAAGCACAGGCAGCACAGCAAGCACAGGCAGCAAGCACTGGCAGCATAGCAAGCAGAGGCAGCACAGAAAGCACAGGCAGCACAGCAAGCACAGGCAGCAAGCACAGGCAGCACAGCAAGCACAGGCAGCAAGCACAGGCAGCGCAGCAAGCACAGGCAGCACAGCAAGCACAGGCAACAAGCACAGGCAGCACAGCAAGCACAGGCAGCAAGCAACCCCAGCACAGCAAGCACAGGCAGCACAGCAAGCACAGGCAGCAAGCACAGGCAGCACAGCAAGCACAGGCAGCACAATAAGCACAGGCGGCACAGCAAGCACAGGCAGCAAGCACAGGCAGCACAGCAAGCACAGGCAGCAAGCACAGGCAGCACAGGCAGCAAGGACAAGCACAGGCAGCAAGCACAGGCAGCAAGCATAGGCAGCACAGGCAGCAAGCACAGGCAGCAAGCACAGGCAGCAAGCACACTCAGCACAGCAAGCACAGGCAGCACAGCAAGCACAGGCAGCAAGCACACTCAGCACAGCAAGCACAGGCAGCACAGCACAGGCAGCAAGCACAGGCAGCGCAGCAAGAACAGGCAGCACAGCAAGCACAGGCAGCAAGCACAGACAGCAAGCACAGGTAGCAACCACAGGCAGCACAGCAAGCACAGGCAGATAGCACAGGCAGCACAGCATGCACAGCAAGCACAGGCAGCAAGCACAGGCAGCACAGCAAGCACAGGCAGCAAGCACAGGCAGCACAGCAAGCACAGGCAGCACAGCAAGCACAGGCAGCAAGCACAGGCAGCACAGCAAGCACAGGCAGCAAGCACAGGCAGCACAGGCAGCAAGGACAAGCACAGGCAGCAAGCACAGGCAGCAAGCACAGGCAGCACAGCAAGCACAGGCAGCAAGCACACTCAGCACAGCAAGCACAGGCAGCACAGCAAGCACAGGCAGCAAGCACAGGCAGCACAGCAGGCACAGCAAGCACGGGCAGCACAGCAAGCACAGGCAGCACAGCAACCACAGCAAGCACAGGTAGCAAGCACAGGCAGCAAGCTCAGGCAGCACAGCAAGCACAGGCAGCAAGCACAGGCAGCACAGCAAGCACAGGCAGCAAGCACAGGCAGCACAGGCAGCAAGCACAGGCAGCGCAGCAAGCACAGGCAGCATAGCAAGCACAGGCAACAAGCACAGGCAGCACAGCAACCACAGCAAGCACAGGCAGCAAGCACAGGCAGCAAGCTCAGGCAGCACAGCAAGCACAGGCAGCAAGCACAGGCAGCACAGCAAGCACAGGCAGCAAGCACAGGCAGCACAGCCAGCACAGGCAGCAAGGACAGGCAGCACAGGCAGCAAGCACAGGCAGCGCAGCAAGCACAGGCAACAAGCACAGGCAGCACAGCAAGCACAGGCAGCAAGCACACTCAGCACAGCAAGCACAGGCAGCACAGCAAGCACAGGCAGCAGAGCAAGCACAGGCAGCAAGCACAGGCAGCATAGCAAGCAGAGGCAGCACAGAAAGCACAGGCAGCACAGCAAGCACAGGCGGCACAGCAAGCACAGGCAGCATAGCAAGCAGAGGCAGCACAGAAAGCACAGGCAGCACAGCAAGCACAGGCAACACAGCAAGCACAGGCAGCAAGCACACTCAGCATAGCAAGCACAGGCAGCACAGGCAGCACAGCAAGCACAAACAGCAAGTACAGGCAGCACAGCAAGCACAGGCAGCGCAGCAAGCACAGGCAGCGCAGCAAGCACAGGCAGCACAGCAAGCACAGGCAGCAAGCACAGACAGCACAGAAAGCACAGGCAGCAACCACAGGCAGCACAGCAAGCACAGGCAGATAGCACAGGCAGCACAGCAAGCACAGGCAGCTTGCACAGGCAGCATAGCAAGCACGGCAAGCACAGCAAGCACAGGCAGCAAGCACAGGCAGCGCAGCAAGCACAGGCAGCAAGCACAGGCAGCACAGCAAGCACAGGCAGCAAGCACAGGCAGCACAGGCAGCAAGCACAGGCAGCGCAGCAAGCACAGGCAGCATAGCAAGCACAGGCAACAAGCACAGGCAGCACAGCAACCACAGCAAGCACAGGCAGCAAGCACAGGCAGCAAGCTCAGGCAGCACAGCAAGCACAGGCAGCAAGCACAGGCAGCACAGCAAGCACAGGCAGCAAGCACAGGCAGCACAGCCAGCACAGGCAGCAAGGACAGGCAGCACAGGCAGCAAGCACAGGCAGCGCAGCAAGCACAGGCAACAAGCACAGGCAGCACAGCAAGCACAGGCAGCAAGCACACTCAGCACAGCAAGCACAGGCAGCACAGCAAGCACAGGCAGCAGAGCAAGCACAGGCAGCAAGCACAGGCAGCATAGCAAGCAGAGGCAGCACAGAAAGCACAGGCAGCACAGCAAGCACAGGCGGCACAGCAAGCACAGGCAGCATAGCAAGCAGAGGCAGCACAGAAAGCACAGGCAGCACAGCAAGCACAGGCAACACAGCAAGCACAGGCAGCAAGCACACTCAGCATAGCAAGCACAGGCAGCACAGGCAGCACAGCAAGCACAAACAGCAAGTACAGGCAGCACAGCAAGCACAGGCAGCGCAGCAAGCACAGGCAGCGCAGCAAGCACAGGCAGCACAGCAAGCACAGGCAGCAAGCACAGACAGCACAGAAAGCACAGGCAGCAACCACAGGCAGCACAGCAAGCACAGGCAGATAGCACAGGCAGCACAGCAAGCACAGGCAGCTTGCACAGGCAGCATAGCAAGCACGGCAAGCACAGCAAGCACAGGCAGCAAGCACAGGCAGCGCAGCTAGCACAGGCAGCACAGCAAGCACAGGCAGCACAGGCAGCACAGCAAGCACAAACAGCAAGTACAGGCAGCACAGCAAGCACAGGCAGCGCAGCAAGCACAGGCAGCGCAGCAAGCACAGGCAGCACAGCAAGCACAGGCAGCAAGCACAGACAGCACAGAAAGCACAGGCAGCAACCACAGGCAGCACAGCAAGCACAGGCAGATAGCACAGGCAGCACAGCAAGCACAGGCAGCTTGCACAGGCAGCATAGCAAGCACGGCAAGCACAGCAAGCACAGGCAGCAAGCACAGGCAGCGCAGCAAGCACAGGCAGCAAGCACAGGCAGCACAGCAAGCACAGGCAGCAAGCACAGGCAGCACAGGCAGCAAGCACAGGCAGCGCAGCAAGCACAGGCAGCATAGCAAGCACAGGCAACAAGCACAGGCAGCACAGCAACCACAGCAAGCACAGGCAGCAAGCACAGGCAGCAAGCTCAGGCAGCACAGCAAGCACAGGCAGCAAGCACAGGCAGCACAGCAAGCACAGGCAGCAAGCACAGGCAGCACAGCCAGCACAGGCAGCAAGGACAGGCAGCACAGGCAGCAAGCACAGGCAGCGCAGCAAGCACAGGCAACAAGCACAGGCAGCACAGCAAGCACAGGCAGCAAGCACACTCAGCACAGCAAGCACAGGCAGCACAGCAAGCACAGGCAGCAGAGCAAGCACAGGCAGCAAGCACAGGCAGCATAGCAAGCAGAGGCAGCACAGAAAGCACAGGCAGCACAGCAAGCACAGGCGGCACAGCAAGCACAGGCAGCATAGCAAGCAGAGGCAGCACAGAAAGCACAGGCAGCACAGCAAGCACAGGCAACACAGCAAGCACAGGCAGCAAGCACACTCAGCATAGCAAGCACAGGCAGCACAGGCAGCACAGCAAGCACAAACAGCAAGTACAGGCAGCACAGCAAGCACAGGCAGCGCAGCAAGCACAGGCAGCGCAGCAAGCACAGGCAGCACAGCAAGCACAGGCAGCAAGCACAGACAGCAGAGAAAGCACAGGCAGCAACCACAGGCAGCACAGCAAGCACAGGCAGATAGCACAGGCAGCACAGCAAGCACAGGCAGCTTGCACAGGCAGCATAGCAAGCACGGCAAGCACAGCAAGCACAGGCAGCAAGCACAGGCAGCGCAGCTAGCACAGGCAGCACAGCAAGCACAGGCAGCACAGCAAGCACAGGCAACACAGCAAGCACAGGCGGCACAGCAAGCACAGCAAGCACAGGCAGCAAGCACAGGCAGCACAGCAAGCACAGGCAGCGCAGCAAGCACAGGCAGCACAGCAAGCACAGGCAGCGCAGCAAGCACAGGCAGCGCAGCAAGCACAGGCAGCACAGCAAGCACAGGCAGCAAGCACAGACAGCACAGAAAGCACAGGCAGCAAGCACAGGCAGCAACCACAGGCAGCACAGCAAGCACAGGCAGATAGCACAGGCAGCACAGCAAGCACAGGCAGCTTGCACAGGCAGCATAGCAAGCACGGCAAGCACAGCAAGCACAGGCAGCAAGCACAGGCAGCGCAGCTAGCACAGGCAGCACAGCAAGCACAGGCAGCAAGCACAGGCAGCACAGCAAGCACAGGCAGCACAGCAGAGGCAGCACAGGCAGCACAGCAAGCACAGGCAGCAAGCACAGGCAGCACAGCAAGTACAGGCAGCAAGGACAGGCAGCACAGCAAGCACAGGCAGCAAGCACAGGCAGCACAGCAAGCACAGGCAGCAAGCACACTCAGCATAGCAAGCACAGGCAGCACAGGCAGCACAGCAAGCACAAACAGCAAGCACAGGCAGCACAGCACAGGCAGCGCAGCAAGCACAGGCAGCACAGCAAGCACAGGCAGCAAGCACAGGCAGCACAGCAAGCACAGGCAGCAAGCACAGGCAGCGCAGCTAGCACAGGCAGCACAGCAAGCACAGGCAGCAAGCACAGGCAGCAAGCACAGGCAGCACAGCAAGCACAGGCAGCACAGCAGAGGCAGCACAGGCAGCACAGCAAGCACAGGCAGCACAGCAAGTACAGGCAGCAAGCACAGGCAGCAAGCACAGGCAGCACAGCAAGCACAGGCAGCACAGCAAGCACAGGCAGCACAGCAGAGGCAGCACAGGCAGCACAGCAAGCACAGGCAGCACAGCAAGCACAGCAAGCACAGGCAGCACAGGCAGCAAGCACAGGCAGCAAGCACAGGCAGCGCAGCAAGCACAGGCAGCAAGCACACTCAGCACAGCAAGCACAGGCAGCACAGCAAGCACAAACAGCAAGCACAGGCAGCACAGCACAGACAGCGCAGCAAGCACAGCAAGCACAGGCAGCACAGCAAGCACAGGCAGCAGAGCAACCACAGCAAGCACAGGCAGCAAGCACAGGCAGCAAGCTCAGACAGCACAGCAAGCACAGACAGCACAGCAAGCACAAGCAGCACAGCAAGCACAGGCAGCAAGCACAGGCAGCAAGCACAGGCAGCAAGCACAGGCAGCAAGCACAGGCAGCAAGCACAGGCAGCACAGCAAGCACAGGCAGCAAGCACACTCAGCACAGCAAGCACAGGCAGCAAGCACAGGCAGCACAGCAGGCACAGCAAGCACGGGCAGCACAGCAAGCACAGGCAGCACAGCAACCACAGCAAGCACAGGCAGCAAGCACAGGCAGCAAGCTCAGGCAGCACAGCAAGCACAGGCAGCAAGCACAGGCAGCACAGCAAGCACAGGCAGCAAGCACAGGCAGCGCAGCAAGCACAGGCAGCATAGCAAGCACAGGCAACAAGCACAGGCAGCACAGCAACCACAGCAAGCACAGGCAGCAAGCACAGGCAGCAAGCTCAGGCAGCACAGCAAGGACAGGCAGCAAGCACAGGCAGCACAGCAAGCACAGGCAGCAAGCACAGGCAGCACAGCCAGCACAGGCAGCAAGCACAGGCAGCGCAGCAAGCACAGGCAACAAGCACAGGCAGCACAGCAAGCACAGGCAGCAAGCACACTCAGCACAGCAAGCACAGGCAGCACAGCAAGCACAGGCAGCAGAGCAAGCACAGGCAGCAAGCACAGGCAGCATAGCAAGCAGAGGCAGCACAGAAAGCACAGGCAGCACAGCAAGCACAGGCAACACAGCAAGCACAGGCGGCACAGCAAGCACAGGCAGCACAGGCAGCAAGCAGAGGCAGCACAGCAAACACAGGCAGCACGGCAAGCACAGGCAGCACAGCAAGCACGGGCAGCAAGCACCGGCAGCACAGCAAGCATGGGCAGCAAGCACAGGCAGCACAGCAAGCACAGGCAGCAAGGAAGCACAGGCAGCACAGCAAACACAGGCAGCACAGCAAGCACAGGCAGCAAGCACAGGCAGCACAGCAAGCACAGGCAGCAAGCACAGGCAGCGCAGCAAGCACAGGCAGCAAGCACAGGCAGCACAGGCAGCACAGGCAGCAAGCACAGGCAGCACAGCAAGCACAAGCAGCACAGCAAGCACAGGCAGCAAGCACAGGCAGCACAGGCAGCAAGCACAGGCAGCACAGCAAGCACAGGCAACACAGGCAACAGCACAGGCAGCACAGCAAGCACAGGCAGCAAGCACAGGCAGCACAGCAAGCACGGGAAGCAAGCACAGGCAGCACAGCAAGCACAGGCAGCAAGCACAGGCAGCACAGCAAGCACAGGCAGCAAGCACAGGCAGCACAGCAAGCACAGGCAGCACAGGCAGCAAGCACAGGCAGCACAGCAAGCACAGGCAGCAGAGCAAGCACAGGCAGCAAGCACAGGCAGCATAGCAAGCAGAGGCAGCACAGAAAGCACAGGCAGCACAGCAAGCACAGGCAACACAGCAAGCACAGGCGGCACAGCAAGCACAGGCAGCACAGCAAGCACAGGCAGCAAGCACAGGCAGCACAGCAAGCACAAACAGCAAGCACAGGCAGCAAGCACAGGCAGCACAGGCAGCACAGGCAGCACAGCAAGCACAGGCAGCACAGGCAGCACAGCAAGCACAGGCAGCACAGGCAGCAAGCACAGGCAGCACAGCAAGCACAAGCAGCACAGCAAGCACAGGCAGCAAGCACAGGCAGCACAGCAAGCACAGGCAGCACAGCAAGCACGGGAAGCAAGCACAGGCAGCACAGCAAGCACAGGCAGCAAGCACAGGCAGCACAGCAAGCACAGGCAGCAAGCACAGGCAGCACAGCAAGCACAGGCAGCACAGGCAGCAAGCACAGGCAGCACAGAAAGCACAGGCAGCACAGCAAGCACAGGCAGCAAGCACAGGCAGCACAGCAAACACAGGCAGCACGGCAAGCACAGGCAGCACAGCAAGCACGGGCAGCAAGCACCGGCAGCACAGCAAGCATGGGCAGCAAGCACAGGCAGCACAGCAAGCACAGGCAGCAAGGAAGCACAGGCAGCACAGCGAACACAGGCAGCACAGCAAGCACAGGCAGCAAGCACAGGCAGCACAGCAAGCACAGGCAGCAAGCACAGGCAGCGCAGCAAGCACAGGCAGCAAGCACAGGCAGCACAGGCAGCACAGGCAGCAAGCACAGGCAGCACAGCAAGCACAAGCAGCACAGCAAGCACAGGCAGCAAGCACAGGCAGCACAGGCAGCAAGCACAGGCAGCACAGCAAGCACAGGCAACACAGGCAACAGCACAGGCAGCACAGCAAGCACAGGCAGCAAGCACAGGCAGCACAGCAAGCACGGGAAGCAAGCACAGGCAGCACAGCAAGCACAGGCAGCAAGCACAGGCAGCACAGCAAGCACAGGCAGCAAGCACAGGCAGCACAGGCAGCAAGCACAGGCAGCACAGAAAGCACAGGCAGCACAGCAAGCACAGGCAGCAAGCACAGGCAGCACAGCAAACACAGGCAGCACGGCAAGCACAGGCAGCAAGCACAGGCAGCACAGCAAGCACAGGCAGCAAGCACAGGCAGCACAGGCAGCAAGCACAGGCAGCACAGAAAGCACAGGCAGCACAGCAAGCACAGGCAGCAAGCACAGGCAGCACAGCAAACACAGGCAGCACGGCAAGCACAGGCAGCAAGCACAGGCAGCACAGCAAGCACGGGCAGCAAGCACCGGCAGCACAGCAAGCACGGGCAGCAAGCACAGGCAGCACAGCAAGCACAGGCAGCAAGCACTGGCAGCATAGCAAGCAGAGGCAGCACAGAAAGCACAGGCAGCACAGCAAGCACAGGCAGCAAGCACAGGCAGCACAGCAAGCACAGGCAGCAAGCACAGGCAGCGCAGCAAGCACAGGCAGCACAGCAAGCACAGGCAACAAGCACAGGCAGCACAGCAAGCACAGGCAGCAAGCAACCCCAGCACAGCAAGCACAGGCAGCACAGCAAGCACAGGCAGCAAGCACAGGCAGCACAGCAAGCACAGGCAGCACAATAAGCACAGGCGGCACAGCAAGCACAGGCAGCAAGCACAGGCAGCACAGCAAGCACAGGCAGCAAGCACAGGCAGCACAGGCAGCAAGGACAAGCACAGGCAGCAAGCACAGGCAGCAAGCATAGGCAGCACAGGCAGCAAGCACAGGCAGCAAGCACAGGCAGCAAGCACACTCAGCACAGCAAGCACAGGCAGCACAGCAAGCACAGGCAGCAAGCACACTCAGCACAGCAAGCACAGGCAGCACAGCACAGGCAGCAAGCACAGGCAGCGCAGCAAGAACAGGCAGCACAGCAAGCACAGGCAGCAAGCACAGACAGCAAGCACAGGCAGCAACCACAGGCAGCACAGCAAGCACAGGCAGATAGCACAGGCAGCACAGCATGCACAGCAAGCACAGGCAGCAAGCACAGGCAGCACAGCAAGCACAGGCAGCAAGCACAGGCAGCACAGCAAGCACAGGCAGCACAGCAAGCACAGGCAGCAAGCACAGGCAGCACAGCAAGCACAGGCAGCAAGCACAGGCAGCACAGGCAGCAAGGACAAGCACAGGCAGCAAGCACAGGCAGCAAGCACACGCAGCACAGCAAGCACAGGCAGCAAGCACACTCAGCACAGCAAGCACAGGCAGCACAGCAAGCACAGGCAGCAAGCACAGGCAGCACAGCAGGCACAGCAAGCACGGGCAGCACAGTGTTACGTCCGGGCGAGGCTTATCACGACTTTGATGTTTGTCAAGACGGTCGATGAGAAATCCGCGAGCGGCCTGCCGTGCGACCGGTCGTAACGCTTGAATATTTTTGTTAATTTAATTACAATAAATCAACGGCAATCTAACTGAAGATCATCATAGCGGTATTCTAATCCCTTCCTGGAAGAGGAGGGATTTTCTAGTTTATTCAGTACAAACTAAACGGAGAAGTTAAGTTAAAAATCTAATATCGCGTTTAGTTGTTTGCAGGACTAATAGGATTCGTGTGTCTTCTCAAGACCCGTACAGGTCCCCAATTGTTCTCGCGAGGTTATGTTTTCGCCCGGTGTACAATGCTATGGTATATGAGGTGTGACGACACAACACAGATTAAATCAAAGAGAGTAATATAAGGAGAAAACAAAAGTAGTTATATTCAATTGAAAATAATTATATAAAGAAAAGATAGAATATATAGAGAACGGTAGAACAGATGTGTTACGAATTTGATTAACAATGAAAGAATTACTGCGTAGATATTATCGCAGTATTGAGAAAAGTTCATTTGTAGTGCGCGACAATGATGCGCCTTAATACGAGCGCTTTCGGATATCAGTAATTACGCCTTTACAATCGACAAGTTAACAAGGAATCTTGCACGGTCAAGTGACCGTGCCCGTGGGATCCCGCCGTGGCCTAAGCTCGGTATGATCATACAATAAGGTGGTAATTGTCGTCGTGTTTCGCGACTGGAGGTTCCTACCGTGTCGCTGGTCTTCGGTTATGCTCGGATATTCTCGCTTTGGCTACGTTCGCGCTCTTACTCGCTTTGTCTCTCTCTCTCTCTCTTTCGCTCTATCTCCTCCGTTCTGCGCTATCTCTCTCTCTCTCTCTCTCTGGCGGTAGGTCGGTTGGAAATTTCAGGTTTTGGTGGAAACGATGATAATACCTTCGAATCGTAAAATAATTTCAGTACTTTGAACCTTCTTGATTTGCCTATGCTCTTCGATAATTGAGCCGGGAACTAGTCCGTCACAAGGGGTCGGCAAGTCAGGAAGATAGTGCTTCTATTCAGATATTTCGATAAGCTAATTCCGACTTTAATCGCCATACGAGCGAGGAACAACCTTTCCGCGTTCTGTTCAAGTTAAGAAATAAAAGAAAGAGTAATGCAAATGAAATCGAAAAGGAAACTTAAGCTAACGTGTCCGACGCAATTTGTCGGCCACGTGCAGAACGTAACGCGTACACCTTCGCACTTTCACTAAATTAAAGAAAAACTGAGTCTGTGTCTCACTTAAACTGAATTTATAAGCTAAGGCTTTTACGAGGATTAATGAGTCCTTATCGTTGCACACTGCGAGAAGAATATGCACTTTAAGTTCAGTAAATTAAAGATATCTAAGCTATCCTCGGACAGCGACCTGCGTACCTCACGACTTTACAGCCAACTGCCCAGAGAAATCCGTCGTGAGACGGCTCCTGGGCTCGCTCTAGGCCAGTTTTTCATACCCTAACCATGGAAACGGTCGATCAGCGGTCGATTCAGTGTACAAATATTGTGTTACTATGCTCGCTCGATGTTCAGCGAGAGACTTTCGTTTGCTCATTTATCCTCCTTTAATTATTCAGTTTTATTGCAAATAAAATATGATTGCCTTGACTCAGCTATTCAGAACTTTAGTAGTGCACGCTCCTGACTTATATGCTTGAACAGAACTAGGTTGATATCTGGGCAATGCCTTATTGCCACGAAAATCATAAATTACTTTTGAGAGAGAGGGAAACTAAAAATTAACACGCGGAACCTCATCGCGAATTCCTTAACCTACACACACATACGTCCATACCGCTCACACACACTCATACTATATTCACGCATTCATACCCGCTCGCACGCTTATAACTACTTACATCTACTTATATATATATATACGATGGGACGAATATGATTCCACGGTGAGGGAATTCCACTACATATCAACAACTCGACAGCACCACATATACGATGAGGCTAAACCGTGATACAAGTAATTCGTATACGCGGCCTGGAGGAAAAATAGAATAATCATGATTTTACAACTAATACTCTAACAGCGCACCGGATGCGATGAGGCTAAGCCGTTATACAAGTAATTCGTAATCCGGCGGCCGGAATAAAGGAAAGAAAAGAGAGTTTAATTTGAAACATAGAATAAGAGAAAAGGAAAAAAAAAATCAAAAAGTTACGCTGGGACGTAACATCCTCCCCCCCTTGGAATCATCATCGTCCCCGATGATGTGTCGCGCGCTGGTCTCAACCATAGGGGCATATCGACGTCCGGCGGTACCAAATGAACACGTGTAGCATCTTCCTATCGCGTCGATGGGGTACGGCGCCTGTCCCCCCTACCCTGAGACAAAACCTAACTCCTCGGGTATCTCCGCGGAACACCTCGAGTACGCAGTCAATTAGGGGTCTACGCACGTTTGGGCATCCCTCCACGTCGACACTTTCGATGGTAAGGCAGTGTCTAATCATGCCGCAAATGTCCTCATCGGTCACTCCCTCGTTATCCCTGGATTCCAGCACCCTGAGCGTGCGTAGCCGCATCAGAAATTGAGCCCCAACGCTCGGGTGCAGCAGGCTCATATTAAGGTGAGTCAGGCGGGGTAGATCGCCCAATGCGTCCAGTCCAAATTGACCCTGGACGTTGGTGGAGCCAGTGATGTCCAGTCGCTCCAACGCAGTCATGCATTCCCCCACTTTGTCCATGAACGACACGTCCACCCACGAATTCCCAATCACTGTCAGGTGCGTGACACCAGTAAATCGAGGAGGAATGCGCAGTGCTCCCGTGACCGACCCGTAGCCTAACTCCATGAAATTGGCTACTTCCCCCGCCTCTGCCGCCTCGTCCAACTCCTCCTCCAGGGCTTCGTTCCTGGAGTCACAGTATTGGAATACCATTTTCCTCATGGTCATCCCCAGCGCCGCATTGTGTCCAAGCGCAGACAAAACATCCTCCTCGAAGAAGGTCGGTCGGTCCACGGTAAGCGTACTCAGATGCGCCGCCTTTTCCAGATATTTGGCCAAGTGCGCGGACCGTATTGGTGTTTTCGTTACGGCAAACGTTTCTACGCATGAAGACAGCATACCCAAAGACTCCCCCGTCATTCGCGTCTCTTCCGCGGTGAAGGAAAGCAACTTGTGGGCGGCGAACACCCACTTGAGCTCGCTGTCCACCGGACCGTCGCATACCCCTATAGTGAGACGCTTCAGATTTATACACTTATAAGACACCGCGCGCAGCCCGGAGGGCAGAACGCGAAGGCCGGACACGTCCAGGTCCTCTAACTCCCTCGCCCATTCTGCCGTTATTGTCAATATCTGGGGCCGCAGTGCCCTACATGCAATTCGATCCGCTAGATGCACTGCTCGGAGCCCACGAGCGCAACGCTGAAGCAGCCAATGATACGAATCGTTGGTGGGAGCCGGGTCGCTTCGATAAGATGGCCACCGCCAATCTTCCGCGTCGATCGTCGTCTCTCTACTTAGCGCCCGTCGCACACCCTCCTGCCATCCCCTATTAACTAGCTCCATTCGCCCCACGTCCCGGAATGACATATAGGGTACCAGAAGCGCAACCACCTCCACCGGGAGTGGCGGTGCGTATTCCTCCTCGTATCCCAGGCCGTCAAACGGTAACATACCCGTGGCCTCTGGAGCGGTGGAAGTGGACGGCCCTCGCCAGTGCCATGCGTCTGCCATCGCCACTCCTATAACACGGTTGCGTAGCGTGATGGGGGTTCGTTCAGTCGCTTCCATGGCGGCTCGCGCTTCCTCAGTCGTTGTAAAGGTGACGAACCCGGTTGCACCGCTGTGCCCCCTCCGCACCACTGCGTGTATTGCTCCCATGGGTCGAAACGCCTGAAGGAGTTGGGCCTGTCGGGTGTTTGGCGACATCCGGGCGACGAACAGGCGATTCGTCTCCAAATTTGCTGGTTTCATCTCAAAGCTTCATAAGATATTACACAGTTATAATATGGTTACAGGTCAAAGGTTATATCATGCCGTCGCCACTCCACGGGGAGATCGGCATTCGCAGGGAGCTGGCTGTAAAGGTTATTATCGGTAAAGACGCCCGAGACGAATGTGTGAGCTTGTTCCTCACTCAGAGGGAGAGAGTCTTAGTTCATAGGCAAGACTTTATCCGCGTGCTTAAGGAGACGTTTACCCTCCTCCGTCTCCAGCAACACGGTATTTCCCTCCAGCCTTTTTACGACGCGGTAAGGACCCCGATATCGACTGCCAAATTTGCCCTTCTTGGGCTCGATAAGGACCCGCACCATGTCACCTTCTTTCGCCTCAAGCGGCCGCGCGCGCGCGTCGTAGTGCACTTTGGACTTCTGCTTTGCTTTCAATAGATTTTCTCCTGCCGCGATCTGCATTTCCGAAAGGTGGGGAATAAGCTCCCGTAAATACGCAGAGTACGTATCACTCCTCTCGTCCACGCAGATCGAGCTTGGATATCGCGCGATTCTACCATACACGAGCTCGTACGGTGTAAAGTTCGTAGCTTCGTGTACCGAGGTGTTATATGAGAACATTGCAAACGGTACCAGCCTATCCCAGTCGTCATATTCATCCAAGTAATGCTTTATGTATTCAGTAAGCACGATGTGGCTGCGTTCTAACGCACCATTAGACTGAGGGCGGTATCCTGACGTCGTCACATGATCGATATCAAAAAGTCGCGCGATTTCCCTGATTACTCTATTTATAAAGCTAGTGCCTCTATCTGTTAATATTGTTCGCGGCGCTCCGAATTGTAATATAAGGTTCGTGACCATTGCATGGGCTATTGTTTCCGCTTTTATATCCGGTACGGGTACTGCGATACAATATTTAGTGAGATTATCTTGCATTGTCAAAATGTGTTTGTTTCCTTCCGGTGTTGTAGGAAGAGGCCCGACAGTGTCTAAGGATACTTTAACAAAAGGTTCAATTGGCGTATCCGTTATGATCATTGGCTCACGCGTTCTTGCGCGGACTAGCTTTTTCTCTAAGCATCCCGTGCAAGTCCGAATAAAATTTTGAATCTCATTTTTCATACCCGGCCAATAATATCGTTCGCGAATACGATGATAAGTCTTTGTCACACCTTTGTGACCACCCATACGCCCTGCGTGCAATTCGGATATTATTTTCGGTCTCAACGCCTCAGCTGGTATCGAGACGTTCCCGGTGAATAAGGTAATAGTTATCCCGGAATCTTCAAATATTTCATGTAATAAGTCCGGATAAATTCCGCACGATAGTTTTTCAGTGATATCTCCTCTCAACGACAATCCGCACGATGTTTGCCCGTAATTGGTTAAAACGTCCCGTAATCTAATCAATCCGTCCCTGAATTCAGCAACGGTGGGGGTATCGTAAAATCTCTTTGCTACTACTATGCTGTAAATAAAATGTTTCTTGTAGCGTGTGACTAAAATTTTTCCTTCCTTTGGATTTACGGACTTCATGTCCTCGATGTTAATTGCGCGAAGTTCCGTTAACAAGCGCGATACTGTATTGTCGAATTCGCAATCAGCTGTTATGAAATGGGCTATATTTCCCCGTCGTGCTGTTAAATTCTCTCGCGAATATCGTACAGGCTTCACTCCGTTCCTTATGTTATTTCGTGGTAGGCTCTGCGGAAGAGGCTGATCAGGCTCGCAAGGCACACTCTCGCCTACGGGAATCCCGACGATAGTTGTGTTTGATGGTCGGTCAGCGTATAGTCGTCGCGACGGTACGTCTTTCGGTAATGTCACTTTCGTCGGAGGAATCGGTGTTGAAAGTGCCAATGGTCGCGTCGCGGGAATAGGCGTCGGTATAAACGATCGTCGTATCGGTTTCGAAATTATCGTGTCGTTAATTTTCCCCGGCGCTTCCTCGGTTTCTTTGATAGGTGTTAAAGGCCCCGTAGAGGGACGCGCGATAGTCCCGGCACGGGCAGGACGGGTGGGGAACTCCGTTGTGTCTAACGCATTTCCCGACCTGTCCGGCACTAAGATTTCTCCCACTTCCTCTACCGGTTCTCGTTCATGTAAGTCGTCAAAGAGTGTTGAATTTTGTCTGTTCGCGCTGCTGTCGTCATGCGGCAGTTCGTCCGCGCTTTCGTCGTCAGTCCGTTGGTCATGTCTGAATAGAGCGTCGTGAAAACGTACGATCGAGTCGGACAACTCCTCCAACGTAATCGGCCCTTCCGATTCTTCACTAGAAGATTCGCCCTCATCGGTCGCGTAGTGGTGCCGGGTGGGAACCTCCATGGTGGGTAGTGCGCTTCCCGGCGCCTCCACCTCTTCGCTCGCGCCCGGTTCTGTTTCTGGTATTTTGTCTGTCTCCGGCGGCGGTCGACTCGGTAGTCTCGGTTTTACACTTGGCAACACGCTTCTACGTTCAACGAATATTGGCGTGTCGGAAACGTCTGATGACGGGTCATCGCTGTCTGCTGTCGCCTCTGTTTGTGTCGACGGTACGACCGGAGCACGATTACGCGTTCTTGATGCTACCGCGCTTGTATCTAAAGGATTTGGCAACCTCGGATTTACTCGAACTCTACCCGTTCTTTCCTCCGGTGGAGAAGAATCGCTTGTTGACACGCGTGGGTTTTCCGAGCCTGATTCCGCGGTCCCTTGTCTCAACGGTAACACCTTTATTTCTGAACGCTCCTTACTCTCCTCGTCGGAATTTAGTATGCTTGATTTGACTGGATTACGCGACAATGCGTCGGCGTTAGTGTTGAGCTTTCCCGGTTTGTGCACGAACTCATATTCATAGTCCCTCAGTTTCAGTCTCCAACGTACAAGTCGTTGTCCCGGATCTTTTACAGAATCTATCCATTTTAATGGTTCGTGATCACTAAAAAGCGTGAACTTTCTACCGTATAAGTATGGTCTGAAATGTAGCACTGCATAGAGAACGGCTAAACACTCCTTCTCAGTGGTAGTATAATTCTGTTCTGGTTTTGTTAAGTTTCGCGACAAGTACGCAACGGGCAGATCATTACCGTTAGTATTCTGACTGAGCACTGCGCCTATCGCAACATCTGAGGCGTCAGTTGTCAAAGTAAAGGGCTCATTAAAATTAGGAAACTGTAGAATAGGAGACTTGCACAATGCTCCGCGTAATATTTTAAAACTCTTAGTGTGTTCCGCGTTCCAATCAAACTTCGCGTTTTTCTTCAATAATTCAGTCAACGGCTTCGCGATCGCGGCGAAGTTCTCTATAAAGCGACGATAGTAGCCTACTAAGCCTAGGAACTCCCGAACATTGCGCTGTGTCTGTGGATACGGAAAATTCTTCACAGCGCTTATTTTACCTGGGTCTGGGCGTACCCCGTTTCGACCTATTATGTGTCCTAGGTAAGCTACTTCCGTACGCAGAAAGTCGCACTTATCCGGTTGCAATGTAAGTTTCGCGTCGCGTAGTCTATTAAATAACCGTTGTACTTTCCTCCGGTGTTCTTCCAGAGATTTGGCGTATACGACTATGTCATCTAAGTAAACGAAAACTTCTACTCCTTGCAATCCACGCAACACCTGATCCATTAATCGTTGGAAGGTCGCCGGCGCGTTCTTAAGTCCTTCCGGCATTCGTACGTACTCGTAATGACCGTTCGGTGTCGTGAATGCAGTTTTCGCGCGATCTTTCGGTTCCATTCCGATTTGCTGAAACCCGCTTGCCAAATCAAATACTGAGAAATAACGCGCCTCGCCTAGGTGATCCATGATATCAGTGATATTGGGCAATGGATACGCGTCCCCGATCGTCTTCTCATTTAATTTCCTAAAATCTATCACCATACGCCAGCGTTTATTCCCGTGGGAATCTGGTTTTTTCGGTACTATCCAGAGTGGCGAATTGTACGGTGAGCTTGATGGTGTTATAATATTATCCGTTAGTTTTAAGGAGATTTGCCGCGCGATCTCTTCTTTATGTATCGGTGGAAATCTGTATTGACGTGTATTAATCGGTAGGTCGTCTGTTGTCGGTATTGTGTGAGTGATGCACGGTGTCGATTGTAGTTTGTCACCCGGTAGATGGAAGGTTTTAGGGTATTCCTCTATCAAATCGATTACGTGCTCGCGTTCTTCGGCGTTAAGGTGTTCGAGCCGCAAGCGAGAGAGCACCTCACTCACCCGATCAGTCGTCACCGGCTTTTCCGCGCGTTCGGAGTCTGTATCGAAATATTCCTGTTCTTCGGGAAAATTATGGTACTCGAACGGCACTATGTTTTGTGGCGGAATCTCAATTTCCACGCGCTTGTCTAAGGTATTAATCGCTAGCACGTGGCACGCGCCCTGACTGACTGAGACGGCTGCCTCACCGATATAGATACCGTCCGCAATGCTCACTCGCGGCAAATAGCCCTCCGTTAAATCTCTCCCTTCGTCCACGTCTATCCTAAGTACTTGTCGCGCGCGCGGCTGCAGGTGGTATACTCGCGTCGCTGGCGAGCTGCGTCGCGCGCTGTTCGGTTCGGCTTCTCCGACGAATCGCATCGGTCTTATCGGATCGCTTTGTGTTACTAAAGTGTTGTGTGCAAATGAAATCTCTGCACGTTCTTGTCGCAGGTATTCTTTACCGAGAATTCCATCACTTCGTATTGGAAAGTTAGATCGTACTACGTGGAATTTTACTACTTGCCCGAGCAAGGTTAAAGTGGTCGTGCCTAGAGTTTCGGTTTGCTCCATAGTAATCCCTGTTATGATTACTGATTCGTCCAGCGCGACAGACACGTCTTCCCCGAGAGCTTTTAACTTTATTATATTTACATCTGCTCCAGTATCGATTAAAAAGTAGGCAAATTCCCGTCGTAGTTCTACCGCGTGCATTTTAACTTGTGGTGAATCGCGGTTCGACTCGAAGCGTATTACTGCGGGTTTTCCTCCAGAAACCTCACGGTTGCTCGACGCTCCGTGCTGTGCGGGCTCGGCGGCGCGTCCGACCGACGAGCTCCTCGAGAGTTTAAATCTGGTTCCCTGGTCAATTCAGGTGACGCTTGTTCACGTCTTGGCGGTGGTTGCCATCGCGGTGGTGATCGCGGAGGTGGCGGAGAGTCATTTCGTCGCATTGGTTCGTAATCGCGGTTATTTCCCGGGCGGTTAGTTCCGTAGCGATATTGGCGTTCTGGCGACATGGCGCGGGGCGGCGTCAAGCGTTGCGCGGCACATTGACAAGTGCACGGCGCAGCGTACGGTGTCGGCGGGTACAGTACGTTCGGCGGCGGATAGTAACCCGTCGGTGGCAAACCCGAATGATGCGAACTCAGAGGCGGCGATTTTAATATACTAGCAGACGCTCCCAGATGTTCGTGAGACGGTCCCGCTGCCCGCTGGTCGTAAGGGCTAAGCGGTCGGGGTGAAGGAGTACGCGACGGCACTTCCTCCTCTCTGCGCGATACGAGCAGTCTCGCCGACTCCAAACCCGTGTTTCTGGATGCCTTCATTCGGTGTTCTATTTGTGCCGCAATTCCTACGGCTGCATCTAGATCTTTCGGCGCACGCGCTTCTATTTCTCGCATCATTTCGTCCGGTAACCCCCGCACGAACCCCTCAAGGGCACTCTCTCTAACCGGAATCATCATTGTTTCCGACCCAGTCGAATGCGTTTCCTGCAGCGCTATCCTTGCCCCTGAGACGAGTGCCGATAATCTATCGTAAAACCCGTAAACCCCCTCATCGCGTCGCATCCGGATAGTAACGATATCCTTCATGTATTGCGCGAAAGTTCTGTGGCCCCCAAAACGCGTCTTTAGATGTTTAATTAGCGAGTCGACGGTGGAAAAATCCTTTTCATAAGTACTTACTCCCGCTCGACCCTCGAGTTTATTTATCACTCCGCGCACGAACGCGTCCTCCCAAGCCGGCGGTACGAGAGCCGCGCCTCCGCGTACTCTCCTAACGAATTCGCTCAATGGTATATTTGACCCGTCATAACTGGGTATCCCGACTAACCCCTGTTGGAGGGCGTATATCTCCGCCATCATAGAGGTCGATGCATCGGGATCTACGCCCGATCTACGCGTGGTGTTGTTCGCGGTCGATTCGTTTGGCTGACTCATTTTTGGCTAGTCGATACCGGGGCGCTTGTGTCTAGTTATGTACAGCGCTCCTGTGTTGTGTCGACCGTAAAGGACAAGGCTAATCTAGGCGTTTATCGAATTCAAAACAACATGCACTTAACCTAAAAATAAAATTATTACTCTGTCTTGATTCGTCACACCGTTAATCAGAGATATAACCTCAAAGGTGGAAATTTAAGTAAATAAAAGGAAATATCCAATGAAAATTATAATTAATAATATATATATATAAAGAAAGGAAGATAGCAATTGGTGGAAGCAACCGTATCCCACTTCTGACACCAATTCAGAAGTGGATATAATAGTAATAGAAATATGAAGTATAATAATATATATATATCTGAAATAAAAAGAATGATGAAAAACCTAATTGGTGGAAGACACAAAATGAATCCCACTTCTGACACCAATTCAGCTGTTACGTCCGGGCGAGGCTTATCACGACTTTGATGTTTGTCAAGACGGTCGATGAGAAATCCGCGAGCGGCCTGCCGTGCGACCGGTCGTAACGCTTGAATATTTTTGTTAATTTAATTACAATAAATCAACGGCAATCTAACTGAAGATCATCATAGCGGTATTCTAATCCCTTCCTGGAAGAGGAGGGATTTTCTAGTTTATTCAGTACAAACTAAACGGAGAAGTTAAGTTAAAAATCTAATATCGCGTTTAGTTGTTTGCAGGACTAATAGGATTCGTGTGTCTTCTCAAGACCCGTACAGGTCCCCAATTGTTCTCGCGAGGTTATGTTTTCGCCCGGTGTACAATGCTATGGTATATGAGGTGTGACGACACAACACAGATTAAATCAAAGAGAGTAATATAAGGAGAAAACAAAAGTAGTTATATTCAATTGAAAATAATTATATAAAGAAAAGATAGAATATATAGAGAACGGTAGAACAGATGTGTTACGAATTTGATTAACAATGAAAGAATTACTGCGTAGATATTATCGCAGTATTGAGAAAAGTTCATTTGTAGTGCGCGACAATGATGCGCCTTAATACGAGCGCTTTCGGATATCAGTAATTACGCCTTTACAATCGACAAGTTAACAAGGAATCTTGCACGGTCAAGTGACCGTGCCCGTGGGATCCCGCCGTGGCCTAAGCTCGGTATGATCATACAATAAGGTGGTAATTGTCGTCGTGTTTCGCGACTGGAGGTTCCTACCGTGTCGCTGGTCTTCGGTTATGCTCGGATATTCTCGCTTTGGCTACGTTCGCGCTCTTACTCGCTTTGTCTCTCTCTCTCTCTCTTTCGCTCTATCTCCTCCGTTCTGCGCTATCTCTCTCTCTCTCTCTCTCTGGCGGTAGGTCGGTTGGAAATTTCAGGTTTTGGTGGAAACGATGATAATACCTTCGAATCGTAAAATAATTTCAGTACTTTGAACCTTCTTGATTTGCCTATGCTCTTCGATAATTGAGCCGGGAACTAGTCCGTTACAAGGGGTCGGCAAGTCAGGAAGATAGTGCTTCTATTCAGATATTTCGATAAGCTAATTCCGACTTTAATCGCCATACGAGCGAGGAACAACCTTTCCGCGTTCTGTTCAAGTTAAGAAATAAAAGAAAGAGTAATGCAAATGAAATCGAAAAGGAAACTTAAGCTAACGTGTCCGACGCAATTTGTCGGCCACGTGCAGAACGTAACGCGTACACCTTCGCACTTTCACTAAATTAAAGAAAAACTGAGTCTGTGTCTCACTTAAACTGAATTTATAAGCTAAGGCTTTTACGAGGATTAATGAGTCCTTATCGTTGCACACTGCGAGAAGAATATGCACTTTAAGTTCAGTAAATTAAAGATATCTAAGCTATCCTCGGACAGCGACCTGCGTACCTCACGACTTTACAGCCAACTGCCCAGAGAAATCCGTCGTGAGACGGCTCCTGGGCTCGCTCTAGGCCAGTTTTTCATACCCTAACCATGGAAACGGTCGATCAGCGGTCGATTCAGTGTACAAATATTGTGTTACTATGCTCGCTCGATGTTCAGCGAGAGACTTTCGTTTGCTCATTTATCCTCCTTTAATTATTCAGTTTTATTGCAAATAAAATATGATTGCCTTGACTCAGCTATTCAGAACTTTAGTAGTGCACGCTCCTGACTTATATGCTTGAACAGAACTAGGTTGATATCTGGGCAATGCCTTATTGCCACGAAAATCATAAATTACTTTTGAGAGAGAGGGAAACTAAAAATTAACACGCGGAACCTCATCGCGAATTCCTTAACCTACACACACATACGTCCATACCGCTCACACACACTCATACTATATTCACGCATTCATACCCGCTCGCACGCTTATAACTACTTACATCTACTTATATATATATATACGATGGGACGAATATGATTCCACGGTGAGGGAATTCCACTACATATCAACAACTCGACAGCACCACATATACGATGAGGCTAAACCGTGATACAAGTAATTCGTATACGCGGCCTGGAGGAAAAATAGAATAATCATGATTTTACAACTAATACTCTAACAGCGCACCGGATGCGATGAGGCTAAGCCGTTATACAAGTAATTCGTAATCCGGCGGCCGGAATAAAGGAAAGAAAAGAGAGTTTAATTTGAAACATAGAATAAGAGAAAAGGAAAAAAAAAATCAAAAAGTTACGCTGGGACGTAACAACAGCAAGCACAGGCAGCACAGCAACCACAGCAAGCACAGGTAGCAAGCACAGGCAGCAAGCTCAGGCAGCACAGCAAGCACAGGCAGCAAGCACAGGCAGCACAGCAAGCACAGGCAGCAAGCACAGGCAGCACAGGCAGCAAGCACAGGCAGCGCAGCAAGCACAGGCAGCATAGCAAGCACAGGCAACAAGCACAGGCAGCACAGCAACCACAGCAAGCACAGGCAGCAAGCACAGGCAGCAAGCTCAGGCAGCACAGCAAGCACAGGCAGCAAGCACAGGCAGCACAGCAAGCACAGGCAGCAAGCACAGGCAGCACAGCCAGCACAGGCAGCAAGCACAGGCAGCACAGGCAGCAAGCACAGGCAGCGCAGCAAGCACAGGCAACAAGCACAGGCAGCACAGCAAGCACAGGCAGCAAGCACACTCAGCACAGCAAGCACAGGCAGCACAGCAAGCACAGGCAGCAGAGCAAGCACAGGCAGCAAGCACAGGCAGCATAGCAAGCAGAGGCAGCACAGAAAGCACAGGCAGCACAGCAAGCACAGGCAACACAGCAAGCACAGGCGGCACAGCAAGCACAGGCAGCATAGCAAGCAGAGGCAGCACAGAAAGCACAGGCAGCACAGCAAGCACAGGCAACACAGCAAGCACAGGCAGCAAGCACACTCAGCATAGCAAGCACAGGCAGCACAGGCAGCACAGCAAGCACAAACAGCAAGCACAGGCAGCACAGCAAGCACAGGCAGCGCAGCAAGCACAGGCAGCGCAGCAAGCACAGGCAGCACAGCAAGCACAGGCAGCAAGCACAGACAGCACAGAAAGCACAGGCAGCAAGCACAGGCAGCAACCACAGGCAGCACAGCAAGCACAGGCAGATAGCACAGGCAGCACAGCAAGCACAGGCAGCTTGCACAGGCAGCATAGCAAGCACGGCAAGCACAGCAAGCACAGGCAGCAAGCACAGGCAGCGCAGCTAGCACAGGCAGCACAGCAAGCACAGGCAGCAAGCACAGGCAGCACAGCAAGCACAGGCAGCACAGCAAGCACAGGCAGCACAGCAGAGGCAGCACAGGCAGCACAGCAAGCACAGGCAGCAAGCACAGGCAGCAAGCACAGGCAGCATAGCAAGCAGAGGCAGCACAGCAAGCACAGGCAACACAGCAAGCACAGGCGGCACAGCAAGCACAGCAAGCACAGGCAGCAAGCACAGGCAGCACAGCAAGCACAGGCAGCGCAGCAAGCACAGGCAGCACAGCAAGCACAGGCAGCGCAGCAAGCACAGGCAGCGCAGCAAGCACAGGCAGCACAGCAAGCACAGGCAGCAAGCACAGACAGCACAGAAAGCACAGGCAGCAAGCACAGGCAGCAACCACAGGCAGCACAGCAAGCACAGGCAGATAGCACAGGCAGCACAGCAAGCACAGGCAGCTTGCACAGGCAGCATAGCAAGCACGGCAAGCACAGCAAGCACAGGCAGCAAGCACAGGCAGCGCAGCTAGCACAGGCAGCACAGCAAGCACAGGCAGCAAGCACAGGCAGCACAGCAAGCACAGGCAGCACAGCAGAGGCAGCACAGGCAGCACAGCAAGCACAGGCAGCAAGCACAGGCAGCACAGCAAGTACAGGCAGCAAGGACAGGCAGCACAGCAAGCACAGGCAGCAAGCACAGGCAGCACAGCAAGCACAGGCAGCAAGCACACTCAGCATAGCAAGCACAGGCAGCACAGGCAGCACAGCAAGCACAAACAGCAAGCACAGGCAGCACAGCACAGGCAGCGCAGCAAGCACAGGCAGCACAGCAAGCACAGGCAGCAAGCACAGGCAGCACAGCAAGCACAGGCAGCAAGCACAGGCAGCGCAGCTAGCACAGGCAGCACAGCAAGCACAGGCAGCAAGCACAGGCAGCAAGCACAGGCAGCACAGCAGAGGCAGCACAGGCAGCACAGCAAGCACAGGCAGCACAGCAAGTACAGGCAGCAAGCACAGGCAGCAAGCACAGGCAGCACAGCAAGCACAGGCAGCACAGCAGAGGCAGCACAGGCAGCACAGCAAGCACAGGCAGCAAGCACAGGCAGCAAGCACAGGCAGCACAGCAAGCACAGGCAGCAAGCACAGGCAGCACAGCAAGCACAGGCAGCAAGCACACTCTGCATAGCAAGCACAGGCAGCACAGCAAGCACAGGCAGCACAGCAAGCACAAACAGCAAGCACAGGCAGCACAGCAAGCACAGGCAGCACAGCAAGCACAGGCAGCAAGCACAGGCAGCAAGCACAGGCAGCAAGCACAGGCAGCACAGCAAGCACAGGCAGCACAGCAGACGCAGCACAGGCAGCACAGCAAGCACAGGCAGCACAGCAAGCACAGGCAGCAAGCACAGGCAGCGCAGCAAGCACAGGCAGCAAGCACACTCAGCACAGCAAGCACAGGCAGCACAGCAAGCACAGGCAGCAAGCACACTCAGCATAGCAAGCACAGGCAGCACAGGCAGCACAGCAAGCACAAACAGCAAGCACAGGCAGCACAGCACAGGCAGCACAGCAAGCACAAACAGCAAGCACAGGCAGCAAGCACACTCAGCACAGCAAGCACAGGCAGCACAGCAAGCACAGGCAGCACGCACACTCAGCATAGCAAGCACAGGCAGCACAGCAAGCACAGGCAGCACAGCAAGCACAAACAGCAAGCACAGGCAGCACAGCACAGGCAGCGCAGCAAGCACAGGCAGCACAGGCAGCAAGCACAGGCAGCAAGCACAGGCAGCGCAGCAAGCACAGGCAGCAAGCACACTCAGCACAGCAAGCACAGGCAGCACAGCAAGCACAAACAGCAAGCACAGGCAGCACAGCACAGGCAGCGCAGCAAGCACAGCAAGCACAGGCAGCACAGCAACCACAGCAAGCACAGGCAGCAAGCACAGGCAGCAAGCTCAGACAGCACAGCAAGCACAGACAGCACAGCAAGCACAAGCAGCACAGCAAGCACAGGCAGCAAGCACACTCAGCATAGCAAGCACAGGCAGCACAGGCAGCACAGCAAGCACAAACAGCAAGCACAGGCAGCACAGCACAGGCAGCACAGCAAGCACAAACAGCAAGCACAGGCAGCAAGCACACTCAGCACAGCAAGCACAGGCAGCACAGCAAGCACAGGCAGCACGCACACTCAGCATAGCAAGCACAGGCAGCACAGCAAGCACAGGCAGCACAGCAAGCACAAACAGCAAGCACAGGCAGCACAGCACAGGCAGCGCAGCAAGCACAGGCAGCAGAGGCAGCAAGCACAGGCAGCAAGCACAGGCAGCAAGCACACTCAGCACAGCAAGCACAGGCAGCACAGCAAGCACAAACAGCAAGCACAGGCAGCACAGCACAGGCAGCGCAGCAAGCACAGCAAGCACAGGCAGCACAGCAACCACAGCAAGCACAGGCAGCAAGCACAGGCAGCAAGCACAGGCAGCACAGGCAGCAAGGACAAGCACAGGCAGCAAGCACAGGCAGCAAGCATAGGCAGCACAGGCAGCAAGCACAGGCAGCAAGCACAGGTAGCAAGCACACTCAGCACAGCAAGCACAGGCAGCACAGCAAGCACAGGCAGCAAGCACTCTCAGCACAGCAAGCACAGGCAGCACAGCACAGGCAGCAAGCACAGGCAGCGCAGCAAGAACAGGCAGCACAGCAAGCACAGGCAGCAAGCACAGACAGCAAGCACAGGCAGCAACCACAGGCAGCACAGCAAGCACAGGCAGATAGCACAGGCAGCACAGCATGCACAGCAAGCACAGGCAGCAAGCACAGGCAGCACAGCAAGCACAGGCAGCAAGCACAGGCAGCACAGCAAGCACAGGCAGCACAGCAAGCACAGGCAGCAAGCACAGGCAGCACAGCAAGCACAGGCAGCAAGCACAGGCAGCACAGGCAGCAAGGACAAGCACAGGCAGCAAGCACAGGCAGCAAGCACAGGCAGCACAGCAAGCACAGGCAGCAAGCACACTCAGCACAGCAAGCACAGGCAGCACAGCAAGCACAGGCAGCAAGCACAGGCAGCACAGCAGGCACAGCAAGCACGGGCAGCACAGCAAGCACAGGCAGCACAGCAACCACAGCAAGCACAGGTAGCAAGCACAGGCAGCAAGCTCAGGCAGCACAGCAAGCACAGGCAGCAAGCACAGGCAGCACAGCAAGCGCAGGCAGCAAGCACAGGCAGCACAGGCAGCAAGCACAGGCAGCGCAGCAAGCACAGGCAGCATAGCAAGCACAGGCAACAAGCACAGGCAGCACAGCAACCACAGCAAGCACAGGCAGCAAGCACAGGCAGCAAGCTCAGGCAGCACAGCAAGCACAGGCAGCAAGCACAGGCAGCACAGCAAGCACAGGCAGCAAGCACAGGCAGCACAGCCAGCACAGGCAGCAAGCACAGGCAGCACAGGCAGCAAGCACAGGCAGCGCAGCAAGCACAGGCAACAAGCACAGGCAGCACAGCAAGCACAGGCAGCAAGCACACTCAGCACAGCAAGCACAGGCAGCACAGCAAGCACAGGCAGCAGAGCAAGCACAGGCAGCAAGCACAGGCAGCATAGCAAGCAGAGGCAGCACAGAAAGCACAGGCAGCACAGCAAGCACAGGCAACACAGCAAGCACAGGCGGCACAGCAAGCACAGGCAGCATAGCAAGCAGAGGCAGCACAGAAAGCACAGGCAGCACAGCAAGCACAGGCAACACAGCAAGCACAGGCAGCAAGCACACTCAGCATAGCAAGCACAGGCAGCACAGGCAGCACAGCAAGCACAAACAGCAAGCACAGGCAGCACAGCAAGCACAGGCAGCGCAGCAAGCACAGGCAGCGCAGCAAGCACAGGCAGCACAGCAAGCACAGGCAGCAAGCACAGACAGCACAGAAAGCACAGGCAGCAAGCACAGGCAGCAACCACAGGCAGCACAGCAAGCACAGGCAGATAGCACAGGCAGCACAGCAAGCACAGGCAGCTTGCACAGGCAGCATAGCAAGCACGGCAAGCACAGCAAGCACAGGCAGCAAGCACAGGCAGCGCAGCTAGCACAGGCAGCACAGCAAGCACAGGCAGCAAGCACAGGCAGCACAGCAAGCACAGGCAGCACAGCAGAGGCAGCACAGGCAGCACAGCAAGCACAGGCAGCAAGCACAGGCAGCAAGCACAGGCAGCATAGCAAGCAGAGGCAGCACAGCAAGCACAGGCAACACAGCAAGCACAGGCGGCACAGCAAGCACAGCAAGCACAGGCAGCAAGCACAGGCAGCACAGCAAGCACAGGCAGCGCAGCAAGCACAGGCAGCACAGCAAGCACAGGCAGCGCAGCAAGCACAGGCAGCGCAGCAAGCACAGGCAGCACAGCAAGCACAGGCAGCAAGCACAGACAGCACAGAAAGCACAGGCAGCAAGCACAGGCAGCAACCACAGGCAGCACAGCAAGCACAGGCAGATAGCACAGGCAGCACAGCAAGCACAGGCAGCTTGCACAGGCAGCATAGCAAGCACGGCAAGCACAGCAAGCACAGGCAGCAAGCACAGGCAGCGCAGCTAGCACAGGCAGCACAGCAAGCACAGGCAGCAAGCACAGGCAGCACAGCAAGCACAGGCAGCTCAGCAGAGGCAGCACAGGCAGCACAGCAAGCACAGGCAGCAAGCACAGGCAGCACAGCAAGTACAGGCAGCAAGGACAGGCAGCACAGCAAGCACAGGCAGCAAGCACAGGCAGCACAGCAAGCACAGGCAGCAAGCACACTCAGCATAGCAAGCACAGGCAGCACAGGCAGCACAGCAAGCACAAACAGCAAGCACAGGCAGCACAGCACAGGCAGCGCAGCAAGCACAGGCAGCACAGCAAGCACAGGCAGCAAGCACAGGCAGCACAGCAAGCACAGGCAGCAAGCACAGGCAGCGCAGCTAGCACAGGCAGCACAGCAAGCACAGGCAGCAAGCACAGGCAGCAAGCACAGGCAGCACAGCAGAGGCAGCACAGGCAGCACAGCAAGCACAGGCAGCACAGCAAGTACAGGCAGCAAGCACAGGCAGCAAGCACAGGCAGCACAGCAAGCACAGGCAGCACAGCAAGCACAGGCAGCACAGCAGAGGCAGCACAGGCAGCACAGCAAGCACAGGCAGCAAGCACAGGCAGCAAGCACAGGCAGCACAGCAAGCACAGGCAGCAAGCACAGGCAGCACAGCAAGCACAGGCAGCAAGCACACTCTGCATAGCAAGCACAGGCAGCACAGCAAGCACAGGCAGCACAGCAAGCACAAACAGCAAGCACAGGCAGCACAGCAAGCACAGGCAGCACAGCAAGCACAGGCAGCAAGCACAGGCAGCAAGCACAGGCAGCAAGCACAGGCAGCAAGCACAGGCAGCACAGCAAGCACAGGCAGCACAGCAGACGCAGCACAGGCAGCACAGCAAGCACAGGCAGCACAGCAAGCACAGGCAGCGCAGCAAGCACAGGCAGCAAGCACACTCAGCACAGCAAGCACAGGCAGCACAGCAAGCACAGGCAGCAAGCACACTCAGCATAGCAAGCACAGGCAGCACAGGCAGCACAGCAAGCACAAACAGCAAGCACAGGCAGCACAGCACAGGCAGCACAGCAAGCACAAACAGCAAGCACAGGCAGCAAGCACACTCAGCACAGCAAGCACAGGCAGCACAGCAAGCACAGGCAGCACGCACACTCAGCATAGCAAGCACAGGCAGCACAGCAAGCACAGGCAGCACAGCAAGCACAAACAGCAAGCACAGGCAGCACAGCACAGGCAGCGCAGCAAGCACAGGCAGCACAGGCAGCAAGCACAGGCAGCAAGCACAGGCAGCGCAGCAAGCACAGGCAGCAAGCACACTCAGCACAGCAAGCACAGGCAGCACAGCAAGCACAAACAGCAAGCACAGGCAGCACAGCACAGGCAGCGCAGCAAGCACAGCAAGCACAGGCAGCACAGCAACCACAGCAAGCACAGGCAGCAAGCACAGGCAGCAAGCTCAGACAGCACAGCAAGCACAGACAGCACAGCAAGCACAAGCAGCACAGCAAGCACAGGCAGCACAGCAAGCACAGGCAGCAAGCACACTCAGCACAGCAAGCACAGGCAGCAAGCACAGGCAGCACAGCAGGCACAGCAAGCACGGGCAGCACAGCAAGCACAGGCAGCAAGCTCAGGCAGCACAGCAAGCACAGGCAGCAAGCACAGGCAGCAAGCTCAGGCAGCACAGCAAGCACAGGCAGCAAGCACAGGCAGCACAGCAAGCACAGGCAGCATAGCAAGCACAGGCAACAAGCACAGGCAGCACAGCAACCACAGCAAGCACAGGCAGCAAGCACAGGCAGCAAGCTCAGGCAGCACAGCAAGGACAGGCAGCAAGCACAGGCAGCACAGCAAGCACAGGCAGCAAGCACAGGCAGCACAGCCAGCACAGGCAGCAAGCACAGGCAGCACAGGCAGCAAGCACAGGCAGCGCAGCAAGCACAGGCAACAAGCACAGGCAGCACAGCAAGCACAGGCAGCACAGCAAGCACAGGCAGCAGAGCAAGCACAGGCAGCAAGCACAGGCAGCATAGCAAGCAGAGGCAGCACAGAAAGCACAGGCAGCACAGCAAGCACAGGCAACACAGCAAGCACAGGCGGCACAGCAAGCACAGGCAGCATAGCAAGCAGAGGCAGCACAGAAAGCACAGGCAGCACAGCAAGCACAGGCAACACAGCAAGCACAGGCGGCACAGCAAGCACAGCAAGCACAGGCAGCAAGCACAGGCAGCACAGCAAGCACAGGCAGCGCAGCAAGCACAGGCAGCGCAGCAAGCACAGGCAGCAAGCACAGACAGCACAGAAAGCACAGGCAGCAAGCACAGGCAGCAAGCACAGGCAGCACAGCAAGCACAGGCAGATAGCACAGGCAGCACAGCAAGCACAGGCAGCTTGCACAGGCAGCATAGCAAGCACGGCAAGCACAGCAAGCACAGGCAGCAAGCACAGGCAGCGCAGCTAGCACAGGCAGCACAGCAAGCACAGGCAGCAAGCACAGGCAGCACAGCAAGCACAGGCAGCACAGCAGAGGCAGCACAGGCAGCACAGCAAGCACAGGCAGCAAGCACAGGCAGCAAGCACAGGCAGCATAGCAAGCAGAGGCAGCACAGCAAGCACAGGCAACACAGCAAGCACAGGCGGCACAGCAAGCACAGCAAGCACAGGCAGCAAGCACAGGCAGCACAGCAAGCACAGGCAGCGCAGCAAGCACAGGCAGCACAGCAAGCACAGGCAGCGCAGCAAGCACAGGCAGCGCAGCAAGCACAGGCAGCACAGCAAGCACAGGCAGCAAGCACAGACAGCACAGAAAGCACAGGCAGCAAGCACAGGCAGCAACCACAGGCAGCACAGCAAGCACAGGCAGATAGCACAGGCAGCACAGCAAGCACAGGCAGCTTGCACAGGCAGCATAGCAAGCACGGCAAGCACAGCAAGCACAGGCAGCAAGCACAGGCAGCGCAGCTAGCACAGGCAGCACAGCAAGCACAGGCAGCAAGCACAGGCAGCACAGCAAGCACAGGCAGCTCAGCAGAGGCAGCACAGGCAGCACAGCAAGCACAGGCAGCAAGCACAGGCAGCACAGCAAGTACAGGCAGCAAGGACAGGCAGCACAGCAAGCACAGGCAGCAAGCACAGGCAGCACAGCAAGCACAGGCAGCAAGCACACTCAGCATAGCAAGCACAGGCAGCACAGGCAGCACAGCAAGCACAAACAGCAAGCACAGGCAGCACAGCACAGGCAGCGCAGCAAGCACAGGCAGCACAGCAAGCACAGGCAGCAAGCACAGGCAGCACAGCAAGCACAGGCAGCAAGCACAGGCAGCGCAGCTAGCACAGGCAGCACAGCAAGCACAGGCAGCAAGCACAGGCAGCAAGCACAGGCAGCACAGCAGAGGCAGCACAGGCAGCACAGCAAGCACAGGCAGCACAGCAAGTACAGGCAGCAAGCACAGGCAGCAAGCACAGGCAGCACAGCAAGCACAGGCAGCACAGCAAGCACAGGCAGCACAGCAGAGGCAGCACAGGCAGCACAGCAAGCACAGGCAGCAAGCACAGGCAGCAAGCACAGGCAGCACAGCAAGCACAGGCAGCAAGCACAGGCAGCACAGCAAGCACAGGCAGCAAGCACACTCTGCATAGCAAGCACAGGCAGCACAGCAAGCACAGGCAGCACAGCAAGCACAAACAGCAAGCACAGGCAGCACAGCAAGCACAGGCAGCACAGCAAGCACAGGCAGCAAGCACAGGCAGCAAGCACAGGCAGCAAGCACAGGCAGCACAGCAAGCACAGGCAGCACAGCAGACGCAGCACAGGCAGCACAGCAAGCACAGGCAGCACAGCAAGCACAGGCAGCGCAGCAAGCACAGGCAGCAAGCACACTCAGCACAGCAAGCACAGGCAGCACAGCAAGCACAGGCAGCAAGCACACTCAGCATAGCAAGCACAGGCAGCACAGGCAGCACAGCAAGCACAAACAGCAAGCACAGGCAGCACAGCACAGGCAGCACAGCAAGCACAAACAGCAAGCACAGGCAGCAAGCACACTCAGCACAGCAAGCACAGGCAGCACAGCAAGCACAGGCAGCACGCACACTCAGCATAGCAAGCACAGGCAGCACAGCAAGCACAGGCAGCACAGCAAGCACAAACAGCAAGCACAGGCAGCACAGCACAGGCAGCGCAGCAAGCACAGGCAGCACAGGCAGCAAGCACAGGCAGCAAGCACAGGCAGCGCAGCAAGCACAGGCAGCAAGCACACTCAGCACAGCAAGCACAGGCAGCACAGCAAGCACAAACAGCAAGCACAGGCAGCACAGCACAGGCAGCGCAGCAAGCACAGCAAGCACAGGCAGCACAGCAACCACAGCAAGCACAGGCAGCAAGCACAGGCAGCAAGCTCAGACAGCACAGCAAGCACAGACAGCACAGCAAGCACAAGCAGCACAGCAAGCACAGGCAGCAAGCACAGTCAGCAAGCACAGGCAGCAAGCACAGGCAGCAAGCACAGGCAGCACAGCAAGCACAGGCAGCAAGCACACTCAGCACAGCAAGCACAGGCAGCAAGCACAGGCAGCACAGCAGGCACAGCAAGCACGGGCAGCACAGCAAGCACAGGCAGCAAGCTCAGGCAGCACAGCAAGCACAGGCAGCAAGCACAGGCAGCAAGCTCAGGCAGCACAGCAAGCACAGGCAGCAAGCACAGGCAGCACAGCAAGCACAGGCAGCATAGCAAGCACAGGCAACAAGCACAGGCAGCACAGCAACCACAGCAAGCACAGGCAGCAAGCACAGGCAGCAAGCTCAGGCAGCACAGCAAGGACAGGCAGCAAGCACAGGCAGCACAGCAAGCACAGGCAGCAAGCACAGGCAGCACAGCCAGCACAGGCAGCAAGCACAGGCAGCACAGGCAGCAAGCACAGGCAGCGCAGCAAGCACAGGCAACAAGCACAGGCAGCACAGCAAGCACAGGCAGCACAGCAAGCACAGGCAGCAGAGCAAGCACAGGCAGCAAGCACAGGCAGCATAGCAAGCAGAGGCAGCACAGAAAGCACAGGCAGCACAGCAAGCACAGGCAACACAGCAAGCACAGGCGGCACAGCAAGCACAGGCAGCATAGCAAGCAGAGGCAGCACAGAAAGCACAGGCAGCACAGCAAGCACAGGCAACACAGCAAGCACAGGCGGCACAGCAAGCACAGCAAGCACAGGCAGCAAGCACAGGCAGCACAGCAAGCACAGGCAGCGCAGCAAGCACAGGCAGCGCAGCAAGCACAGGCAGCAAGCACAGACAGCACAGAAAGCACAGGCAGCAAGCACAGGCAGCAAGCACAGGCAGCACAGCAAGCACAGGCAGATAGCACAGGCAGCACAGCAAGCACAGGCAGCTTGCACAGGCAGCATAGCAAGCACAGCAAGCACACTCAGCACAGCAAGCACAGGCAGCACAGCAAGCACAGGCAGCAGAGCAAGCACAGGCAGCAAGCACAGGCAGCATAGCAAGCAGAGGCAGCACAGAAAGCACAGGCAGCACAGCAAGCACAGGCAACACAGCAAGCACAGGCGGCACAGCAAGCACAGGCAGCACAGCAAGCACAGGCAGCACAGCAAGCACAGGCAGCAAGCACAGGCAGCACAGCAAGCACAAACAGCAAGCACAGGCAGCAAGCACAGGCAGCACAGGCAGCAAGCACAGGCAGCACAGCAAGCACAGGCAGCACAGGCAGCAAGCACAGGCAGCACAGCAAGCACAAGCAGCACAGCAAGCACAGGCAGCAAGCACAGGCAGCACAGGCAGCAAGCACAGGCAGCACACCAAGCACAGGCAGCACAGCAAGCACAGGCAGCAAGCACAGGCAGCACAGCAAGCACAGGCAGCACAGCAAGCACGGGAAGCAAGCACAGGCAGCACAGCAAGCACAGGCAGCAAGCACAGGCAGCACAGCAAGCACAGGCAGCAAGCACAGGCAGCACAGCAAGCACAGGCAGCACAGGCAGCACAGCAAGCACAGGCAGCACAGGCAGAAAGCACAGGCAGCACAGCAAGCACAGGCATCACAGCAAGCACACGCAGCAAGCACAGGCAGCAAGCACAGGCAGCACAGCACAGGCAGCACAGGCAGCACAGCAGCACAGGCAGTAAGCACAGGCAGCACAGCAAGCACAGGCAGCAAGGACAGGCAGCACAGCAAGCACAGGCAGCAAGCACAGGCAGCACAGCAAGCACAAACAGCAAGCACAGGCAGCACAGGCAGCAAGCACAGGGAGCAAGCACAGGCAGCGCAGCAAGCACAGGCAGCACAGCAAGCACAGGCAGCAAGCACAGACAGCACAGAAAACACAGGCAGCACAGCAAGCACAGGCAGCAAGCACACTCAGCACAGCAAGCACAGGCAGCAGAGCAAGCACAGGCAGCAAGCACAGGCAGCATAGCAAGCAGAGGCAGCACAGAAAGAACAGGCAGCACAGCAAGCACAAGCAGCACAGCAAGCACAGGCAGCACAGGCAGCAAGCACAGGCAGCACACCAAGCACAGGCAGCACAGGCAGCAAACACAGGCAGCAGAGCAAGCACAGGCAGCAAGCACTGGCAGCAAGCACAGGCATCAAGCACAGGCAGCAGAGCAAGCACAACAGCAAGCACAGGCATCACAGCAAACACAGGCAGCAAGCACAGGCAGCAAGCACAGGCAGCACAGCAAGCACAGGCAGCACAGCACAGGCAGCACAGCAAGCACAGGCAGCAAGCAAGCACAGGCAGCAAGCACAGGCAGCATAGCAAGCAGAGGCAGCACAGAAAGCACAGGCAGCACAGCAAGCACAGGCAGCAAGCACAGGCAGCACAGCAAGCACAGGCAGCAAGCACAGGCAGCGCAGCAAGCACAGGCAGCACAGCAAGCACAGGCAAGCAGAGGCAGCACAGAAAGAACAGGCAGCACAGCAAGCACAAGCAGCACAGCAAGCACAGGCAGCACAGGCAGCAAGCACAGGCAGCACACCAAGCACAGGCAGCACAGCAAGCACAGGCAGCAAACACAGGCAGCAGAGCAAGCACAGGCAGCAAGCACTGGCAGCAAGCACAGGCATCAAGCACAGGCAGCAGAGCAAGCACAACAGCAAGCACAGGCATCACAGCAAACACAGGCAGCAAGCAAGCACAGGCAGCAAGCACAGGCAGCATAGCAAGCAGAGGCAGCACAGAAAGCACAGGCAGCACAGCAAGCACAGGCAGCAAGCACAGGCAGCACAGCAAGCACAGGCAGCAAGCACAGGCAGCGCAGCAAGCACAGGCAGCACAGCAAGCACAGGCAACAAGCACAGGCAGCACAGCAAGCACAGGCAGCAAGCACAGGCAGCACACCAAGCACAGGCAGCACAGCAAACACAGGCAGCACGGCAAGCACAGGCAGCAAGCACAGGCAGCACAGCAAGCACGGGCAGCAAGCACCGGCAGCACAGCAAGCACGGGCAGCAAGCACAGGCAGCACAGCAAGCACAGGCAGCAAGCACTGGCAGCAGAGCAAGTACAGGCAGCAGAGCAAGTACAGGCAGCAGAGCAAGCACAGGCAGCAAGCACAGGCAGCATAGCAAGCAGAGGCAGCACAGAAAGCACAGGCAGCACAGCAAGCACAGGCAGCAAGCACAGGCAGCACAGCAAGCACAGGCAGCAAGCACAGGCAGCGCAGCAAGCACAGGCAGCACAGCAAGCACAGGCAACAAGCACAGGCAGCACAGCAAGCACAGGCAGCAAGCAACCTCAGCACAGCAAGCACAGGCAGCACAGCAAGCACAGGCAGCACAGCAAGCACAGGCAGCACAATAAGCACAGGCGGCACAGCAAGCACAGGCAGCAAGCACAGGCAGCACAGCAAGCACAGGCAGCAAGCACAGGCAGCACAGGCAGCAAGGACAAGCACAGGCAGCAAGCACAGGCAGCAAGCACAGGCAGCACAGGCAGCAAGCACAGGCAGCAAGCACAGGCAGCAAGCACACTCAGCACAGGCAGCACAGCAAGCACAGGCAGCAAGCACACTCAGCACAGCAAGCACAGGCAGCACAGCACAGGCAGCAAGCACAGGCAGCGCAGCAAGAACAGGCAGAACAGCAAGCACAGGCAGCAAGCACAGACAGCAAGCACAGGCAGCAACCACAGGCAGCACAGCAAGCACAGGCAGATAGCACAGGCAGCACAGCAAGCACAGGCAGCACAGCATGCACAGCAAGCACAGGCAGCAAGCACAGGCAGCACAGCAAGCACAGGCAGCAAGCACAGGCAGCACAGCAAGCACAGGCAGCAAGCACAAGCAGCAAGCACAAGCAGCACAGGCAGCACAGCAAGCACAGGCAGCAAGCACAGGCAGCAGAGCAAGCACAGGCAGCATAGCAAGCACAGGCAGCAAGCACAAACAGCAAGCACAGGCAGCAAGCACAGGCACCTCAGGCAGCACAGCAAGCAACAGGCAGCAAGCACAGGCAGCACAGCAATCACAGGCAGCACAGCAAGCACAGGCAGCAAGCACAGGCAGTACAGCAAGCACAGACAGCAAGCACAGGCAGCACAGCAAGCACAGGGAGCAAGCACAGGCAGCACAGCAAGCACAAACAGCAAGCACAGGCAGCACAGGCAGCATAGCAAGCACAGCAAGAACAGGCAGCAAGCACAGACAGCACAGCAAGCACAGACAGCAAGCACAGGCAGCACAGCAAGCACAGGCAGCAAGCACAGGCAGCACAGGCAGCACAGGCAGCGCAGCAAGCACAGGCAGCATGCACAGGCAGCACAGCAAGCACAGGCAACAAGCACAGGCAGCACAGCAAGCACAGGCAGCACAGCAAGCACAGGCAGCAAGCACAGGCAGCACAGCAAGCACAGGCAGCAAGCACAGGCAGCACAGCAAGCACAGGCAGCAAGCACAGGCAGCACAACAAGCACAGGCAGCATGCACAGGCAGCACAGCAAGCACAGGCAACAAGCACAGGCAGCACAGCAAGCACAGGCAGCACAGGCAGCATAGCAAGCACAGGCAGCAAGCACAGGCAGCAAGCACAGGCAGCGCAGCAAGCACAGGCAGCACAGCAAGCACAGGCAGCAAGCACAGGCAGCACAGCAAACACAGGCAGCACAGCAAGCACAGGCAGCACAGCAAGCACAGGCAGCACAGCAAGCACAGGCAGCAAGTACAGGCAGCATAGCAAGCAGAGGCAGCACAGAAAGCACAGGCAGCACAGCAAGCACAGGCAGCAAGCACAGGCAGCACAGCAAGCACAGGCAGCAAGCACAGGCAGCGCAGCAAGCACAGGCAGCACAGCAAGCACAGGCAAGCAGAGGCAGCACAGAAAGAACAGGCAGCACAGCAAGCACAAGCAGCACAGCAAGCACAGGCAGCACAGGCAGCAAGCACAGGCAGCACACCAAGCACAGGCAGCACAGCAAGCACAGGCAGCAAACACAGGCAGCAGAGCAAGCACAGGCAGCAAGCACTGGCAGCAAGCACAGGCATCAAGCACAGGCAGCAGAGCAAGCACAACAGCAAGCACAGGCATCACAGCAAACACAGGCAGCAAGCAAGCACAGGCAGCAAGCACAGGCAGCATAGCAAGCAGAGGCAGCACAGAAAGCACAGGCAGCACAGCAAGCACAGGCAGCAAGCACAGGCAGCACAGCAAGCACAGGCAGCAAGCACAGGCAGCGCAGCAAGCACAGGCAGCACAGCAAGCACAGGCAACAAGCACAGGCAGCACAGCAAGCACAGGCAGCAAGCACAGGCAGCACACCAAGCACAGGCAGCACAGCAAACACAGGCAGCACGGCAAGCACAGGCAGCAAGCACAGGCAGCACAGCAAGCACGGGCAGCAAGCACCGGCAGCACAGCAAGCACGGGCAGCAAGCACAGGCAGCACAGCAAGCACAGGCAGCAAGCACTGGCAGCAGAGCAAGTACAGGCAGCAGAGCAAGTACAGGCAGCAGAGCAAGCACAGGCAGCAAGCACAGGCAGCATAGCAAGCAGAGGCAGCACAGAAAGCACAGGCAGCACAGCAAGCACAGGCAGCAAGCACAGGCAGCACAGCAAGCACAGGCAGCAAGCACAGGCAGCGCAGCAAGCACAGGCAGCACAGCAAGCACAGGCAACAAGCACAGGCAGCACAGCAAGCACAGGCAGCAAGCAACCTCAGCACAGCAAGCACAGGCAGCACAGCAAGCACAGGCAGCACAGCAAGCACAGGCAGCACAATAAGCACAGGCGGCACAGCAAGCACAGGCAGCAAGCACAGGCAGCACAGCAAGCACAGGCAGCAAGCACAGGCAGCACAGGCAGCAAGGACAAGCACAGGCAGCAAGCACAGGCAGCAAGCACAGGCAGCACAGGCAGCAAGCACAGGCAGCAAGCACAGGCAGCAAGCACACTCAGCACAGGCAGCACAGCAAGCACAGGCAGCAAGCACACTCAGCACAGCAAGCACAGGCAGCACAGCACAGGCAGCAAGCACAGGCAGCGCAGCAAGAACAGGCAGAACAGCAAGCACAGGCAGCAAGCACAGACAGCAAGCACAGGCAGCAACCACAGGCAGCACAGCAAGCACAGGCAGATAGCACAGGCAGCACAGCAAGCACAGGCAGCACAGCATGCACAGCAAGCACAGGCAGCAAGCACAGGCAGCACAGCAAGCACAGGCAGCAAGCACAGGCAGCACAGCAAGCACAGGCAGCAAGCACAAGCAGCAAGCACAAGCAGCACAGGCAGCACAGCAAGCACAGGCAGCAAGCACAGGCAGCAGAGCAAGCACAGGCAGCATAGCAAGCACAGGCAGCAAGCACAAACAGCAAGCACAGGCAGCAAGCACAGGCACCTCAGGCAGCACAGCAAGCAACAGGCAGCAAGCACAGGCAGCACAGCAATCACAGGCAGCACAGCAAGCACAGGCAGCAAGCACAGGCAGTACAGCAAGCACAGACAGCAAGCACAGGCAGCACAGCAAGCACAGGGAGCAAGCACAGGCAGCACAGCAAGCACAAACAGCAAGCACAGGCAGCACAGGCAGCATAGCAAGCACAGCAAGAACAGGCAGCAAGCACAGACAGCACAGCAAGCACAGACAGCAAGCACAGGCAGCACAGCAAGCACAGGCAGCAAGCACAGGCAGCACAGGCAGCACAGGCAGCGCAGCAAGCACAGGCAGCATGCACAGGCAGCACAGCAAGCACAGGCAACAAGCACAGGCAGCACAGCAAGCACAGGCAGCACAGCAAGCACAGGCAGCAAGCACAGGCAGCACAGCAAGCACAGGCAGCAAGCACAGGCAGCACAGCAAGCACAGGCAGCAAGCACAGGCAGCACAGCAAGCACAGGCAGCATGCACAGGCAGCACAGCAAGCACAGGCAACAAGCACAGGCAGCACAGCAAGCACAGGCAGCACAGGCAGCATAGCAAGCACAGGCAGCAAGCACAGGCAGCAAGCACAGGCAGCGCAGCAAGCACAGGCAGCACAGCAAGCACAGGCAGCAAGCACAGGCAGCACAGCAAACACAGGCAGCACAGCAAGCACAGGCAGCACAGCAAGCACAGGCAGCACAGCAAGCACAGGCAGCAAGTACAGGCAGCACAGCAAGCACAGGCAGCAAAGCAAGCACAGCAAGCACAGGCAGCAAGCACAGGCAGCGCAGCAAGCACAGGCAGCACAGCAAGTACAGGCAGCACAGCAAGCACAAACAGCAAGCACAGGCAGCACAGCAAGCACAGGCAACAAGCACAGGCAGACAGCAAGCACAGGCAGCACAGCAAGCACAGGCAGCAAGCACAGACAGCACAGCAAGCACAGACAGCAAGTACAGGCAGCACAGCAAGCACAGGCAGCAAGCACAGGCAGCAAGCACAGGCAGCAAGCACAAGCAGCACAGGCAGCACAGCAAGCACAGGGAGCAAGCACAGGCAGCACAGCAAGCACAAACAGCAAGCACAGGCAGCAAGCACAGGCAGCAAGCACAGGCAGCACAGGCAGCAAGCACAGGCAGCACAGCAAGCACAGGCAGCACAGGCAGCATAGCAAGCACAGGCAGCAAGCACAGGCAGCACAGCAAGCACAGACAGCAAGCACAGGCAGCACAGCAAGCACAGGCAGCAAGCACAGGCAGCACAGCAAGCACAGGCAGCACAGCAAGCACAGGCAGCAAGCACAGGCAGCACAGCAAACACAGGCAGCACAGGCAGCACAGCAAGCCCAGGCAGCAAGCACAGGCAGCACAGCAAGCACAGACAGCATGCACAGGCAGCACAGCAAGCACAGGCAGCAAGCACAAGCAGCAAGCACAAGCAGCACAGGCAGCACAGCAAGCACAGGCAGCAAGCACAGGCAGCAGAGCAAGCACAGGCAGCATAGCAAGCACAGGCAGCAAGCACAGGCAGCACAGCAAGCACAGGCAGCAAGCACAGGCAGCACAGCAAGCACAGGCAGCAAGCACAGGCAGCACAGCAAGCACAGGCAGCATGCACAGGCAGCACAGCAAGCACAGGCAACAAGCACAGGCAGCACAGCAAGCACAGGCAGCACAGGCAGCATAGCAAGCACAGGCAGCAAGCACAGGCAGCACAGCAAGCACAGACAGCAAGCACAGGCAGCACAGCAAGCACAGGCAGCAAGCACAGGCAGCACAGCAAGCACAGGCAGCAAGCACAGGCAGCACAGCAAGCACAGACAGCAAGCACAGGCAGCAAGCACAAGCAGCACAGGCAGCACAGCAAGCACAGGCAGCAAGCACAGGCAGCACAGCAAGCACAGGCAGCAAGCACAGGCAGCACAGCAAGCACAGGCAGCAAGCACAGGCAGCGCAGCAAGCACAGGCAGCACAGCAAGCACAGGCAGCAAGCACAGGCAGCACAGCAAACACAGGCAGCACAGCAAGCACAGGCAGCACAGCAAGCACAGGCAGCAAGTACAGGCAGCACAGCAAGCACAGGCAGCAAAGCAAGCACAGCAAGCACAGGCAGCAAGCACAGGCAGCACAGCAAGCACAGGCAGCAAGCACAAGCAGCACAGGCAGCACAGCAAGCACAGGCAGCAAGCACGGGCAGCACAGCAAGCACAGGCAGCAAGCACAGGCAGCACAGACAGCAAGCACAGGCAGCACAGCAAGCACAGACAGCAAGCACAGGCAGCACAGCAAGCACAGGCAGCAAGCACAGGCAGCAAGCACAGGCAGCACAGCAAGCACAGGGAGCAAGCACAGGCAGCACTGCAAGCACAGGGAGCAAGCACAGGCAGCACAGCAAGCACAAACAGCAAGCACAGGCAGCAAGCACAGGCAGCACAGCAAGCACAGGCAGCAAGCACAGGCAGCACAGCAAACACAGGCAGCACAGCAAGCACAGACAGCAAGCACAGGCAGCACAGGCAGCACAGGCAGCAAGCACAAGCAGCACAGGCAGCACAGCAAGCACAGGCAGCACAGCAAGCACAGGCAGCTAGCACAGGCAGCATAGCAAGCACAGCAAGCACAGGCAGCACAGCAAGCACAGGCAGCAAGCACAGGCAGCGCAGCAAGCACAGGCAACACAGCAAGCACAGGCAGCACAGCAAGCACAAACAGCAAGCACAGGCAGCACAGCAAGCACAGGCAGCAAGCACAGGCAGCACAGCAAGCACAGGCAGCAAGCACAGGCAGCACAGCAAGCACAGGCAGCACAGCAAGCACAGACAGCAAGCACAGGCAGCACAGGCAGCACAGGCAGCAAGCACAAGCAGCACAGGCAGCACAGCAAGCACAGGCAGCAAGCACGGGCAGCACAGCAAGCAAGCACAGGCAGCAAGCACAGGCAGCGCAGCAAGCACAGGCAGCACAGCAAGCACAGGCAGCAAGCACAGGCAGCGCAGCAAGCACAGGGAGCAAGCACAGGCAGCACAGCAAGCACAAACAGCAAGCACAGGCAGCACAGCAAGCACAGGCAGCAAGCACAGGCAGCGCAGCAAGCACAGGCAGCACAGCAAGCACAGGGAGCAAGCACAGGCAGCGCAGCAAGCACAGGCAGCACAGCAAGCACAGGGAGCAAGCACAGGCAGCACAGCAAGCACTGACATCAAGCACAGGCAGCAAGCACAAGCAGCACAGGCAGCACAGCAAGCACAGGCAGCAAGCACAGGCAGCACAGCAAGCACAGGCAGCTCGCACAGGCAGCATAGCAAGCACAGCAATCACAGGCAGCACAGCAAGCACAGGCAGCGCAGCAAGCACAGGCAGCACAGCAAGCACAGGCAGCAAGCACAGGCAGCACAGGCAGCACAGGCAGCAAGCACAGGCAGTACAGCAAGCACAGACAGCAAGCACAGGCAGCATAGCAAGCACAGCAATCACAGGCAGCACAGCAAGCACAGGCAGCGCAGCAAGCCCAGGCAGCACAGCAAGCACAGGCAGCAAGCACAGGCAGCACAGCAAGCACAGGCAGCAAGCACAGGCAGCGCAGCAAGCACAGGCAGCACAGCAAGTACAGGCAGCACAGCAAGCACAAACAGCAAGCACAGGCAGCACAGCAAGCACAGGCAACAAGCACAGGCAGACAGCAAGCACAGGCAGCACAGCAAGCACAGGCAGCAAGCACAGACAGCACAGCAAGCACAGACAGCAAGCACAGGCAGCACAGCAAGCACAGGCAGCAAGCACAAGCAGCACAGGCAGCACAGCAAGCACAGGGAGCAAGCACAGGCAGCACAGCAAGCACAAACAGCAAGCACAGGCAGCAAGCACAGGCAGCAAGCACAGGCAGCACAGGCAGCAAGCACAGGCAGCACAGCAAGCACAGGCAGCACAGGCAGCATAGCAAGCACAGGCAGCAAGCACAGGCAGCACAGCAAGCACAGACAGCAAGCACAGGCAGCACAGCAAGCACAGGCAGCAAGCACAGGCAGCACAGCAAGCACAGGCAGCACAGCAAGCACAGGCAGCAAGCACAGGCAGCACAGCAAGCACAGGCAGCAAGCACAGGCAGCGCAGCAAGCACAGGCAGCACAGCAAGCACAGGCAGCAAGCACAGGCAGCACAGCAAGCACAGGCAGCAAGCACAGGCAGCACAGCAAGCACAGGCAGCACAGCAAGCACAGGCAGCAAGCACAGGCAGCACAGCAAGCACAGACAGCAAGCACAGGCAGCACAGCAAGCACAGGCAGCAAGCACAGGCAGCACAGCAAGCACAGGCAGCATGCACAGGCAGCACAGCAAGCACAGGCAACAAGCACAGGCAGCACAGCAAGCACAGGCAGCACAGGCAGCATAGCAAGCACAGGCAGCAAGCACAGGCAGCACAGCAAGCACAGACAGCAAGCACAGGCAGCACAGCAAGCACAGGCAGCAAGCACAGGCAGCACAGCAAGCACAGGCAGCAAGCACAGGCAGCACAGCAAGCACAGACAGCAAGCACAGGCAGCAAGCACAAGCAGCACAGGCAGCACAGCAAGCACAGGCAGCAAGCACAGGCAGCACAGCAAGCACAGGCAGCAAGCACAGGCAGCACAGCAAGCACAGGCAGCAAGCACAGGCAGCGCAGCAAGCACAGGCAGCACAGCAAGCACAGGCAGCAAGCACAGGCAGCACAGCAAACACAGGCAGCACAGCAAGCACAGGCAGCACAGCAAGCACAGGCAGCAAGTACAGGCAGCACAGCAAGCACAGGCAGCAAAGCAAGCACAGCAAGCACAGGCAGCAAGCACAGGCAGCACAGCAAGCACAGGCAGCAAGCACAAGCAGCACAGGCAGCACAGCAAGCACAGGCAGCAAGCACGGGCAGCACAGCAAGCACAGGCAGCAAGCACAGGCAGCACAGACAGCAAGCACAGGCAGCACAGCAAGCACAGACAGCAAGCACAGGCAGCACAGCAAGCACAGGCAGCAAGCACAGGCAGCAAGCACAGGCAGCACAGCAAGCACAGGGAGCAAGCACAGGCAGCACTGCAAGCACAGGGAGCAAGCACAGGCAGCACAGCAAGCACAAACAGCAAGCACAGGCAGCAAGCACAGGCAGCACAGCAAGCACAGGCAGCAAGCACAGGCAGCACAGCAAACACAGGCAGCACAGCAAGCACAGACAGCAAGCACAGGCAGCACAGGCAGCACAGGCAGCAAGCACAAGCAGCACAGGCAGCACAGCAAGCACAGGCAGCACAGCAAGCACAGGCAGCTAGCACAGGCAGCATAGCAAGCACAGCAAGCACAGGCAGCAAGCACAGGCAGCGCAGCAAGCACAGGCAACACAGCAAGCACAGGCAGCACAGCAAGCACAAACAGCAAGCACAGGCAGCACAGCAAGCACAGGCAGCAAGCACAGGCAGCACAGCAAGCACAGGCAGCAAGCACAGGCAGCACAGCAAGCACAGGCAGCACAGCAAGCACAGACAGCAAGCACAGGCAGCACAGGCTGCACAGGCAGCAAGCACAAGCAGCACAGGCAGCACAGCAAGCACAGGCAGCAAGCACGGGCAGCACAGCAAGCAAGCACAGGCAGCAAGCACAGGCAGCCAGCAAGCACAGGCAGCACAGCAAGCACAGGCAGCAAGCACAGGCAGCGCAGCAAGCACAGGGAGCAAGCACAGGCAGCACAGCAAGCACAAACAGCAAGCACAGGCAGCACAGCAAGCACAGGCAGCAAGCACAGGCAGCGCAGCAAGCACAGGCAGCACAGCAAGCACAGGGAGCAAGCACAGGCAGCGCAGCAAGCACAGGCAGCACAGCAAGCACAGGGAGCAAGCACAGGCAGCACAGCAAGCACTGACATCAAGCACAGGCAGCAAGCACAAGCAGCACAGGCAGCACAGCAAGCACAGGCAGCAAGCACAGGCAGCACAGCAAGCACAGGCAGCTCGCACAGGCAGCATAGCAAGCACAGCAATCACAGGCAGCACAGCAAGCACAGGCAGCGCAGCAAGCACAGGCAGCACAGCAAGCACAGGCAGCAAGCACAGGCAGCACAGGCAGCACAGGCAGCAAGCACAGGCAGTACAGCAAGCACAGACAGCAAGCACAGGCAGCATAGCAAGCACAGCAATCACAGGCAGCACAGCAAGCACAGGCAGCGCAGCAAGCCCAGGCAGCACAGCAAGCACAGGCAGCAAGCACAGGCAGCACAGCAAGCACAGGCAGCAAGCACAGGCAGCGCAGCAAGCACAGGCAGCACAGCAAGTACAGGCAGCACAGCAAGCACAAACAGCAAGCACAGGCAGCACAGCAAGCACAGGCAACAAGCACAGGCAGACAGCAAGCACAGGCAGCACAGCAAGCACAGGCAGCAAGCACAGACAGCACAGCAAGCACAGACAGCAAGCACAGGCAGCACAGCAAGCACAGGCAGCAAGCACAGGCAGCAAGCACAGGCAGCAAGCACAAGCAGCACAGGCAGCACAGCAAGCACAGGGAGCAAGCACAGGCAGCACAGCAAGCACAAACAGCAAGCACAGGCAGCAAGCACAGGCAGCAAGCACAGGCAGCACAGGCAGCAAGCACATGCAGCACAGCAAGCACAGGCAGCACAGGCAGCATAGCAAGCACAGGCAGCAAGCACAGGCAGCACAGCAAGCACAGACAGCAAGCACAGGCAGCACAGCAAGCACAGGCAGCAAGCACAGGCAGCACAGCAAGCACAGGCAGCACAGCAAGCACAGGCAGCAAGCACAGGCAGCACAGCAAGCACAGGCAGCAAGCACAGGCAGCGCAGCAAGCACAGGCAGCACAGCAAGCACAGGCAGCAAGCACAGGCAGCACAGCAAACACAGGCAGCACAGCAAGCACAGGCAGCACAGCAAGCACAGGCAGCAAGTACAGGCAGCACAGCAAGCACTGGCAGCAAAGCAAGCACAGCAAGCACAGGCAGCAAGCACAGGCAGCACAGCAAGCACAGGCAGCAAGCACAGGCAGCACAGCAAGCACAGGCAGCAAGTACAGGCAGCACAGCAAGCACAGGCAGCACAGCAAGCACAGGCAGCACAGGCAGCATAGCAAGCACAGCAAGCACAGGCAGCAAGCACAGGCAGCACAGCAAGCACAGGCAGCAAGCACAGGCAGCACAGCAAGCACAGGCAGCAAAGCAAGCACAGCAAGCACAGGCAGCAAGCACAGGCAGCACAGCAAGCACAGGCAGCAAGCACAGGCAGCGCAGCAAGCACAGGCAGCACAGCAAGCACAGGGAGCAGGCACAGGCAGCACAGCAAGCACAAACAGCAAGCACAGCCAGCAAGCACGGGCAGCACAGGCAGCAAGCACAGGCAGCACAGCAAGCACAGGCAGCACAGACAGCAAGCACAGGCAGCACAGCAAGCACAGACAGCAAGCACAGGCAGCACAGCAAGCACAGGCAGCAAGCACAGGCAGCAAGCACAAGCAGCACAGCAAGCACAGGGAGCAAGCACAGGCAGCACTGCATGCACAGGGAGCAAGCACAGGCAGCACAGCAAGCACAAACAGCAAGCACAGGCAGCAAGCACAGGCAGCACAGCAAGCACAGGCAGCAAGCACAGGCAGCACAGCAAACACAGGCAGCACAGCAAGCACAGACAGCAAGCACAGGCAGCACAGGCAGCACAGGCAGCAATCACAAGCAGCACAGGCAGCACAGCAAGCACAGGCAGCACAGCAAGCACAGGCAGCTAGCACAGGCAGCATAGCAAGCACAGCAAGCACAGGCAGCACAGCAAGCACAGGCAGCAAGCACAGGCAGCGCAGCAAGCACAGGCAACACAGCAAGCACAGGGAGCAAGCACAGGCAGCACAGCAAGCACAAACAGCAAGCACAGGCAGCACAGCAAGCACAGGCAGCAAGCACAGGCAGCACAGCAAGCACAGGCAGCAAGCACAGGCAGCACAGCAAGCACAGGCAGCACAGCAAGCACAGACAGCAAGCACAGGCAGCACAGGCAGCACAGGCAGCAAGCACAAGCAGCACAGGCAGCACAGCAAGCACAGGCAGCAAGCACGGGCAGCACAGCAAGCACAGGCAGCAAGCACAGGCAGCACAGACAGCAAGCACAGGCAGCACAGCAAGCACAGGCAGCAGCACAGGCAGCGCAGCAAGCACAGGCAGCACAGCAAGCACAGGGAGCAAGCACAGGCAGCACAGCAAGCACAAACAGCAAGCACAGGCAGCACAGCAAGCACAGGCAGCAAGCACAGGCAGCGCAGCAAGCACAGGCAGCACAGCAAGCACAGGGAGCAAGCACAGGCAGCGCAGCAAGCACAGGCAGCACAGCAAGCACAGGGAGCAAGCACAGGCAGCACAGCAAGCACTGACATCAAGCACAGGCAGCAAGCACAAGCAGCACAGGCAGCACAGCAAGCACAGGCAGCAAGCACAGGCAGCACAGCAAGCACAGGCAGCTCGCACAGGCAGCATAGCAAGCACAGCAATCACAGGCAGCAAGCACAGGCAGCACAGCAAGCGCAGGCAGCGCAGCAAGCACAGGCAGCACAGCAAGCACAGGCAGCAAGCACAGGCAGCACAGGCAGCACAGGCAGCAAGCACAGGCAGTACAGCAAGCACAGACAGCAAGCACAGGCAGCACAGGCAGCACAGCAAGCACAGGCAGCACAGGCAGCGCAGCAAGCACAGGCAGCATGCACAGGCAGCACAGCAAGCACAGGCAACAAGCACAGGCAGCACAGCAAGCACAGGCAGCAAACACACTCAGCACAGCAAGCACAAACAGCAAGCACAGGCAGCAAGCACAGGCAGCACAGCAAGCACAGGCAGCAAGCACAGGCAGCACAGAAAGCACAGGCAGCAAGCACAGGCAGCACAGCAAGCACAGGCAGCAAGCACAGGCAGCACAGCAAGCACAGGCAGCAAAGCAAGCACAGCAAGCACAGACAGCAAGCACAGGCAGCACAGCAAGCACAGGCAGCAAGCACAGGCAGCGCAGCAAGCACAGGCAGCAAGCACAGGCAGCACAGCAAGCACAGGCAGCACAGCAAGCACAGGCAGCAAGCACAGGCAGCACAGCAAGCACAGGCAGCAAGCACAGGCAGCACAGCAAGCACAGGCAGCAAGCACAGGCAGCACAGCAAGCACAGGCAGCAAGCACAGGCAGCACAGCAAGCACAGGCAACAAGCACAGGCAGCACAGCAAGCACTGGCAGCACAGGCAGCATAGCAAGCACAGGCAGCAAGCACAGGCAGCACAGCAAGCACAGACAGCAAGCACAGGCAGCACAGCAAGCACAGGCAGCAAGCACAGGCAGCACAGCAAGCACAGGCCGCACAGCAAGCACAGGCAGCAAGCACAGGCAGCACAGCAAGCACAGGCAGCACAGCAAGCACAGACAGCAAGCACAGGCAGCACAGGCAGCACAGCAAGCACAGGCAGCAAGCACAAGCAGCAAGCACAAGCAGCACAGGCAGCACAGCAAGCACAGGCAGCAAGCACAGGCAGCACAGGAAGCACAGGCAACAAGCACAGGCAGCACAGCAAGCATAGGCAACAAGCACAGGCAGCACAGGCAGCATAGCAAGCACAGCAAGCACAGGCAGCAAGCACAGACAGCACAGCAAGCACAGACAGCAAGCACAGGCAGCACAGCAAGCACAGGCAGCAAGCACAGGCAGCAAGCACAGGCAGCAAGCACAAGCAGCACAGGCAGCACAGCAAGCACAGGCAGCAAGCACAGGCAGCACAGCAAGCACAGGCAGCAAGCACAGGCAGCAAGTACAGGGAGCATAGCAAGCACAGGCAACAAGCACAGGCAGCACAGGCAGCACAGGCAGCATAGCAAGCACAGGCAGCAAGCACAGGCAGCACAGCAAGCACAGGCAGCAAAGCAAGCACAGACAGCAAGCACAGGCAGCACAGCAAGCACAGGCAGCAAGCACAGGCAGCGCAGCAAGCACAGGCAGCACAGCAAGCACAGGGAGCAGGCACAGGCAGCACAGCAAGCACAAACAGCAAGCACAGGCAGCAAGCACAGGCAGCACAGGCAGCTTGCACAGGCAGCATAGCAAGCACAGCAAGCACAGGCAGCAAGCACGGGCAGCACAGGCAGCAAGCACAGGCAGCACAGCAAGCACAGGCAGCAAGCACAGGCAGCACAGCTAGCACAGGCAGCAAGCACAGGCAGCACAGCAAGCACAGACAGCAAGCACAGGCAGCAAGCACAAGCAGCACAGGCAGCACAGCAAGCACAGGCAGCAAGGACAGGCAGCACAGCAAGCACAGGCAGCTTGCACAGGCAGCAAAGCAAGCACAGGCAGCAAGCACAGGCAGCGCAGCAAGCACAGGCAGCACAGCAAGCACAGGCAGCAAGCACAGGCAGCACAGCAAGCACAGGCAGCAAGCACAGGCAGCACAGCAAGCACAGGCAGCAAGCACAGGCAGCACAGCAAGCACAGGCAGCAAGCACAGGCAGCACAGCAAGCACAGGCAGCAAGCACAGGCAGCACAGCAAGCACAGGCAGCAAACACACTCAGCACAGCAAGCACAGGCAGCACAGCAAGCACAGGCAGCAAGCACAGGCAGCACAGCAAGCACAGGCAGCACAGCAAGCACAGACAGCAAGCACAGGCAGCACAGGCAGCACAGCAAGCACAGGCAGCAAGCACAAGCAGCAAGCACAAGCAGCACAGGCATCACAGCAAGCACAGGCAGCAAGCACAGGCAGCAGAGCAAGCACAGGCAGCACAGCAAGCACAGGCAGCATAGCAAGCACAGGCAGCAAGCACAGGCAGCACAGCAAGCACAAACAGCAAGCACAGGCAGCAAGCACAGGCACCTCAGGCAGCACAGCAAGCAACAGGCAGCAAGCACAGGCAGCACAGCAATCACAGGCAGCACAGCAAGCACAGGCAGCAAGGACAGGCACCACAGCAAGCACAGGCAGCAAGCACAGGCAGCACAGCAAGCACAGGCAGCAAACACACTCAGCACAGCAAGCACAGGGAGCACAGCAAGCACAGGCAGCAAGCACAGGCATGTTAGAAACCCGCAAAATAGCTCGACGAGATGTGTTCGTTTTAGCGATTCTGGGGGAAGTGCAGAGGGGTCAAGCTCCGTCCTCTTTCCAACAGGTAAAGCCTGCTCCGATCTTCGGCGAGATTCACTCTCGCATTTGTTTACAATGCTTACTCTTACTGAGACGCAGGTCAATGCACCGGCCGCCGAGGTAAACATATGATCCGCGACTCTTGGCGCCTCCAAAAACAGGTGACACAGCAACGCACTGTCGTGTGCCACTGTCGAATTACCGCGTGTTATGGGCGAAATCAAAAGCATCGCTAACAGGCAGCACAGCAAGCAAAGGCAGCAAGCAAAGGCAGCACAGCAAGCACAGGCAGCAAGCACAGGCAGCACAGCAAGCACAGGCAGCACAGCAAGCACAGGCAGCAAGCAAGCACAGGCAGCAAGCACAGGCAGCACAGCAAACACAGGCAGCACAGGCAGCACAGCAAGCCCAGGCAGCAAGCACAGGCAGCACAGCAAGCACAGGCAGCAAGCACAAGCAGCAAGCACAAGCAGCACAGGCAGCACAGCAAGCACAGGCAGCAAGCACAGGCAGCAGAGCAAGCACAGGCAGCATAGCAAGCACAGGCAGCAAGCACAAACAGCAAGCACAGGCAGCAAGCACAGGCACCTCAGGCAGCACAGCAAGCAACAGGCAGCAAGCACAGGCAGCACAGCAATCACAGGCAGCACAGCAAGCACAGGCAGCAAGGACAGGCACCACAGCAAGCACAGGCAGCAAGCACAGGCAGCACAGCAAGCACAGGCAGCAAACACACTCAGCACAGCAAGCACAGGCAGCACAGCAAGCACAGGCAGCAAGCACAGGCATGTTAGAAACCCGCAAAATAGCTCGACGAGATGTGTTCGTTTTAGCGATTCTGGGGGAAGTGCAGAGGGGTCAAGCTCCGTCCTCTTTCCAACAGGTAAAGCCTGCTCCGATCTTCGGCGAGATTCACTCTCGCATTTATTTACAATGCTTACTCTTACTGAGACGCAGGTCAATGCACCGGCCGCCGAGGTAAACATATGATCCGCGACTCTTGGCGCCTCCAAAAACAGGTGACACACAACGCACTGTCGTGTGCCACTGTCGAATTACCGCGTGTTATGGGCGAAATCAAAAGCATCGCTAACAGGCAGCACAGCAAGCAAAGGCAGCAAGCAAAGGCAGCACAGCAAGCACAGGCAGCAAGCACAGGCAGCACAGCAAGCACAGGCAGCAAGCACAGGCAGCACAGGCAGCACAGGCAGCAAGCACAGGCAGTACAGCAAGCACAGACAGCAAGCACAGGCAGCACAGGCAGCACAGCAAGCACAGGCAGCACAGGCAGCGCAGCAAGCACAGGCAGCATGCACAGGCAGCACAGCAAGCACAGGCAACAAGCACAGGCAGCACAGCAAGCACAGGCAGCAAACACACTCAGCACAGCAAGCACAAACAGCAAGCACAGGCAGCAAGCACAGGCAGCACAGCAAGCACAGGCAGCAAGCACAGGCAGCACAGAAAGCACAGGCAGCAAGCACAGGCAGCACAGCAAGCACAGGCAGCAAGCACAGGCAGCACAGCAAGCACAGGCAGCAAAGCAAGCACAGCAAGCACAGACAGCAAGCACAGGCAGCACAGCAAGCACAGGCAGCAAGCACAGGCAGCGCAGCAAGCACAGGCAGCAAGCACAGGCAGCACAGCAAGCACAGGCAGCACAGCAAGCACAGGCAGCAAGCACAGGCAGCACAGCAAGCACAGGCAGCAAGCACAGGCAGCACAGCAAGCACAGGCAGCAAGCACAGGCAGCACAGCAAGCACAGGCAGCAAGCACAGGCAGCACAGCAAGCACAGGCAACAAGCACAGGCAGCACAGCAAGCACTGGCAGCACAGGCAGCATAGCAAGCACAGGCAGCAAGCACAGGCAGCACAGCAAGCACAGACAGCAAGCACAGGCAGCACAGCAAGCACAGGCAGCAAGCACAGGCAGCACAGCAAGCACAGGCCGCACAGCAAGCACAGGCAGCAAGCACAGGCAGCACAGCAAGCACAGGCAGCACAGCAAGCACAGACAGCAAGCACAGGCAGCACAGGCAGCACAGCAAGCACAGGCAGCAAGCACAAGCAGCAAGCACAAGCAGCACAGGCAGCACAGCAAGCACAGGCAGCAAGCACAGGCAGCACAGGAAGCACAGGCAACAAGCACAGGCAGCACAGCAAGCATAGGCAACAAGCACAGGCAGCACAGCAAGCACAGGCAGCACAGGCAGCATAGCAAGCACAGCAAGCACAGGCAGCAAGCACAGACAGCACAGCAAGCACAGACAGCAAGCACAGGCAGCACAGCAAGCACAGGCAGCAAGCACAGGCAGCAAGCACAGGCAGCAAGCACAAGCAGCACAGGCAGCACAGCAAGCACAGGCAGCAAGCACAGGCAGCACAGCAAGCACAGGCAGCAAGCACAGGCAGCAAGTACAGGGAGCATAGCAAGCACAGGCAACAAGCACAGGCAGCACAGGCAGCACAGGCAGCATAGCAAGCACAGGCAGCAAGCACAGGCAGCACAGCAAGCACAGGCAGCAAAGCAAGCACAGACAGCAAGCACAGGCAGCACAGCAAGCACAGGCAGCAAGCACAGGCAGCGCAGCAAGCACAGGCAGCACAGCAAGCACAGGGAGCAGGCACAGGCAGCACAGCAAGCACAAACAGCAAGCACAGGCAGCAAGCACAGGCAGCACAGGCAGCTTGCACAGGCAGCATAGCAAGCACAGCAAGCACAGGCAGCAAGCACGGGCAGCACAGGCAGCAAGCACAGGCAGCACAGCAAGCACAGGCAGCAAGCACAGGCAGCACAGCTAGCACAGGCAGCAAGCACAGGCAGCACAGCAAGCACAGACAGCAAGCACAGGCAGCAAGCACAAGCAGCACAGGCAGCACAGCAAGCACAGGCAGCAAGGACAGGCAGCACAGCAAGCACAGGCAGCTTGCACAGGCAGCAAAGCAAGCACAGCAATCACAGGCAGCACAGCAAGCACAGGCAGCAAGCACAGGCAGCACAGCAAGCACAGGTAGCGCAGCAAGCACAGGCAGCGCAGCAAGCACAGGCAGCACAGCAAGCACAGGGAGCAAGCACAGGCAGCACAGCAAGCACAAACAGCAAGCACAGGCAGCACAGCAAGCACAGGCAGCAAGCACAGGCAGCACAGCAAGCACAGGCAGCAAGCACAGGCAGCACAGCAAGCACAGGCAGCAAACACACTCAGCACAGCAAGCACAGGCAGCACAGCAAGCACAGGCAGCAAGCACAGGCAGCACAGCAAGCACAGGCAGCACAGCAAGCACAGGCAGCACAGGCAGCACAGCAAGCACAGGCAGCAAGCACAAGCAGCAAGCACAAGCAGCACAGGCATCACAGCAAGCACAGGCAGCAAGCACAGGCAGCAGAGCAAGCACAGGCAGCACAGCAAGCACAGGCAGCATAGCAAGCACAGGCAGCAAGCACAGGCAGCACAGCAAGCACAAACAGCAAGCACAGGCAGCAAGCACAGGCACCTCAGGCAGCACAGCAAGCAACAGGCAGCAAGCACAGGCAGCACAGCAATCACAGGCAGCACAGCAAGCACAGGCAGCAAGGACAGGCACCACAGCAAGCACAGGCAGCAAGCACAGGCAGCACAGCAAGCACAGGCAGCAAACACACTCAGCACAGCAAGCACAGGGAGCACAGCAAGCACAGGCAGCAAGCACAGGCATGTTAGAAACCCGCAAAATAGCTCGACGAGATGTGTTCGTTTTAGCGATTCTGGGGGAAGTGCAGAGGGGTCAAGCTCCGTCCTCTTTCCAACAGGTAAAGCCTGCTCCGATCTTCGGCGAGATTCACTCTCGCATTTGTTTACAATGCTTACTCTTACTGAGACGCAGGTCAATGCACCGGCCGCCGAGGTAAACATATGATCCGCGACTCTTGGCGCCTCCAAAAACAGGTGACACAGCAACGCACTGTCGTGTGCCACTGTCGAATTACCGCGTGTTATGGGCGAAATCAAAAGCATCGCTAACAGGCAGCACAGCAAGCAAAGGCAGCAAGCAAAGGCAGCACAGCAAGCACAGGCAGCAAGCACAGGCAGCACAGCAAGCACAGGCAGCACAGCAAGCACAGGCAGCACAGCAAGCACAGGCAGCAAGCAAGCACAGGCAGCAAGCACAGGCAGCACAGCAAACACAGGCAGCACAGGCAGCATAGCAAGCCCAGGCAGCAAGCACAGGCAGCACAGCAAGCACAGGCAGCAAGCACAAGCAGCAAGCACAAGCAGCACAGGCAGCACAGCAAGCACAGGCAGCAAGCACAGGCAGCAGAGCAAGCACAGGCAGCATAGCAAGCACAGGCAGCAAGCACAAACAGCAAGCACAGGCAGCAAGCACAGGCACCTCAGGCAGCACAGCAAGCAACAGGCAGCAAGCACAGGCAGCACAGCAATCACAGGCAGCACAGCAAGCACAGGCAGCAAGGACAGGCACCACAGCAAGCACAGGCAGCAAGCACAGGCAGCACAGCAAGCACAGGCAGCAAACACACTCAGCACAGCAAGCACAGGCAGCACAGCAAGCACAGGCAGCAAGCACAGGCATGTTAGAAACCCGCAAAATAGCTCGACGAGATGTGTTCGTTTTAGCGATTCTGGGGGAAGTGCAGAGGGGTCAAGCTCCGTCCTCTTTCCAACAGGTAAAGCCTGCTCCGATCTTCGGCGAGATTCACTCTCGCATTTATTTACAATGCTTACTCTTACTGAGACGCAGGTCAATGCACCGGCCGCCGAGGTAAACATATGATCCGCGACTCTTGGCGCCTCCAAAAACAGGTGACACACAACGCACTGTCGTGTGCCACTGTCGAATTACCGCGTGTTATGGGCGAAATCAAAAGCATCGCTAACAGGCAGCACAGCAAGCAAAGGCAGCAAGCAAAGGCAGCACAGCAAGCACAGGCAGCAAGCACAGGCAGCACAGCAAGCACAGGCAGCACAGCAAGCACAGGCAGCAAGCACAGGCAGCACAGCAAACACAGGCAGCACAGCAAGCACAGGCAGCACAGCAAGCACAGGCAGCAAGTACAGGCAGCACAGCAAGCACAGGCAGCAGAGCAAGCAGAGCAAGCACAGGCAGCAAGCACAGGCAGCACAGCAAGCACAGGCAGCACAGCAAGCACAGACAGCAAGCACAGGCAGCACAAGCAGCACAGGCAGCAAGCACAAGCAGCACAGGCAGCACAGCAAGCACAGGCAGCAAGCACAGGCAGCACAGCAAGCACAGGCAGCTAGCACAGGCAGCATAGCAAGCACAGCAAGCACAGGCAGCACAGCAAGCACAGGCAGCAAGCACAGGCAGCGCAGCAAGCACAGGCAGCACAGCAAGCACAGGGAGCAAGCACAGGCAGCACAGCAAGCACAAACAGCAAGCACAGGCAGCACAGGCAGCATAGCAAGCACAGCAAGAACAGGCAGCAAGCACAGACAGCATGAGCAAGCACAGACAACAAGCACAGGCAGCACAGCAAGCACAGGCAGCAAGCACAGGCAGCAAGCACAGGCAGCAAGCACAAGCAGCACAGGCAGCACAGCAAGCACAGGGAGCAAGCACAGGCAGCACAGCAAGCACAAACAGCAAGCACAGGCAGCAAGCACAGGCAGCAAGCACAGGCAGCACAGCAAGGACAGGCAGCAAGCACAGGCAGCACAGCAAGCACAGGCAACAAGCACAGGCAGCACAGCAAGCACAGGCAGCACAGGCAGCATAGCAAGCACAGGCAGCACAGCACAGGCAGCACAGCAAGCACAGACAGCAAGCAAGCACAGACAGCAAGCACAGGCAGCACAGGCAGCACAGCAAGCACAGGCAGCAAGCACAAGCAGCAAGCACAAGCAGCACAGGCAGCACAGCAAGCACAGGCAGCAAGCACAGGCAGCACAGCAAGCACAGGCAGCATAGCAAGCACAGGCAGCAAGCACAGGCAGCACAGCAAGCACAAACAGCAAGCACAGGCAGCACAGCAAGCACAGGTAGCGCAGCAAGCACAGGCAGCACAGCAAGCACAGGCAGCAAGCACAGGCAGCACAGCAAGCACAGGCAGCAAGCACAGGCAGCGCAGCAAGCACAGGCAGCACAGCAAGCACAGGGAGCAAGCACAGGCAGCACAGCAAGCACAGGCAGCAAGCACAGGCAGCACAGCAAGCACAGGCAGCAAGCACAGGCAGCACAGCAAGCACAGGCAGCAAGCACAGGCAGCACAGCAAGCACAGACAGCAAGCACAGGCAGCACAGCAAGCACAGGCAGCAAGCACAGGCAGCACAGCAAGCACAGGCAGCAAGCACAGGCAGCACAGCAAGCACAGACAGCAAGCACAGGCAGCACAGCAAGCACAGGCAGCACAGGCAGCACAGCAAGCACAGGCAGCTTGCACAGGCAGCATAGCAAGCACAGCAAGCACAGGCAGCAAGCACAGGCGGCACAGCAAGCACAGGCAGCAAGCACAGGCAGCACAGCAAGCACAGGCAGCAAGCACAGGCGCACAGCAAGCACAGGCAGCAAAGCAAGCACAGCAAGCACAGGCAGCAAGCACAGGCAGCACAGCAAGCACAGGCAGCAAGCACAGGCAGCGCAGCAAGCACAGGCAGCACAGCAAGCACAGGGAGCAGGCACAGGCAGCACAGCAAGCACAAACAGCAGGCACAGGCAGCAAGCACAGGCAGCACAGGCAGCTTGCACAGGCAGCATAGCAAGCACAGCAAGCACAGGCAGCAAGCACGGGCAGCACAGGCAGCAAGCACAGGCAGTACAGCAAGCACAGGCAGCAAGCACAGGCAGCACAGCAAGCACAGGCAGCAAGCACAGGCAGCACAGCAAGCACAGACAGCAAGCACAGGCAGCAAGCACAAGCAGCACAGGCAGCAAGCACAGGCAGCACAGCAAGCACAGGCAGCTTGCACAGGCAGCATAGCAAGCACAGCAATCACAGGCAGCACAGCAAGCCCAGGCAGCAAGCACAGGCAGCACAGCAAGCACAGACAGCAAGCACACGCAGCACAGCAAGCACAGGCAGCATAGCAAGCACAGGCAGCAAGCACAGGCAGCACAGCAAGCACAAACAGCAAGCACAGGCAGCAAGCACAGGCACCTCAGGCAGCACAGCAAGCAACAGGCAGCAAGCACAGGCAGCACAGCAATCACAGGCAGCGCAGCAAGCACAGGCAGCAAGGACAGGCACCACAGCAAGCACAGGCAGCAAGCACAGGCAGCACAGCAAGCACAGGCAGCAAACACACTCAGCACAGCAAGCACAGGCAGCACAGCAAGCACAGGCAGCAAGCACAGGCAGCACAGCAAGCACAGGCAGCAAGCACAGGCAGCACAGGCAGCAAACACACTCAGCATAGCAAGCACAGGCAGCACAGCAAGCACAGGCAGCAAGCACAGGCAGCACAGCAAGCACAGGCAGCAAGCACAGGCAGCACAGCAAGCACAGACAGCAAGCACAGGCAGCACAGGCAGCACAGGCAGCACAGCAAGCACAGGCAGCACAGGCAGCACAGCAAGCACAGGCAGCTTGCACAGGCAGCATAGCAAGCACAGCAAGCACAGGCAGCAAGCACAGGCGGCACAGCAAGCACAGGCAGCAAGCACAGGCAGCACAGCAAGCACAGGCAACAAGCACAGGCAGCACAGCAAGCACAGGCAGCACAGGCAGCATAGCAAGCACAGCAAGCACAGGCAGCAAGCACAGGCAGCACAGCAAGCACAGGCAGCAAGCACAGGCGCACAGCAAGCACAGGCAGCAAAGCAAGCACAGCAAGCACAGGCAGCAAGCACAGGCAGCACAGCAAGCACAGGCAGCAAGCACAGGCAGCGCAGCAAGCACAGGCAGCACAGCAAGCACAGGGAGCAGGCACAGGCAGCACAGCAAGCACAAACAGCAGGCACAGGCAGCAAGCACAGGCAGCACAGGCAGCTTGCACAGGCAGCATAGCAAGCACAGCAAGCACAGGCAGCAAGCACGGGCAGCACAGGCAGCAAGAACAGGCAGTACAGCAAGCACAGGCAGCAAGCACAGGCAGCACAGCAAGCACAGGCAGCAAGCACAGGCAGCACAGCAAGCACAGACAGCAAGCACAGGCAGCAAGCACAAGCAGCACAGGCAGCAAGCACAGGCAGCACAGCAAGCACAGGCAGCTTGCACAGGCAGCATAGCAAGCACAGAAATCACAGGCAGCACAGCAAGCCCAGGCAGCAAGCACAGGCAGCACAGCAAGCACAGACAGCAAGCACACGCAGCACAGCAAGCACAGGCAGCAAGCACAGGCAGCATAGCAAGCACAGGCCGCACAGAAAGCACAGGCAGCAAGCACAGGCAGCACAGCAAGCACAGGCAGAACAGCAAGCACAGACAGCAAGCACAGGCAGCACAGGCAGCACAGCAAGCACAGGCAGCAAGCACAAGCAGCAAGCACAAGCAGCACAGGCAGCACAGCAAGCACAGGCAGCAAGCACAGGCAGCAGAGCAAGCACAGGCAGCACAGCAAGCACAGGCAGCATAGCAAGCACAGGCAGCAAGCACAGGCAGCACAGCAAGCACAAACAGCAAGCACAGGCAGCAAGCACAGGCACCTCAGGCAGCACAGCAAGCAACAGGCAGCAAGCACAGGCAGCACAGCAATCACAGGCAGCACAGCAAGCACAGGCAGCAAGGACAGGCACCACAGCAAGCACAGGCAGCAAGCACAGGCAGCACAGCAAGCACAGGCAGCAAACACACTCAGCACAGCAAGCACAGGCAGCACAGCAAGCACAGGCAGCAAGCACAGGCATGTTAGAAACCCGCAAAATAGCTCGACGAGATGTGTTCGTTTTAGCGATTCTGGGGGAAGTGCAGAGGGGTCAAGCTCCGTCCTCTTTCCAACAGGTAAAGCCTGCTCCGATCTTCGGCGAGATTCACTATCGCGTTTGTTTACAATGCTTACTCTTACTGAGACGCAGGTCAATGCACCGGCCGCCGAGGTAAACATATGATCCGCGACTCTTGGCGCCTCCAAAAACAGGTGACACAGCAACGCACTGTCGTGTGCCACTGTCGAATTACCGCGTGTTATGGGCGAAATCAAAAGCATCGCTAACAGGCAGCACAGCAAGCAAAGGCAGCACAGCAAGCACAGGCAGCAAGCACAGGCAGCAAGCACAGGCAGCACAGCAAACACAGGCAGCACAGCAAGCACAGGCAGCAAGTACAGGCAGCACAGCAAGCACAGGCAGCAGAGCAAGCACAGCAAGCACAGGCAGCAAGCACAGGCAGCACAGCAAGCACAGGCAGCACAGCAAGCACAGACAGCAAGCACAGGCAGCACAAGCAGCACACGCAGCACAGCAAGCACAGGCAGCAAACACAGGCAGCACAGCAAGCACAGGCAGCTAGCACAGGCAGCATAGCAAGCACAGCAAGCACAGGCAGCACAGCAAGCACAGGCAGCAAGCACAGGCAGCGCAGCAAGCACAGGCAGCACAGCAAGCACAGGGAGCAAGCACAGGCAGCACAGCAAGCACAAACAGCAAGCACAGGCAGCACAGGCAGCATAGCAAGCACAGCAAGAACAGGCAGCAAGCACAGACAGCATGAGCAAGCACAGACAGCAAGCACAGGCAGCACAGCAAGCACAGGCAGCAAGCACAGGCAGCAAGCACAAGCAGCACAGGCAGCACAGCAAGCACAGGGAGCAAGCACAGGCAGCATAGCAAGCACAAACAGCAAGCACAGGCAGCAAGCGCAGGCAGCACAGCAAGCACAGGCAGTAAGAACAGGCAGCACAGCAAGGACAGGCAGCAAGCACAGGCAGCACAGCAAGCACAGGCAACAAGCACAGGCAGCACAGCAAGCACAGGCAGCACAGGCAGCATAGCAAGCACAGGCAGCAAGCACAGGCAGCACAGCAAGCACAGACAGCAAGCAAGCACAGACAGCAAGCACAGGCAGCACAGGCAGCACAGCAAGCACAGGCAGCAAGCACAAGCAGCAAGCACAAGCAGCACAGGCAGCACAGCAAGCACAGGCAGCAAGCACAGGCAGCACAGCAAGCACAGGCAGCATAGCAAGCACAGGCAGCAAGCACAGGCAGCACAGCAAGCACAAACAGCAAGCACAGGCAGCAAGCGCAGGCAGCACAGCAAGCACAGGCAGTAAGAACAGGCAGCACAGCAAGGACAGGCAGCAAGCACAGGCAGCACAGCAAGCACAGGCAGCAAGCACAGGCAGCATAGCAAGCACAAACAGCAAGCACAGGCAGCAAGCGCAGGCAGCACAGCAAGCACAGGCAGTAAGAACAGGCAGCACAGCAAGGACAGGCAGCAAGCACAGGCAGCACAGCAAGCACAGGCAGCAAGCACAGGCACCTCAGGAAGCACAGCAAGCACAGGCAGCAAGCACAGGCAGCACAGCAAGCACAGGCAGCAAGCACAGGTAGCGCAGCAAGCACAGGCAGCAAGCACAGGCGGCACAGCAAGCACAGGCAGCTTGCACAGGCAGCACAGCAAGCACAGGCAGCAAGCACAGGCAGCAAGTACAGGGAGCATAGCAAGCACAGGCAACAAGCACAGGCAGCACAGGCAGCACAGGCAGCAAGCACAGGCAGCACAGCAAGCACAGGCAGCATAGCAAGCACAGGCAGCAAGCACAGGCAGCACAGCAAGCACAAACAGCAAGCACAGGCAGCAAGCGCAGGCAGCACAGCAAGCACAGGCAGTAAGAACAGGCAGCACAGCAAGCACAGGCAGCAAGCACAGGCAGCATAGCAAGCACAAACAGCAAGCACAGGCAGCAAGCGCAGGCAGCACAGCAAGCACAGGCAGTAAGAACAGGCAGCACAGCAAGGACAGGCAGCAAGCACAGGCAGCACAGCAAGCACAGGCAGCAAGCACAGGCACCTCAGGAAGCACAGCAAGCACAGGCAGCAAGCACAGGCAGCACAGCAAGCACAGGCAGCAAGCACAGGTAGCGCAGCAAGCACAGGCAGCACAGCAAGCACAGGGAGCAAGCACAGGCAGCAGAGCAAGCACAAACAGCAAGCACAGGCAGCACAGCAAGCACAGGCAGCAAGCACAGGCAGCACAGCAAGCACAGGCAGCAAGCACAGGCAGCACAGCAAGCACAGGCAGCAAGCACAGGCAGCACAGCAAGCACAGGCAGCAAGCACAGGCAGCACAGCAAGCACAGGCAGCAAACACACTCAGCACAGCAAGCACAGGCAGCACAGCAAGCACAGGCAGCAAGCACAGGCAGCACAGCAAGCACAGGCAGCAAGCACAGGCAGCACAGCAAGCACAGACAGCAAGCACAGGCAGCACAGGCAGCACAGGCAGCACAGCAAGCACAGGCAGCACAGGCAGCACAGCAAGCACAGGCAGCTTGCACAGGCAGCATAGCAAGCACAGCAAGCACAGGCAGCAAGCACAGGCGGCACAGCAAGCACAGGCAGCTTGCACAGGCAGCACAGCAAGCACAGGCAGCAAGCACAGGCAGCAAGTACAGGGAGCATAGCAAGCACAGGCAACAAGCACAGGCAGCACAGGCAGCACAGGCAGCATAGCAAGCACAGGCAGCAAGCACAGGCAGCACAGCAAGCACAGGCAGCAAAGCAAGCACAGACAGCAAGCACAGGCAGCACAGCAAGCACAGGCAGCAAGCACAGGCAGCACAGCAAGCACAGGCAGCAAGCACAGGCAGCAAGTACAGGGAGCATAGCAAGCACAGGCAACAAGCACAGGCAGCACAGGCAGCACAGGCAGCATAGCAAGCACAGGCAGCAAGCACAGGCAGCACAGCAAGCACAGGCAGCAAAGCAAGCACAGACAGCAAGCACAGGCAGCACAGCAAGCACAGGCAGCAAGCACAGGCAGCGCAGCAAGCACAGGCAGCACAGCAAGCACAGGGAGCAGGCACAGGCAGCACAGCAAGCACAGGGAGCAGGCACAGGCAGCACAGCAAGCACAAACAGCAAGCACAGGCAGCAAGCACAGGCAGCACAGGCAGCTTGCACAGGCAGCATAGCAAGCACAGCAAGCACAGGCAGCAAGCACGGGCAGCACAGGCAGCAAGCACAGGCAGCACAGCAAGCACAGGCAGCAAGCACAGGCAGCACAGCTAGCACAGGCAGCAAGCACAGGCAGCACAGCAAGCACAGACAGCAAGCACAGGCAGCAAGCACAAGCAGCACAGGCAGCACAGCAAGCACAGGCAGCAAGGACAGGCAGCACAGCAAGCACAGGCAGCTTGCACAGGCAGCAAAGCAAGCACAGCAATCACAGGCAGCACAGCAAGCACAGGCAGCAAGCACAGGCAGCACAGCAAGCACAGGTAGCGCAGCAAGCACAGGCAGCGCAGCAAGCACAGGCAGCACAGCAAGCACAGGGAGCAAGCACAGGCAGCACAGCAAGCACAAACAGCAAGCACAGGCAGCACAGCAAGCACAGGCAGCAAGCACAGGCAGCACAGCAAGCACAGGCAGCAAGCACAGGCAGCACAGCAAGCACAGGCAGCAAACACACTCAGCACAGCAAGCACAGGCAGCACAGCAAGCACAGGCAGCAAGCACAGGCAGCACAGCAAGCACAGGCAGCAAGCACAGGCAGCACAGCAAGCACAGACAGCAAGCACAGGCAGCACAGGCAGCACAGGCAGCACAGCAAGCACAGGCAGCACAGGCAGCACAGCAAGCACAGGCAGCTTGCACAGGCAGCATAGCAAGCACAGCAAGCACAGGCAGCAAGCACAGGCAGCACAGCAAGCACAGGCAGCAAGCACAGGCAGCACAGCAAGCACAGGCAGCAAGCACAGGCAGCACAGCAAGCACAGGCAGCAAAGCAAGCACAGCAAGCACAGACAGCAAGCACAGGCAGCACAGCAAGCACAGGCAGCAAGCACAGGCAGCGCAGCAAGCACAGGCAGCACAGGGAGCAGGCACAGGCAGCACAGCAAGCACAAACAGCAAGCACAGGCAGCAAGCACAGGCAGCAAAGCAAGCACAGCAATCACAGGCAGCACAGCAAGCACAGGCAGCAAGCACAGGCAGCACAGCAAGCACAGGTAGCGCAGCAAGCACAGGCAGCGCAGCAAGCACAGGCAGCACAGCAAGCACAGGGAGCAAGCACAGGCAGCACAGCAAGCACAAACAGCAAGCACAGGCAGCACAGCAAGCACAGGCAGCAAGCACAGGCAGCACAGCAAGCACAGGCAGCAAGCACAGGCAGCACAGCAAGCACAGGCAGCAAACACACTCAGCACAGCAAGCACAGGCAGCACAGCAAGCACAGGCAGCAAGCACAGGCAGCACAGCAAGCACAGGCAGCATAGCAAGCACAGACAGCAAGCACAGGCAGCACAGGCAGCACAGCAAGCACAGGCAGCAAGCACAAGCAGCAAGCACAAGCAGCACAGGCATCACAGCAAGCACAGGCAGCAAGCACAGGCAGCAGAGCAAGCACAGGCAGCACAGCAAGCACAGGCAGCATAGCAAGCACAGGCAGCAAGCACAGGCAGCACAGCAAGCACAAACAGCAAGCACAGGCAGCAAGCACAGGCACCTCAGGCAGCACAGCAAGCAACAGGCAGCAAGCACAGGCAGCACAGCAATCACAGGCAGCACAGCAAGCACAGGCAGCAAGGACAGGCACCACAGCAAGCACAGGCAGCAAGCACAGGCAGCACAGCAAGCACAGGCAGCAAACACACTCAGCACAGCAAGCACAGGGAGCACAGCAAGCACAGGCAGCAAGCACAGGCATGTTAGAAACCCGCAAAATAGCTCGACGAGATGTGTTCGTTTTAGCGATTCTGGGGGAAGTGCAGAGGGGTCAAGCTCCGTCCTCTTTCCAACAGGTAAAGCCTGCTCCGATCTTCGGCGAGATTCACTCTCGCATTTGTTTACAATGCTTACTCTTACTGAGACGCAGGTCAATGCACCGGCCGCCGAGGTAAACATATGATCCGCGACTCTTGGCGCCTCCAAAAACAGGTGACACAGCAACGCACTGTCGTGTGCCACTGTCGAATTACCGCGTGTTATGGGCGAAATCAAAAGCATCGCTAACAGGCAGCACAGCAAGCAAAGGCAGCAAGCAAAGGCAGCACAGCAAGCACAGGCAGCAAGCACAGGCAGCACAGCAAGCACAGGCAGCACAGCAAGCACAGGCAGCAAGCAAGCACAGGCAGCAAGCACAGGCAGCACAGCAAACACAGGCAGCACAGGCAGCACAGCAAGCCCAGGCAGCAAGCACAGGCAGCACAGCAAGCACAGGCAGCAAGCACAAGCAGCAAGCACAAGCAGCACAGGCAGCACAGCAAGCACAGGCAGCAAGCACAGGCAGCAGAGCAAGCACAGGCAGCATAGCAAGCACAGGCAGCAAGCACAAACAGCAAGCACAGGCAGCAAGCACAGGCACCTCAGGCAGCACAGCAAGCAACAGGCAGCAAGCACAGGCAGCACAGCAATCACAGGCAGCACAGCAAGCACAGGCAGCAAGGACAGGCACCACAGCAAGCACAGGCAGCAAGCACAGGCAGCACAGCAAGCACAGGCAGCAAACACACTCAGCACAGCAAGCACAGGCAGCACAGCAAGCACAGGCAGCAAGCACAGGCATGTTAGAAACCCGCAAAATAGCTCGACGAGATGTGTTCGTTTTAGCGATTCTGGGGGAAGTGCAGAGGGGTCAAGCTCCGTCCTCTTTCCAACAGGTAAAGCCTGCTCCGATCTTCGGCGAGATTCACTCTCGCATTTGTTTACAATGCTTACTCTTACTGAGACGCAGGTCAATGCACCGGCCGCCGAGGTAAACATATGATCCGCGACTCTTGGCGCCTCCAAAAACAGGTGACACACAACGCACTGTCGTGTGCCACTGTCGAATTACCGCGTGTTATGGGCGAAATCAAAAGCATCGCTAACAGGCAGCACAGCAAGCAAAGGCAGCAAGCAAAGGCAGCACAGCAAGCACAGGCAGCAAGCACAGGCAGCACAGCAAGCACAGGCAGCACAGCAAGCACAGGCAGCAAGCACAGGCAACACAGCAAACACAGGCAGCACAGCAAGCACAGGCAGCACAGCAAGCACAGGCAGCAAGTACAGGCAGCACAGCAAGCACAGGCAGCAGAGCAAGCACAGCAAGCACAGGCAGCAAGCACAGGCAGCACAGCAAGCACAGGCAGCACAGCAAGCACAGACAGCAAGCACAGGCAGCACAAGCAGCACAGGCAGCAAGCACAAGCAGCACAGGCAGCACAGCAAGCACAGGCAGCAAGCACAGGCAGCACATCAAGCACAGGCAGCTAGCACAGGCAGCATAGCAAGCACAGCAAGCACAGGCAGCACAGCAAGCACAGGCAGCAAGCACAGGCAGCGCAGCAAGCACAGGCAGCAAGCACAGGCAGCACAGCAAGCACAGACAGCAAGCAAGCACAGACAGCAAGCACAGGCAGCACAGGCAGCACAGCAAGCACAGGCAGCAAGCACAAGCAGCAAGCACAAGCAGCACAGGCAGCACAGCAAGCACAGGCAGCAAGCAAAGGCAGCACAGCAAGCACAGGCAGCATAGCAAGCACAGGCAGCAAGCACAGGCAGCACAGCAAGCACAAACAGCAAGCACAGGCAGCACAGCAAGCACAGGTAGCGCAGCAAGCACAGGCAGCACAGCAAGCACAGGCAGCAAGCACAGGCAGCACAGCAAGCACAGGCAGCAAGCACAGGCAGCGCAGCAAGCACAGGCAGCACAGCAAGCACAGGGAGCAAGCACAGGCAGCACAGCAAGCACAAACAGCAAGCACAGGCAGCACAGCAAGCACAGGCAGCAAGCACAGGCAGCACAGCAAGCACAGGCAGCAAGCACAGGCAGCACAGCAAGCACAGGCAGCAAGCACAGGCAGCACAGCAAGCACAGGCAGCAAGCACAGGCAGCACAGCAAGCACAGACAGCAAGCACAGGCAGCACAGCAAGCACAGGCAGCAAGCACAGGCAGCACAGCAAGCACAGGCAGCAAGCACAGGCAGCACAGCAAGCACAGACAGCAAGCACAGGCAGCACAGCAAGCACAGGCAGCACAGGCAGCACAGCAAGCACAGGCAGCTTGCACAGGCAGCATAGCAAGCACAGCAAGCACAGGCAGCAAGCACAGGCGGCACAGCAAGCACAGGCAGCAAGCACAGGCAGCAAGCACGGGCAGCACAGGCAGCACAGCAAGCACAGGCAGCAAGCACAGGCAACAAGCACAGGCAGCACAGGCAGCACAGCAAGCACAGGCAGCAAGCACAGGCAGCAAGCACAGCTAGCACAGGCAGCATAGCCAGCACAGCAAGCACAGGCAGCAAGCACAGACGGCACAGACAGCAAGCACAGGCAGCACAGCAAGCACAGGCAGCAAGCACAAGCAGCACAGGCAGCACAGCAAGCACAGGCAGCAAGCACAGGCAGCAGAGCAAGCACAGGCAGCACAGCAAGCACAGGCAGCATAGCAAGCACAGGCAGCAAGCACAGGCAGCACAGCAAGCACAAACAGCAAGCACAGGCAGCAAGCACAGGCACCTCAGGCAGCACAGCAAGCAACAGGCAGCAAGCACAGGCAGCACAGCAATCACAGGCAGCACAGCAAGCACAGGCAGCAAGGACAGGCACCACAGCAAGCACAGGCAGCAAGCACAGGCAGCACAGCAAGCACAGGCAGCAAACACACTCAGCACAGCAAGCACAGGCAGCACAGCAAGCACAGGCAGCAAGCACAGGCAGCACAGCAAGCACAGGCAGCAAGCACAGGCAGCACAGCAAGCACAGGCAGCAAGCGCAGGCAGCACAGGCAGCAAACACACTCAGCACAGCAAGCACAGGCAGCACAGCAAGCACAGGCAGCAAGCACAGGCAGCACAGCAAGCACAGGCAGCAAGCACAGGCAGCACAGCAAGCACAGACAGCAAGCACAGGCAGCACAGGCAGCACAGGCAGCACAGCAAGCACAGGCAGCACAGGCAGCACAGCAAGCACAGGCAGCTTGCACAGGCAGCATAGCAAGCACAGCAAGCACAGGCAGCAAGCACAGGCGGCACAGCAAGCACAGGCAGCAAGCACAGGCAGCACAGCAAGCACAGGCAACAAGCACAGGCAGCACAGCAAGCACAGGCAGCACAGGCAGCATAGCAAGCACAGCAAGCACAGGCAGCAAGCACAGGCAGCACAGCAAGCACAGGCAGCAAGCACAGGCGCACAGCAAGCACAGGCAGCAAAGCAAGCACAGCAAGCACAGGCAGCAAGCACAGGCAGCACAGCAAGCACAGGCAGCAAGCACAGGCAGCGCAGCAAGCACAGGCAGCACAGCAAGCACAGGGAGCAGGCACAGGCAGCACAGCAAGCACAAACAGCAGGCACAGGCAGCAAGCACAGGCAGCACAGGCAGCTTGCACAGGCAGCATAGCAAGCACAGGCAGCAAGCACGGGCAGCACAGGCAGCAAGAACAGGCAGTACAGCAAGCACAGGCAGCAAGCACAGGCAGCACAGCAAGCACAGGCAGCAAGCACAGGCAGCACAGCAAGCACAGACAGCAAGCACAGGCAGCAAGCACAAGCAGCACAGGCAGCAAGCACAGGCAGCACAGCAAGCACAGGCAGCTTGCACAGGCAGCATAGCAAGCCCAGGCAGCAAGCACAGGCAGCACAGCAAGCACAGACAGCAAGCACAGGCAGCACAGCAAGCACAGACAGCAAGCACACGCAGCACAGCAAGCACAGGCAGCAAGCACAGGCAGCATAGCAAGCACAGGCCGCACAGAAAGCACAGGCAGCAAGCACAGGCAGCACAGCAAGCACAGGCAGCACAGCAAGCACAGACAGCAAGCACAGGCAGCGCAGGCAGCACAGCAAGCACAGGCAGCAAGCACAAGCAGCAAGCACAAGCAGCACAGGCAGCACAGCAAGCACAGGCAGCAAGCACAGGCAGCAGAGCAAGCACAGGCAGCACAGCAAGCACAGGCAGCATAGCAAGCACAGGCAGCAAGCACAGGCAGCACAGCAAGCACAAACAGCAAGCACAGGCAGCAAGCACAGGCACCTCAGGCAGCACAGCAAGCAACAGGCAGCAAGCACAGGCAGCACAGCAATCACAGGCAGCACAGCAAGCACAGGCAGCAAGGACAGGCACCACAGCAAGCACAGGCAGCAAGCACAGGCAGCACAGCAAGCACAGGCAGCAAACACACTCAGCACAGCAAGCACAGGCAGCACAGCAAGCACAGGCAGCAAGCACAGGCATGTTAGAAACCCGCAAAGTAGCTCGACGAGATGTGTTCGTTTTAGCGATTCTGGGGGAAGTGCAGAGGGGTCAAGCTCCGTCCTCTTTCCAACAGGTAAAGCCTGCTCCGATCTTCGGCGAGATTCACTCTCGCATTTGTTTACAATGCTTACTCTTACTGAGACGCAGGTCAATGCACCGGCCGCCGAGGTAAACATATGATCCGCGACTCTTGGCGCCTCCAAAAACAGGTGACACAGCAACGCACTGTCGTGTGCCACTGTCGAATTACCGCGTGTTATGGGCGAAATCAAAAGCATCGCTAACAGGCAGCACAGCAAGCAAAGGCAGCACAGCAAGCACAGGCAGCAAGCACAGGCAGCACAGCAAGCACAGGCAGCACAGCAAGCACAGGCAGCAAGCACAGGCAGCACAGCAAACACAGGCAGCACAGCAAGCACAGGCAGCAAGTACAGGCAGCACAGCAAGCACAGGCAGCAGAGCAAGCACAGCAAGCACAGGCAGCAAGCACAGGCAGCACAGCAAGCACAGGCAGCACAGCAAGCACAGACAGCAAGCACAGGCAGCACAAGCAGCACACGCAGCACAGCAAGCACAGGCAGCAAACACAGGCAGCACAGCAAGCACAGGCAGCTAGCACAGGCAGCATAGCAAGCACAGCAAGCACAGGCAGCACAGCAAGCACAGGCAGCAAGCACAGGCAGCGCAGCAAGCACAGGCAGCACAGCAAGCACAGGGAGCAAGCACAGGCAGCACAGCAAGCACAAACAGCAAGCACAGGCAGCACAGGCAGCATAGCAAGCACAGCAAGAACAGGCAGCAAGCACAGACAGCATGAGCAAGCACAGACAGCAAGCACAGGCAGCACAGCAAGCACAGGCAGCAAGCACAGGCAGCAAGCACAAGCAGCACAGGCAGCACAGCAAGCACAGGGAGCAAGCACAGGCAGCATAGCAAGCACAAACAGCAAGCACAGGCAGCAAGCGCAGGCAGCACAGCAAGCACAGGCAGTAAGCACAGGCAGCACAGCAAGGACAGGCAGCAAGCACAGGCAGCACAGCAAGCACAGGCAGCAAGCACAGGCAGCACAGCAAGCACAGGCAGCAAGCACAGGCAGCACAGCAAGCACAGGCAGCAAGCACAGGCAGCACAGCAAGCACAGGCAGCAAACACACTCAGCACAGCAAGCACAGGCAGCACAGCAAGCACAGGCAGCAAGCACAGGCAGCACAGCAAGCACAGGCAGCACAGCAAGCACAGACAGCAAGCACAGGCAGCACAGGCAGCACAGGCAGCACAGCAAGCACAGGCAGCACAGGCAGCACAGCAAGCACAGGCAGCTTGCACAGGCAGCATAGCAAGCACAGCAAGCACAGGCAGCAAGCACAGGCGGCACAGCAAGCACAGGCAGCAAGCACAGGCAGCACAGCAAGCACAGGCAGCAAGCACGGGCAGCACAGGCAGCACAGCAAGCACAGGCAGCAAGCACAGGCAACAAGCACAGGCAGCACAGGCAGCACAGCAAGCACAATCAGCAAGCACAGGCAGCAAGCACAGGCAGCACAGGCAGCATAGCCAGCACAGCAAGCACAGGCAGCAAGCACAGACAGCACAGACAGCAAGCACAGGCAGCACAGCAAGCACAGGCAGCAAGCACAGGCAGCAAGCACAGGCAGCAAGCACAAGCAGCACAGGCAGCACAGCAAGCACAGGCAGCAAGCACAGGCAGCACAGCAAGCACAGGCAGCAAGCACAGGCAGCACAGCAAGCACAGGCAGCAAGTACAGGCAGCACAGCAAGCACAGGCAACAAGCACAGGCAGCACAGCAAGCACAGGCAGCACAGGCAGCATAGCAAGCACAGCAAGCACAGGCAGCAAGCACAGGCAGCACAGCAAGCACAGGCAGCAAGCACAGGCGCACAGCAAGCACAGGCAGCAAAGCAAGCACAGGCAGCAAGCACAGGCAGCACAGCAAGCACAGGCAGCAAGCACAGGCAGCGCAGCAAGCACAGGCAGCACAGCAAGCACAGGGAGCAGGCACAGGCAGCAAGCACAGGCAGCACAGGCAGCTTGCACAGGCAGCATAGCAAGCACAGCAAGCACAGGCAGCAAGCACGGGCAGCACAGGCAGCAAACACAGGCAGCACAGCAAGCACAGGCAGCAAGCACAGGCAGCACAGCAAGCACAGGCAGCACAGCAAGCACAGACAGCAAGCACAGGCAGCAAGCACAAGCAGCACAGGCAGCAAGCACAGGCAGCACAGCAAGCACAGGCAGCTTGCACAGGCAGCATAGCAAGCACAGCAATCACAGGCAGCACAGCAAGCCCAGGCAGCAAGCACAGGCAGCACAGCAAGCACAGACAGCAAGCACAGGCAGCACAGCAAGCACAGGCAGCAAGCACAGGCAGCATAGCAAGCACAGGCCGCACAGCAAGCACAGGCAGCAAGCACAGGCAGCACAGCAAGCACAGGCAGCACAGCAAGCACACACAGCAAGCACAGGCAGCACAGCAAGCACAGACAGCAAGCACAGGCAGCAAGCACAAGCAGCAAGCACAAGCAGCACAGGCAGCACAGCAAGCACAGGCAGCAAGCACAGGCAGCAGAGCAAGCACAGGCAGCACAGCAAGCACAGGCAGCATAGCAAGCACAGGCAGCAAGCACAGGCAGCACAGCAAGCACAAACAGCAAGCACAGGCAGCAAGCACAGGCAGCACAGGCAGCTTGCACAGGCAGCATAGCAAGCACAGCAAGCACAGGCAGCAAGCACGGGCAGCACAGGCAGCAAGCACAGGCAGCAAGCACAGGCAGCACAGCTAGCACAGGCAGCAAGCACAGGCAGCACAGCAAGCACAGACAGCAAGCACAGGCAGCAAGCACAAGCAGCACAGGCAGCACAGCAAGCACAGGCAGCAAGCACAGGCAGCTTGCACAGGCAGCATAGCAAGCACAGCAATCACAGGCAGCACAGCAAGCACAGGCAGCAAGCACAGGCAGCACAGCAAGCACAGGTAGCGCAGCAAGCACAGGCAGCACAGCAAGCACAGGCAGCAAGCACAGGCAGCACAGCAAGCACAGGCAGCAAGCACAGGCAGCGCAGCAAGCACAGGCAGCACAGCAAGCACAGGGAGCAAGCACAGGCAGCACAGCAAGCACAAACAGCAAGCACAGGCAGCACAGCAAGCACAGGCAGCAAGCACAGGCAGCACAGCAAGCACAGGCAGCAAGCACAGGCAGCACAGCAAGCACAGGCAGCAAGCACAGGCAGCACAGCAAGCACAGGCAGCAAGCACAGGCAGCACAGCAAGCACAGGCAGCAAACACACTCAGCACAGCAAGCACAGGCAGCACAGCAAGCACAGGCAGCAAGCACAGGCAGCACAGCAAGCACAGGCAGCAAGCACAGGCAGCACAGCAAGCACAGGCAGCACAGGCAGCACAGGCAGCACAGGCAGCACAGCAAGCACAGGCAGCTTGCACAGGCAGCATAGCAAGCACAGCAAGCACAGGCAGCAAGCACAGGCAGCAAGCACAGGCAGCACAGCAAGCACAGGCAGCTAGCACAGGCAGCATAGCAAGCACAGCAAGCACAGGCAGCACAGCAAGCACAGGCAGCAAGCACAGGCAGCGCAGCAAGCACAGGCAGCACAGCAAGCACAGGGAGCAAGCACAGGCAGCACAGCAAGCACAAACAGCAAGCACAGGCAGCACAGGCAGCATAGCAAGCACAGCAAGAACAGGCAGCAAGCACAGACAGCACAGCAAGCACAGACAGCAAGCACAGGCAGCACAGCAAGCACAGGCAGCAAGCACAGGCAGCAAGCACAGGCAGCAAGCACAAGCAGCACAGGCAGCACAGCAAGCACAGGGAGCAAGCACAGGCAGCACAGCAAGCACAGACAGCAAGCACAGGCAGCACAGCAAGCACAGGCAGCAAGCACTGGCAGCAGGCACAGGCAGCAAGCACAAGCAGCACAGGCAGCACAGCAAGCACAGGCAGCAAGCACAGGCAGCATAGCAAGCACAGGCAGCAAGTACAGGCAGCACAGCAAGCACAGGCAACAAGCACAGGCAGCACAGCAAGCACAGGCAGCACAGGCAGCATAGCAAGCACAGCAAGCACAGGCAGCAAGCACAGGCAGCACAGCAAGCACAGGCAGCAAGCACAGGCAGCACAGCAAGCAGAGGCAGCAAGCACAGGCAGCGCAGCAAGCACAGGCAGCACAGCAAGCACAGGGAGCAAGCACAGGCAGCACAGCAAGCACAAACAGCAAGCACAGGCAGCACAGCAGGCACAGGCAGCAAGCACAGGCAGCAAGCACAGGCAGCACAGCAAGCACAGGCAGCAAGCACGGGCAGCACAGCAAGCACAGGCAGCAAGCACAGGCAGCACAGGCAGCACAGCAAGCACAGGCAGCTTGCACAGGCAGCATAGCAAGCACAGGCAGCAAGCACAGGTAGCACAGCAAGCACAGGCAGCAAGCACAGGCAGCAAGCACGGGCAGCACAGGCAGCACAGGCAGCAAGCACAGGCAGCAAGCACAGGCAGCACAGGCAGCACAGCAAACACAGGCAGCAAGCACAGGCAGCAAGCACAGGCAGCACAGGCAGCATAGCCAGCACAGCAAGCACAGGCAGCAAGCACAGGCAGCACAGCAAGCACAGGCAGCAAGCACAGGCAGCAAGCACGGGCAGCACAGGCAGCACAGCAAGCACAGGCAGCAAGCACAGGCAGCAAGCACAGGCAGCAAAGCAAGCACAGGCAGCAAGCACAGGCAGCACAGCAAGCACAGGCAGCAAGCACAGGCAGCGCAGCAAGCACAGGCAGCACAGCAAGCACAGGGAGCAGGCACAGGCAGCACAGCAAGCACAAACAGCAGGCACAGGCAGCAAGCACAGGCAGCACAGGCAGCTTGCACAGGCAGCATAGCAAGCACAGCAAGCACAGGCAGCAAGCACGGGCAGCACAGGCAGCAAGCACAGGCAGCACAGCAAGCACAGGCAGCAAGCACAGGCAGCACAGCAAGCACAGGCAGCACAGGCAGCATAGCAAGCACAGCAAGCACAGGCAGCAAGCACAGGCAGCACAGCAAGCACAGGCAGCAAGCACAGGCGCACAGCAAGCACAGGCAGCAAAGCAAGCACAGCAAGCACAGGCAGCAAGCACAGGCAGCACAGCAAGCACAGGCAGCAAGCACAGGCAGCGCAGCAAGCACAGGCAGCACAGCAAGCATAGGGAGCAGGCACAGGCAGCACAGCAAGCACAAACAGCAGGCACAGGCAGCAAGCACAGGCAGCACAGGCAGCTTGCACAGGCAGCATTGCAAGCACAGCAAGCACAGGCAGCAAGCACGGGCAGCAAGCACAAGCAGCACAGGCAGCACAGCAAGCACAGGCAGCACAGCAAGCACAGGCAGCAAGCACAGGCAGCACAGCAAGCACAGGCAGCAAGCACAGGCAGCACAGCAAGCACAGACAGCAAGCACAGGCAGCACAGGCAGCACAGCAAGCACAGGCAGCACAGGCAGCACAGCAAGCACAGGCAGCTTGCACAGGCAGCATAGCAAGCACAGCAAGCACAGGCAGCAAGCACAGGCAGCACAGCAAGCACAGGCAGCAAGCACAGGCAGCAAAGCAAGCACAGGCAGCAAGCACGGGCAGCACAGGCAGCACAGCAAGCACAGGCAGCAAGCACAGGCAGCACAGGCAGCACAGCAAGCACAGGCAGCAAGCACAGGCAGCAAGCACAGGCAGCACAGCAAGCACAGGCAGCAAGCACAGGCAGCACATCAAGCACAGGCAGCACAGCAAGCACAGGAATGTTAGAAACCCGCAAAATAGCTCGACGAGATGTGTTCGTTTTTTAGCGATTCTTGGGGATGTGCAGAGGGGTCAAGCTCCGTCCTCTTTCCAACAGGAAAAGCCTGCTCCGATCTTCGGCGAGATTCACTCTCGCATTTGTTTAAAATGCTTACTCTTACTGAGACGCAGGTCAATGCAACGGCCGCCGAGGTAAACATATGATCCGCGACTCTCGGCGCCTCCAAAAACAGGTGACACAGCAACGCACTGTCGTGTGCCACTGTCGAATTACCGCGTGTTATGGGCGAAATCAAATGCATCGCTAACAGGCAGCACAGCAAGCACAGGCAGCACAGGCAGCGCAGCAGCACAGGCAGCAAGCACAGGCAGCAAGCACAGGCAGCACAGCAAGCACAGGCAGCACAGGCAGCAAGCACAGGCAGCACAGCAAGTACAGGCAGCAAGCACAGGCAGCACAGCAAGCACAGGCAGCAAGCACAGGCAGCAAGCACAGGCAGCACAGCAAGCACAGGCAGCAAGCACAGGCAGCACAGGCAGCAAGCACAGGCAGCACAGCAAGCACAGGCAGCAAGCGCAGGCAGCAAGCACAGGCAGCACAGCAAACACAGGCAGCACAGCAAGCACAGGCAGCAAGCACAGGCAGCAAGCACAGGCAGCACAGCTAGCACAGGCAGCAAGCACAGGCAGCAAGCACAGGCAGCACAGCAAGTGCAGCAAGCACAGGCAGCACAGCAAGCAGAGGCAGCAAGCACAGGCAGCACAGCAAGCACAGGCAGCAAGCACAGGCAGCAAGCACAGGCAGCACATCAAGCACAGGCAGCACAGCAAGTGCAGCAAGCACAGGCAGCACAGCAAGCAGAGGCAGCAAGCACAGGCAGCACAGCAAGCACAGGCAGCAAGCACAGGCATGTTAGAAACCCGCAAAATAGCTCGACGAGATGTGTTGGTTTTAGCGATTCTGGGGGAAGTGCAGAGGGGTCAAGCTTCTTCCTCTTTCCAACAGGCAAAGCCTGCTCCGATCTTCGGCGAGATTCACTCTCGCATTTGTTTACAATGCTTACTCTTACTGAGACGCAGGTCAATGCACCGGCCGCCGAGTTTATGAAACTTGTAGAGAATGCTCGTGTCGCCAATCGAGAGCACTCCTGCAAGTTTGAAGAAGATCGTACGGTCGGTTCACATTTCTCGATGAACTTACATACACCTACGACGGGACTTAGTCGCTGAACGGGAACTATCCAGTACTGCATTGTAGATGACAATTTGTGTCTAACGCCCCTTCCAACCGTACGAAGTTTATGAAACTTGTACAGAATGCTCGTGTCGCCAATCGAGAGCACTCCTGCAAGTTTGAAGATGATCGTACCGTCGGTTCAGATTTCTCGATGAACTTACATGCAGCGACGAAGGGAATTGGTCGCTGAGCGGATATTCGGATGATGACAGTTTTTGTCAAACTCCGCTTCTAGCCGTACGAAGTTTATGAAACTTGTACAGCATGCTCGTGTCGTCAATCGAGAGCACTCCTGCAAGTTTGAAGAAGATCGTACGGTCGGTTCGCATGTCTCAATCAACTTACATACAGCTACGACGGGACTTGGTCGCTGAGCGGAAACTTTGTTGTAGATGACAATTTGTGGCTAACTCCCCTTCCACCCGTACGAAGTTTATGAAACTTGTAGAGAATGCTCGTGTCGCCAATCGAGAGCACTCCTGCAAGTTTGAAGATGATCGTACGGTCGGTTCGCATTTCTCGATGAACTTACATACAGCTACGAAGGGACTTGGTCGCTGAGCGGAAATTCGGATGATGACAATTTTTTTCAGACTCCACTTCCAGCCGTACGAAGTTTATGAAACTTGTAGAGAATGCTCGTGTCGCCAATCGAGAGCACACCTGCAAGTTTGAAGAAGATCGTACGGTCGGTTCACATTTCTCGATGAACTTACATACAGCTACGAAGGGACTTGGTCGCTGAGCGGAAATTCGGATGATGACAATTTTTTTCAAACTCCGCTTCCAGCCGTACGAAGTTTATGAAACTTGTACAGAATGCTCGTGTCGTCAATCGAGAGCACTCCTGCAAGTTTGAAGAAGATCGTACGGTCGGTTCGCATGTCTCAATCAACTTACATACAGCTACGACGGGACTTGGTCGCTGAGCGGAAATTTTGTTGTAGATGACAATTTGTGGCTAACACCCCTTCCAGCCGTACGAAGTTTATGAAACTTGTAGAGAATGCTCGTATCGCCAATCGAGAGCACTCCTGCAAGTTTGAAGATGATCGTACGGTCGGTTCAGATTTCTCGATGAACTTACATGCAGCTACGAAGGGACTTGGTCGCTGAGCGGAAATTCGGATGATGACAATATGTGTCTAACTCCGCTTCCAGCCGTACGAAGTTTATGAAACTTTTACTGCATGCTCGTGTCGTCAATCGAGAGCACTCCCGCAAGTTTGAAGAAGATCGTACGGTCGGTTCGCATTTCTCGATGAACTTACATACAGCTACGACGGGACTTGGTCGCTGTCGGAAACTGCGTTATAGATGACAATTTGTGTCTAATTCCCCTTCCAGCCGTGCGAAGTTTATGAAACTTATAGAGAATGCTCGTGTCGCCATTCGAGAGCACTCCTGCAAGTTTGAAGAAGATCGTACGTTCGGTTAACATTTCTCGATAAACTTACATGCACCTACGACGGGACTTAGTCGCTGAACGGGAACTATCCAGTACTGCGTTGTAGATGACAATTTGTGTCTAACTCCCCTTCCAGCCGTACGAAGTTTATGAAACTTGTAGAGAATGCTCGTGTCGCCAATCGAGAGCACTCCTGCAAGTTTGAAGAAGATCGTACGGTCGGTTAACATTTCTCGATAAACTTACATGCACCTACGACGGGACTTAGTCGCTGAACCGGGACTATCCAGTACTGCGTTGTAGATGACAATTTGTGTCTAACTCCCCTTCCAGCCGTACGAAGTTTATGAAACTTGTAGATAATGCTCGTGTCGCCAATCGAGAGCACTCCTGCCAGTTTGAAGATGATCGTACGGTCGGTTCAGATTTCTCGATGAACTTACATGCAGCTACAAAGGGACTTGGCCGCTGAGCGGAAATTCGGATGATGACAATTTTTTTCAAAATCCGCTTCCAGCCGTACGAAGTTTATGAAACTTGTACAGCATGCTCGTGTCGTCAATCGAGAGCACTCCTGCAAGTTTGAAGAAGATCGAACGCTCGGTTCGCATTTCTCAATGAACTTACATACAGCTACGACGGGACTTGGTCGCTGAGCGGAAACTGCGTTGTAGATGACAATTTGTGTCTAACTCCCCTTCCAGCCGTACGAAGTTTATGAAACTTGTACAGAATGCTCGTGTCGCCAATCGAGAGCACTCCTAAAAGCTTGAAGATGATCGTACGCTCGGTTCAAATTTCTCGATGAACTTACA